>JAHTLZ010000348.1:2571349-2589363 GCA_023846285.1 Phrynocephalus versicolor
TTATTTATTTATTTATTTATTTATTTATTTATTTATTTATTTATTTATTTATTTATTTATTTATTTATTATTGCATTTGTATCCCGCCCATCTTCCCAGAGGAACTCTGGGTGGCTTACAGAGAGGCGAAAGAGCGCAATATTCAGAATACAATATAACATACCAAAAACAGAGTAAGCAATAAAACAGTTATAGACAGTTTTTAAAAACACAAAGCACATAGGCGCCCCAGCATTGCCTTCTAGAGGGAGGCGAGTTACTTAGAAGCAAGTATTGATGGCGGCAAAGAGAAGGGAAAATAATAAATAAATAAATAAATAAATAAATAAATAAATAATAATAATAATAATAATAATAATAATAATAATAATAATAATAATAATAATAATAATAATAATAATAATAATAATAAATGCTCGTCAAAGTGCTCGCGAAAGAGAAGCGTTTTTAAGGCTTTGCGAAAGGCCAGCAGGGACTCTGCAGAGCGCACATCACTCGGAAGGGTGTTCCAAAGTGAAGGGGCCGCCACCGAGAAGGCCCGGTTACGTGTGAGCGTCTTCCGGGCCTCTCGAGGGGTGGCGACCCGGAGTGAGTGCGCTCGTGACTGCCGAACAGGTCGGGCCGAGGTCGATTGCTGGACGATACGCTCTGACAGGTAGTCCAGGCCCAGGCCATGGAGGGTTTTATAAACTAAAACCAGGACCTTGAATCTAATCTGGGATGCAACGGGCAACCAATGCAGGCGAGCCAGGACTGGGGTGATGTGGTCATAACGACGCACACCCGCCACCAGCCTGGCAGCCGCATTTTGTACCCGTTGCAAACGCCGGAGGAGAGTCAAGGGCAACCCCATGTAGAGGGTGTTGCAGTAGTCCAGCCTCGAGATCACCAGTGCTTGGACCACAGTTCTCAGAGAGTCACCATCCAGGTATGGGCGGATCTGGGCTATCTGGCGAAGGTGGTAATAAGCGGATCTGGTCACGGCCGCCACCTGGGCTTCCAAGGTAAGCGCCAGATCCAGAATCACGCCCAGATTCCGCACCCTCTCCGCGAGTTGGAGGGAAACTCCGTCCAAACAGGGAAGGAGGCCTCCGTACCCAGATGGCGAGTTCCCAAAAAACATAACCTCCGTCTTCTTGGGGTTGAGCCTGAGCCTGTTCGCCCTGGTCCATGTCAATACTGCATCCAGGCACCCATCAAGAGTCTGAACAGCTTCCACTGCAGAGGTGGAAAAGGAGAGATAGAGCTGCATGTCATCAGCATACTGGTGACAGCAGACTCCAAATCTCCTAATGACCCCAGACAGCGGCCTTACATAGATGTTAAACAGCATAGGGGACAGAGACGACCCCTGCGGAACCCCACAAGGGAGGAACCACGGGGCCGACAACTCCCCCCCCCATGCTGGACATACTGGGGACGGCCCTCCAGGAAGGAACGGAGCCAACTGCGAGCAGTGCCTCCGATTCCCACCTCAGAGAGCCGATCCAGTAGGATACCGTGGTTGACGGTATCAAAGGCCACTGACAAATCCAGGAGAACCAACAGGGTAGAGCAACCCCTGTCGGCCGCCCGGATTAGGTCATCTTGCAGCACGACCAGAGGTGTTTCGGTCCCCCGGTAGGGCCTGAACCCGGATTGGCATGGGTCAAGGCACTGCTGCTCCTCCAGGTATGACTGCAGCCGGACCACAGCCACCCTCTCAATGACCTTGCCCATGAACGGGACATTAGCGATCGGGCGGTAATTTGCCAATTCGCCCGATGCTAGGCCAGGTTTTTTAAGAATGGGCTTGACCACTGTCTCCTTCAGACAAAAGGGAAAAAAACCCTCACTGAAGGAGGCGGTGGCGATGGTGGAAGCCCATTCGGCCATGCTCCTGCCAGCAGCTTTTATCAGCCAAGCAGGGCAAGGATTGAAGGGGGTGGACGTGGGCCGGCAGTGGGCCATGGCCCTGGAGGCCTCGGCAGGGGTAACAGGCCCCAGCTCATCCATCTGAGGAGAGCGAGGCGGCCCAGCAACTGGGGATGGCGGGGAGGGGCTAGTGCAACCGGAGTCGAAGCCGGCCCGGATGGCCTCTGTTTTGGATTGAAAGTATACTGCAAAATTCTCACTACTGAAATCAGTAGGAGGAGGCCTAGCCAGACCAGGATTGGTGAGGTCCCGAACCACCCGGAAAAGCTCTGCTTGGCGGTTCGAGGCCTCACCAATTCTCAGGGAGAAATAAGATGACCTAGCCTCCCTGATCGCTCGAGAATAGTGCCTGGTCTGGATCACAACAGCAGTCTTATTGATAGCCGTCCGATTTCTTCTCCAGCTGCTCTCTAGCCTTCTCCGTTCCTGCTTCATCGCTCTCAACTCCGCCGTAAACCACAGCGAAGATTGAGCTCTGCTGCAGAGAAGGTGCTTGGGGGCGATCCGGTCGATGGTGCGGGCAGCTGTTTCGAACCATTACCAAGCTCTAGGGGTGGAAGAGCCATGGGGGGGTTAGTTACATTCTTGTCCACCAAGTTACAGGCCACTGTGTTGTCATGGGATTCTTTAAATAATATAGCCACTGCACTGGTGTTAAAACTTGCTGGATCCACAATATTGCTTGTTGACATTTATGCTCCCTTTCAACGATCCTATGAGCTAGCGGAAGCCTTGTGGATCCAGCTGGAAGAGTTCATTGAGCAAGTTTTAAAGTTATTCCCTGGAGCCTCCATTATAATTGCTGGGGACTGCAATGCGAGGATTGGAAGTAGCAATGTTGCACTTTTTAATCCTTTTAATATGTCATTTCCTGAATCCTTTTTACATCCTAAATTTTATCAGAGACAATTTAAAGATTGTGGTATTAATTATTCTGCTCTGTGTTTTATGAAGATGGTTCTTAACTTAGAACTAGTTATTTTAAATGGAAGTATGAATGGGGATAGCCTGGGAGAGTTTACCTTTATTTCTTCATAGGAGCCTCAATAGTAGATTATGTGCTGATTTCAAGGGATTTGGCTGATTCCATTCTAGAGTTTGAGATAAAATATCGGGCTGAAAGTGATCATTTACCCCTGATGATTAAGCTGAATTATAATCAATATAATGTGGTAGCAGAGTGTGCTCCAATTGTATCTATAGCAGCTGATATACGAAAGGTTAGAATAAGGTGGACTGATGAACAGTCGGCCTGTACAAGGAATCTATTAGCCACCAACCTTTATATGCATTTTAGAAATCTTATTACCACAGCGAGATCAGCAAAACAAGCCCTAAATACATATTCTAATTTGGTAGAGTCTTTGCAACCCCATTTAACTTGTAATAAATCCGGTACCTTATTGCCTCGTACCACCTGTTCAAAGCACTGGTTTGATTCAGAATGTAGAGCATTAAAGAATGAGCTACTGGAGACCTATAGAGACTATAAGAATCAGAATCTTGGGAGAATCCCAGAAAATTGGTATCAGTGCAAAAAAAAAAAAAAGGTATAAATCCTTGATTAAAACTAAGAAACTACAAGCCCAGAGGAAGGCCTGGCAATGCTTGCTAACTGCTGCCCATTTGAGAGACTCAGCTTCATTCTGGAAGATAGTATCTAGGGGAACTTTAACATTTATTCCTAAATCAGACTACTATATCATGCCAACAGTATGGGAAGAATATTTTGGCAGGCACTATGCGGCTGAAGCACCCTGTACTTCTGCCCTCCAAAATTATTTATTTATATACCACCCATCTTCCAGAGGAACTCCGGCTGTTTACAACATTAAAAAGCAAACAATAAATAATAATGCAACAAAAATAATAATGATAATATGAAAACAAATATATGAAATGTATGAAATAAAATAGCTATACTAATACAAATGTCTTTGTAGCTCTTGCTAAAGTTTTAGTTTGCCCCAATGTATCAGTGGGTCACTTGACTGCATTCCTACTTTTTTCCAGAGTCTCCATCTTAGCTCTGAGCATTTCCCATATTGGCCAATCCTCATCATCTGAGGCCAACTCAGGAGGAGAAATCTGGGGTGTTCTGCATTTAGCAGGTTGCTTGCCCTTGGGTTTGCCCTGACCTTCGATGGGCCCCATTGAAATATTCAGCAATGAACAATTCAAAAGTAATAAGATTTTAAACTTTACTCCGATATGGGGGGGCACCCAAAGATATATACCGCCCCCAGGGGCACATGCTTAATTACTCCTTCGCCTAGCCCAAATTATCAAAAGCAACAACCATATATATATCCATTATCATATATATATGATAATGGATAATAGGTTAATTAGTATAACTAATTAAACTAAATATACGGGGGATTGCTTATAATATGAATTGTTGGGAGGTACCAGCTGGTCACCTCCCCTTCAAACCTTCCAGGGGCATGCTGATTGGCTGGCACCACCAAGCAAACCTGGGTGCCAGCAACAATAACACAAATGGGGTACTTTTTCCCATCAGAAAGATAAACAAAATGGCAGGCACCACAAGGCAAAGCCTGGGCACCAGCGAAGAGCTTCTCTCATAGGTGGATGTGGGGGTGCCAGCTGCCAACAGCCTTCTAGAAGCCCTGGGGAGTGCTGGTGTGCTGCACACCCAGAAAGGTCAAGTGCCTATCATGCTTAAAACACAACCATTGGTGTCACAATGCAAAGCTCAAGTGCCAGTGCATAGCGAAAGAGGCCAAAGCCTGGGAGAATTCCTGTGATATAAAGGGCTCCTCCCCACTCTTTTCCCAGGCTTCAAGAAGCACAAAAAGTATCTCTCTCTATTTTGCCTAGGAGGGCAAGGAAGCTGCACTCGTCAGAGAAGCCTCTGACAAAGTCAGCCCATTGTGTCCTTGGTTGTATTACACACCATGTAAAATAATGCAAAGTACATTCAGATAGCTGCAAATTGAGGAAATAAAAAGTACCAATGGGTGCATTCTCTCTGAAAGCAACTTATGACTTGAAAAGGCTGACAGAAAAGTGCTAAAGTACTTCAGCTAAAATTGCTGCCAAAAATAAACAGGTCTTCCCGTGCGAAAAGTACTTAACAATCAGTCTACCACACTCCCTTAGAAGAACCTATACCAGAGCGAGATTTGATCTATTGTAGTCCATGAATAGATATGGGCACTTTCAAACTTACCCTATCAAAACAGATCCTGCATATGCGGTGCTACCCGCATAGAGGATACGGCTCACATTTTATTTGACTGTGAGCTTTATACAGCTCTAAGACAATCACATTTATCAAAATTGATGGTCAGAATTGCCCACTGGAACACAAAATTTCAGCTTGATTTCCTGCTCAACAGTTCCAAGGTGCAGTTTGTCCGCGGTGTTGCTAATTTTGTACATAAGGCTACCAGGGTAAGATCCGCCTTCATAGATCAAATTGGTGTTCCCTGTAGGGGAGATGCTGACATATGAATTAGAAATTTTTAACCTTGATATTTTAACTGTGTTTTTAATTGTTTTTCATTTTCTTTTTTCTTCTTCTGTATTTGATATGGCCTGTTGGGCTAATCAATAAATTTGTTGTTGTTGTTAAAATTGCTGCCCAGAGACCACTTGGTGGTGGGGCAGCTATTTTTTTTATAAATAAATAAATAAAATACAAAAAATGGGTATATACTTTCTCCTTCTAACATTGTTTCCATGGAGAATATAGAAAGAATTAATTTGCATTACTATTACAATGCTGTTATGTGTTACCTTACAAGAAGCCTGCATATTTTTATTTTATTACATTTGTCTTTTTCTTATACTGTTAAATTAATTATTAATTTACATTATTGTATTCTGTTTGTTGATTTATGATGTCATATGTTTGAGCAAGTTGTTCTTGCAACATGTTGTACACCGCCTGAGTTCCTTTGGGAAAATTGGGTGGTTAACAAATGCAAAAATAAATAAGTAAGTAAGTAAGTAAATAAATAAATAAATAAATAAATAAATAAATAAATAAATAAATCTGATATTCTTTGCAGTTTCCCAGAATCACAGAATTAATATAACACAGTTTATTCACAAATTTCAGAAATATATGTTTAAAAATAACAATTATTTGTTATTTGTGACAGTCTTGGCCCTACAATGTTTAACGATTATTTCCAAAGCTTCTCCAAATAGTTTGTAATCATTACAGTAACAATATTAAAGAAATAACTATAACTGAGTTTCTGTGATTCCGCAGGGATTCAAACCTGACCTCCAGAGTCCTGGTTTGTTATTCTCTCCACTACAGCACACTGGGTACTTACTCCTTTTCGAATAAGAATCTGCAAACCATCTTAATTATAAAAAAAGTTATCATCTTTGTAACAAAACATAGTGTCCTCTTACCCATTTTGTCATTACTTCCATTTTTTATTTTAGTTTGCATATTTTATTTTGCTATGATTTATGGACTTAAGCAATAAATATCTACAAGAATACTTTGTCACTGGCTCAAGACCCATAAGAGATCAGAAGGCCATGGCAAAAGAAAAAGTACAAGCGAGCATGTGAATTATCTTACATTCCTTCTCCTGTGGATAAATTCCCATAAATCCTACATTAACTAAAAGTTGCAGTTCCACTGGTAAAGAGGTGAAGTTATCTCTCACTAGATTAAAAATACAATGTTAATTAGTTGTGCCTTTATTACTGGGAAAAGTAAATTATTTTGGAAAAGGGTTATAAAGGGAAATGCAGAACAACAAAAAAGCAGAGAAAAGGGAATGTTCTTCCTCATGAGCTTTAAGTGCAAGTTGCACAGTGCTGATTAAAAAGGCTATGGTATCTCCTATTCACATTCTGGATAAGTGACCAATACATTCACATATGCTGTAACAAATTCACAATGCCATGTAATTTGACATTTCGAGTTCATTAAGGAAGATGTTCAGTGACAAATGTACCAACTGAAAATTAACCTGATCTTTCCAAGTACTGTACTTCTGTGCTCTCCCCTGTTTTGTAACTTCAGTGTAAACCTGTTTTGATTCGGGCTATAACAAATCTGTCTGAATTTTCCCAATTCCATTTCAGATTTCTTCTTCAACCAAGCCTGAAGTGAGTCTCCCATTGTAAGCCTGTATTTCCAATTGCAGAATTCTTTGAGTGCTTTTGCAGGAAGACAGGGATGAATGTGGTGGGCTAAGTGGCTGGAAGTTCTCTATAAATATTTCAGGAAAAAAAATTAGTCTTGCTGCATCACCTCCACACCTCCCAATAAAGGGAGACAGATGTGCTCATCCACTTCTTGGCATGGATGAACGGTTTATCCAAACCCAGCTCATGCAAACCACTGTTATAACTAAATAAAACTGTGCCTTAAGATGTAAACTCCTGTGGCTGAATGTTCCTCTATATAACTGTGGTCTTTACAGAGAAATCTAGCACAATAGGAAAAAGCCATACAGTAATACCTTGGTTTAAGAGTAACTTGGTTTGAGAGTGTCTTGCAAGACAAGCAAACATTTATTCTAAATTTTGCCTTGATCAACAAGCATTGTCTTGCAATACAAGCACTTGAGCAGGTCACATGATCACAAGTGAGCCCCTGGTGGCTCTCTCCCTCTCCCCTGCTGGATAGTGGGTGATTATCAGGAACGTTCCATCTCAGGCAGCCTCCAAAGCAGAGGGAGGAGAGAGGAATAGAGATCTCCCTTGCACCAGCCAGGAATGTTTTCAAGGGGAGTTTAGATTAAAGTTTTCATTTTTCTTTATATTTATTAGAGATGGGCACGACTAGGGAAAATGACGTTTTCGAGTTGTCATGTGTCGGAGGCGGCCCGTGTCGGCTCGTTTCCGTTTTTCGCGAAACTTCGCAAAAAATAGTCGTTTCATTTTTTGGTTTTTTGTCTGTCGTTAAACTGGTTTGGGGGGGAGCGGGCTCCTGGAGGCACCTCTCTGTGGTGGGTGCCTCCTCTGGCCCGCTGTAGGAGAAGCGGACTCCTGGAGGCACCTCTTTTTTGGGGGGGTGCCTCCTCTCCTCACCCGCTAGGAAGGGAAAGCAGGCTCCAGGAGACCCCTCATGGCATGGGGGTCTCCTCTCCTCACCTGCTGCTGCAAAAGGGCATGCATAGCCATATGGATATGCATACCAAGCTGCATGCAGAGACACAGCAGACTGGCAGAGGCACCCCTCTTCTTGGGGTGCCTTCCCTGCAACAGTTGGTGACAGTGAGACACAAGCAGCACTCGAGGGCATGGTTTGCATGGCACTGCTGCTGCAGGAGGAGTCAGCCAGAGCCACAAGTGGCGGACTGGCAGACTCTGCACCCACTGTGTCTCACCAAGAAGGGAATTGTACTTGCGTGTAGTGCAATGCAAGTACAGATCTGGCTTAGGCAACAGGGTTAGCGCAAGGGCTAGGGTTAGGCTAGTTACTGGTGAGGTTAGGGTGAGTATTGGGGTGCACCTCTGGGTGCCTCTCTGACCCACTAAGAGGACAGTGTACTGTGGTGTATGGGTAAGGAATCAAGGATTAGGGTTAGGGCTAGGGGGCTAGGGCAGGGTTTAGTGGGCTTTTTGGCACATCCCAGAAGTCTCAGTGGCCAAGTGGCCATGCGATTGGTGGGATGGCTCCAAAAATTTGCATGGTCCACTCCCACATGGCCACTTGGCCAGCCCATCATTGCGCAGGTGTAAATAAAATAAAATAAAATAAAACGAATGGGCAGGGGAGCCGGAGGAGACATTTTGTTGCAAGAAAAACCACCACTGCTACTGTAAAAATTCTAGCAGCAGCATAGCAATTTTTGCATGTTTCTGTGGTGCTTGTGTCTGTGTGTTTTTGGACCACTCCACGATTTCAAAAAAAATATTGTGGTCGCCGCCCCATTTTGGATCCCCCGCCCACACCGCATGGCATGGCGTGGTGACTCGAGTCCGGCTGCCCAGGACAGGAGAGGGGGGGAGGCCGGGACCCCTCCCAGAAACCACCCCTCTGGTAGGTGTACTACTGCACATGCACAGGCTTTCCGCCTGCTTTTTTTTGGCCAGAAATGGGGGGGAGTTTAAAACTTTTTTTCTGTGCCGCTTCCGCTTTTGCGGCGGCCAGCGGCGAGACTCCCCCCCCGCCGTTGCTGGTGCGAGCCTGCGGCGGCGAGTCCAACAAAGCAGCACAGGACAGGACAGGAGGAGAGGGGGGGAGGCCGGGACCCCCCCCAGAAACCACCCCTCTGGTAGGTGCACTCTCAGAGGCAGGCATATTTCCGCCTGCTTTTTTGGCCGGAATGGCCGGGAATCGGGTTTTTTTTAACTTTTAAAAACTTTTTTCTGTGCCTCTTGGCATCGCGGGATCGCCGCGATGCCAGGAACGACCACGAAAAATCAGACCCAATTATTCTTTAGTCAGTTCGAGTTCGAGTTCTGGCGGAGTAATTCCCGATACCGTTTCCGTTCCGTAACGGAAACGAGCAACGGAAACGGAAACGGGAATTCCGCTAAGTCGTGCCCATCTCTAATATTTATATATTTTTAAATTTGTTTTGAACATTCTTTCTTATTTTTTCAAACAATTTCTAGTCATGTGGTAGCTAGTCAAATGTGTATAGCGCTACAAATTGCACTTTATTATAATCACATTAAAATGCAGAGTAAAATCCAGTTGTTAGTCCCAAGGAGAGCAGATTCCACAGTCATAGTGTGCATGTGGACTTCTAGCCAACTTCTTTTGTGAGTTTTGGCATTTTGTTTGTACTGTCTGTGTTCTATGGGACCCCAGAATGAATCATCTGAGTTTCCATAATTTTTAGGGGTAAGTTTGCTTTGATATAAGAGTGTTTTGGTTCAAAGCTGGTTTCCCAAATAGATTATGCTCGTAAACCAAGGTATTACTGTATCTCTGACATTGTCCATAGTTAGAATTGTTTGTGTGGAAGAGCATTCTAATTTCCAGTTACAATCTAACTCAGCACTGCCATGCATATAGAAAGACATGGAGACTCCATTTTGGGGTGGAGGGGAGAAGGGAATCTAATTTTATATAAATTCTTCCCTCAAAATCCTTCAGACATATTGCAAGAGCAGAACTCTGAAAGCACTATCAATTTATGTTAAATTCAGCAGTAATTTAGAAATGCACAGGTTTGATAATGGTCGTTGTACCGTACATCAGTGTCAATTATTTTTCAAGTCAAAAGCAGCATAATGTTCTTTTTTTTAAAAAAGGGGGACTAGAAGAACCTTTCTGTACTTACTCTGTTACTTAGAAAAGTGTCCAGATCATTTCCAGTGTGAATGCAATTTCAATTTGTCAAGTGAATTAGCAAGAAAGTATGGGTTTTCTATTCTGAAGGCATCATTTCCATGTCAAATAATTACATATCCGACCAATCAGCTGAAATATACTTTTCAACTGCAGTACATTTGAAACTCGCCTTAAAAACACTTCAGCTTCTGTATTTTTAGATATATGTATGAAATATGACTCACTGCCTTAAAATACACCCTCTATTAAATAACACAAGGAACAAATCCTTAATTCAGAATGACAGAGTATAAAGTAATAATTGTTTAAAGGGCACTTATTCCAATATATTAAGTTGCACTGATAATAATTGCTCTTATGTGTCAAACATTAAAAATAGTCAGTCTGTCCTGTGGAAGGGAGGAAATTAGGGTGTGAATAGACTTTTCAGAAAATCAAAGTAAAAAGTTATAGGCAAGAATTCAAAAGTAATTATGCTAGCTAAGGTCATGAATTTCTCTCCTGGAAATGAATATTTGCTTTTCACTTTTTCGAAAATCATGGTCTTCTACACTGCTCCATCAGATGTTAAGCATATCATTACTACATCTTCTGCATAGGATACACAGGCCAGTCGCTAACCCCCTCCAACAATATACTAATGCTAGTGGCAACACTCAGTATTCAAAAGAGCAAGAGAAACATTTAACTCTCGCACACCACACTTGGAGCAAAAGAGCTTTAAAGGCAGATCATGATGAGAAAACAGCTGAACTGTGGTTCATTATGAGGTTCCAGTGTATCATCTCCTACAGCTCAAACATATATATTTTTTAAAAAAATTACATGTGTAAATCAGCTGGCCAGTAAAAGAATGACTGCAGCCCTATTCAAACAACCTGAAGCATGAAGAAATTACAAAAGAGGAGAGAGAGCAGGCACAGCCTTGTGGGCTACATCCCCTCCCTGCCCCCTTTTACTGTAGTCTACCTTCGCACATAGCAGCCCTTCCCCTCCCCCATCTGTAGGATAGACCTCTTAGACCTGAGGTTTTCCCCTCAATAAAATGATTCCCTGTGTTTATTCGCCTGCTGGTGCCCAGGGCTACAAGAAAGTCCTCAAACTGAAAATGAGACATTTTAAAAAGCGATAAATCAAAGAATTCTTTTGGTCATAATTGAGCAACCCAAGTGATCCCAAATGACTCATATGGGCAAAATGAGGAAATAAAAATGGAAGCCCTAAAATAAATGTTGAGGAATAGCTAGGGCTTGATTATCTGGATAACTTTGAAACCATTTTGTCACACATATGATTTGTCATTTGGATTACTGATTCTTGCCATGTTGGGCAATTATATAGAAATGGAAGCTAAGTGGGGGATTGATTGGTCTACTATAGGTTAGTTGGTTATCCTTTTTCACCTGTGGCTATGGTTGAAACGTGTGATCATGCCAAATGCTTTCAGTCTGGAGTGTAATTATTTGTATGAACTCAGCCTGTGGGATTTGCACTTCAAAGTCTTCAATCTCAAACCTACCTTTTTTTTTTTTGCCTAAGTCTTCAGTAAAGCCAGATCAAATATGTCTGCTCGTTATAGGCTGAAGGCTGACGATAGACTACATTTATTTCAGACACTGGGATGAAAAAGGCAAGGTTGCCACGTTGTGCTGGAGGGTGTCAGAATGAGGTTCACAGGGGCTGCTCTCTCTCTCTCTCCTTTCTGTTCCTTAAACAAAAAATAAAGCATTCTAAAACCTTTAGGGGAAGATGTGTTGGAATTTCATTTTATCAAGGTGTTTTTCACAACTTTACTCAGCAAGTGTCTTCCAGATTTAATATAGAAGCAGACACCACATATGGTCAGGAATCCATACATTTTCAGCCTTGTGATGTGTACTCCAAAAAGGGGGCACATGTTTGACAATATGCCTTGCATTTGATATATGCACAGAACTTAGTGCCTGTGTTTATGAAATGTGATCAAACACGACTGGGCATTAATACATCCTTTAAAGCTGTGCACAGAATTATAGATCTTTTTCTGTTAACAAAAAACATCCACCTGAAATCAGCACAGAACATGTTTTGAGGCTGCAGCAAGAAGTCCACAGAAATGCAGTGCACAGATTTGACACCATAACCAATGGTTCGCTAACCAGACACAGGCACTTGGCATATTACTTGTAGCAATCTAGAAAGAAAGGGGGGAAATCATTTGGATTGGACTTGATTTACCAAATTAACTCTTCATTTGACTAAGATGGAAGTGTGTTTTATATTCATTATGTTTAAAGGCAAATGCAACACAAATTTGGATTTACGTTTGTTAAACATATATTTTGGTTTTTGTGTTTTGGTATACCAAGGTTTGTGTGATAAATTACAATATGAATAGCAGCACAAACTTTTCCTGCTCACTGACTTCTTTCCTTAAAAATTCTGTGTTAACTAGGTCTTTTGTCAGATTAATCCAAAACAAGGAGCCCAAAAGGGGGTGAAGTGAGGGAGAACTTATGTTACATGAAACCAAAGCCCCTTCCTGCTGACAAAAAGTTAGACCACAAAAAGGACCATCCCAAGTAATTTCCAACAAACCTAGGGGAAGAAGGAGCTGGAATCAATGCACCTTCTCGTGTCCTCATATCACACCCTTACATGGGAAATTATGGGACATGTAGTGCAACAACATGCATCTGTACAACTCTGGTGATTATGAAGAGATCATATTGTAGTCTTTCTATACTACCATCTGTTGTTACTATGTTTTGAAGGTACTCCTAGTAACTCGGCAATTTGAATGAAGGGGGGAAATGATTTCTCATCCCAGCTGGAACAGACACATGGAATCATGGAACTTACATCACTAAAGAGTTTGCAGTGTATAATTAATTCAGCAGGTATGTTCTAATTAGGATGAAAAGACATAAGGAAGTGAATGAGGTGGGAGTCAAAATTAGAAAATGAAGAAGTTTGGTTCATTGCTGATTGGCAAAAAATCCCAAAACAAAATAAATGGGCTTTTGATTACATAGTGAGGATTTAAGATAATTCTTGCATACAAATATGTTCTCATGCTTGAATTCTGGCCAGGATAAGCATATATACACAAGCGTCCGTGGTCCTCTGGTCAGTGATAGGTCGTTGTCATCTCTCTGTGTCTCTGAGTCTCTTCAGGGCATGTGACAGTGACATGAGATTTTTCTCTGCGAGGAATAAGGAAACAGCCTTCTGACAGCTGCCGACCCTGCAGCAACTAAGTTTTGGGCTAAAACTGATGACTTTTGTTATGTTCTAAAAACACAGTGGAATGCATAATATACTCATAAAGACCCCAGCCCCATTCTGTAGCACATACACACTCCTGATGCTTGGTTGTTGTCTGTGTTGTTAACAGTCTTTAGCAAACAGCCATAAATTGTCCAGATGTTTTTGCTGTAGCCAACATAATCTGAGTTTAAGAAGATCTGGATTCAGCCTGACACAACATATGTTACATATAGCTGTAGAATATGCCACCCTCCAGTTCATGTTTGTTCATATGTTTTGTGATGTTCCTTTTTTTTGGGAGGGGGAGTCACACTTTAATATGGGTGCCCATATTGAGAAGTTATTGCTACTGAGGTTCTACAAAAGATGGTTTGACCAAAGTGACTGGTTCTATTAGACCTGCAAGGACTAATTTTGGGTTAATGAACTCAAGCATTCAGTTGGAGAAAATGGTGTAGTAAAGAAACAAATTAAGTACAAGGGAGGTGCTATTCATCTTTTTTTTAACATTTTATTAAGCATACAAATAATTAAACATAGAAAATCAAGCCAAGAACATACACAACATGACAAAAGGAAAAAAGGGGAAAAAAGAAGGAAAAAGGTACCATAAAATATACATCCACAAATTTCTATATGACATGTCTTGCTTGGTGATTCACTCTCATTGACATATTATTATCTATTTATCCTCTGATTCTATCTCGTTTTAGTCTAGATTACTTTAGTTTTCCACCAGTCATAAAAAAGGTCCCAACCCGCGTTTAAATGTGATTCTTCTTGTCCTTTTAATATTTTCGTTAGTCTATCCATTTCTGCACATTCTACTATTTTTTTAATAATCAACTCATTAGTTGGGAGATTTTCAGATTTCCAGCACTGGACCCATGTTATTCTAGCTGCTGTTAAAATATGTAGCAATGAATAAGACTTTTGTTTATCTATCGCATTTGGTAATAAGCCTAACAATAATATTTCCGGTTTAAATTCTAATTGTATTTTTAAAATTTCCTTAGCCCATGTATATATTTTCACCCAATAAATTTTGGCTCTATCGCAAGTCCACCAAGCATGATAATAAGTACCTTCTTGATCTTTACATTTCCAACACTTATTTGAAGCATTAGGAAACATTTTAGCAAGTTTTGATGGTGGCATATGCCATCTATAAAACATTTTATAAAGATTTTCTTTATATGCAGTGGCCAAGGTTAATTTAAGATTATACATCCATAATTGCTGCCATTTTTGAAGTTCAATATTGTAGCCAAAATTTTTGGCCCATCTTAGCATGGTGTCTTTCACCTCTTCATCTTGCATATCCCATTGTAATAAGAACTTATATAGTTTTTGGATTTGTTTTATTTCCGTTAATAGAATTTTGTCGAAAGCTGTGTACTCTTTATAGAATCCTTGGGACTTTGTATCTTGATGGTAGATTGATTGTATTTGCATTAATGGCCACCATGAAAAGGTCAGGCCTTGATCTACTAATTGTGACTCCGATTTCAGAATTCCCTCTGAGTCTAGGAGCTCATTATAAGTAATTATTTTCTCCATACTTAACAGATTGGGATATGTAAATGCTTCCATTGGTGAAACCCATCTGGGTATTTTTGTATAGATTTTGAATTTAACCTTTCCCCAAATTCTCAGTAATGACTTCCTTATCAAATTTCTTTCAAAATATTTATGTGTTTTTGTTTTCCCGTACCATAGAAATGCATGCCAGCCTATTTGCAGATCGTGACATTCTAAATACAATAGTCTCTTATTCCTTAAAAGTGCCCATTCTTTTGTCCAAGTCAATGCATTTGCTTGGTAATATAAGGTCCAGTTTGGTAGACCAAATCCTCCTCTTTCTTCTGCATCAGTTGTAATAGTTTACATTTAATTCTTGGTTTACTTTTTTGCCAAATGAATTTTGAGACAACACTATTCAGTTCCTTAAAGAATTTTGGCTCAAAATTAATCGGCAAATTTTGAAAAAGAAAAAGTATTTTAGGCAAAATATTCATTTTAATCGCCACAATTCTTCCTAACAGAGATAGCTGTAGTTTGGACCATCTTTTCAACTCCTGCTTAACCTGTACCAATAGTTTGTTGTAATTATCTTCTTTAAGGGTAGAACATCTTGCTGTGATATATATTCCCAGGTATTTTATTTTCTTGACTATTTGGATATTTCTATTCATTGTAAGTTGGTCCTTTTGATTCTGAGTTAAGTTTTTAACTATAAATTTAGTTTTTTGTGAGCTGATAGTCAATCTGGCTATTTCACCATAGGTTTCAATCTGTTTAAATAGCATTGGGGCTGATTGTAGACGATTTTCTGGATTTTGTCTTATTTCTCTGTTTAATGTTTCTAATGCTAAGATAAATAGTATCAGAGATAATGGGCATCCTTTGTAATTTCAATGCTTCTCATACTTTCTGCATTTATAATTATACTTGCTGTTTGTTTAGAATATATTGTATTTATCATGTTCAAAAAAATTTGACCAAACTGCATCAGCTCTAATTGCTTCTTCATATCATTCCAATTTAAGTTATCAAAAGCTTTTTGTGTGTCTAAAAATAACAGCACCATTTGTTTTTCTGAATATACTTCATAGTATTCCAGTATATCAAGAATTATTCTTATATTATTTCTTAATTGTCTTTTTGGAAGGAATCCATTCTGGTCCGAGTGTATAAATTGTGTGAGAAATTTCTTCAACCTATCTGCCATTAAAAAATAAAAAAAATAAAAAGTAGGGAAGACCACTGGGCCAGTCAGGTATAATCTAAGTCAAATCCCTTATGAATACAGAGTGGAAGTGAAGAATAGATTCAAGGAACTAGATTTAGTGGACAGAACACCTGAAGAACTATGGATGGAGGCTTGTACAGGAGGCTGCAATGAAAAATATTCCAAAGAAAAGAAAATGCAAGAAAGCAAAGTGGTTGTCCAACGAGGCCCTACAAATAGCGGAGGAGAGAAGGGACGCAAAATGCAAGGGAGAAAGGGAAAGATACAGAAAATTGAATGCAGACTTCCAAAGAATAGCAAGGAGAGACAGGGCGGCCTTCTTGAATGAACAGTGCAAAGAAATAGAGGAAAACAATAGAAAAGGAAAAACCAGAGATCTATTCAAGAAAATTGGAGATATTAAAGGGGCATTTCGTGCAAAGATGGATATGATAAAGGACAAAAATGGTAGGGACCTAACTGAAGCAGAAGAGATCAAGAAGAGATGGCAAGAATATACAGAAGAATTATATCAGAAAGATCTGGATGTCCCTGATAACCAAAATAGCATAGTTGCTGACCTGGAGCCAGACATCCTGGAAAGTGAAGTCAAGTGGGCCTTAGAAAGCATTGCAAACAACAAGGCCAGTGGCGGTGACGGTATTCCAATTGAACTCTTTAAAATCTTAAAAGACGATGCTGTAAAGGTGCTGCATACGATATGCCAGCAAATTTGGAAAACTCAGCAGTGGCCAGAGGACTGGAAAAGCTCGGTCTACATCCCAATCCCAAAGAAAGGAAACGCCACTGTGTATTCATATGGGATTTGACTTAGGTTATACTTGACTGGCCCAGTGATCTTCCCTACTTTCTTCAGTTTAAGTTTGAATTTTGAAATAAGAAGCTGATGATCTGAGCCACAGTCAGCACAAGGTCTCTTTTTTGCTGACTGTATAGAGCTTCTCCATCTTTGGCTGCAGAGAACATAGTCAATCTGATTCCGATATTGTCCATCTGGTGATGTCCATGTGTAGAGTCGCCTTTTCTGTTGTTGGAAAAGAGTGTTTGCAATGACCAGCTTGTTCTCTTGACAAAACTCAATTAGCCTTTGCCCTGCTTCATTTGGAACTCCAAGGCCAAACTTGCCAGTTATTCCTTTTATCACTTGACTCCCTACTTTAACATTCCAATCCCCTATGATGAGAAGAACATCTTTCTTTGGTGTCAGTTCTAGAAGGACTTGTAAGTCTTCATAAAATTGGTCAATCTCAGACTCTTCAGCACCAGTAGTTGGTGCATAAACTTGGATTACTGTGATGTTGAAAGGACTTGGAATCGTACCGAAAACATTCTATCATTTTTTAGGTTGTATCCCAGCACTGCTTTTCCCACTCTATTGTTGACTATGAGGGCTACTCCATTTCTTCTATGGGATTCTTGCCCACAGTAGTAGATGTGATAGTCATCTGAATTGAATTCACCCATTCCTGTCCATTTAAGTTCACTGATGCCCAGGATGTCAATGTTTATTCTTTCCATAAATATCAGTTTTCTGCCTGTAATGGTTGCTGCAGTGTTGCTATGGGGGCTGTTCTGTGCCTGTTTCCATCAGTCCCCTCCAGCTGGAGGTGTCTGTTGAATTTGACAGCACTGTCCTACTTGGATGGAACTGTTTCAATATTGCTCTCATGATTTTGATTATCTGCCTGTGATAGGCATTGGAATACTCTTCCCTCAGATAATATCTGGCGTGCTACATCCATCTCATCTAGCCACATGTGTGTTGTGAATTAAGTTCAGCTATCCTACTAGAAGTTGCTATTCTGGGCCCTTGTCTTCTGTTCCAGTGGGTTTTTGGCTTAATAAGGA
>JAHTLZ010000348.1:2592685-2603646 GCA_023846285.1 Phrynocephalus versicolor
CACACACACACACACACACACACACACACACACACACACACACACAAACAAACAAACAAACAAACAAGCTGTTCTGGGATATACATGTAGAATCAAAAATGCCATAGTTGGATAATTCCAAATACCGTATATACTCGAGCATAAGTCGACCCGAGAATAAGTCGGGGTCCCTAGTTTAAACCCAAAAAGCTGGGAAAATTTATTGACTCAAGTATAAGCCTAGGGTGGGAAATGCAGCAGGGCCTGGCAACTCCTCTTTTGTGAGCTGTGTGTGTGTGTGATGTTTAAAATGACTTTAGGCCACCGAGGCAAGTGCTTGAGTTGGTGGCTAAAAGTAATTTTAAACATTGTTTTAAAATGACTTTTAAAAAAATAATTTTAAACATGGGGGGGGTCAGGAGAAGTGGCGCACAATGTTTAAAATTACTTTTAGCCACCGATCCAAACTTGCCTCAGTGGCTAAAAGTACTGACCTGAATATAAGCCGAGGACCCCTTTTTTCAGCCCAAAATTAGTATATAACTAGGCTTATATTCAAGTATATACAGTATATCTGTATCCATATTTGATAGTTTTGAATATATGGAATAATAATTCCTAATATTCAAAGTCATATTTACTCCTATTGACTAGAAAGCAAATCCCAGGTTTCTACTATAGGTAAAAGTGAAAGAGAAACCTATTTTTCAGGTAGCCTCACTTGATTTTTTGAGAAGTGAAAATTAAAGATACTCCTGCACTAAAGGTAGTGGGTACAGAGAACTCCAGGTTTCCCAAGTGTGTGTGTGCTGAGTTGAGAGCAAAACCTATGAATGATATCTGACCGAACCAATGAAATGTAGAAGCAGCTACTAACATCAGAAAACATTTTTTTTTTCACATTGATTTTTTCCAATGAACCGTGAGCATGGAAGTTGAGTCATGGCAATAGGACTTCTTTACTTGAGATACTGAAATGTTTCACTGCTCATCCAAACAGCTTCATTGGTCTGAGGAAAGCTAGTTGAGAGTCCTCCATTCTATAGTTCAATTTGATCTCATGTCACCCTGGTCTGAAATAGGCTCATAAGATGAACAATGGCCTGAATAGGTTCATTAGGTGGACAATAGTCTCCATAGTCCATTAGGTGAGCAATGTCCTAAGGTGCTGAAATCCATAAAGTATGGTCATTAGCTATGGCCTTGGTGGTGGAGGTACAAAGTATTTTTGATTTGTCTGGGTATTGTTGAAATCACTGCCTGATAAGTAGCAGATAGACTGTGCCTGACCCCCCACACCACTGTTGAGAGGGATTTTCAATGCTCACATGAATGGCTTCCCTGACCCCTCTCTCAAACCACCTATCTTCTCTATCTAATATGTGTACATCCTCATCTTTGAATGAGTGCCCTTTGTCCTTCAAGTGGAGGTGTACTGCTGATTCTGGTCTTGAGCTGTTGCCACTCCTATGTTGTGCCATCCTTCTGTTTAATGGCTGTTTAGTTTCTCCAATGTAAATGTCTGCACACTCATCACTGCATTGGACCACATATACTATATTGCTCCTTTCGTGTTTTGGTGCCGGGTCCTTTTGGTGGATGAGTCTCTGCCTTAGTGTGTTGATGGGTTTGGGGGGGGGATGTGGTGTTTGCTAAAAATCCATCTCAGACACTCCAGCCTTGTAGGGAATGACTAGGTCTGTGTCTCAGGCTGATCCATTGTTTTTCTGGGTTAGGATACTGCTTTGTTGAAGGCCCCCTTTGGATATCCACAGACCTTAAGTGCTTTCTTCAGGTGCCTGTCTTCCTTCTTCTTGGCTTCTGTGGAGGTGGTGATGCTCTCTGCCCTGTGGTTTATGGTCTTGATGACTCCTAATTTGTGTTGTAATGGTTGGTGGCAGTCAAACAGTAAGTACTGATCTGTGTGAGTGGGTTTCCTGTAAACTTCTACTTCCATGATTTAGTCCAGGAAAACCAGCCCATTTAAAGCCAGCCTATTTTTTGTGTCTAATCTCCAGGTATTTCATGTACAGAGCATGGTTGGGCCACGGGTACTCCAGTGTCACCAACTGTTGTTAACCTATACATGGAAGAAGTGGAGAAGAAGGCACTCAACACCTTCGCAGGGACAACACCATCCTACTGGTTCAGGTACGTAGATGATACCTGGGTGAAAATCAATACTCAGGAAGTACAGGCCTTTACAGACCACATCAATGTGGTGGACCCTAATATTAAGTTCACTAGAGAAAATACCCGACAGCAGGCCGTTCATATGAGCATTGAAAATCCCTCTCCCAACAGAGGTGAGGAGGGCTCAGGCACAGCTTTTCTGAAAGCTGGACATACATTTACATTTTTGACATATTACTGTATATTGGTTACATAATATAGTTAGAAAAAAGATTTAGGATTAGGTGATTTATAAATTAATGCATTATAAATAAAGAGGGAAATATTAGTATAGACCCCTTTGGGGTATATGAGATAAGGAAGATTTTTTTAAATATAGACAGATATATTAATTTAATAGAATTTTTGTGTTTGTGTTTTTCACTCTACCCCAAGAAGAACAATATCTGTAGCAGAATCAGACACTGTTCTTCCTTGGGTGGAGTTTACAGGCAGTGTGAAATTGTGTCGACTAGTACAAAGAGGTGCTGGGGAAGCCTGCAGGAAGGCTATCTATACCCACTGCAGCACCTCCTACTGAGAGAAGGGGGGAGGGGACAAAAAAACCCCCACATGGCCTATAACTTCTAGATTTGCTATTCCTCTGCTTCATTCAGCACTGCAACAGGAAAAAGAGACAGTCAGCAGTACAAGGCATCTCTGTGCATCTGCCAGGGAGGTGGGAGAGAAGCTTTTATACTGTATATAAAAACTTTGTAAACCGTCCAAAGTAGCTGTTGGGCTAGATGACATGGTATATAAATGTAACAAATAGATAAAATAAATAATTCAAAATAGCTATGAACCTCAGACATGTTCTAGTGACAACTTATGTAATCAGACAGGGCAACCAGGGCAAGGGTTCCAAAAAAGTTGATGGGACAACGTGCTGGAGAAGGACAAGGATGGCATCAGAGTGTAGACTGACACTGTCTGCTTGCACAGCAGCAGTGCTGCTGCATTTGTGGTTGGGAAGGAGATTTCTGAAGAGCACCAGGATTCATCTTCCATATTCACTCCATGCAGTGCCATCAAAATCAAGGAAAGGTTCACCCTCAGCCTCCCTTCCTAGCAAATCTCTAAGGTGCAAAGCCACATTGTGGTTGGTGGGAACTCCCTTTCAATACATACACATCTGCCATGGGGAAGAGGAGATGGAGGAGACTTGGGTGGGCACTATATCAGAAGCATGTAACACTGAAATCATTTCCCCCCTTTCAGATGCACCTGCCCTTCCAGTCACCAGAACTACTAACGAAGGCATTAGCAATCCCTTTTAGGACTAGGCAGGCAAAAACTGGAGCCCCCAAGAACCCAGTGATCTGGAAGCATTTGCACCAGTGCACGACAGATACTTGCATGGCTGAGTGCATGTGTTGCCAAAAGGTGCTTGGGCACAAGCATAATGTGACTACCTCTCCAACTGTAGCATGGACACAGCCACCTGAAGACTCAGCAAAGGACATTGCTGCGGAGAAATGAAATGGGTACTGTTGGGGGCCAATTGGTTTCCTTATAGGGAACAGCAAGCTCTAAGCTACTCTGGAAGAGCTTGGAGGGGTGATAGGAAAAGGCCTCCTGCAAATGTTAAAATGCCAGGATTACTCATCAACTGGGGGGGGGGGAATAGCCCTGGATGATAACCATTGTCTCTGGTGTGGAACACTGGCTTCCATATGCACCCCATTACATACTGCTATTTCAAAGAACTTAGTACAAAGTGTCAGGCAACTGGTACACAGTGGTTCATCAAGGCAGAGGTGGTACATTTTACAAGTGGCATCTGGAGCAGACAGTGTTCAAAGCATGCCTATCTCTCCCTGATGGAATACTGGTGGAAGGTGGAGATACCAGACACAGGGCAACACACATCGACAGGGTATAGATGGCCATGGTTGAATGTGGCTGTGATATATGGCAGTCACGCTTCTCAAAACTTTCAAGTGGAGCTTAGCTACAGAAAGGCAAACTCTGTCACACTGAGTCAAATATGGTAGCAAAACTGCAAGCTGGGAAGATGGAAAGGATGTGATGTATGCCCCACACTCTGAACTAGTTGTTCAGGGTGCTTTGCATGATATGTACAACAAACACAAACACTTAATATAATGGAGTGAGTCTGAAAGGTGGCAGGGCATTTCCACACTGTCTGGAACAGTGAGCTGTCATAGCAGAGGCAAGAAAACTTGAGACTGACCCTAAACCACCTAATTTGTGGGAACTTGGTGGGACTTCATTTTTTACCTGCTTGATTTGGTCCTGGAGACATCCACTGGTGTGGCTGCTCCTCAGAAATGGAGTGGGGCATTATGGTTCAGATGGTCTACATTCTCTGAAGCTGATTTCCCTTGTGGCTCTTTTAATAATAGGGGTCTATATGTGGTGTCAAAAATATTGGGAACATGCCATATTTGGATAATTCCAAATATATTTGGATCCACATTTGATAGTTTGAAATATCTGTAATAACAATTCCTAATATTCGTATGGTTTTACCAATTCCTCGGCTATTGTATACAACCTTTTTTCCCTCGCACACAAATATGCCATGTTATAAGAAGCTTCTGAACTGCTGCAAAGGCTTCTGCGATAGTACCACTGGTATCAAATTGTGCCTTCTTTGACAAGAAAATGTTAGGTGTATGCCCTGCTGCGTCACCACCATGCTGATTGTTGAACTGTTCTTACAACTTTGACAGTTTGGGACTATATATTGCAACACAAAATGCATTGTGCTTGTTGATTATTGTCCTTCTCTATTATAAAAATGAATCCATAAGCAACATAATAATCTTTCCATTGGCATCTTTGCCAAATGGCAAGGGCTACTGCAAATTATAAAATAATATTCATACATTGTTTTAACTGCACATTTAAAGTAAAATTAAAATAATGAGTAAAATATTTGTTATTCTTATTGAAATAAAACAAAATTACTGTTGGTTTGTGTGCTGGCCTGCTTCTTTAATGTTTCTGCATAATGAAGTGCATGTTTTGAGCAGTTTCTCATGGTACTGGGTTGTGCATGCTCAGTGAAAGAAGTAGAGTGAGTAGTAGTGGGGATCATACAGTCGTAGCATCTGGTAATAGCGTTTGTCAGTACGTAGGTACCTACTCCCATCAGTGGTGAGCATTCCAATCAAATTTACATAGAGACAGTTTTATTTTATAAATCTAGAAGTTAAAAAAATGTTACTACTTGTACCACTAGAAATGCTTTCTTACACCCCCAGGTATACATGCACCCCTGATTGTTGCTGACAGCTGAACTTCCCTTAACGGCAGGACTGTGAAATGAAGAGGCATGACCATCACAGTTTTGGGTATAACTAGGCCACAACTTTATTTAATACAGTGAACAGTACTCTGGCTAGGCAATTGGGTCAGAGCCAACACATCAAAGGAGCACCCCATTCCTTTGATGTTCCCCAACTGCTATGGGACACCCCAGGGTGCCTACCCCATTGGTGACCCGAGCCTCCACTCCAGTTACAGGTTCCAGGGGGTGCCCACTCCCATCAAAGGCAAAATCATAATCATTATCACCAGGTCATAAATCATTGTCAACAGGTCATAAATCAATTGTAAACATTTTAATTTTTGCTTTTGAGCCTGGATCCCAATGCCTATAGAAAAACACCAAACCTTTCAGCTGTGACAAACATACTAACAATCATCCTATTACCTATGAATACAGTTACCCAGCCACTATATAACGAAAGAAGATAGAAGGTGGGCGGGGCTTCTTGGTGACCGGGGGGGGGGGAAGAGGGGTTTGTTCTCCTTGTACCCTCCTTTTAACTCCTCTGGGACAGCCCCTTGGAATGTGCTGTGTGCCAATGGGGTTGCCCACTCCTGGTGCCCATTTCCATGTTCAGTGCACCCCCCCCCACCTTTCCATGCTGGACCCCTGGATCCCTAGCATCCCACGAGGGGGTCACCATCATTCCTTTTTTTAGGGATCCGCTCTGGCAACAATCTTCAGGCTGATGAATCTAGCCCTCTCCCTTAAGATCCACTGCCATAGAGGGATAAGAGCATTTTTCCAGCTTAAAGTGGTGGCCCTGCTTATCAAGCTAAAGGACCTGCTTCAGTATTGGAGTCTCTCCTTTTGGAAGAAGAGGGGGTAAGTTCTAACAAGACTCTGTTTTGCCTCTCTCTCTCTCTCTCTCACTCTCTCTCTCTGTGTGTGTGTGTGTGTGTGTGTGTGTGTAAGGTGAAAATAACAACCCTGTAGTATTCCTATGACCTGTAAAGAAGTTCCAGAGATCCAAAATTTTTGAATTTTAAAAAATTCCAAATTACAGATCCCAAGGACTGTCATTCTGAATTCTGAATCTGAATTCCAAACCCTAATGTTTTTGCTAGTGCCCATTTCTAAATTACAGTTGTAGATTTAGTAATCCAAAGGTTGAAATCTTGTTGCTTATCTTAGCCCTGTGGATTTATATGGTCTAGTTGGGACTTAATATAATAAGCAACAGGATTTAAAACACTGTTTTAGAAAAGAGAAACTAGATTCTGGTATCTCAACAGTTAAATCAGTTTGTATGATGTGAAAAGAGCAAAGAGAAACACTTAAATAAAACATCAACATTGTCTTTTAAAATTATCTTTCCACAATGATGTACCATTTGGAGACTTTTTATCTGAGCGGAAAAAAATGTCAAACAAAGCATGAACTGTAGACTTGGTGCAAAATAAATATTAATATTTTAAAACAGCTTTGAATGGATATACTTTCTGATTGGTTATTTTGAGTCTAAAACTATAAATTAATTTCAGTAAATATCTTTCCTGGAGCAATCTAAAGTGTCAGCTCACATAGATCAGAGTTATTTGCTTTAAATAATTTATCCGCATATAACACAGGCATAAAGTTGAGACTAGCAATTAGCATGACAGAATTGTAGCAGTGAAATGGTCCCATTGTTGGTAGTGTTTGGTGCACTCGGTTGATGAACTGGCTAGCAGTTCTGAATAAAGCAGACACACAGTACAGTCTCTGTGGCTCATTAACATTAGGCTTTGCATGTAGATAAATGTCTGTTGCCTAATTTCTTAATAATATATTACAATTCTGTAATATACATGGGTGTATACTACTTGCTGGCTGCAAAAAGCCATTAGAGATATACACTGGATCCATTCACCAGTAATTAAGGGTGCAGGGCTAAGTAGCTAAAATAGCTGGGGTTTGCTTCAACAGAAACTAGGTCATCTGAGGTTGTGTTAACCCCCATTGCCTTCCAGCCTGGGAACATGGGAAATTACTACCTAGGCTCTAGTCTGGCAGTGCTGGCATAGTGGTCTGTGACTCAGGGGTGATAAGAGTTTGGATCGGGTTTAAATAAGCTCTTCCCAACTCCTCCCCTTTTCTGTCTTGTTTTCTGGCTTTTGTGCCAGTTGATTTCAGCCAGTATAGGAGTTATACTAGTTGACTGAGTTATGCCATTATGTTTGAGATTAGCCAGCTCAGGATAACTGCACAGACGTACAGTTATCTGTGCCACCTCAACATACTTCTACTTCTTTTAAAGGATTTTTAAACTTTTTTTTTTCTGAGCGGGTGAGGGAAAGGAGCGATTTTTAAACTTTTTTTTAAAAAAAGTTTAAAATTAGTTCCTTTTCTCTCAATCCATCTGGTGGGAGGAAAGGAGCAGTTTGTAAACTTTTTTGCCACCCACAAGCCCCTGCTACAGTACTTGGGGCTCAGGAAAAAAATGTTTCCCTGTGCCCGATTGGGTGGGGGGAAATTCATTTCAAACAAAACAAAACAGAAATGAATGAAATGAAAAATGAAACAAAATGCTATTTTAGCATTTGTGCCCATCTCTACTAAGTATTGAAAAAGCACAAAGACCTTATTCAGATGTGTGTAGACCACTGTCCCTGCATAAATTATAAATTCAGGGAGCCAATTAGCCCAACACCTCTCTGATGTCTTATGCTTTAACTTCTTGCATTCCCTCTCTTCCTCCTTCTCAGTGTCCTTGACCACCACTTCTCTATTAAGGATTTCAGACATCCACAAACTCTCCATATATTTTCTATTGTAGTGGGTAAAAGGTGGTTGCCTAGAGGCAATGATTCATCACCACATGGTAGAGCATTCCTAGCCACTGAATTTTAGTTCACAATTTTAGCTGTTCCCCCAGCTACCTTTTCTGGTGTGCTGCTTCCACAAAGTGGTACTCCTCTGCCTCTTCCTGCCAAAAGCATTTGGTTGTTCAGCCAAACCCCATGGCCATATGCCCAACCCCCATGTGGTGTCTAGTGTGGGTGCAAACTCACCTGGCATCCCACCTGTTTGAGCAGCCATTGCTACTGACACTTCTTGTCCACTACAACGTCTCCATGTAGCCACACCCCTGTCTTTTCTGGACCCTGCTGCTACTGTAACCTTGGTAACTTCTATCAAGTCATGCACAGATCCGCTTGCCACTGTGCCATCAGCCGATTCCAGTGTTGTCCCCAAGGTTGCTACTTGCTCCTGGGATCAGCTTGCAGCCATCACATGATCTGCACATTCAGCTTCCAGGACCACAATACGAGATAACACCATATCAGCTAACTGTTTCATCTCAGCTTGCCTATACACCTTTGAGTCCTGACTAATCCTTCATGATCCTTGCTGACCACCAGGATGAGCTAAAGCACCCTCCTTTCCAAGGCACTCAATTTGCTAAGGATCACACCAAAATCTGGCCAATCCTCCTTATCTGAGGTCTGTGGAGACAGTTGTGGGTGCTGTGTAGCTTTATGTTTAGCAGGTTGCTTGCCTTTTTTGGCCTCTGGCCCTTTTGGGGACCCATTCTAAATTATGGTATAACAATATATGCAACAGCAGCAATCCTTATTATCCAACAATTCTGAGGAGCCAGTTATTTTGTAAGGAGGGACAGATTGGGTGGCTGAGAATGTGGGGGGGGGCATGACTGCCCCCCAATCCTGCCCCCCACTGGAAGCCCCACCCACATACCTCTCCTTACAAAAGTTTGGACACCCCCATTCAACACTATAAGAATAGTGAGTAGATGGCTGTGCCTCCTATTCCTATTGCTGTCACAGGGACTGTCCAGTGGGGGCTGTGGCATCCATATAGTACTGAAATTTACAAAAGCCTCCTGCAAGATAGAAAATAATCACACCTTCCTAGCATCATGCCCTGTGAAATCTGAAGAAAGGAAGTCTCTGCAAAGCCAAGTTTTGTTGAAGAGAATCTGAATCTTGACATACAACTAAGGAACTGCACAGCAGCTTAGCATCTGGACTGTTTCTAGACACACATCATCACCGGATAACTATCTACAAAGAGAGACTCTTCTGGCAGGTGAATTTTCCAGGTTTTCCATACACCCCAGTAGGAACACACTCAGCATACCCTCCATCATCTTCTTCTCATTCATCACCCCACCTCCACTGTACAATATATGTCTTTGCTGAAACAGACTAATATGGCAACCTCTCCGCAAACTGTTTTATACAAAAAGTTGTAATAAAAGCTCATGCTTTATTAAAAACTGCTGGCTGGATAGCTCATTGGTTTAGTTATCTGACTGTAGGGCCATAGATTGGGAGATTGATTCCCCACTGTGTCTCTAGGAAGAAGAACTAGGCAGTGTGGCTTTGGGCACCCTGCATAGTCCCAGGGCACCCCAGGAGGAGGGAATAGTAAACCACTTCTAAGTATCATCTTCCTGAAAAACACTGACAAGGGTCACCATAAATCAAAATTGACTTGATGGCACATGTTTATTGTTATATACTTTATTAAAGACAAGTTAGAGTTTCCCAGGGCAGTGTAGTGCATAGAGTGGTGGAGTAGGATTCTGAAAAGCAGGGTTCAATCAGCAGCTCATCCATAGAAATTGATGGGTGTGTGTGTACAACTGGTAAAATCACTCCTTAAATACCTCACTTATCTTGAAGGTGCTACTACCGTTGCTTTAATTCGGTTCTGACTTGAATGCACAGAACAGACACAAAAGCAGCATTAAAAGCAGGGGTTGTCCTAATCTGCTGCAGTAAAAACAGGGTCTTATAGACTGCATGTTTTCTTTGGCATAAGCATGACACAATTAGCATCTCATAAAGTGGGCTGCAGGCCATAAAAGTTGTAAGCCTTTAAAATACCTCAAGATACTTTTTTCTTAAAATTAGTTATGTGAATTCATTCCTTAAACACCATAACTTAAATAAGACTAAAACAGCCATTCAAGCATATTTTAATAATACTCACCATCACACCATGCTGCAGGAAGGGCACAATTATCTTGTGCAGCACCGTAAAGGTTTATTGTCACATGAGCTTTACACTGGCTTGTGTGAGAACTCCCATTAATTGTTGAAATGCCACCCGATGGACCAGAGGTAAGAAGACAGTCCAGCATCCTACCCTGTTGAAACTCAAAGTACATACGGATGCCTGGGTGGCCCCTTCCCCTCCTGGGCCGCTTGTCAAGTGGGGGGCTCTACAGCACCACTTCTTTTCACTCTTCCAAGATCCTCCTCCTTCTGCACCCCACCAGCCTTTGTTCTCAGAACCGCATGCAAGAAATGCAAACACCTTTGCTATCTCAAAAACAAAAAGCTCCATCAAGTGAATTGTGACGAGAGAAAGATTTGAAGGCTCGGCCAGAAGCATTTCATGAAAAACACTCCTGGGCCACCTTGGAAGCCTCGTCGGCTGCAAATCCTGAGCACATATGTGCTTCCAAGTCAAAGAATATGCATGCTGGGTTGGAGTGGGAGGCAGCCCATCCCTCCACCCCCACTCCTTTCTTGTACCCCCTCCCCCACCACAGGAA
>JAHTLZ010000348.1:2603686-2622926 GCA_023846285.1 Phrynocephalus versicolor
ATCCCTTTCACAGGTACTATTCTCTAGCCAAGTGTCCCCCATCCTATATCTGTGCAATTCATTCTTTTTACCTAGATGTAGCACCCTACATTTCCCTCTGTTGAAATCCATTCCATTAGCTTTGGCCCAGACTTCTAATCTGTCAAGGTCCTTTTGGATTTTCATCCGATCCTCTAGGGAATTAGCAACCCCTCCCAATTTGGTATCATCTGCAAATTTAATTAGCATACTCTCTATTCCTTCCTCCAAGTCATTAATAAAGATATTGAACAGCACTGGACCCAGAACAGAACCCTGGGGCACCCCACTGGTCACGTCTCTCCAAGCTGATGAGAGGCCATTTATGATCACCCTTTGGGTGCGATCAGTCAACTAATTACAAATCCACCTAACAGTAGCACTATCTATCCCACTTCCTACTAACTTCTTAGCAAGAATACCATGGGGAACCTTATCAAAGGACTTGCTAAAGTCCAGATAAGCAATATCCACAGCATTCCCCTCATCCACCAGGCCTGTAATTCTATCAAAGAAAGAGATCAAATTAGTCTGGCATGACTTGTTTTTACTTCTTGTAATGATAGCATTGTTTGTTAGATAACTGCAGACTGACTGCTTAATAATCTGCTCTAGGATCTTTCCGGGAATTGAAGCCAAGTCTGCCTTACCTTCTCTGGCAGCTTTTATGATCCATGAGGAGCAAGGATCCCTCACCTCCCCAAGGGTCCTGACCATATCATCTGGCTGTAAGAGCATTTTATTTATTGGCTTGGATCAATAGAAGCATCCAAGGTAGCTCGGATCTGTTCAGTTTTGCCTGCAAAGTGTTGTGCAAAGCCCTTCAAATATTTGAGAAGTGCTTGCATTATCGCCCCTCAGTCTTCTCAGTCAGATTGGTTTTGACTGTATTAAAGATAGAAATAGATTTCTTATTTAATTACCATGACATGGAAACAAAAATATGTAACATAAGGTTTTGTGCCAAAAATGTTTTCTTATACAGTGACAACCAGTTTATTTAGACTGGATTTTCTACTGAATTACATAGGATTAAGTGATGTTTACAAGGTTATTGTCAAGGACACACAGATAGATGCTTAATGACAATAGATGGGAATGATGAATGGATAAATTGTATACAAATAATGATGCAAGATTGGAAACATTTTCATTGGCTGAAAGATAATATGAATATAAGCTACAGAAGAAGGAAGAGTCAGGTGCTTATAAACACTTCCTGGTCTGTGATGTTGGTATCCACTTGAATTCCATATGTCATGCAGCTGCAGCTACCTATGCTTCATAAGATAATTTTAGTGGCAGATATGGTAATCCTGTTCTGATTGAATACTGCTCCATTGGACCCTCTGGTCCAGGTCATGGTGACATGACACCATTCAAAAGTGCTATTGAGGCTCTCTGTAAATCCACAGCAAGCCAGAAACATATCCTGTCCCTTCTCAATGCCTCTTCTTAGCAAGCCTGAGGAAATGGAGACTCTCATGATACTATGCGAAGTAGCCCTCCTTATGTGGTTTATGCCAGGCTCAAGTTAAGAGCTCCTTGGGCAAGAAGGCAGAAGATCTTGAGAGCATGTGTGATGCTTTGTGCCACTGGGTGAGAGAGCATAAATGGGGGGGGGGACTTGTGCAGCTGGAACTGATAAAGAGGAAATGGGCCAACTGTGGCTGCCAATCACCTTCCATTGCCCCACCATTGGTGGATTATCTGTGCCAGATGAAAAAGTGGATGTCTGGGGGGCAGCTAATGATGTTGACAAGGGAACCACCAGTAGGGTTTCAAGGGGGATTGAGTGTTGACAGACCACAGTGTGCTGGAGTTGAGCCCTGCTCTACAGATCCCTTAGAGTACTGGTTATAGAAGAGTGAAGTGTGATCAGCTTTGGATGGCATTGGCTTTTGAGCTCTGCCCTCTCCTGTCCCATCAGCATGGAAGAGCTTGTTAGACATTCATACCTGGTGGCTAGTGACACACATTTAATCATTTACAAATGTGTCTTTATTATTCAGTTAATTTACCATTTAAATGTGATATCTGTTTAAGTTTTTGTTTTAAAAATATTTGTATACTTAACTTTTTTAGTTTTTAAAAATTGCACGTTTAATGATGTAACCTGCCGGGGTTCCTTTTAGGGAGAAAGACAGGTGACAATATTTTAGATAAATAATTAGATTGAACACTGCACCAGTACTAAATGCATTACCGCCCTTTCTGCTCTCCCAAATTCTTCAGTCATTGTTCAATATTTTCCCCCTTTATCCTATTTTTTAAAGAAACCAATAAAACCTTTTTAAAAAAAGAAATGTTTAGCCTCTTTTGACTCATGGAATGAACAGTTTGTGACCAATGCTATCTGGAGATTTCTAAAACTTGGGGGTTTGAAAAAAAAAATCCAATATCTGGTTTGTCCGTCTGTCTGTCTGCCTGCCTGCCTGTGTATTGTAGTGCACTTGGTATGGTGCTTTCTTCAAAGCTGGTACAGAAGTTTCAGGAAGTCCAGAATGCAGTGACCAGTCTGGCCACTAATTTGAGTGTGCCCATATTGGCCCATATCTCATCCACCTGTACTTGTTACCAGTCTGCTTCCATTACAGATCTAAGATTTTGGTTCTAACATCCAAAGCCTTAAATATTTTGGGGTCTCAGTACTTGTCTGAATATCTTCTGCCAGGTTTAGCTTTCTATCTGGTGTTTTAAAATTATTTGATCTGTTTTAAATATAGGGCTATTTAAAGTCACATGCTTCTGCAGAGGTGTGTGTGAAATAATTTTACATTTTAAAAAATTATAACCTGAAGATCCTTTGCCCACACTTCCCTAAATTCATCATAATGGAAGAGCAGGCTGGTTTAAAAAAATATGACTTTTTTGTTTGGGCTGCCCACATTTTTCAAATTGCCTTTTAAAATGTTGATTTACTTTGCTGCACAACAGAGTGTGTGCAAAAACAGAATACATGATTCTTAATCAAACAAAGTGAGAAGGTTTTTTTAATTTCTTTTTCTGTTCAAAAACTCTGATTAAGGGCTAAATGCCATCAAAACAGAGACAGCTTGTGACATTGTTACATAGCTCTACAAGGTAAACTAATTCCTTTCTATCTAATTTCTTGCAGGTCGGCCTTCATGTTTTATATCTCCTCAAATTCACCTGTGGGTGAACAGGATAAACAGCACTCCAACTGACCCCATTAGTGGCAAGGTATTAAATCACACTTTATTCATTTTATCAGCTTTTTAACACAATGCAACAGGGCAGGAAGCAAAATATTGTGGATTAGCTACCTGTCCTCCTTTCCCACTATATTGCAAAGCAGGCCTGGAAATTCTTGCAGTTCTTGACAGCAAACTGTAGAAATGGAGGCATGGAACTAGATCGTGGCTCTAGCTTTTGGAATTTGGTCCCACTGCTCCAACATTTTCTGTGGTGCTGGCAAAGGTGTTGTTTTTATGTAAATCTGGAACACACAGATTTTCACTCTCCTATGACCTCTTTCTTATTTTTCTGGCCTAGTAGGAGTGCATAAACAGGGCTCACCCAAGAGATTTTGCTGCTTGGGTTCCCTTTTATCAACAAAAGCTGTCCAGAATGGGAACTGGATCTTACTACTGTGAAACAGCATCTTCCACTTGAGCATGGCAGGAGAGCTTGACAGGATCTAAAACAGGCTTAAAGAGCACCTAAGTGTGTCCCCAAGGGGTTAGTAGTGCTCCCTTTCCTCTCCATCTCAAGGTGTCAACTGTTAAAAATGTTCCACTTGAACAGATCGGAAGGAGATCTTCCCACGTTGCTGCCCCCAGGCACTGGCATTCTCACCATGAGTCCTTGCAAAATATGGCATCCCTGCAGGGACTCAGGAGCGGACCTAAGATAGAATTGTCCCCCAGAACACTAAGCAATTCTACAATTTATGTAGTGAAGCATAATATGGTGCTGCATCCTCAATAATCAATGACAGAACTCTGAATTACAGATTTTGTCCTCCTGAAAGATAGTTTGAGAAGTATTAATGAACATAACTCCTTTTGCCCACCCAGCACAGAAATAAAGAGGCAAGACTTGTCTGTGGGATTAAAACTAGGCCAAAATTTATTGATAACATAACTCAAGTCATGTTAGTAAGTGTCCCTCAAAGCAAGAGGGCCTGAATGTAGTCCAAGAAGACCAATTAATTATACATAAATATTATTAGAATGGTGCTGCCCACCTTTTCAGTGCCCTTCCAAAACCAAGCAGTCTGGGCAGCCCTCATCTATCCATCTTGTTCTTTTTATATCTAAAACCTTAACTAATTTCCTAACCCATTTGTTAATTTATATTGAGGGCTACCAGTCCTCAATATAAATTACCAGTTGCCTTATAAGTCTTGTTAGGCTTATAAATGGGGCCACAGTGTTACTTTTGGGTCCCAGTTGATCAGCAAGGCTACAGAATACAACAGGTTGTGCTGTGCTTTCATCATTGTAAGGCTAATTACACTGGTGACAGTGATCCCTGTAATAAGACTTCCTGGAGTAGGAACTGGCAAGCCACTCCAGCATCACTGCCAAGAAAATTCCATTGACAGAAACAAAAGGCTAAAAGATATGATTTTGGAAGATGAGCCCCTCAGGTCGGAAGTCATCCAACATTCTACTGAGGAAGAGCGGAGGACAAGTACAAGTAGCTCCAGAGCTAACGAAGTGGATGGGCTGAAGCCAAAAGGATGCCCAGCTGCAGATGTGCCTGGAAGAGAAAGAAAAGTCCAATGTTGCAAAGAAATATACTGTATAAGAACCTGGAATGTGCGATCTATGAACCAGGGTAAGCTGGATGTGGTCAAACATGAGATGGCAAGAATAAACATTGACATTTTGGGCATCAGCAAACTTAAATGGACAGGAATTGGTGAATTCAGTTCAGATGACTATCACATCTACTACTGTGGGCAAGAATCCCATAGAAGAAATGGAGTAGCCCTCATAGTCCATAAAAGTGTGGGAAAAGCTGTGCTGGGATACAACCTCAAAAATGATAGAATAAATTGTATGATTCCAAGGAAGCCCTTTCAATATCACAGTAATCCAAGTTTATGCACCAACTACCAATGCTGAAGAGTCTGAGACTGACCAATTCTATGAAGACTTACAACTCCTTCTAGAACTGACACCAAAGAAAGATGTTCTCCTCATCATAGGGGATTGGAATGCTAAAGTAGGGAGTCAAGTGATAAAAGGAATAACTAGCAAGTTTGGCCTTGGTGTTCCGAATGAAGCAGGGCAAAGGCTAATCAAATTTGGTCAGGAGAACAAGCTGGTCATTGCAAACACTCTTTTCCAACAACACAAAAGATGACTCTACATATGGACATCACTAGAATACTGGAACCAGATTGATTATGTTCTCTGCAGCCAAATATGGAGAAGCTCTATACAGTCAGCAAAAATGAGACCTTGTGCTGACTGCAGCTCAGATCATCAGCTTCTTATTTCAAAATTCAAACTTAAACTGAAGAAAGTAGGGAAGACCACTGGGCCAGTCAGGTACAATCTAAGTCAAATCCCTTATGAATACAGAGTGTAGGTGAAGAATCGACTAAAGGAACTAGATTTAGTGGACAGAACACCTAAAGAACTATGGATGGAGGCTTGTAACATTGTACAGGAGGTTGCAATGAAAACATTCCAAAGAAAAGAAAATGCAAAAAAAACAAAGTGGTTGTCCAACAAGGCCCTACAAATAGCGGAGGACAGAAGGGATGCAAAATACAAGGAAGAAAGGGAAAGATTCAGAAAATTGAATGCAGACTTCCAAAGAATAGTGAGGAGAGACAGGACAGCCTTCTTGAATGAACAGTGCAAAGAAATAGAGGAAAACAATAGAAAAGGAAAATACAGAGATCTACTCAAGAAAATTGGAGATATTAAAGGGGCATTTCGTAGAAGATGGATATGATAAAGGACAAAAATTGTAGAAGCAGAAGACATCAAGAAGAGATGGCAGGAATACACAGAGGAATTATATCAGAAAGATCTGGATGTCCCTGATAACGAAGATAGTGTAGCTGCTGGCCTGGAGCCAGACATCCTGGAAAGTGAAGTCAAGTGGGCCTTAGAAAGCATTGCAAACAACAAGGCCAGTGGAGGTTATGGCATTCCAATTGATCTCTTTAAAATCTTAAAAGAGGAGGCTGTAAAGGTGCTGCACACGATATGCCAGCAAATCTGGAAAACTCAGTGGTGGCCAGAGGACTGGAAAAGATTGGTCTACATCCCAATCCCAAAGAAGGGCAACACCAAAGAATGCTCCAACTATCACACAATTGCACTCATTTCACACGCTAGCAAGGTTATGCTCAAAATTCTACAAGGGAGGCTTCAGCAGTATGTGGAAAGAGAACTTCCAGAAGTACAAGCTGGATTTCGAAGGGGCAGAGGAACTAGAGATCAAATTGCCAACATGCACTGGATTATGGAGAAAGCCAGAGAGTTCCAGAAAAACATCTACTTCTGCTTCATCGACTATGCCAAAGCCTTTGACTGTGTGGACCACAACAAACTATGGCAAGTCCTTAAAGGAATGGGAGCGCCTGACCACCTTATCTGTCGCCTAAGAAATCTATATGTGGGACAAGCAGCAACCGTCAGAACTGGATATGGAACAACTGACTGGTTTAAAATTGGGAAAGGAGTACGACAAGGCTGTATACTGTCACCTTGCTTATTTAACTTATATACAGAGTACATCATGCGTAAGGCAGGTCTGGATGAATCACAAGCCAGAATTAAGATTGCCGGAAGAAATATCAACAACCTCAGATACGCAGATGATACTACTCTGATAGCAGAAAGTGAGGAGGAATTAAAGAACCTCTTAATGAGGGTGCAAGAGGAGAGTGAAAAAAATGGGCTGAAGCTCAACATCAAAAAAACTAAGATCATGGCCACGAGTCCCATCACCTCCTGGCAAATAGAAGGGGAAGAAATGGAGGCAATGACAGAGTTTATTTCCTTGATCACTGCAGATGGCGACTGCAGCAACGAAATAAAAAGACGCCTGCTTCTTGGGAGGAAAGCAATGGCAAACCTAGGCAGCATCTTAAAGAACAGAGACATCACTTTGCTGACTAAGGTCCTGATAGTCAAAGCTATGGTTTTTCCAGTAGTGATGTACAGAAGTGTGAGCTGGACTATAAAGAAGGCTGATCAATGCAGAATCAATGCTTTTGAGCTATGGTGCTGAAGGAGAGTCTTGAGAGTCCCCTGGACTACAAGGAGATCAAATCTATCCATCCTGAAAGTAATCAATCCCAAATGTTCACTAGAAGGACAGATTTCGAAGCTGAGTCTCCAGTACTTTGGCCACCTCATGAGGAGAGAGGAGTCCTTGGAAGGCAAGATGGAAGGCAAAAGGAAAAGGGGACGGCAGAGAATGAGATGGATTGACGGTGTCGTTGATGCAACCAATATGGATTTGACCAAACTCTGAGAGGCAGTGGAAGACAGGAAGGCTTGGTGGGCTCTGGTCCATGGGGTCACGAAGAGTTGGACACGACTGAACGACAACAACAACCAGTCCAATCAATGTAGTCATCTCTAAAATAAACCTTATTTCAATTTACCAGTTGCAATAACCACCAAATTGTGACCGATAAAATTAACTTAGGGGAAAACACATTGCCACTCTGGTCCAATCTGAGTAAAAGTCAAACATTCCTATCCACGACCAGATAATCTCATTCTCCTCTTCATGTGAGAGGGTGGGAAGATGGCCAAAAGATGAAAAAAGCCCAGCGCCATGTGGCTGGGCCTTAAATAACTTTGCACCCCTGCAGAAAAGCCCTGTGACAGACACAAACATAATGCTGTCTGTGTGGGAAAGCAAAGTAGCCCCACCCAGCACTTCAGCTATTTGGAGAAACCATTGCCAACCCAGCACAGAAATAGAGTCAAGACACGTTTGTGGGATTAAAATTGGGCCACAATTAATTGATATCAAATTCACTCAAATTATCTTATTAAACGTACCTCAAAACAAGGGGTACTGAATGTAGTGCAAGAAGATCAGTTAATTATACCTAAATATTATTAGAAGCATGCTGCCCACCTGTTCAACACCCCTCCCAAAACTAAGCAGTCTGGGCAGCCATCATCTAGCCATCTTGTAGTTTTTATATCTAAGACTTGCTTTCCTAATTTCCTAATCCATTTGTTAATTTATATTGAAGGCTACCAGTATTCATCTCTAAAATTAACCTGATTTCAATTTACCACTTGCACCAACCACCACAGAAAGGAGCTACTTGGCTAAAGAACTTGGCCAGAAGGCCCCCTTGCAGATAACATTATAAAAAAACAAAACTCCATCAGCAAGATGGATTCTGACCTCCGTAAAAGTTCTGGAGGGCTAAACCCAATGCTCGGTAACTAACATCTGAAACAAAGCCTTGCCTAACAAAGTTGCCAATTTCCCAATTTACTCCCCTTTGGGTGTTATCTGTTTGTTTGGGGTCCTGTGCCCCTCTCCAAATTAAATGTGACATGATCTTGGACCAAACTATCTTCATTGTTGGAAAGGAAACCTGTCTCTAAGATTCTGCAGGTCAGCTTTAATCTGAAGAATCAGCAACTTGCCTAACTGCTGGGCTAAGTCATCTCCACCAAGGTTGATCAACATGATAGTAGGGGGCACTGCTATCATGATTATATTTGATTACTTTAATATATAGTAGGTACATGCTTATATCTATCTTTGTCTAATACAAGAAGTGAAGATAGGGAAGTAAAAAGTAAAGCTAGTCTGTCTAATCTACAACCTTAGATATATAATAGACATCATCAACTCATTATATTTTCTCTGTTCTTGCAAATTTTACCAAGTTTTCAAAACCTTATATGTCTAAGATTAATACTTAATGGGTTATTAAAAGGAGAAAAAAGCATTACATCTTGATCTCTGTTTCTGGTTGTATTGAAAGGAAAAATCCTTCTCTTTCTTCACCTGGCTAACATTTAAAGATGTAACAAATTGACATCTCAAGCTGGTTTCCACATTCCATTTTTCATTTTTCATGTTCAAATATTCAATTAATTAGATGTTCCATAAACGAAGATGCTAAACTGGCCTGTCTAGTTAACAATAGTTAGCAGTGGTCTTAAATGGTCTTCACAGTGACCTCTTAAAATAGTTTCTAATTAATTTAGTAAATAAATAATATTGAAGACTGTTTTCACATTTAACAATTAATTTCAACATTGAGGAACATTAAACAAGACCATCAAATCTTAACAGAGCCTTCAATTCGATAATTTTCAGTTAGCTAATCTACTTTATTTAATTAAACTACTATATAATGGACATCTCAACCAGTTATATTTGTGTTCTTTGTAATAGGTGGATAATTTTAACAGCTTTCTATCACATCATTATGTCTGACTAGAACAAAGCTTTGTTTTGGGCTGGCTTGCAGATTTCTGTTGTCCATTTTCATTATCATTATAGTTCATTGTAATCCATTAATAGCTTTTTATGTGATTGATTCATTAAACCAGGGATTCATAAGTTGTTTCCCTGTTTATTTTATTTATTTTATTTATTTATTTTTACAACTTATATGCCACTCACTACCCAAAGGTCTCTGGGCGGCTTCCAATCAAAGAATTAAAACAGTTAAAAACATCAAACAACAATAAATAATTAAAACAATAATAAAAACCTTATACTAAAATCATCACACTAAAATTGCCATCAGAAGACCCACAATCTAAATTGTATCAATTAAAAAACTTCTGGAACAGGAAGGTTTTTACCTGGCGCCGAAATGTCATCAGTGTTGGCGCAAGGGGGATCTCACTTGGGAGGGCATTCCATAGCTTGGGGGCAGCTGCTGAGAAGGCCCTGTGTCTGCAAGCCATCCCTCTTACCTCCTTGAGGGATGGCTCTTTCAAGAGGGCCCCCTGGCTTGATCTTAATTGCTGGGTAGGTTCATATGGAAGGAGGCAGTCCTTCAGGTATCTAGGTCCTAAGCCATTTAGGGCTTTATATGTCAAAACAAGCACTTTGAATTGGGCTCGGGCAGCAACTGGTAACCAATGTAGGCTACGTAGAATCGGCGTGATGTGATCCCTAGCGGCCCCACCACTTACTAGCCACGCCGCACGATTCTGAACCAGTTGCAATCGCCAAACCATCTTCAAAGGCAGCCCCATGTAGAGCGCATTGCAGTAATCAATACGGGATGTTACCAGTGCATGCGTAACTGTCATGAGGCTCCGTTCATCCAGGTAGGGGCGTAGCAGGTATATTTTCCGCAGCTGTAGAAAGGCACCCCTGGCCACCGAGTCCACCTGGGCTTCCAGAGTTAGACCGGGGTCCAGGAGCACCCCCAAGCTGCGGACCCTGTCCCTTAGGGGGAGTGCAACCCCATCCAGAACAGGGAAGTGGCCCTCTAACCTGTCTGGCGAAGCACCCACTAACAGCACTTCCATCTTGTCTGGATTGAGTTTCAATTTGTTAACCCTCATCCAGTCCATTATCTGGCCCAGACACGAGTTCAGCACAGAAACCGCCTCACCTGGATTGGTGGAAAACGAGAGGTAGAGCTGAGTATCATCAGCATATTGCTGACTCCTCAGCCCAAACCTCCTGATGACCTCTTCCAGCGGTTCCATGTAAATGTTGAACAGCATGGGAGACAGTATAGAGCCCTGAGGAACCCCATGACTTAAATGCCACGGGGCAGAGCAACTGTCCCCCAGGACCACCTTTTGGACACGGTCAGCCAGGAAGGAACGGAACCACCGCAAAGCGGTGCCTCCGACTCCCAACCTGGCCAGCCTATCCAGAAGGACACCATGGTCAATGGTGTCGAAAGCCGCTGAGAGGTCCAGGAGTATCAACAGGGTTGCACTCTCCCCCTCTCTCTCCCGGCAGAGGTCATCATACAGGGCGACCAAGGCAGTCTCTCTACCAAAACCCAGACTGAAACCAGATTGAAATGGATCCAGAAAATCCATTTCATCCAGCGGTGCCTGGAGTTGCCCGGCCACCACCCGCTCCAACACCTTGCCCAAATAAGGGAGGTTCACTACTGGACGGCAGTTAACCACCAGCCCTGGGTCCAGGTTAGGTTTTTTAAGAAGTGGTCTAATCACCACCTCTTTCAAGATGGTGGGGACCACTCCCTCTCTCAAAGAGGCATTAACAACCTCCTGGACCCAGGTGCGAACTCCCCTGGCATATCTTTCAATTAGCCAAGAAGGGCAAGGGTCAAGTGGCGTAGTGGTAGCACGGACAGATCCAAACGCCCTGTCCACATCCTCGGGTTTCAATAATTGAAACTCATCCAATAATACTGGACCTAAGCACGGCACACTAGACACATCCCTTGATTCTGCATCAATAGTGGAGTCCAATTCCCTGTGAATCTGAGCGATTTTTTCCTCAAAGTGGACAGCAAACTCATCACAGTGGGCTGCTGAGTGGTCCAGAACCTCCATCGTATTTCTCGGTTGAAGAAGGTCCTGGACCACCCGAAACAGCTCTGCTGGATGGCACTCTGATTAAGCAATACGATTTGTGAAATATTGCCTTTTCGCAAACTGTATCGCCACGGAATAGGCCCATTAATGGGCTCTAAGCCGTGTTCGATCGGACTCACAGTGATATTTTCTCCACTTGCGCTCCAGCCATCTCCCCTCCTGCTTCATTGCCCGCAGCTCAGAGGTCCTTAGGTGCGATCGTGTCAACCGCCCGGGACATGTCCCTATTCCACAGGGTGACCTGAGCTTTGACAGGAGCACCGACCATATCAGACGGATAATCCCCCAGAGCTTTTAGGAAACCATCTGGATCCATTAGTCTCCGAGGGCGGATCATCTGAATAGATCCCCCACCCTTGCAGAGGGTAGAAGAAGCTAATAGCCTAAACTTGACCAGAAAGTGGTCTGACCATGACAATGGAGTCAGAACCAACCCCTCCACATCCAAACCATCGTCCTCCAATCCCATTGAGAAGACCAGGTCTAGAGTATGGCCCTTCTCATGTGTTGGGCCGTTGACATATTGAGACAGCCCCATGGTTGTCATGGTGGCCATGAAGTCCTGAGCCACCCTGTTGGTCTATCCCATGATGCAAAAACCTCCAGCGCAAAGCTCTCCAAACGTTCCCCCTGCATATTTGATATTTGTAGATTGGGGAAAATGTTCTGTTCAATCTCATGCTCCTAACAAGGTTAAGATTGAGACTCTTCTCTGCTTCTGAAGAGGATTCTGTCTCCCAGGCAAATAGCTTATTAACTTGCAGATCAGAGTGAATGTTCTGTTCCAGCTTGATGCTCATTCTCCAAGTATCCCTTCTGAATATTCCTTGATACTTGTATATTGGGCTCAGTGTTCTGATCCAGATTAAAGTCAGAATTCTCATCTGCTTCTGAATTAAGCTCAGGAAAAAGCTCAGACTGAAGCGAGTCGGCTATATTCTGGATTTTATCAAGCATATCCATAAATTACTCATCTGACATTGGTTCCTGGCTCATTGTTCTGGTTTCATTCAATTTTAATCCACTTCAAAGGGTTAATCAGTTCCAGAAGGGAGGGAGTGTAAAAAGGAGAGCAAGGACAGGAAGGAGTGAAATTATCTAAAAAGTCTGTTTTGGAAGCATTGAGACTTCCAAGGTCAAATAGTTTCTTTTTTCTTCTCTCAGCTGGGCAAATGACTCCATAGAACAATATATAAATGTTAGAGCTTCGAAATAATGCTATCTTAATGTTTAATTTCCCAACACAAGCTTGTAGCCGCCTTTTCAGGAAGGGGGGGAATGAGTACTTTTTGAAGCAGAAAAGAAAAGTGTCCAAGATGAAGCTCACATTAAAAATAGGGGGAAACATACAGTCTTAATTATGGCAGTAAAGTTCCAAAATATCTACGATTTTTTACATTGTTCAGTGCTTGCAGTTTGAACTGCTGCCATGACAGATGGCAGACGGACTTTCCCCCAACAGGAGAATAAGGTGATTTCTGAAGCTATGAAGCTTGCTGCCTCAATTTTTTGCAGCCCCCAGATGCTGCTTCTCTTAACCCTCTCCCCTCCAAGGGAGACTTACCCTTTCAGGTCCTGTTTATCTGGAGAAATTCAGCCTGATAAGTCAGAGAGCTTACCAAGGTGTCTCACTGCGGCAAAACCGGAACCAGAACCTCTGCAAAGCAAGGTTTATTGTCATGTTTCCATTTCAAAGTAGGCATTGCACTACTTTGTACCTCTCTTGACTGCCAAAACTAGAATTGGGCATGGGAGGCAGAGTTCAGTGTCTGGGATGCAGCTATCCCAATTTGATCTCTCTGTCTCAGTGTTGTTCATAAGCAGTTTACAACATGTGACAAACAAGGATAGAAATATTGTCTTATACATAACTTATACCCCCTCCACTTTGCCAGTTGCCAAAATAACCTTAGAAGTGCTCAGAAAAGGAAGGGCAGCCATACTGTACTTATAATATAAAAGTTAGCCAAAGTTTACCAGTTACATTACTGGCTCCTCTAAAAATTATTTTATTAAAAACAAAATGTGCTTGTTCTTCCTTTAATCCCTCAAAAGCATCTGTTATATTGTCCTTGACATTATCCATTAAAGACTGGTGGTGCTTCTGGGTTTTCCTTGTTTCACATCTAATACAACAAAAAGAACCAATTATTTCATATGGATGGGACTAAAATGGATTATTCATAATTAACTACTTAGCATTATGTATGTCATATATGAAGTACATTGAAGGACTACATATGCAATTCTTTCCTGGTGACTTCAGGCTGTGGAAAACAGACACAATTCAACAGAAGTGTTTTCCTCTACTAGTTTATGTAAATGGTGGCTGCTGAGTCTGTGTTTTTAAATTTTCATTTCACCCCTGTTTATTTTCACAGAGCAAAACTCAGGAGAACACTAGATGCTTTGATCATGCCTTGCTGACAGACAGTTTTTGTTTCTGTTTCCCTGGAAGCGAACATACTCTGTTGTGATATGTCACTACTGGTTGCGTCAATCACAAGGCTGTGCTGTGCCGCAAGGAGAAAATTAGGAAAACAACAATGACAGAAGCAGCTTAAAAGTTCAGTTGTAAAACAGTTTGTGCTCTTCAAAAGAACAATGGCAGGTTATGCTGGACAACCTAGATGGGCTGCTGTGAGAAACCTCTTTCATATACTTGAGTGCAGCAAATTTGAAATTCAAATGCTGTTGTTACCACTGGTTAGTGTTGGCGTGCACACCTACCCTCTTCAGTGGGGGTCAAGGTGCTAGAGAAATGTTTTGCACAGAGCTCTTTAAGAACATCATTCTGCTGCATCTGTACCCACTGACACGCAAGCAACACAAACCGAGTGTTGTTGAGATCTTACTCTTGTGGTCCTAGGAAGCCTGGTAATAAGAAATCAGCTAGCAGTAGCGCCCCCCCCCCCCACCCTAGAAGAACAGGTGATAGGGGAATCCTAAAAGCAAACCTCCTGAGATATAGCACAGCCCTAGGACAAGTTGAATCTTCTGAAGGTTGGTGTGACTGTAGTTGTAACTAGAGACAAGTTAGATTTTCATTCAGCTCCTTTTAAAAATTTAATTGCTAAAACCCCTCAGGTTTATGAATGTAGGATATTGTGCTTCTGTGCCCATGATTCAAAAGGCAGGAAATGGTCCAGCATTGCTGTGAAATATTGTGCCCTCATTGCCTGCAGGGAAAAAGCATGTCAAGTGTTACATAGCAAAAGGGGAACCTGAATGTTCACAAACCAATGGCAGCTGTCATGATAGTCTACACAGGATGCCCTCTTCTGCTCACTTCCATTCATTCTTGTTAAAAAATTGCCCTGATCATTGTTTTGTGTTTGGATGAGAGGTGATGAACTGAAAAGAAGAAAAGAAGAGATGTCTTCTGGGATTTTCCTTTGTGTGGTGTCACTTTGTGGATGGTAGTGGTGCTGAGGGGTGCTCCTGTTCAATACCTATGGGGTGTTTCAGGATGACATAATTTCCTGTACGGTTTCACATATAGCAAAAAAAACAAAAACAAAAAACAAAACAAAACCCAACAACCCCCCCCCAAAAGGAAAGCTGCTGTACAGAATTGTATGCTCTTGTACCACCAGTGTGCTGATGACATCCAACTCCATCTGCTTTTTAAGATCTTCCAGGAGGCCCTTCTCTCAGTCTCTCACCCAGCCCCCCCCCACTCCCAGCCCCTGCCAATTTCACCATAGAATCTATAATACTCTTTTAGCTGAAACTTTACTAAGAAAAACAAACTTATAGTCATTATGTGCATAAAAACCAGTGTTTGAAACAGCAAAATTCTTATATGAACACCAAATAGAGTCAAATAGGGATTCCATCTCCAATAATTCCTACCCAGCATAACCAGTGGTAGAAAATACAGGTATTATAACTCCAGTACACAAGGGGAGGCAATTCTTCCCATTCCTGAAATAATAAATTAATGTACAACCACTGCTTATTGATCTTTGGTTGCATAAAACACGGTCTTCTCCAGGGCAGGATCATCTGTACCCCTATTTGACTAGGACAAATATTGGAAACTTTCATTAAGTTTGTTTTATCTGATAACAGATATCCAAAAGGATTTTTTCCCCATAAATGGGATTAAAAGCATTTGATATCTTAAAATGTTACATGTAAGAAAATGCAAAACTGGGAGATCTGTCAATTTCTAATGTTAATGGACATCTAATTTCTAATTTCCCACTCAGGCTTTTTTTTAACAGTATATGTGTTTTTATATATGCTCATATATATGCTTAATCACACTGTTTCACTAATTAGACGTTTCAGGAGACCTGTTTTTTTGTCTTTTTTGTTTTAATCTTTCTGTACTTTTTAGATTGGCTGCCATATTTTATCTTTTACAGACATACACACATTACCATCCTTATATTAGTTTATGAGGCAGAGAGCTCCACTGATCACAGTGGGATCAAGATCCAGGGTAAGGAGGTCTCACACTGCACTTAGTAGTTACCTTGCCCATTTCACTCACTTCTGCTGATACCATAAAGCCCAAGGAAGGAAATAAAGAGGAAATGACCTTTTTATCCCCCCCCTTTCTCCCCTGTTTTTGCAACCAATGGATTCTGTGAGTGCCCCAATCCTGCCTTGATTCACTGTAACCCAGGATGAAGTGACATTAAACTTTTGAATGGTTTCAGCAGTACATTTTCTTAGGCATTTTGGGACTGAGGGGATAAACGGAATCTAGGCAGCAGCAGCAGTACATCACCAGAATTAGTTTCCTGGGATTAGCATAATATTATTCTTTTCCGTTTTACTGTTTCTGTGTAGCTATTTGCTTACGGAAAACCCTATCAATCATCTGGGTTCATTAAAGGACTGCCTAAACAGCAGAATTCAGCAGAATTCAGTATAATTTTTTTAAGCATCATTTTTAAAACTGTTCATAGGAAAACCTGACCCAGTGTAATTTTTTATTCTCTATAACCCTTTAATTTGAGAGGCAACCTTCATTTAAACCCAGAATGATTATAACAAGTTACGATCTGATAGCCATTAACGTGAGAGGACTTCCACACTTTTTATTAGAAACTACCATTTTGATACTGAAGGGTTGCTTTGGTATAAGGCAGCATGAAAGTACTTTGCCAAAGCTAGGCCTATTTAGTGATATTCAAGCACCACTTAACAACCCATTTCCGTATGAACTTCTGGAATGGTAATATATCAGGAAAACCAGATTCTTTATCTGCTGCATTAACAGGGCAACACAAAGCTACACACAAAGCAGTATCTCCATCAAAGTAATTAAATTCATGGTTTTCACCTGTTGTGCACCAATTCTTATTAAATTCTGGCCTCTTGCTAAAAGTATTCAGTTATCTTTTTGATTTTTAAATTAGCATGCCTTTCAGTTTTGGGATCCGTAAAAAATACTCAGTGACTTGGTATAATACAAAGTTGTTAACATTGTCACTGCCTTATTGTGAAGAAAAACACATGGCTCTATTCAGTATACAGCTTGAAACTTTTGATTTTTCAAGAGTCAACATGCAACATCAAATGGGCCTCAATATGCAATATGCATTATCCATTGTTGTGAGATAGAGCAGCATGTCAAGGGGAATTTTGAGGTTCTTGTTTCATTAGTTCTGCCTTTGATCTTATAGATAGGGGTCGTTTGTGACAAAAACTTTCTCTAACAAACATAGATAGAAGACTTTTAGCTTTAATCCAGCAGCTACACTCCAATACTCATCTCAGGGTAAGACTGGGAGCAAACGGGCTCTTGTCAGAATCTATACCCACGGACAGAGGGGTCAGGCAAGGTTGTCTTCTGGCCCCTTTTCTGTTTAATTTCTGTATTAATGATATTGTTCAAGAACTAAGTGGTTCAGTATCCCCCCCTTCTATAGCAGATGCTAGATCTCTGTCCTTCTTTATGCAGATGACATTGCAATTATTTCTACAGCTCAAGTCGGCATGCGGAGACTTTTGGTTAAGCTGAGTAACTTTTGTACCAGAGAACATTTGTCCATTAACTACTCTAAAACCAAAGTAGTCGTCTTTGGGAGGAAAAGAACTAGACATAGGTGGACACTTGACAACAAACCTATTGAGTAGCTAAGAAACTTTAGATACCTTGGTCTTTGTTTTAATGCCCTGCTCTCTTGGAAATATCATCTGAAAGCAACAGTTTTGAAAGCCTCCCACTCCACTCAATCCCCTTTGAGATTCTTTTCAACCCAAGGTGGTAAACTGGTTGCTCCTGCAGTCAAAGTGTTTTCAAGAAAGATAGTCCCCCAATTAACATATGGGGCCAAAATCTGGGGGTATACTAAAATACCACACCTCGAGGTGGTTCAAAATTCTTTTATCCGATCTCTCCTTGCTGTACTCCGTGGCATACCCTCTGCATATGTAAGAGCTGAAGTAGGGCTAACTCCTATTGAAACACACATACACATTGCCTTGGCAATGTCCTGGTTGAAGCTGGCTGCCATGAGCGACTCCCGCTTGCCAAAGAAGTGCTATATAGAACAACTCCAACACCCCTTGCGGGAGTCCTGGGCAAAGCTAGTCAGACCCATATTACATCTTTATGGGATCAATACTGAATCTACCCCCTCTTTTGTCTCCCCCAGTATCAAAAAATTGGTCAAAGACAAGATTTATTTATGTTCCAAATGGAAGGAATTGGCTGCGATTTCATTATCGTCATTCTCCCTTTATTATCCTTTGTTTAAAACATCTTTCAGGCTGGAAAGCTATTTCCACAATTTAACCTCAGCTCCCCTGAGGACAGCTTTCACAGCCCTGAGCTTTCAGACCATGCCTTCTGCTTTTTTAGAGGGGAGACGTGATAATATCCCTGTTTCGGACAGACTTTGCCCTTGTGGCTCAGGTGAAGTCGATGACGTGCCCCATTATTTGCTCAGGTGCCCCCTTCACGACCAACCCAGAGGCAAATTCCTTGGTTGGATTATTAGTTCACTGGTCGATAGGTCCCCTGGAGCCCAACTTAGTATCCTACTTGTCGGTACAGACAGTTTTGTTACACAGCAAGTTGCAAAGTTTGTGCTGGCAGCTATGAAAATTCGGGTCAACCTCTAACTTTGGGAGGACTATGTTGCTCTGCAAATGTCACACGGTTTTTTAAAAGTTTTAACTATATTTGTAGCGGATGTAACTTTATAAGATTTTTTTTAAAAATCAAGATTGCGATGACTAATGGTTTTTAGCAATAAACTATTTCCTACCTTACCTACCTACCATTAAAAAGTAGAGAAATTAGAGTTTGGTCAGAAAAGTAGAGAAATCGAAAAGTAATTTCAATAACACCAGCAGGATCCTATATTCAGCTAGGAAACGACGAAGCCCAAGTTGCTATTTTATCCTTTTAAACAATGTTTTCTATATTGGAAGTCTTTTCTGGTACCTTGTTCTGTCGATGGCACCCAGAATGAAGTAGAGAAAGTTTTATGAATGCATAAGCTCAGGTTTCAATCTGATAGCCGAAAGCTAGAATTTTCTTGTAGGAAGAGACAAATACCTGTAGTTTTCTGAGCAGGATTCACAGGAAAGAGCATGAAGCTCTCAAGAATTCAGCAGTTTCCGGTGCAGAACAATGGAAATAAAAAGGCAATGGAGACATTTCTCTAGGAAGCTAGAAAATTTCACTAGTGCAAGGAAAATCACATCACAGAGCTCTAGCATGATGAGACTTG
>JAHTLZ010000348.1:2626289-2643096 GCA_023846285.1 Phrynocephalus versicolor
TATCTATCTATCTATCTATCTATCTATCTATCTATCTATCTATCTATCTATCTATCTATCTATCTATCTATCTATCTATCTATCTATCTAAAACCAGCCCACAATGGGCCAGCTGGTTGGCGCATGAATAAATTTTTTAAAATTAAAAAAAAATTAAAAATTTAAAAAGCACCAACTCAGCCCACGGGCCAGCTAGTCAACACAAGTTTAAAAAATAAAAAATAAAAAACTCCATAAAACAAAACATATGAAAAATGAAACAATTTTTTTTAAAAAAATTATATTAAACAAAGCTAAAAACAATAAAAAATGAGAAACAAATCTCCATTTTGGTGATTTGTGCCCATCTCTAGTTGTAGTTGACTTGATGGCACATAATAATAATTATTATTTTAATTATATTATGCCGTCTTTTTAGAACTGTTATTGAAACATTTTGTAATTAATATTTTATGAGAGTTAAAACATTTTTCTGCATTAGCCATGTCTACCCCAAATACTGAAGTTTGTTTATTTGATTGGTTCACTTTACGCACCCTGTACAATATAGTTTTTTCATTTATTTATTATTTCACCTTTAGGAGCATTGGAAGGCCATTCTGTTAGCGAGGAAGTCACTAATATCTGTGTTTAGTTCTGGGGGACTTCAACATCCACGTGGAGGCACTCTTTGGAAGCTTCCGTCTCTCAGGAAAAAGACCACGGTATACTGAGATTGCAATATATGAACTGTGTTTTGTCAGGGGAATACTGTACAACACAGAACGTAAAACAAAATTTATACAAAAAGAGAGGGAAAAAAACATTAACCAAAACTCAAGCAAACAGGACCGGCTCCGTACAACCCACTTGAACCGGAATACGGGCTGTCCCTCTACCCAGATCCCATCTGCAATCAATCAACCTCAGCTGCTGAAAGCAGGAATCTGGAGAACATAAGCCCATGTGGATTCTTTAAATCTCCCAGGCTGTCTGTGAGAGCTATTTCACTTACCAGAATAATTGTTCATTTGAAGAAAAATATAATTATTATTCTTGAATAAAAATATAAAAACATTTATTTACTAATAAGATCATAAGAACATAAGAAGAACCATGCTGGATCAGGCCAAAGGCCCATCTAATCCAGCTTCCTGTATCTCGCAGTGGCCCCACCAGATGTGTCTGGGAGCATATGAGACTAGATATCTGTCTCCTGATACCTCTCCCCTACATCTGGCCCTTGAAGCAGCCCGGTTTAAAGCCTGGAGATGACACATTCTCCATCATGGTTTGTAACCTGGGATGGACTTTCCCTCCAGGAATCTGCCCAATCCCCTTTTGAAGGCACCTAGGCCAGAGGCCATCACCACATCCTGTGGCAGGGAGTTCCACAGACTAACACCACACTGGGTAAAAAAATATTTTCTTTTGTCTGTTCTCACTCTCCCAGCCCTCAATTTGAGTGGATGTCCCCCTAGTTCTGGTATTCTGTGAGAGGGAGAAGAGCTTCCCTCTATCCACTTTACTCATGCCCTGCATTATTTTGTATGTCTCCATCATATCCCCCCTCATGTGGGGATTTCATACCCCAATAGCTCTGAACCCCAAGAAATGGCCAGAGCACAAAGCGCACCTAGAGGAAGCTGAAGACCTGGATTTCCCAGAAATCCCTAGGGCCGAGCAGGCACCCAGGTCAGGAGGCCAGAAAAACAGGATATCAGGATACATCTGCTCAGGACCAAGAGCCCCTTCCTGTTCTTATCAATAATCCCTCACTAGCTAGGGAGCATTTTCCCTCCCACCCATGGCATGTATTTCCTCTGCCATTGTGTACTTGTTTACTGTATATGGTCTCACAGATAAGGGGTGCATTCCCCCTCCCACTGAAGGATGTCCTCCTGTATTTATTGTTCCTCTCTTATTAATAAAACACTGGTCACTTAGGCAGTAGGAGAATCATTACACACATACATACACCCAGTCATCCATGGAGTCCAGATAGAGAGACGAACAGGAATGCTGCCTGAGCACCAGATGATTGCACCCCGAAACTCTGTGTCCGTGTGATCCATAATGCAACACCCTCAGGCGCCTTTTTTCGAGACTAAAGAGCCCCAAATGTTTTAGCCTTTCCTCATAAGGGAGGTGCTCCAGCCCAGTAATCATTTTAGTCGCTCTCTTCTGCACCTTTTCCAGTTCCACTATGTCTTTCTTGAGATGCAGTGACCAGAATTGTACACAATACTCCAGGTGCGGCCTTAGTATCATTTTGTACAATGGCATTATAATGTTAGTCCCCTTTTTGATAATCCCTAGCATGGAATTGGCCTTCTTTACCGCTGCCACACATTGGGTAGACACCTTCATGGAGCTGTCCACCAGCACACCAAGATCTCTTTCCTGGTCCATCACGGATAGCTCAGAGCTCATGAGTAGAGATGGGCACGACTTGGAAATTTTTTTTCGAGTTGTCGTTTTTCGGGACAGGTCCGTTTCAGCTTGTTTCCATTTTTCGCGAAAATTCACAAAAATTTGTCATTTCATTTTTCGTTTATTCATTTGTCATTACCGCCGCGATTTAGCGCGACTTGACTTCCCAGAGCATGGGGTTAGGGGGTAAGGGCTAGGCTTAGGGTAACGGTTAAGGTTAGGGTGGGTTAGTGGGCTGCACCTCTGGGTGCCTCTGGCCCACTAAAGAACACAGTGTACTGGCGTATGGGTTTGGGTTTGGGTTTGGGTTAGGGTTAGGGTTTAGGGTTCAGGTTGGTGGGCTTTTAATGCCCTCTCTGGCACACCCAGAAGTCTCAGCAAAACCGGGCCATGCGATGGGTGGAATGGCTCCAAAAATTTGCATGGTCCCGTCCCATGGCCAGCCCATCATTGCGCGTGTGGAGGTGTAAAAAAATAAAAATAAAATAAAATAAAATAAAATCAACGGAGACGTTTTGTTGCAAGAAAAACCCACTGCTGCTACTGTAAAAATTCAAGTAGTTAAAATAGCTAATTTTCGCGTGTTTCTGTGGTGCTTTGGTGGGTTTTTGGACCACGATTTCAAAAAAAAAATATTGCGGTCACCATTTTGGATCCCCCCACACTGCATGGCAAATGGAGACGCTGAGGATGCGCCCTCCCAGCCTGGTACAGTCTCAGCAAAACCTGGCCATGTGATTGGTGGAATGGCTCCAAAAAATTGCATGGTCCCATCCCATGGCCAGCCCATCATTGCGCATGTGTAAAAAAATAAATTAAGAAAAAAATAAAATAAAATCAACAGAGACGTATTTTGGCAAGACAAACCCACTGCTGCTACTGTAAAAATTCAAGCGTTTAAAATAGCTAATTTTCGCATGTTTCTGTGGTGCTTTGGTGGGTTTTTGGACCACGATTTCAAAAAAAAAATATTGCGGTCGCCATTTTGGATCCCCCCGCCCGCACACCGCATGGCAAAGGCAGATGAGACGATGCCCCCCTCCTGGTACCAGCAGCGCAGCAGTAGCACTACCCAAGGAGATGGGGGGCGTGGAAACCCCCCCAAATAAAACACCCTTCTGGCCTGGTAGGTGCCCTCAGACAATTTTCGCCTGCTTTTAGGGCCGGGAATTGGTTTTTTTTTTACTTTTAAAAACTTTTTTTCTGTGCTGCTTGGCATCGCGGGATCGCCGCGATGCCAGGAACGACAACGACAAATCAGACCCAATTATTCTTTAGTTGGTTCGAGTTCGACTTCTGGCGGAGTAATTCCTGTTACCGTTTCCGTTCCGTAATGGAAACGAGTAACGGAAACGGAAACGGGAATTCCGCTAAGTCGTGCCCATCTCTACTCATGAGTTGACAGATAAAGTTTTGATTTATGGCCTCAATGTGCATTACTTTACATTTTTCCGTATTGAAACACATTTGCCATTTGGCAGCCCATTCCCCCAGTTTGGAGAGATCCTTCTGGAGCTCTTCACAATCTTCTCTGGTTTTTACCACACGGAAAAGTTTTGTGTCATTTGCAAACTTGGCCACCTCACTGCTTATCCCTGTCTCCAGGCCATTTGTGAACAGATTGAAAAGCACCGGTCCCAGGACAGATGCCTGGGGCACACCACTTTTCACCTCTATCCATTGTGGAAAATTGCCCATTGACACCTACTCTTTGTTTCCTGGATCTCAACCAGTTCTCAGTCCATAAGAGGACCTGCCCTCTTATCCCATGACTGTGCAATTTTCTCAGAAGCCTTTGGTGAGGGACTGTGTGAAAAGGTTTCTGAAAAATCAAGCTAGACAATGTCCACCGCTTCACCGGAATCCACATGCCTGTTGAGCTTTTCAAAGAATTCTAAAAGGTTTGTCAGGCAAGACTTACCCTTACGGAAGCCATGCTGATTTCCCTCAGCAAGATTTGTTCTTCTTTGTGTTTTAAGATTTTCTCTTGGATGAGGCTTTCCACCATCTGTTTTATTTATTTATTGGATTTTTATACCAACCATCTGGCAGCGAGGTCACTCTGGGACAGACATAAGGCTAACCATCCTCTAGTTTCTGGTTCCCCCCTCCTTCCTTTTTTAAATATTGGTGTGTCATCCGCCATCCAGAGTACCAACTGGTTCCCTGGCAGGTTTTCTATTTCTAACATATTTATAAACACATTTATTATTTCCCTTTATTGCTAGCCATATGTTCCTCACATTCTTTCTTTGCCTCTCTTATCATCTTCTTATTTGTTTTGTTGTTTGTAGATAATAAATAAAAATTATACTAAAAAAAGCAAAACCAAAGAATGGGTCCTTTTCAGTTTGCAACAGATTAGAATGTTTTTTTTATTGTGCTTATTCTATTTTACTATTAATTGTGAGATACAATGTTGATATGCATTTTGTCTAAACTCTTTTTTTTCCACCTTCAACTTACCCCAATCAAACTATAGATCATCAAGCACAACTACAGTTTAAGTCGTGTGTTCATTAGAGAATCATAGACGATTACCTCTGATATTGTGTGTTTAGCCAATACAATGTAAGTCATTATTGATAGGAGGGGAAAACCTGAAGACAAAGTTGTAACTTTTGAGTCAGTTCTTGAATCGATCCTTACTGGCAGAATGGCAGTAGACTATCTGGTCTTCTTCTATGCCCAATATTGGAGAATGTTGGGAAAACACTTGCAAATTTTAAAATTTTGGTTAAGGGAAACAAAAAAACCTCTTTGCCCCATAAGCTCTTTTGATACCTTTCCTTCTCCCTCCAGTACATGGCCAATTCTGTGGTTAATTACAAAATTCCTACTTCTGCTTCCTGAAAAGAACATGTTCGTCCCTTTACTGTTTCATTATATGGATTCCACCTGACCTGTTTGCTCTCCCTGGCAACCTACAGCAAAGGGTTATTTTAAAGACAGCGTTAACTAATAGGGTTCCTTTCATCCTCCCATGATCCTAAACAAAACCATCTGCCCCATTCACACTTACAATAAGCCCTGAGATAAAAATGTCCACTTGAGATTCTCAGTTTTAGGGGGTCGGGGAAGATCCTTATTAGAAATGCTTTAAGGCCTTCAAACCATTAAATCCCGGGGAAGGGGGGAGAGACACATGCTCCTTGTCTTGTACTCACCAGAAGTGAGGGATCTTGTACAGCTTGAAAATTCCTCGTTCATTGAGTTGAGACTGCTTAAACCTATGCAAATAAAGAATTTAGTGGCTATTCATTACAATCCCACTTTCTTTCATCAGGCAGGCCTTGGACAGTGGATGACTGGCTTGCCCTCTGCTTTTAACATACCGTGTGGAAGCAATGCATATTAAAAAGTGTTCAGTGCTTCAAAATAATGCGAACATGAACATGAACAGGAATACAAATACTACTGATAAATGTAAAAATGAATCCAAAATTGAAACAGCAGAACACAAAACAGAATTATAAGCAAGAAATGAAAAGACCCAGGAAATGTAGAAATGAACAGAATTAACTGTGTGACATCAAATGAAAGCACTTGTAAAAGATAGAATTATCTAAGAGTCAAGAAAAAAGAGGCACAAAAAGGAGATGTCTGTGGTGACATACATGACAAATGAGAACTACTTTAATCAAACTGTTACTACAGTACATGAAATATCCTGCAAGTGATAGATAGCACATTTAATGAACAGGATAACATCTTGGAATAGCGAAGCTTTTGTAGGAGCAAAAAACAAATTGGCAGTTTTCAAAGAATGCTTGCAGAGATACAGTATTATTATTTTTTGTGTGTGCCAATAATGAGACCACTGTCCAAATTACCATCCTACTTGCTCAGAATCCCTAAGGGGAAACTTGCATGTGACATTCCAAATCAGGCCTGCACAAGCCGCAGGGCCCTTGCAGGTCTCCCGCCAGGTCCCTGCCTGCCTCCCGGCCTGCCTCCATTTTCAGGGGGGATATTTTTGCATGGGGAACTTGGTGGGAGGGTGGGCGGGCGAGGCTTCGCTGCCTCTGCTGCCAGCGCCGGGGACCATGGGGTGGGGGGTGGAGTGGCAACAGGGAGTGCATATGGTGCATATGGTGCAGAGGACCTTGGTGGGTGGGATGCTCCGCTGCCACCGCCAGCATGTGGGACCTTGGTGGATGGGGGAGTGGAGTCCTGGAGTGCACATGCTCAGAGTGGTGGACCTTGGTGGGAGGCAGGGCGGCCAGCCAGGGCTTCACTGCTGCTGCTGCGGCTGCCAGCACTGGAGACCTGGGGGGTGGGTGCATGGAGTGGCGGTGGGGACTGCATGCATGCAGAGCAGGGGACCTTGGCAGGCGGGTGGGCTGGTGGGACTTCCTGGCCACGGCTGCCATGGAATTTGGTGGTGGGGCAAAGAGCTGTGGTGAGTATTGCATGCGCACAGCGTAGGGGACCTGAGTGGGCAGGCTGGCAGGACTCCACTGCTGCCACTGTTACCGGTGCTGTGGACTTTGGGAGTTTGTGGTTCACGAAGCACCAGTGGAAACTGTGTGCACACAGCATGGGAAATCTGGGTGGGTGGGTGGGGCTCCACTGGTGCTGCTACTGCTAGCAGCCCCATGGACTTTGGGAGGTGGGGCCTGTGACGATACCTCCCTTTTAACGTGTGATTGTGATGAAAAATATGAAGGATAGGGAACCAACTTATTAATCTTCACAATATCCACTTGGTAATGCTGCCACCTTTTAAATCGTCGCCTTATGAACTGGGACAGACTCAGATGTATAACAAAAATAATAACAATGACGTTTATTGAGAAAATAAATAAATACAATAATGTCTGAAGTTGGTATACGTTGCCTTAAACAGAGAATAGATTAATTCAACTCTTCAAGCCTCCGTCTTTAATAACCTGTAAACAGTAAAGCCCTCACTGCCTGACTGAACTCTCACAGAGCTGTGCTGTGTCTCAGCACTCACTCTCAACTGTTAACTCTTAACTCAACTCACTCAACGGATTTAACTGATTCTCACAGACCAGGCTCCACCCTTTTAATACCATACCATCCCCCGCCCTCCTGCTAGGATTGGCTGATGATTTACATATGCATTTCTCCTGCTTCCAGGGTGTTGTCACAGGGGCACAGAGCAGCAATGGGTTTGTGCGTGCACAACCTCTGCCGCCTCCAGCACCATGGACCTTGGGGGTGGAGGGTGCAGAGAGGTGGTGGGGAGTGTGTGCACATGCACATGCACCCACACTTGGTGGGGAGTCTGCAGGGATGTTTGGTGGGTAGGGGGGGCGAGCCCACAGGCTGTTCAATGTTGCACAGCCCTGTTCTAAATGGATAGCTGTGCTGCCCAGGGTAGAAAGGAGGAAATAGCCAAAGTTGAAGTTTTTCCTAATATTCAGACTAAATCTGGCCTCCTGTAGTTTTAGCCATTATTACATGTCCTGCATTCTTGGATGACCAAGAACAGATCTTGCCCTTTCTCTGTATGACTATCTTTTATCTACATGAAAAGTGCCATCATATCTCCCATCAGCCATCTTTTCTCTAGGCTAACCATTCCCAGTTCTTTCAGGCTCTCCTCATAAGGCTTGGTTTCCAAATGACTGATCATCCTTGTTACCCTTCCTTGAATTGTTTCCACTTTGTTGGCATCCTTCTTCAAGTGCGGTCTTAAAATACAGTGGAGACTACATCTTGTAGCCAACCCAGATATCAGCTCTGCCCATTGATTGATTGATTGATTGATTTGTTGGTTGATTGATTTTTTATAATTTCTATTTAGCAAACCAGCTATTCTGGATGGATTAAAATAACATGGTTAGACAAATATATTGTAAAATGATCAAACTACAAATAAATGTAAATACAAGTATATAACTATAACCACAATCCCAGGACCCAACAAGGTCACACACAAAACATCAAAGGCACCTTTACCTACTCCTCAACTAGTGTGTTCTATGCCATCCTTTTCCAACAAGGCCCTCTGCACTCTACAAATGGGACAGTCTCAGTGCAAAAAAAAAATAATAGACATAATCAGACCTGAGAAATCACAATACACATAAACTTGTCTCATATCATGTTAATGTACTGTACCAGGGCACTCTTCAGAATGTACAAAAAGTTACTATTAAAGAGCAGGAAACAAAAACACAGAACAAGAATCCAGAGAGAAAGAACTCAAATAAAGTATACACATGCTGGACACTTGTCACTGAGACACTTGTCTCCTTCTTTGGACGTTTTTAAGCAGAGGCTGGATGGCCATCTGTCAGGGGATACTTTGATGGGGGTTCCAGCATGGCAGGGGGTTGGACTGGATGGCCCTTGAGATCTCTTCCAACTCTATAATTCTATGAATCTATGACACTTATATTAATGAATTAAACATCCACCAAAGTTTCTTAAGTCATTATCAAATACAGTACAGTGGTACCTTGTATAAAGGAATTAATTCATTCCAAATGAAATTATGTTAAGCAAAATTTCCTTTATACAAATTCCCATAGGAATGCACTGAAACTGAGTGATCCCATTTTATGTTGTACGAATTCTCCCCATAGGCGATTATGTTAAGCAAATGTCCCCTATCTCCGGAATTTTTTATGTTGTACAAATTTTATGTTATACAAGCTGTTTGTTATACAAGGGTCCACTGTATAAGAATCATTCTTTCACAACTACCAGATCCTTCATTTCAGGACAAGGCTCAAAGGGAAAGTCTGCCATTTTCTACATCATCCATGTTGTTCCTCTGATGTTGCCTCTAATCATGTTATTGCTTACACTTAGTCTTCAAATTGCTACAATACCCCTCCCCCTGTTTTGCTCTTTTTCTTCTTGTAAGGTATAGATTCATTGACTCTGCTTGGCTGAGTTTCAGCCTCTTTCATATCTTCTTACAAGGTCTCCTATATGTCTTCCTCTGCATGCTGTCTGCTAGACTTCTTTTCAAGATTCTGACAGCAGTTTTGCAGCTTCACTGTGAAGATTTTCTTCTCACACTTTTTGAAAAGCAATTGCTTTGGGTTTGGGTAGAAGTAGTTATCTGATGAGATTTTTACTTGCCTTGTATAACATTGTGAATGGTAGTGAGAAGGAGAGGGGATCCTGAAGACCATCTTGATTGCTGCTACAGGTATAGTCAACCTTCAGGCTGCCTTTTGCTGTGTAAACCTTTACATCCTTTTTATGCAGCAACATGGGGCCATTTCTTGGCTTTTTGAATTGTGAGTAGAGATTTGTTATTTGTTATTTGTTTCATTACCTAATGAAATGAATAACAAACTGCCCCCTCTAAGAAAACTGAAATGAAATGAAACAGAAATTTCCATTTCGTTTTGTTTCTTTTTTTTGTACAGCCGATGTCTCCTACCTGTGGTGGTGGAGTGGTCCGGTCCTCTACCTGGGCTCCAGGAATTTTTTTTTAAAAAAGCTCACAGGCCTGTGCTACAGCTGGTAGGTGGGCCACATGGTCGGCACAAAAATATAAAATAAAAATAAATTTTAATTAAAACAAATAAATAAATAAATAAAACCTGATCCAGTGTGCGGGCCCCGGTAACAACAACAACAACAACAACAACAACAACAACAACAACAACAACAACAACAACAACAACAACAACAACAAATCCAGTATGCGGGCCCCAGTACCGGCCCATGAGCACCAGACTCAACCCACGGGTAATCAGACTGGCCTGTGGGCTGGCAAAAGTTTTTTTTTTTTAAATAGCCAACCAGCCTGTGTTACAAATGTTAGGCGGGCCACTTGGTGAGCACGCAAAAAATAAAAATAAAAATAAAAATAAAAATAAAAATAAAAATAAAAATAAAAATAAATAAAAATAAAAATAAAAATAAAAAGGAGCACTGACCCAGCCCCAGGGGTGGCCGGGCCATGCTCCAAATTCAAGAAAATAGTAAAAATAAAAAAGGAGCACTGACCCAGCCCCAGGGGTGGCCGGGTTGGTGCTCCAAATTCAAGAAAAATAAATTTTAAAAAGCCCCTGCTGCTGGGGCCAGGAATGCCCACCGCTGCCGCCACCCGGTAAGTCAGACCCGAACCAGTTCAGATAGGTTCCGGTTCATGTGAATTTTTTTTTAAAAAAAATCGTACAAACCCGAACCAAACCAAACCAAGGGTGGGCCCGAAACAGACGAACCCGAACTATGGGTTTTCTGTTTCGTGCCCACCTCTAATTGTGAGTATAGAAGGACAACATCCAACATTCATAAACTAAAGGTTCTTTGAAGATTGCTACTCTGTTGTGACAGAACAAGTGACCAATAAGCTATTGTGCTTGTGCAGGACAATTTGACCTAACTCTGAGAATGATCTTTACTAATTCCCTTTGTTGAAATTTACATCCTTAGGTAACGTACCAGCATTAGTTCTTTAACTAGAATATATTTTTGAAATATACTTCTCTCCCCCCCCCCATGCTTGTTTCAGGGTGAAGAAACATTTTCCTTTTCCTTTTCACGAAAATTCAACAGCATGCAGGACATAAGGCTAGGTTGTCTATTCACTTGTTAAGTGATTCTTTCACGATGAACAGTCATATTTTTCTCCTGGCATTTCCCCAGTGGTTTAGTCAGACAGGATTTCTTAGATTTACAGTTTTTATGCATACCCTGTAAATGCCTTGTGCTCAAGCTGCATTGTAGCAAGTATAACATCTGTTGAGAAGTAGCTGCTAGCCTTTCAGTCTTGCTAAACAATGGTTTTAAATGCCCCTCTATGCTGTTGCCCCATATATTCCATATCATCTTCTGAGGCTGTTCATACTATCTAAACCTGTTATTTCCTCAAAGTTGCCATGCTTGAATTTGTATATCAACACTCAACTTGTTGAAAGATGCAAGACAGGACAGATTCCCAAGTTCCACCCCTACCTCTTGTCTTCAGACTAACTGCTTTTGGAAACTGAATGCTATGGTAAATGATTTGAGGGTGGCTTATCCCATCTCTCTCCTATAATGGGACTTCTTTCAAGATAATGCCTCAGTAACAATACTTGCAAATTAAGCTAGCGTTTATCTTACTTAACAATCTCAGAACAAAAGCACTTTGGACTACATAATAAATACTGGACCTTGAGTAGAATTCTCCAGAGCTGATATTTATGTGGTCATAAGAGGCAGGAGAGCTCATTGTTCTAGAAAGCTATAAGGTCACATCATATACAATAGAATTATTATAGGCATTATCAAGTCTCTTTTAGAGACGGGTAATGACCAGGAAAGGTTTATTTATTTTATTTATTTATTGTTGAATTTATATCCCGCCCATCTTCCCAACGGGAACTCTGGGCGGCGAACAAGAGACAAAACGAATCAGGAAATACACATAATTAAGTACAATACAGCACAATAGAAAATATAATTAACAAACCAACATAAATTGATAAAAAAACTAAGTAAAAGAACAGCAGCAGGGGCGCACCCTTTAATTCAAACCTCACTGCTGCTATGTCAAAATGACCTAATTATCGATGGCGGAGGGGGGAAAAAAAAAACAAAACCCTAAGCTAGGTCACCGAAGGCCTCGCGGAATAAGATGGTCTTCACCGCTTTACGGAAGGCCAGCAGGGACTCTGCAGAGCGCACTTCGCTAGGGAGGCTGTTCCATATAGATGGAGCAGCCACCGAGAAAGCCCGGTTCCGGGTACGGGACAACCTGGCTTCTCGGGGGGATGGAACCTGTAGCGAGTGCGCCCGCGACTGCCGAACCGGTCGGGCCGATGTTGACCGCTGGGCGATCCGCTCCGCCAGGTAGTCCGGGCCCAGGCCATGGAGGGTTTTATAAACTAAAACCAGGACCTTGAATCTGATCCGGGAGGCAACGGGTAGCCAATGCAGCTGGGCCAGAACCGGGGTGATGCGGTCATAAAGACGCGCACCCGCCACCAGTCTGGCCGCTGCATTTTGCACCCGCTGCAGTCGCCGGAGGAGAGTCAAGGGCAACCCCATGTAGAGAGCGTTACAGTAGTCCAGCCTCGAGATCACCAGCTCCTGGACCACTGTTCTCAGGGAGTCCCCGTCTAGGTAGGGGCGGATCTGGGCGATCTGGCGAAGATGAAAAAACGCGGTCCTGGCCACGGCCGCCACCTGGGCTTCCAGGGACAAGGCCGGGTCCAGGATCATGCCCAGATTCCGAACCCTCTCCGCCAGTTGGAGGGAAACACCCTCCAAACTGGGAAGGGGGCCCCCATACCCAGACGGGGAGCTCCCGAAGAACATCACCTCGGTCTTCTCAGGGTTGAGTTTGAGCCTGTTGGCCCTGGTCCAAGCCATGACCGCCTCCAGACACTGGTCGAGGGACCGGACAGCTTCCACTGCAGAGGTGGAAAAACAGAGATAGAGCTGCGTGTCATCAGCGTACTGATGACAACGCAGCCCAAATCTCCTGATGACCCCCGCCAGCGGCCTTACATAGATGTTAAACAGCATGGGGGAGAGAGACGAGCCCTGCGGAACCCCACACGGGAGTGTCCACGGGGCCGACAACTCTCCCCCATGCTGCACATACTGAGATATCCTTGAAATTTTGGCATGAGGTGCCATCCTCTACCTGGGGCAAGATAACATGAGCCATACTTAGCATGAAACCATGCCCAGAAACTATATCCAAAGACTTAAGATTGGGCTGACTATTCTCACATTTAATATATGTATTTTAAGTAAACGACAGCAAAGCAAACAAAGAAATGGTTTCCTCAGTCTCATATATATTGATTTCCACTCAATGTTCAGTTTAATTGCTTCCCATCAACATGTTGTCTGATTGGTTTTCCTTCTTCTGTGGCAGATTTCCCCCCCTCTCCATCAGTCACCACATCTTTCTTTTCCTGGATTAGTGCCAAGATGCTCCTAGCACATGAGTAATCACACCGTGTACACAGTGACATCACTGAATCATGTCACCGATCTGATTTGATTACTGTAAATGATGTCAGACCTGACAAAAGAAGGCTAATGAGAACAAAAGTGTGTATGTTGGGGGAATTCAAGTAAATGAACAAGGAAATAGTTTTGCAATTACTTCTGAAAAAAGCACCAAGAAGGCACTTTTTGACATGGCCAAAAATATTCTTATTAAAAGGGCAAGTTTTGACATAATCACAAACTCTTCCCATATTAAAACAAAGTCCGCTTTTCTTTTATATATACTATTTTCATCATTATGAGTGTTCTAGCTGCTTTTATTCTTGAACCAAAGTCATATGTGTACTGCTCCCAAATGCTTGGTAGAGATAGTAACTCGCGATCTGCCATGACAGCTTTTATTTCTTAATAAAACATTAGAGCTGGAAACATTCAGCAAACAGGGGGGGTTGCCCCCAATGCACTTACTATACATTTTCTCTGCCATCTCTCTTTCTCCCTACCCATGCCCTCTTTGAGACTCCAGGGTGATTTAAATTGTATTTGCTGTGCCGGCTATTATGATCATCTTTATTCCTGTAGGTTCATGGAATAATACTGTGTCTATTAGCTTTCCTTTCCTTTCCTTTTTCTAAACTTTAAAGGAATGCTTCAGGGGAGGAAAGTGCAATTATCTGTATCAGAAACCACAAAATAATTATACATTCAGGAACTCCAAGACTACAGCTGTTCCAGATGCCTAAATGACCCTATTGATAGATCAAATTTTAACTATGTGACTCCAGTACACCTCAGCAATTATCTTTTACCATCCACATATTTTTAAATATCAAACTTCTGTGATTTATGGCTTGGGTATGCCATTTGAAAACTTATTTTTCTACAACACTACTGCAGCCTTTTCTTCACCCAAAGAGTCCAATAAACATTGTTTACAGAGCCAGAAGCAACTCTGAATGCTGTATAAGAGCAGAATGATTCACACCAGGAGACAGCTGTTGTTTAAAAGAGAGAAAGAATCCTATTATATATGCTAAAGTCAGCATTATGAAACATACATATTTTAATTAACCATATATAAGTTAAGATAAAACCTTTAGTGACATCAGTTAAGCATGACCATGGAATTTTGTTAGGTGACCACATTTATAGAAATCAAAGAGGGTGAAGGGATATCACACAATTGTGAGGGGGCAGCAGATCATCTCCTGACGTTAGAGTCAAGGAAGTCAATCATATGTCCGAGGTGAAGACGTAAAATGCCTCATGAAACAAGAAATAAACTCTTGAGGAATCATCATCATCATCATCATCATCATCATCATCATCATCATCATCATCATCATCATCATCATCATCATCATCATCATCATCATCACCACCACCACCACCACCACCACCACCATTGTCATCCAGTAGTATTTAGATACAGCTTTTGCTTTTGAAGTCCTCTTCTCCATAGTCTGAGGTATGTAGTATAGTATAAGAATTCTTCAAGCTGCCTAGATGCCCTAAGTACATCCGATCTCGCCTGATTTCGGAAGCTAAGCAGGCTCCGCCCTGGTTAGTACTTGGATGGGAGACCACCAGGAAATACCAGGTGCTTTAGGCACCTGGAGTAGGAACTGGCAAACCACTCCAGTATTCCTGCCAAGAAAACTCCGTGGACATGGGGTCACGAAGGGTCAGTCACAACTGTAACAACACAACACACACACACACAGGAATTCTTCAGTCTCAAGAGACTATGGTATCGTGCTCTGTATAGAAGACGTGTTGTTTCCACACTGCATGCAAAGCTGAAGTGGCCTCTTCAGAGCACAAAGTCTGGGTAGATTAATATGGAGGTTCAAACTGTTACACAAGCAGCAAAACAAAAAAACCCTCTACATCACTGGAATAGTCTATTGGAATTGCAGATCCCTATATATATAGGAGGAGCCATAAATAGAGACTTTGGATGAGCTTCTGAGATTTATGTGCAGTTGCCTAGTAAACTATTGGCACATGAAAACCCAGGAAAAAAAAGAAAGCATATTGGTCTCTCCAAACACCCCACGCCCAAGTTTGAAAATTCAAAGATAAATACTTACTGTAGTATCTTTGTTTAAGAGTACAGTAATCCCCCCACCTATCACAGGGGTTAGGGACCCACCCAACCCACGATGACTGAAAATCTGCAATATGCGGATGCAGGTCGGGGGGGGGGCGTGCCACCACTGCTTCCCAGGCTGCTGGAAGACTTTTGTAAAAGCCTTCCAGCAGCCTGTGCAACAGCGGTGGATGATCTGATCCACCTGCTTGCTGCAGAGCTATTCCACCTCCAGCCAGCACCAATCAGCTGTTTGGCGCTGGCTTGGGGCCAGCGCTCCCCAGCAATCTCCATTGAAATGCATTGGCTCAATGCATTTCACTGGAAAAATTTTCCCCCACTGGCTCAATGCATTCCAATGGGGAAAAATTCTCCTTTGAAATGCATTGAGCCAATGCATTTCAATGGAGATGGCCCGGGACTGGAAGGGATTTTAAAATGCAGCTCCCTTTCTCTGGAGCCCCCGTGGGGGGGGGGGGGAGAGCAGTGCACCCATTTTAAAATTCTTTCCAGTCACAGAGGGGGCTGCCTGAGCGCGTTGCTGGGAGACTTCTCGCAGCAGTGTGGTCGGGCAGTGTTGGGTGATCCGAGCCCCCACCGCCGCCCGAGCGCACCGGTGGGAGACTTCTCGCAGTGGCTTGGTTGGACGGTGTTGGGGGATCCGGACCCCCGCCGCTGCCCAAGCGCGCTGTCAGGAGACTTCTCATAGCAGTCAGGACTCTTTCTTGAGTGTGAAGAGGGTGCAGAAAGGCCTGCCTGAGCAGTGTGAGCCGGCTGGGCAGTTTTTGGAGGTAAGGGGGATGTTGAATGGGGCGGGAGCATGGCACAACGAGCAGGTCAGTTCTCCAGGTGAGGGGGAAGGCATGTGGGTGAGCACATGTGTCCAGTATTCTGCAATGTACCGGGACCGCATTGATTGAACCGCAATGTGATGGGGGTCTACTGTAACTTGGTTTAAGAGAGTTTTGCAAGATAAGCAAATATTTCTTCTAAATTTTGCCTTGATCAACAAGCAATGTCTTGGTGTACAAGTAATGGAGCAGGTCAGATTATCACAAGGGAGCCAATGGTGGCTCCCCCCCCCCGCTGGATTGTGGGTGATTGCCTGGAACATTCTGTCTCCTTCCAAAGCAGAGGGAGGGGAGAAAAATAGAGGTCTGCCTTGCACCAGCCAGGAACATTTAAAATGGGGAGTGTAAATTAGGGTTTTATTTTTCTTTATATTTATATATTTATTTTATTCTTGATTCAGTTATGTTATTTTGTTTATTTGTTATGCTATTTTATATTGTATATTTCGTATGCTTGGTGTTATACAATTTTGTAAACCACCCAGAATGGCCTTGTTGCTAGATGGCACAGTATAGAAATGATGATGATGATGATGATGATGATGATGATGATGATGATGATGAT
>JAHTLZ010000348.1:2659295-2689188 GCA_023846285.1 Phrynocephalus versicolor
TGTGTGTGTGTGTGTGTGTGTGAAAGAGAGAGAGACAGAGAGAGAGAGATGGTAGAACTGAATATGGAAGACACATTCTCTTGGCTACACTGCATTATTCATAACTGCAGCACCTTGTCAGCACTTAGCGTATAATAAAACTATAAATGATGTAAGAATATTTTGTGTTCAAACTGCATGTAAGATGTTCCAGGGCTACATAATACATTGTGTTTTTAAAATATAATGTTTTTGGGGTTTGTGTGCATGTGTATAAGAGAAATGATATAAATTTCTTTAACTCTGCCTGCCACATCTTCTATTGGGGTGAAAAATTCAAAGACTTGTGCTTTGTTTTTTGATCAGAAGTAATCAGTCAATTCTTTTCTACACATGTAAAGATAATGACTCCATTATTTACCATCTGTCTAATTCCTGGTGTTATTCCATTGAATATTGTTGCATGGTACATTTCCGAGCTCATGTTGTTACTTGGTAATGTGACAGAGTATTTCAAGACATTTAGAGATAAATAACATTGTGCATAAGTACATGGAAGCATGACAGGATCCCCCCTCCCCTTCACACACACAAAGGCTAGGAGGATTATAAAAAAATGACTCATGGGAGACAACAGATCATGATGTCTACTTGTGAATTAGGCAACAAACCACAAATCCAGCAGAAGCTATAAGTAATTGGGAGTAAACAGAATTACACCTAGAAGCACAGATGCATAACATTTATGCTAGATGTACTTATTTAGTTATGTATCTATATTATTACTGTTTTAATTAATTTATTTATTTTCTTACTTATGTTATATATTGACTTGTTTGTTTGTTCATTTGCCCTTGTTCACCACCCAGGGTTCCCTTTGGGCAAAGTCGGTGCAGTAAATAAATAAATAAATAAATAAATAAATAAATAAATAAATAAAGTGGGAAGCGAACCCAAAGGTAATCAAATCAAGCCCTTTGTGAATGCATGAAAGCCGCAGCTAAGGCGTTCCTGAACTACACATTCAACTACTGTTTAAAAAATCCAGTGAATGTCTATCACCTTCATGAGATAATGGTAATCCATTCCACTGTGCAAAGTGTTTCCTTTAGTTTAATTTAAATTTCCTTTCTTTAATATGAATCCATCACCTCAGGTCCTGTCTTCTGGAATGACAGAAAAATAGCTTGCTTTATCTTCCATGAGATAACCATTCAAATTTGTGTGTGTGCATGCATGTTTGTACATATACTTCCCTCCCCTAAAACAGAGAATAAATCAGAGGGCATCATAAAGGATAGGCAATTGAGATAATTGCCCAAACTAGCATCTGGAATTTGAGTTACGGCAACTGGACTTCTTTTCTTGATAGATTGAAAAGTTTCACTGCTCATTCAAACAGCTTCATCAGTCTGAGGAAAGCTAGTTGCGAGTCCTCCATTTTATAGTTCATCTTGACCTAGTTGAAGAAAAGAAGACCAGTTGTCATGACTCAACGTCCAGACAAACTCACCTGGATGACTGAAATCTTCACAGACATATTGCCCATACCAGTGGAATTACTATCATTTTTCTGGAAATTAAACAAGCTGGATAACAACAGTATCTCCTACCAAAATCATTTGATTTCCTCCAGTAATTCCTTGGATTTGTCCTTTAAACAAGAGCCACCCAAATTCACTTCTCATTTTCTTGTCAATGACATGCAGTTACATCTGAGGAGAAGATGGGACGTCTGTTCAGAAATATCATTAGTTCTGTAGAAAATATTTTGGCTCTCCTTTATAATCTTTCTAGTTTTAGTTAAGATGGAAATCAAGAAATTTGCATAAGAAAGAAGGTATATGTCAACTTGAAATCCAAGTATCAATTTGCAAAAGGAAAGGGGAAAACTAGGTTAGAATATCATAGATATAGTTGACTTGCCAATCCAAAAATCAAAAGATGCTTTTGCAGTTACACACATGTTGGAAAAACACTGTAAGCTGAAAATACTATTGTCTGATGAGGTGAGGGTGGGAAGTAGCAACTGAACTGTACAAACTGTTCTTAGAATGAGACCAGTTTATCTCATGTGCTGTGCTGATTCAGATAATTCTGCCTTTTGGAAAGAGAAAAAGGAATATGATGATGCACAACTGAACCAAATGAGTGTGCAGCTAACAACAATACTTTATAGTGCTGAATGTGCTTTTGAACAGGAAGCTGGATATGTAGTTGAGAAACATAATATACAGATGATGGACACGATTCTGCACTGTTTTCTGAAATTTTCATATATTTACCTATGCATTTGGAGGAAAATAGGGCAGCATAATATGCTGTATTGATGCAGCCATTGTAGTGTATTCGAGACTTGGTGCAAATTCCCATTCAGCCATGGATAGTCACTGGAGGAAAACAGTGGTAAAACAATTCCTCAAATATCTCACACTCATTGGAAACCCTACAAGAGTTGTTGTAAAACACATAATACAAATGCTAAAAAACACAAAGCAAGTGAAAAGTTGGACAATTCACACATATCTAACTGTAGGTTGGCATTTCAGCACAACTAGAATGCAAGACCTGAGTAGAGATCCAAACAGTTTTCCTTCTCAGATTCACACTTGCTTTAGATACCAGTATATTTTTTTATCTTTTCTGAATGAACATTCACTAATTCGTTGCTTCCTTCTAGAAATCTGGAAAGTTAAAAATATGGGTTTTAGTATTGCATTTTGAACAATGATTAGATAAAAATGTACAATATTTTTCGCTCTATCAGACAAATCTTATCTCTCTTCAAAAGTAAGGTGGAATGTCTGTGCATCTTATTGAATGAATACAGCCCTCTGTGTCCGTCCGTCCTCCCCCCCCCCGCTGTGGCCCAAGGCTACTTTCATCCCTCAAAGGAAGCCATGAGCCACAGTGTGGGTTTCCACATGGCCGCCACAGGTCCAGACGTCTCTGTGGCGACAGCTGTTAGGAACCTCCAGGGCCCGCAGCCCTCAGCATGTCCCGGGAGCTACTACAGGGCAGCACCTTCTAGGCCAGGCTCAGCCTCTGCCCATGGTGGCTGCTGCTGAGGTTTTTCCTGTTGCTGCTGCTGTTTCCTCAGCCGCTGCCATTCTGTCCTGGAGGCTGAGAGGAATGCACCCCAGCTCAGCCTGTGCCAATCACTGGGCCTCCGTCTGTCCTCGCAGATCTTGTCTTCTTCTCTCCCTCCTCCTCCCCCTCTGCCACCGCCACTGCTGCCACCCACTTTGGTGGCAATTACACTTCCCGGTTGGTGGGCCCCAATTTTTCTATTGGAATCATAAGCGAAGCTGCACAGCTTGCCCACAGCTTGGCTTCCAAAGTTCTGAAAGATTTTTTTCCCAGGGACTCCCCCTTTGGATCTTCATAACCCCCCCAAACCTTTCCAAATTTCATGGGGTTACCAAGAATCGCTTGAAGAATCTCCTCTGCCATTTTGGCCCTTAATGATCCAGGGAGCATTGCGTTTCATTTCATTTTGTAACAAAACTACATATAAAATGTGTTACAAATGAAACAAAATGAAACTACTACAGAAATGAAACAAAATGAAACAAAAATTATTTTTCTGTTTTATGCCCATCTCTCATCACAATCACTCATTCCTGTGGCAGTTCTATGGATTTGTAAGGAGAGTTCTGTCATCAATAAAAAATAACAACAGAAAACCAACAGCAACCTCATGAGAACAATCATGAGATGTCCCTTGATGTGGAATTCATCTTTGTTTAGATAAATCAGCAACATACAGGGTTGTTTCACATGGGTCCATTCTCCCCATTTTATTCTGAAAACTACTCTGTTACATATGTTGGCTAAAAAAAAAAATTAATTGTCCTAGGGACACCAAGGAGGAGTCTTTATGAGTTCTGAATACGCTAGGATTAAATTTTAGTTCTCCCTGTTCCAACAATAAAAGGCTTTCTGGTCTGTTTTCCTCAGTGATTGCTATATAAAGGATGCCAAAAATTGGTAGTATTTTTCAAAACAATCTAAAAAATTATACTGCTTCATGTTCTTAATATACAAATTACAGTGGTACCTTGTATAAAGGAATTAATTTGTTCCAAATGAAATTATGTTAAGCAAATTTTCCTTTATACAAATTCCCATAGGAATGCATTGAAAATGGAGTAATCCCATTTTATGTTGTACGGATTCACCCCATAGGCAATTATGTTAAGCAAATTTCCCTTATCTCCAGAATTTTTTATGTTGTACAGATTTTATGTTATACAAGCTGTTTGTTATACAAGGGTCCACTGTTTTGTTTCAGTGTTGATTTTTAAAAACATAATACTTGTTTTTATTACTTTTAAGCATCCATATGCTTATTATTTTTAGCTTTCAAATATTGTCTTTTCATGGATGAAAGCCATCTTGGGTCCTTTTGAAGGCAAAAGGTAGGATTAAAAATATTTAAATACTGATACATAAATCCATGATATAGATGTGAGGTTATTTAATTCACACAGTAGGCAAAACAGGCCACCCTAGCTTTGCAGGAATGGAATACAGTACACCTAAGAGAATGCACCTACTTCCATAACTGAATGCTCTACTAAGTGTGTCCTGTCTGCACAAAAATCACTAATCAGAGGTATTTGTGTGATTTTATGGTGACTACTGGGTGGAGCAAAGAGCTATTCTTTAATTTGAGGCACAAACATATCACAACAGATCCTTTGTATCCTATTTAGCATTCATATCACAGAATTCTGGCATTTCTAATAATTGCCCAAACTAGTATCTGGAATTTGAGTCACGGCAACTGGACTTCTTTTCTTGATAGATTGAAAAGTTTCACTGCTCATTCAAACAGCTTCATCAGTCTGAGGAAAGCTAGTTGCGAGTCCTTCATTTTATAGTTCATCTTGACCTAGTTGAAGAAAAGAAGACCAGTTGTCATGACTCAACGTCCAGACAAACTCACCTGGATGACTGAAACCTTCACAGACATATTGCCCATACCAGTGGAATTACTATCATTTTTCTGGAAATTAAACAAGCTGGATAACAACAGTACCAAGCCCTGTTTTTGATATGATCTCACTCTAGGACTGAATTTTCCCTTCACCTTCAGTTTCAGTTTTATTAGCCTACTCACTGTGAGTTGCATTTATTCATAGCAGATAGAAGAGGGTAATGAATATGCTCTGATCAAGATTGTGCTTTTGACATTGGTGTTTGAGACTTCTGGGTGATCTGGAAGCAAGGCAGTTAAACCCTTGGCCTCTTATCCAAATAACCTTGTTCTCTGGTCTTCAAATGAAATTGATTGCTAGTAGATTTAAGAATAGGGATGGGCAGGAAATGAAAAATGAAATGCTGCTTTGTCATTTTAAATAAAAAAAGAAAATGAAATGAAACAAAACAAGGAAGAAGCATTTTGTTATAGATGAAACAAAATGGTTGTTTTTCCATTGAAATGAACCATTGTGTTCCATCATTTTCGGGTTCCTGCCACTGAGAGATTGGCAGGAGACAGGAACCCTCAGGAAATGGTGGAGATGGCAGTTTCATGCTGCCCTCTGGACCATGTTTTGAGGGCTCTTGCTGATCTGTCAATGTCTGGAGCCCTTTAAACCTGGCCCATTATGTAACAGGGGGTCCCCCTGGTGCTGACTGGGCCAGGTTTAAAGGGCTCCAGGCTCCAGCCATTGACAGATCGGCAGGTGCCGATCTTTCTGCACCATTTTCTGAGGGCTCCTGACACTCTGTCAATGGCTGGAGCCCTTTAAACCTGGCCTGGTCGGCACTGGGCCAGGCTTAAAGGGCTCCAGACATTGACAGATCGGTAGGAGCCCTCAGAAAATGGTGGAGAGGGCAGCGTGAAACTACCCTCTGCACCATGTTCTGAGGGCTCCTGCCTCCTGCCGACCTGTCAACGGCTGAAGCCCTTTAAACCTGGCCCAGTCGGCACCAGGGGTTCCACCTGGTGCTGACTGGGCCAATTTAAAGGGCTCCAGCCATTGACAGAGTGGCAGGAGCCCTCAGAACATGGTGGGGACTCTAGCCAGTTCCAAATTGCGCTGCCCTCCCTACCATTTTCTGAGAACTCCTGCTGCATGGTCAATGGCTGGAGCGCTTTAAACCTGGCCAGGTTGGTACCAGGGGGACCCCTGGTGACGACTGGGCCAGGTTAATGGGCTCCAGCCATTGACAGATTGGCAGAAGCCCTCAGAAAATGATCGGGACAGCAGTGTGATCACCAGAACTGCCCTCCCGACTATTTTCTGAGAGATCTGCTGAGATATCAATGTCTGGACCCCTTTAAACCTGGCCCAGTTGGCACTAGGGGATCCCCGTGGTGCTGACTGGGCCAGCTTTAAATGGGTCCAGCTGATAACAGCTCAGCAGGAGCCCTTTAAAAATGCCTCTAGGACCTGGGGAGCCATTTTGTTTCATTTTATTTTGTACAATTTTTTTTAAAAAAATTGTAAGAAACAAAATTAAACAAAAAAGATGTGAGCACGAAGTGAAGCAAAACAAAACATTATATTTCCATTTTGTGCCCATCCCTATTTAAGATGGAAAGAAGCACATCTTTTTACTCACCAGGGGGATCCATGATTGCAAAATGAATGATGGATCCTGGATTATATGTCTTCAAAATGACAATCAGTCCATGATTCTGAATGTAGTTCAGCACAAAAGGATAGTGGCATTTGGGGTTGTGATACCTTCTGCATTGACTACAAACTGATTCCATACTTAATTACATCAGATAGAATATCAAGAGTATGTCAGCATCATCAGAAAACCACAGGATTTGTCCCATTTACAAAGCAGTGCCAAGTTCCAGATTGCACTGCCCTCCCCACCATTTTTGAGGGCTCCTGCTGCACTGTTAATGGCTGGAGCCCTTTAAACCTGGCCAGGTTGGCACCAGGGAGAACATTATACATTAATAGCTTCTCTTCTCTGTTCCCAGAAGCTTCGAGATGGCACGTGATGTGAACTGTCCAATGGTAGCTGTACCTTTCTGTGTTGAAAGGATTGTTATGGCTAACTATTTACATTGCATAGATAACAAATTATAATGCAGTTAAGATTACAGCTTAAGAAAACACTCTATATCCCAGCATTCCTAATTTCCTTGCACTAAACATCTGTTCACTCATATTTCCAGATATGTTGCGGCCATTTATTTCATTGACTAGCCTAATAGTACTGCGTTTTATAACTAAATAACCTAACCATTTGAGCCCAGACAATAATCTGGATCTTTTTAAAGTAATTAATGCTTGCACCAAGAATCAAGTTCACAAATGTTCTTGGTGAAGGACCCAACTATCCAAATGTACCCAGTGGACAAAATCTCATGGAAGGTAGCTGTGCCAGCAAATACTGTTTAGAGAAAAATAAACCAATATGTTTTCAGTTGTTCTTTCTTAGGGCTTCTTTTCCAGGCTTCAGATTAATCACAGTTAGATCTGAACATCTCTGTGCTTTGCAACACCTTCTATTTTGCGTGAACCAGTTATCAAGAGAGAAAGACCTATGGAATTGGATCCCTCATGAACTATCACAACTACTGCATATACCACAACTACTGCAGTTCATGTGAACAATGCCTCAAATCCCTTAATACGCAAGGAACCTAATGGAAGAGGTGATGGTGTTTCATACGTTAAAGCAGTATACCTTACGTCCAGTTCATCACTATACTTGAAGAAGAGATGGAGATAAAGCAAGATCAAGCTTTCTCTCTCTCCCTCCCTCTCTCCCTCCCTCTCTTTCTCTCTCTCACACACAGGGGGGTTCAAGGATGCCAGATACTGAGCTGCAGCTACAAATTACAAGCCTGTGCACACTCTCATTTACCTCGGTTTTATCTCTCCTTTTACCAGTTCAAGGTTAAAAGGTTAAAGACTGAAGGAAACTATTACCTGCAATAGTCTTATACAGAATTTCTGTGGTGCTAATGAAAGGGAAAAATAGACCTCCATTAACACATCATAGGGATCCATCAACAGAAAGGACGCCATGGTAGACTTGCAATAGACTTAAATAGGTGTTTTCCTGTACACTAATGGCAAACTAATTTACCAGCTGCCAAGTGCTTTATGTCCCAAAAATGGCACTGTGAATGACTGAGAGGAACCAGTAAGTTCAGAGGATTTTCAGGGTTTACAAAATAATTTCTTAGAAAATCATTTTGGGAATATTATGAACGACCAAATTAGTGAGTACTAGTCTTGCTCAATTGACTTGGGGGGGGGGTAGAATGTCCTTTAAAATGGTGTAGCAATCCTGAGCTGTAACACCCTACATGGCAAAATTATTACAGTGCCTTCCTGACTTTTCTTTTCTTTTTTCATGCATACAAGATCATTTTGCCAGTCTGCAGCAGGCTACCCTGATGAAGAGGCTAAATATAACTCCATCAAATGGCAAACTTGGAGGAGGGAAATTAACAAAATTTCATTGTTCCTGCAAGGGGGCAATGACAATAAAGATTCCTATTCCTATTCCTATTCCTATTAACATTTGTAACAGATTGCATTTTGTTGTACCTCCTATTCTGTGATTAATACGTTACCAGAAACAAGTGATTCCTGATATTGTTTAACACTATGTTTAATCATTAACAATTATTATTGTTTGTTGTGACAAGAAAAACAGGTCATCCCCCCTCCATTTTATCTATACAATGTTTTAATTTTCTAGATAGAGGGGGAATGTATCAATGTGTTTTAGGCGTACTAGATATATATATTGTCTGTGGCTTCAAACTGAAAGACATGTATGCAGATGATAGAGGAGCTTGAATCTGAAAATGTTTAATGAGGTTTCAAAACTGAGTTAATTGTGTACATTGAAGATCAACAGATCTTTAGAATAACCGAGACTTAGATTCCCTTTTTCAACACTGCTGTTTGTCTTCCAATGTGAAGAGAATTAAATTCATAGCAAGAACCTTCTGGAACGGACAAAAGCCTATATCATCAAACATTCCTCTTCCCAGAGCGGCCAGAAAACTGCCTACAGGAAGGACATGACATAAGAGCAATAACCTGTCTCATCTGTAGTTGCCCTTCAACTGAGTGGTTTTTGATTCCAGCCTCTGGCATGGATACTCTGCTTAGCAATCACAGTAGAAAGGCATTGGTTAAAGCCCTGTTGCTTGGTGCAATAAATCACACTGGAGTAGACCCATTGACTCAATGGGCTTTGATAAGTCACCTTCTCCATAAATTCCATTGATTCAAATGAGCATAAGTTAACTGTTAGAGTAGGCCCAGTTGAATCAACAGACATTATGGAACACCTTCTTCAAGTGTCATGTCCTTGTAGAATGTTGGAAATCTGGCTTTTCTCCAAAGCTATTCTAAATAGAGAATAGAGAATCACTGCAAACCATTGGTTTAAATTCTTAAGTCAGAATGTTCTTCTATGCCCCGGGCCATGCTTCCCATCTATTTTTCCTTGAAGCATAACCTGCAGCAGATAGTATTTGTTATTGCACATTATGTGACCAAAATATTGTAATTTTCTTCTCTTTATGGTATTGATTATTACTAGCTTTTTATTCACACACTGTAATGTGGCTACATTAGTGACTCTGGCTGTGCAAGGTATCTTCAGAATTCGTCTGCAGGGCACCTGACTCACCAAATTCCCATTGGGATGACTCTAGTTTGATTTACTCTAAGCAATAGGACTTTGCCATTGACAAATCCATCTTCTGTTGACTCCTGCAGGCATTCAAAATGGCATGAATCTGCTTGTTCCACCATGCGCCTCACTATCATTGCTTATGTTTCCTATATGCAGAGGGAAATGAGGGAATTCAATTGAGAAACCTGGATATTGAGTTGACTAAATTGTGGGGAAAAGCCTGGAATGGAGGAGCTCCTCAGTAGCTGATAGAGATGGGCACAAACCATGGTTTGGCTGTTAATGTCAGTTTAAATTACAACCAAACAGATGTCTGTGGTTCAGCACAGCAGGCACCCACTCAGAAGGAGCACCCCAGGTTCCCTTTCATCACGTGAAATGGCACAAACTGCCAAACTGACAATTTGTGGCCATGTCTAGTTGACAATGTTATACATGAAGGTATATGAGGATATTATATATGAGATACAGCAGCACATCTGATCTTGCCTGATTTCAGAAGCTAAGCAGGGTCGGCCCTGGTTAGTCCTTGGATGGGAGACCACCAGGGAATAACAGGTGCTGTAGGTAGGAGTAGGAACTGGCAAACCACTCCAGGATTCCTGCCAAGAAAACTCCATAGACATGGGGTCACGAAAGTTGTTCACGATTGTAACGATGCAACACACACACACACACACACACACACACACACAGCTAGCACATTCAATTCACTCCTCTTTCACATATACATAGGTTGTACACACCTTCAATATAGGGTTACACAATTAACTGTGTAGTTTTGAGGGAAAAAAGTAAAAATAGAGTGCTTTTCCTGTTCAGGACTTTCATAGCATCTATGCAAACTCCTAATTTTGGTTTCCACCAAACTGACCACTGAACCATGTTTCACCTTATCTAAATAGCATATAACTCCTTTATGGGTTGTCAGAACTGCATTTGTACACATTGAAGGGACATATGCGTGCCTGACCTATACTTCAGGGAGATATAGTCTTCATCTCTAGAAGCTGTTAGATTGCATCTTCCATTACCCCAGTCAGCATAGTGAATGCTGACCAATGCAGAGAAGTTCAGTCCCATTGTAGAGAACTTTAGTCCCAAAACATGTGGAAGGTAAATTTTATAGAGCCCTTACTGAACTGTGGTCATTATGTCTTTACTGCAGGATGTGATGTCACCCCCTTTCAGACACTGGGTTTTCAAAGGCACAACTGGGTTTATTTCGACATCCCACTGCTGTGCCACCAAATTGTGACGACACCTCCCTTTTACACATGTAATTGTGTTGGAAATGATAATGCTGCCATCTTTTATTCACTTGGTAATGCTGCCACCTTTTTAAAATCATCACCTTAGGGATTGGGACAGACTCAGATGTAAAATATAAAAATAATTATGAAGTTTATTGAGAAAATAAATAAATATAACAATGACTGAAGATGGTATGCGTTGCCTTTAACATAGAATAGATTTAATCAACTCTTCAAGCCCCCCTGTCTTTAATAACTAGTAAACAGTAAAGCCCTCACTGCCTGACAGAACTCTAACAGAGCAGTGCTCTATCCCAGCACTCACTCTCAAAACCTTCAACTCATCTTAACTGCCTCAACTGACTAGACTCTACCCTTTTTATAACATACCATCCCCCGCCCCCCTGCTGGGATTGGCCAATGAACTGCATATGCATTACTCCTGTTTCCAGGGTGTTGTCACACAGGAATAGAGGACATGTTGTTAGAAACAAGCACAAAATGAACCACAAAGCAAAAAAAAAAAAAACCAAAAAAAAAAACCTACAAATGGGGCAATGTTGTGGTTTATTTCAGGGTGCTCCAGAGAAACAAGCTGGCCCGGATTGAAATGGAATGAAGCATCAAACTATTATTGGCATTGACAATTCATATGTAGGCTTTGACTTGAACATCCCAAATCCAATCTTTGCCAAACTTGGATTTACTCTTAAGATGATTTCCCCCTCCAAGACTGGATTTGAATCATCTGAGTTATAGCCTTCAAAATAGGTCTTTAGTCAGAGTGAATCATGAAACAGTTCATTTCATTCCAACACCAAGGGAGGCTCACAAGACAACAAAAAGGAATTGGGCCTTCTTGGTGGCGGCCCCTACACTTTGGAAAAAACTTTCCTCAGAGATTTGTCATACCCCCATGTTGCTGAACTTCAAAAACATTTGAAGGCATGGTTGTTTAAATCTTCTTTTCCTGGTTACTAATAGAGATGGGCACGACTTGACGAAATTCTCGTTTCCGTTTCCGTTACTCGTTTCTGTTACGGAACGGAAAAGGAAACAACAATTACTCCGCCAGAACTCGAACTCGAACCGACTAAAGAAAAATTGGGTCTGATTTGTTGTTGTCGTTCCTGGCATCGCGGCGATCCTGCGATGCCAAGCGGTACAGAAAAAAAGTTTTTAAAAGTTAAAAAAAACCCCGATTCCCGGCCAAAAAGCAGGCGGAGATATGCCTGCCTGAGTGAGGGCTCAGGGCAGGGCACCTACGGGGTGGCTTCTGGGGGGGGCGGCCTCCCCCCCTCCTGTCCTGGGCTGCTCTGGTGGGGGAAATCCTCGTCGTCTCACAGTCGCTCGCAAGTCACAACAAGCACCGGACTCGCCGCCGGCCGCCGCAATTCAAGCGGCACAGAAAAAAAGTTTTAAAACTCCCGCCGCCCCGATTCCCGGCCCAAAAAGCAGGCGGAAATATGCCTGCCTGTGAGGGCACCTACCAGAGGAGGGGTGGTTTCTGGGGGGGGTTCCCCAGCCTCCTTCCCTCTCCTGTCCTTCTGGGCTGCTCTCGTCTCGCCATGCCATGCGGTGCAGGCGGGGGATCGAAAATGGGGCGGCGACCGCAATCTTTTTTTTTGAAATCGTATCATCATGGTCCAAAAACACACCAAAGCACCACAGAAACATGCGGAAATTGCTATTTTAAAACTGCCAGAATTTTTACAGTAGCAGTGGGTTTTTCTTGCAATAAAATGTCTCCTCTGTCCTCTCTCCATTGATTTTTTTTATTTTTTATTTTTTATTTTTACACCTGCGCAATGATGGGCTGGCCATGGGAGTGACCATGCAAATTTTTGGAGCCATTCCACCAATCGCATGGCCACTTGGCCAGGTTGACCACAGAGACTTCTGGGATGTGCCAATCGGGCATAAAAAGCCCACTAACCGTAGCCCGAACCCGAACCTGAAGCCTAAGCCTAACCCATACGCCAGTACACTGTCCTTCTAAGTGGGTCAGAGAGGCACCCAGAGGTGCACCCCAATACTCACCCTAACCTCACTCGTAACTAGCCTAACCCTAGCCCTTGCGCTAACCCGTCTTAACCCTAAGCCAGATCTACTTGCATTGCACTACACGCAAGTACCTTTCCCTTCTTAGTGAGACGCAGCGGGTGCAGAGAGTCCACCAGTCTGGCTCTGGGTGACTCCTGCAGGCTCGGCAGCATGTGTGACATGCAGCAAACCATGCCCCCGAGGCCTGACTGTTGCAGGGAAGGCACCCCAAAAAGAGGGGTGCCTCTGCCAGTCTGCTGCATCTGCAACTTGGTATGCATATCCATATGGCTATGCATGCCCTTTTGCAGCGGGTGAGGATAGGAGGCACCCATGGGTGCCTCCAGGAGCCCACTTTCCCTTTATAGCGGGCCAGAGGAGGCACCCACCCCACAGAGGTGGCTCCAGGAGCCCGCTACCCCCCCTAAACCAGTATAACGACAGACAAAAAAAACGACACCACGAAACAACAAATTTTTGCGAAATTTCACGAAAAACGGAAACGAGCCGAAACAGATCCGTCCCGAAAAACAATAACTCGGAAAAAAAAATTTCCTGGTCGTGCCCATCTCTAGTTACTAACTGTTCCACTGTTCCACTGATTTTCTCTGCCCTTAGCCCATCTTATTCACTTTTGACTTTATGAATGGTGTTGACTTATGTTTTTATTTGCATTACTTTTAGTTTTGTTATGTTCTTGAATTATTTTATATTGTAACAGTTTGCTTTATATTGTGAACCACCCAGAGGTGCCTTTGGGTAGATGGGCAGTATATAATGGCCTTTTCACACGACCCCTAAGATCTGCTGGCCTCTTAAATTCGGACCAGAGATCTTAGGGGTTCGTTGCTCTTTCTTCCTCCCCACCACTCCGCACCTGTCTGCTGAGGGGAGGGAGGAAGAAAGTGGGGAAAAAATGCAGACTCACCTCCGAGAAGCTGCCGGAGCTCCATCGTGCTGATTCCTTCTCTTTTGTTTGCTTTTTTTCCTCCCGCCCCTTAACTTAAAGGGGCGGGAGGCAAAAACAAAACAAAACAAACAAACAGAAGCCAGGAGAGCCCCGCACTGACCAGATTACATCCAGACCTGGCGATTCTCACCCTCCTCGAGCAGGTACAAGAAAAGTGCGCTGGGACATGCTTAGGTGGGCGTGGTCGCACTTAATTTCCTGCAAACTCCGGAACTGGTGGGGAAACCATTGTAAGCTCCGGAGCTTGCAGCCATTTGCTGTGGCGTTTAGGGGTTGTGTACAAAGGCTTTAAATCATATAGATAAATAAATGGTGCTGCTGGCATGTTCTGCCATTCTCACTAGAATACTAGGCAGTGTATTTCAAAAGAGGGTCCAAAAGAGATGTTCCAGACAAGCTGTGATTGGCCTGCTATCTCTATCAGATACTCATGTGCTTTGAGATGTGCTTGAATTAACTCCAAGCTCTCCGGCAGTTAATGAGTATTTACTTACATTTTTACAAAATCTATTCTATAATTGCTCCAAAGACAGTTGGGTAATGTGGCATGGCACAAATCCAGTGACTCCCCAGACCCAGAAGGTATTAATAATTAACTAGCTTTTATAGTGAGACCAGCCATTATCAGAAGAGTGCTAGGAGAGCTCTAGCAGTTTATTAGGAATGGCAGTGTGGGCAATTAAGAAGTCATTGCTACTGTATAATTTGTAACTTTATTTAGTAAAGGTTTTCACCTGTTTGTGCTTGACTTTAGTTGGAATAGATTCAAAGCCACCCATATGCAAAGGAAGATGCACATTACTTAACGAACTTTTCCTGGTGCTTAAGTAGAGTATTTTAAGCCACCAATAGCCTTATGGATTGGAAGAACTGTGAATTATAAGTAGAGGGTTGTGTTGGGACATACTGTGGTCAAACAGGACCCCTGTCCCTTACCACATTTGACTTTCCTGTGTTCATTCTTTCAAGGATAAATATGGTAGTGTGCCTCAATGGCTACAGAGTAACTTCCTCAAGCTGGCAACTGTCACACCATTTACATAATGTGACATATGTTGATAAGGGAATCACATGATGCATATGCGCATGGAAAATGCAAACAAGTCAACAATAATTTATGAAGATAGGTGGATGGTACTAGTAATTAATGTCTTGCACAACTATTCATCTCCCCATTACATACCATTGAGTGTACCTCACGTACTGCAGTAAAATTAGCTGCAACTATGATAATTAGAGATGGGCACGACTTAGCGGTATTTCCGTTTCCGTTTCCGTTACTCGGTTCCGTTACTCTACGGAAACGGTAACGGGAATTACTCCGCCAGACTTCGAGCTCGAACCGACGAACGAACAATTTGGTCTGATTTGTCGTGCTCGTTACTTGCATCGCGCGATCGCGCGCGATGCCAAGCAGCACAGAAAAAATGTTTTTAAAAGTTAAAAAACCCGGTTCCCGGCCAAAAAGCAGGCGGAAATATGCCTGCCGTGCCTCAGGGCACCTACCAGAGGGGTGGTTTCTGGAGGTCCCCGCCCGGCCTCCCCCCCTCCTCCCTCTGGGCTGCTCTGGTGGTGGGACTCGCCGCAGAACAGCAACAAGCCGCACGGCACGAGTCTCGCCGCCGGCTCAAGCAGCACGGACGGCACAGGAAAAAACGTTTAAACTCTCCCCCCACCCATTCCCGCACGGCACGAGTCTCACCGCCGGCTCAAGCAGCACGGATGGCACAGGAAAAAACTTTTAAACTCTCCCCCCACCCATACACGCACGGCACGAGTCTCGCCGCCGGCTCAAGTGGCACGGACGGCACAGGAAAAAACTTTTAAACTCTCCCCCCACCCATTCCCGGGCCAAAAAGCAGGCGGAAAATGCCTGCCGTGCCTCAGGGCACCTACCGGAGGGGGGGTTTCTGGCCTGGAGGGGGGGTCCCGGCCTCCCCCCCTCCGTCCTGGGATGCTCTGGTCTGGTGGGACTCGCCGCAGGCTCGCCCACCGCAAAAAGCCCAGTCTTGCCGCCGGCCGCCAAAGCGCAAGCAAGCGGCACGGGCGGCACAGGAAAAAACTTTTTAAAACTCTCCCGGGTCTCTCCCCCACCCATTCCCGGGCCAAAAAGCAGGCAGAAAAATGCCTGCTTGACTAAGGGCGCACGGCACCTACCGGAGGGATTGTTTCTGGAGGGGGGTCCCACCTCCCCCCCGTCCTGGGCAGCCGGACTCGAGTTGCCATGCCATGCGGTGCGGGCGGGGGATCCAAAATGGGGCGGCGAACGCAATATTGTTTTTGAAATCGTGGTCCAAAAACACACAAGCACAACAGAAACACGCGGAAATTTATAAACTTCCAAATCCAATCCAGATTTTTCACAGTAGCAGTGGGTTTTTTCTTGCAACAAAATGTCTCTCCTCTCCTCCTCTGTCCTCCATTGATTTTATTTTATTTTATTTTATTTACACCTGCGCAGTGCGCAATGATGGGCTGGCCCAGTGGCCTGGCCAGCCATGTGGGAGTGGACGACCATGCAAATTTTTGGAGCCATCCCACCAATCGCATGGCCACTTGGCCACTGAGACTTCTGGGATGTGCCAAAAAGCCCCCTAAAACCTGCCCTAGCCCCCTAACCCCCTAACCCTAATCCTTGACTCCTTACCCATACGTCACAGACTGTCTTCTTAGTGGGTCAGAGAGGCACCCAGAGGTGCAACCCAATAGCCCACCGTAACCTTACCCGTCATTAGCCTAACCCTAGCTCTTGCACTAAGCCACCTTAGCCCATAGCCAGATCTACTTGCATTGCACTACACACGCAAGTACGATTCCCTTCTTTGTGGGACATGGCAGGTGCGACCCAGTCATCCTGGATGGTGGGTCATACCAGGGGACTGGTCTCACTGCCTGCAAATGGTATGCATATCCATATGGTTATGCATGCCATTTTGCAGCAGCAGCAGGTGAGGAGGGGAGACCCCCATGTTGAGGGGTCTCTTGGAGCCTGCTGCTGCTGTCCCTTCCTAGTGGGTGAGGATAGGAGGCACCCACGGGTGCCTCCAGGAGCCCACTTTCCCTTTATAGCGGGCCACCGGAGGCACCCACCCCACAGAGGTGCCTCCAGGAGCCCGCTAACCCCCCCAAAAAAACCAGTATAACGATAACGAAAAAACGAAAAAACGAACCAACTAATTTTTGCGAAGTTTCGCAAAAAACGGAAACGAGCCGACACAGGCTGCCTCCGACACACGACAACTCGAAAACGTCATTTTCCCGAGTCGTGCCCATCTCTAATGATAATGATTGATTGCCATTTACACTGAGCTGGTGATCATACAGATCACTAGTTTGTGAGCTAACATATTTCTCCAATGAGATAAGAAAACCAAATCCTCATATGAAAATATTTTTATATGGCTTTTTAATTTTGTGTAATCATTAATCATAGGTCACAGAAGAAATCCATATTCTTTTTAAAAAGAGACATCCTTTTCACAGTTATCACTTCCGATTCCTTTGAGGAATATTTTTTTTTGCTCAGGAAATTGCTACAATTTACATGTTATGTTCTGGATGCCCACATACCAGTCAAGGTACAAATATAATCCATCTTCACAAGTTTGTCTTTTATCTAAAACCATCTGTCTTGGGAGATGATGAGGTTATCATTCATATTGGTAGTTGATATAGAAAGATGGCTATCTGTAAAAACAGATAAAGGACTCATCAGGCTCATTGGAAGGAGGAGAGGGATGTGGGAGATGTGTGTGAATTTATTACCAGAAAAACTGCAGCTGTCACATGAAAGTCAAGGAAGAACTGAACAAAATTTGGAAAGGAGAGGTAAATATTGAACATGCCATATTTTCTAGAGTATAAGGATAGACTTTATTTGTTTGTTTGTTTAATCTGTGTATTCCACAATTCTAGGGAAAGCAGCCTTAATAAACATGCTCAAGAGTACTGAGAGAGAACTCCCTAAGGTCTTTGGTGCAAGCTTTGATCATCTCCCAGATCAATTACTTGATCTTTCCATGGAGCTTCCCTTAAGCCTGATCTGGAGACTTCAGCAGGTCTAAGACTGGTGATAGGTGCAAACAATTTTGATGAAATCAGTCCGGTTCTGGCTTGCCTCCATTGTGCCTGTTGTGTCCCAGATCAGGTTAAAGGTTTTGATGCTTATATACAAAGCCTACCACAATTTGGACCTATCCACTACTAATTATTTAATTAAACCCAACAGGTCAGCAGATGCTTATATTTAAAATCAGAGAGTCAGACACCACATTTGTGGTTTGAAAACAAAACAAGGTAACTTTACTGCTTTACAATCAGATGTTCAGTATTGTCAATATAATTATGGCTGATGTAATTATATACTTTAATAAAGCATATATGTATGCATTCACCTATTGTTACTACAGTGTTTTAGTTCCACCAGGCACTGGTCAGTTACAACACCTCTCTTTAAAGCAACTGACTTTTTAATTGACTCTCTCTCTTTTTTTTGAAATACATTTTTATTAAAGAATTTTAATATACAAAAAAGATCAGATTATACAAAATCAAACTATCACTAGAGTTTGGCTTCCCTCTGTTCATCCCGTGGTTTTAACGTTATTCATCTCCTAGCCTTCCTTTCAAACAATCCCCTTTAATATACTTGTAAAAGGGATTTGAAAAATAAATAGTAATCCTTCGAGTTCTACCCTAATCCGGTAAGAGTCTTTAATTCCTTACAATAAATCTCCATGTAGTTCTTAATTTTTTGCCAGTCTTTTTGGAATCTCTGGTTATCTTGATCCCTCAGTCTGCACGTCAGTCTGGCCATCTCTGCAAAGTCCAATATTTTCGCCCTCCATTCGTCCAAAGATGGTATATACGTTGTCTTCCAATTCTGTGCCAGGAGCATTCGTGCCGCTGCTGTTGCATATAAAAATAGAGTCCTATCTGCTCCTTTAATTTCATTGCCCACCAACCCTAACAAAAAAAATTCAGGTCATTTTGGGAATGTGCATTTTAACATCTTTTTGAGTTCATCATATATCAGTGCCCAATACTCTTTCACTTTCTCACAGGTCCACCACATATGATAAAAATCACCTTGTTTCTCTTTACATTTCCAACAATAATCATCTTTCATCCTATACATCTTTGCTAGTTTCGTTGGAGTAATATACCACCTATACATCATTTTCAACAGATTTTCTTTTATCAAAGTACATGCGGTGAACTTCATGTTCTTTTTCCACAATCTTTCCCACACTTCTAACTCAATATTGTGACCCAGATCCATAGCCCATTTCACCATACATTCTTTGACTTGTTCATCTTTTAGGTTCAGCTCCAACAAAAAATTATATAGTCTGGTCAACAATTTCTTTTTTGGGCCCATAATTATGGTTTGGAACTTAGATTCCTTCTCTCCAAACCCAGACATCCTTCTATCTTTCTGAAAAATGTCATGTAACTGATGGTACTGAAACCAGCCTGTTAACTTCTCTTTCAACATATCATAAGACTTCAGTCTAGGACCTTTTTCTGAAAAAAATAACACATCCCCATATGTGATCCCCACTCCTTCTTTATCTTTCCTCTTAATCGCCAATGCTTCTATTGGGGATAACCACCTCGGGGTGTGTCTCTCTAAGAAAGGTTTCAGCCGTTCCCAGACCTGAAGCAGTGACTTTCTAATTACATGATTCATAAAACTTTTATATACTTTCACTTTATCATACCAAAGATAAGCGTGCCAACCAAATCTATTATCATGTCCTTCTAAATCCAATAGATCCTCATCAACTAAAGTAATCCAATCTTTTATCCACCCGAGGCAGGCCACTTCATAATACAATCTCAGGTCTGGCATGGCAAATCCTCCCCTTTCCTTAGCATCTGTTAATAATTTAAATCTTATTCTAGGTCTTTTACCTTGCCAGACAAATTTAGACAATATCTTCTGCCATTCCTTAAAGTGGCCTACCCCTCTAATTATTGGGATCATTTGAAATAAAAATAACAACCTTGGTAGCACGTTCATCTTTATCACCGAAATTCTTCCCATCAACGACAAATTCAATCTATTCCATGTTTCCAAATCTCTCTTAATCGAGTTCCATATATATATATATGCTGACCACACCCATAATCTTGATGACTGGCTATGCTAAACACAAACTTAAATGTTTAATATAAATGTTGAAGAATATTCAGAGGCTATAGCTGTCCCAGAACACAACAGCGTAGGTTATTCCTATGGCCCCAAGATCGGCACATGTAACACCTTTGCTTCATGGGCTACACTGGTTGCCAGTATGCTTCCAGGTCTAATTCAGGGTGTTGGTTATCAACTTTAAAGCCTTAGATGGCATAGAGAAGGCTATACTTTACACTGTAGTGAGCATAATGTCTTAGTCGTATATGCATAATGCCTTATACTGTACATATTTGAGACTATTTGGGTGAAAATTAAAGGTGAGAATAATGGGAGGGATATAACTGTGGGGGTATATTATAGACCCCCAAACCAACCAGAGGAGTTGGATGATGCCTTCTGTGAGCCGATGGCCACACGGTCAAAAGAGAGGGATGTAGTACTAATTGGAGATTTTAACTATCCTGACGTGTTGGCAGTCTACCTCAACTAAGAACATAAGGTCCAATAAATTCCTCACTAGACATGGGCACAACTTCGCGAAATTCTTGGTTCCGTTTCCGTTACCCGTTTCCGTTACAATTACTCCCCCAGAACTCGAACTCAAACCGACAAAAGAAAAATTGGGTCTGATTTGTCGTTGTCGTTCCTGGCATCGCAGCGATCGCGCAATTCCAAGCGGCACAGAAAAAAAGTTTTTAAATGCCCGATTCCCGGCCAAAAAAGCAGGCGAAAATATGCCTGCCTGAGGGCACCTACCAGAGGGGTGGTTTCTGGGCGGGGCACTCCAGCCTCCCCCCTCCTGTCCTGGGCTGCTGGTACCAGGCTGGGAGGGGGCATCCTCGGCGTCTCCATTTGCCATGCGGTGCGGGGGGATCCAAAATGGCGACCACAATATTTTTTTTGAAATCGTGGTCCAAAAACCCACCAAAGCACCACAGAAACATGTGAAAATTAGCTATTTTAAATGCTTGAATTTTTACAGTAGCAGCAGTGGGTTTTTCTTGCAACAAAACATCTCCATTGATTTTATTTTATTTTATTTTATTTTTATTTTTTTACACCTGTGCACGCACAATGATGGGCTGGCCATGGGATGGGACCATGCAAATTTTTGGAGCCATTCCACCAATCGCATGGCCAGGTTTTGCTGAGACTTCTGGATGTGCCAGAGAGGGCATTAAAAACCCACCAACCCTAATCCTAATCCTAATCCTAACCCTAACCCATACGCCAGTACACTGTGTTCTTAGTGGGCCAGAGGCACCCAGAGGTACAGCCCACTAACCCACCCTAACCTTAACCGTTACCCTAAGCCTAGCCCTTACCCCCTAACCCCATGCTCTGGGAACTGGAAGTCAAGTTGCGCTAAATCGCGGCTGTAACGACAAACGACACGACAAAACGACAAATTTTTGAAAAATTTCATGAAAAACGGAAACAACCCGAAACAGACCCGTCCCGAAAAATGACAACTCGACAAAAAAAAATTTCTGGTTGTGCCCATCTCTATTCCTTACTGCCCTTGCAGACAATTTCATGGCCCAGAAGGTAGAGGAGACAGCAGGAGGAACAGCTATTTTAGATCTCATCTTAACCAATAGGGAGGGTTAAATGGGGCCGAAGTAGAGGGATCTTTAGGTAGAAGTGATCATGCTGTTTTGGAATTTGTTATAGAGTGGGAAGGGAAAGCTAAGTATAGCCAAACAAGCATCCTGGACTTTAAGAAAACCATTTTTGTAAACTTAGGGAATAATTAGCTGTAATTCTGTGGACCAAGACACTGAAAGAGAAGGGAGTCCAAGGTGGGTGGGAATTCCTTAAAATTGAGATATTAAAGGCACAATCTAAAATGGTTCCAAAAAAAATGGGAGATGTCTAAGGAAACTGCAATAGTTGACTAAAGAACATTTATTTATTTATTTATTTATTTATTTATTGGGCTTATATACCACCCATCTTCCCGAAGGAACTCCGAGCGGTTTACAACATAAGAAAATAGTAATAACAACTATTAAGTAAAAGCAATTAAACAGTTTAAAAACAGTTTAACACAAGTAACCAAGCTAGACAATAAAGAATGGCTTTGCAGATGGCGGGGGGGGGGGAACCTTCAGTCACCAAACGCCTCCCGGAAGAGAAGGGTTTTTAATGCCTTTCGGAAGTCTGGCAGGGACTTTGGTAGGCGCACTTCTGCTGGGAGATGGTTCCACATGGTGGGGCCAGCTACAGAGAAGGCTTGGGTATGGGTGGATGTTCTCCGAGCCTCCCTGGGCGTGGCCACACGCAGCATGTGCACCCACGACAACCTAGTAGGACGGGCCGATGTTGACCACTGGTCGATCCGCTCTGACAGGTCCTAGGCCATGGAGGGTTTTGTAAACCAAAACCAGGACCTTGAATCTGATTCAGGCCGCGACGGGCAACCAATGCAGGTGGGCCAGAACTGGGGTGATGTGGTCGAATCGATGCACACCCGCCATCAGTCTGGCTGTCGCAGTCGCAGCCAGACAAACCCTCCGTTATACGAGGGTCTACTGTATTTGGAAGGATGTCATATCAAAGAGGGTGCTGGCTTGTATTACATGGATTCAGAGACTAGAACTCGGAGCAACGGTTTCAAACTATAGGAAAAGAGATTCCATTTGATTATTAGGAAGAATTTCATTATGGTTAGAGCTGTTCGGCATTTGAATTTGCTGCCATGGAGGGTGGTGGAGTCTCCTTCTTTGGAGGTTTTTAAGCAGGGACTGGATGGCCATCTACTGGGTGTACTTTCATGGGGCTTCCTGCACGGCAGGGGGTTGGACTGGACAGCCCTTGAGGTCTCTTCCAACTCTATGATTCTATGATTCTATGATTCTATGATATAGGCATTATCTAAAAAGCAGAATTAAGCACAAAGACATAATGCATTCTAAAAAAGTTAAGTATGAGAATTTTAAAATCAAACTGTATTTGAATATAACACTTTTTTCATTTCCAGAAATTCAGTTAATTGCCCCATTTCCAGTTTAAATTCTAAAAACATAAAAGCATGTACAAAGTTGCAATGTTCTTTGTTTGTTTAACAAAAAACCAACAGTAGTTGCTATCTTAAGTGAAATGAATGCAAATGTAAAATCCCACAGATGCATTTTTGCTTAGCAGAATATGCATAGGGGCAAACCTGCAAGAGAGAGAATTTTACAGCCTTGGCCCTATTGAGATGTTCATAATGGTGATGGCCTCACCATTTGTGAAGGAGCTTGCTTGCTCCATCTGTCATCATTACTTTCATCATGCGAACCTGGCAGTCAGAAGATAGGACAGATACAGTTCCAGGGTAAGCTCCCCAAATGAGGCAGAACATGCATAGATGAGTTTCTGGGTCATGTGGGGAGCCTCCATGGATAAACAGACTCTTCCTCTTTTGACTGCTATCTTTGTATGACAAACATACTTTTGCGCGCACCCCCCCCATTGTGTATGAGCACCACATGCTTTAAAAACAACAGAAAGTTGCTACTTGTCAAGCTCTCTCTGTGTCTTTCTGTTAGAGCTTGGCGATAGCCCTATTCTGTTGTTCTGCAAATTTCAGCCACTTACTGTGAGCAATTTTTTTCCAAATAAAAAGGTGCAAGTGTATATTTGAGACAAAAAATTAAAATGTTTTTCTATGGATTTAGTTTGAATCCCATTCAATATACAGTGCTGGAGCTGTCTGGAGAGCTCAATGAGACAGATACCTGGTTGTGGAGCCATAGATGGATAATTTTATTCTTCACTGTAGCACCAGGGAGAAGAGCCTGCCACTGTATCCTTGAACAAGCTGTACACTCCCAGGGTGCCCCTAGAAGAAGGGAACAGTAAACTATCATGGTCACCATAAATTGGAATTAAGTTCATACATGTAAATATAATCAGTATATCTTATCCCTGCACCACCACCACCCTCCAACTCCAACAATTCTGATGCATTTTCCTTCTTAATTTTTTGGTCAAAGCTTGACACACTAAAAAGGAAGCAATGTCCTCTAGTTGCCAGCTGTTTCATTGCATTTAAGGAAGACTGAAATTTATTTGGAGGGGGGATTGGAATGCATTGGGGAATGCTCCACTATACAAGAATTATAGGTTTTACTTCATTTCTTACTTAAGGAAGTCTCTTTCTGTTGGGGAAGAAAAAAATTCAAGGAATTGGTGGGATAGATTTTGGAGTGAGATAATCATTGGTGGGAAACTGGGTCAGCATTTTCTTCTCTCTGATGGCTTTTCCACTCAAAATTGCAGATATCAAATGTGATGTTTTGAGTAACAAAATGAAGAAAACAAAACTGGGGAAAACAGCAATGGCACAGAAAGTGTGCTTTGTCCCTGAAAGTACCTTGGTCGATCTCACCCTCACATGGAATTGCAGCCAGATTAAAATTGATCACAGCCCACAGAAATGGTTAGCAAAGAGAGTTATCATGTTTCTGCTTTATACACGATGGTTAATGCAGAAAAGGAACGGGGGTAAGAGTGAAGGGTGGCATCTGGAGTGCGGTCCTTTGTCTTTGAATATATTTCATTTAGATGATGAATGAGCAGTCCATCTGATGTTTCAGTCTGGGTAGAAAATTCATCTCCAGCCATTGTTGTTTACTCTGTGGGCACCTGGAAAAGAGGTCAGAACAAAGTCATTCTTTTATTCTTTTTCTGGGAGGAATATTCTGTGTCCTTTCTGATTCCAGCTTGGCCTGGCTTGGCATTGTTATGCGTAAAAATTCATGACTTAAATATATATATCTACGAAAACAAATATATATATATATATATACTTTGAGATGTACAGAAATTATGGGGAATATTTGAGTAACACTGAGCATTGCACATTTTTATTATTTTAATTAATAGTTTGATCAACGGTAATTTATTAAGCAATGAGAACATATTTAATATTGTACTGGCTGCTCTTTTTTGTATTTTTGTTATTCTAAAACATTTTTTCATAGAATCATAGAGTAATTGGGTCGGGAAGGGCCTATTTAATAAGGCCATATTTTATCATATCCTGCTTTGTTTTTGTTTTTGTTTCTTTGACTCATACTATGGAAAACTTCAGTTCTAATTGTCAACCATTTTGCTGTGTTCCCTTTTGCAGGCAGTTAGTGTTCTATGTCTCATAATCATGCTCAGCCTTCACTGGTGTTTTGGGCTTTCTCCATTTTCTTTTGAGGAATGAGTGGTCAAAGTGGTATAATAGTGTACTGACATAATTGGCACAAAACACATCATAATAGCACCAATGTTACTCTTGTGCATGCATGGAGTGACTTTCGTTCCAATTTCAGGAGGGACAGACATATATCAGTACTAGAGCCAACATGACCCCGAAACATTATTTTGCTATTTGGCATGCAAGGATATGGATGGATACCAGAGGTTTTTAGGTTCTCATGAAAATTATCTGATTTACATTTCCTGAGAATCTTTGAGAAACATGGCCTTATAAATCTTTACATTTGTAAAGCTAGTGATCCTAAATTTTGCAATGATTTTAAATATCCAAATGAATAAAAATGTGTGCAATAGGAAAATACACAAAATGTGCTTTAGTCAATTCTGTTTGTTGTATTCAATGAACATGCACACCTTTATTCAGTTTCTCTGGTTCAGGTCACAAACACAAACATGCACACTTTAATTTCTGAGTCTGGGATAAGTGGATTGAATATACTTGTGCTTAATCCCAATGATGTTCAGGATTCTTTTTTGTTTTCCATTAATGTCTAGGGGCAGATGTTCCTTCAATTCTTGGGGATGTTTAAATTACTCCTCTAGAAGTCAACTATTCAGAGAATGAGATTGCTCTTTCTAAAGATTTTCTATAAATTCCAGCAATTCCATTTTATTTTCTCCTCTCACCTGGTTCTCCTGGTTTTCCTCATCAGTCACCTCTACATTCTATGTCAATAAGTTATTATAGAAACAAGCTGTAAAGGGACAAAAGCAATAGCCCACTCTGAGATGGTTTCTGCAGGTGCTGACTTTTCTGCAAACATTGGTGTTACCTTTGCTGAACCCTCTATCTTGTGCATAGGAGGTGTGGTTTTGACTGCATGAACAACAGTACCGGTGGACACAAAAACATATTGTGCAGCAGGGCAAATCAACAATTTGCAACATTCTGCCCTAAAAATGGGGGCATCCTAAACAAATACTTGTCACTTTGAAATGGGAATTCAGAATAGCACCAAATTTAGCACAGATGTAACACACAGACTGCTGATGCTCAATGCCAAACATGTCAATATTTGGACAAAAGGTGTTTCAGTTATTAATTTTTAAATGTAAAATTGTTTTATACACCCCCATGCAGACACCAGCAACTTTCTATGCTTGCAGATTCAAAACAAATCAAATAAATTGAAAAGACCAATTTTGCTTATTTTGAAAGGGAATGGCTGGTCCCAGCAGCTTTTTTTACCTGGAAGGAATCCAGTGAAGCTTAAAAAAAACCTTTCCAAAAGGTAAAACAGTGACTTGTTTAAAATAATTGTTTATAATTTTTTAAAACCTTCTGGTTTTGAATGTGGCCTATTGCACTTCCTACATACACAATTCAGAGTGCCAGGAAATGGCCCAGCACTACTGCACAATATTGTACATGCATGGACAGAAGGGGGAAAAATAAGGCAAGCTTTATATACCAAAGGGCAGCCTGAATATGTTCTATGGGATTTCTGCTTACTACCAATCATGCATGTTGAAAAGCAACCCTCACAATTGCTTTCTGTTTGTGTGAAATGTAGCAGATTGATAGAGGAAAAAAGAATCAGTTTCAGGAATTTTCCCTTTCTTCATGCCATTCTGTGAATGATGGATCCATGTGGCATAGTCCATAGTGGGGCTTCTTCACCTACCTGACCTGATTTTTCATACAAAATTGCACTGCCTCGAGGTCAGGTGAGCAGGAGCTTGGCAGCTTGGTGTTTTGCAAGCAACCCTCCCACCCACCTTAGGAGTAATGAGAATGCCCACCCACCCTAGGAGTAATGAGAATGAGACTAGCTGGTCGCTTCGGGGTCGGATGGGAATTTTTGACTGTTACTCAGATTGGCTATAAGGTAACAGTGTGGGAGTCATGGCGGAGCCATATTAATAATAGGAATATGCTGTGTTAGGAACCATTTTGAAATAAGTAATAGTACCCTTCACCATTAGGTGAAGTGAACCTGTCACGTGCACATAAATGTATCCTTGTTATGTGTTGTCATGAGACTGTTGGCAAAATGTTATTGGATAATACTATCAACGGCCATTTTGAATATTTAATAAAAGCTGCCGATTGGGTGTGGCTGGCAGAGTCAGTTCTGAGGGAACAGACTGAAGTTACACACCAGAGATCAGGCTGCAGTGTCCATTTTCTTCAAGAGCTCTTTATTATTTTCGCACCATTCTTTTTTCTGATTGGGGCTGGTTTCCGTCGAACAGTGTGTTTTTACCCATTCAATTTTCATTGCTGGGAATAGGCAGTATATTATCGTGTCACAACAGCAGGTAGTGCAAGGAGATAGAATTAAAGTGAGTTCATGATATGGGTGCCCTTAAGGGTACAAGGCAGCCTTTATTTGAAGATCATAGGATCAAGTTAGTATAGCATTAATAAGACAATATAGTTTAATGATCAATATGTGTAAGGCTGTCTGGGGGGAGATAGTCCCCTGGAGTTTGGAGGAAGGCTGAACAAGTACAGCAGTACTCTTCGGAAGTAGCAACACACTGAGGATGAGTGGGATGGAGGTGAAAGTAGACCCAGGCCCATGCTTACTTGCACTACAGGCAAACCCCCTTTTGTTGATGAAAGAAAATTTGTAATTTGAAAGTCAATTGAGATCTTAATACATTTGTGGCCCAATTTAAATCCAATACAATTTTGTGTTGAGTCATTATTCATGTCTGGGAGGGCAATGGTAGTGAACAGAGGAGACCATTCTGTAGACCATTTTGACTACTGCCATTGATGTTGTTAACATTCTGGCTGCCCTTTGCTATGCAAAGTTTGACACCCTTTTTTCTCTCAGCCATGCAAGCACAGCATTGTGCCACAAAATTGGGCTCTTCCTTGGAGTTTTAAATGATAATGAATACAAGAAGCATATTCATAAACTGGAAGTTTTTTAAGAACTGATGTTAGCATTAATGGTAATGATTATCATATTCTTACTGTTGTTTATCATAATTAAAATAATAGTTATGGCAGTAAGATGAAGATAATTTTACAGGTTATTTAAATAACTTTATTTAAATAACTTTAGTGTTTGTGTTGCATATAAAGTTACTAACAAGCCAGGATGGATGGATCATTTTAACTTCATACTATTGTGTTTGTTCATAAGCCTCTTCTACCCTTTCCTCACAGTAGTCTGTGAATAAAGAATGCATGAAAGTTTGCTTTCCAAGCCAGTCCCAATATGTTTTGAGCATTTCTCTCCATATTTTAGCTTATAAATACATAATTTTAGACATATTTGCTCTTTATACATATATGGTTATTGTTCGTTTGTTTGTTTTGCTCAGGAAAAAACAAGTGCCCAGCACGTTGTTAGTCTATGGAACTCCCTGCCACAGGATGTGGTGATGGCATCTGGCCTGGATGCCTTCAAAAGGATATTGGACAGATTCCTGGATGAAAAGTCCATCACAGGTTACAAACCATGATGGAGATGTGTAATCTCCAAGCTTAAAACCAGGGTACTTCAAGGGCCAGATGCAGGGGAGGGGTATCAGGAGACAGATATCTAGTCTCGTGCGCTCCCAGAAACATTTGGCAGGGCCACTGTGAGATACATGAAGCTGGACTAGATGGGCCTTTGGCCTGATCCAGCATGGCTCTTACATAAGAACATAAGAAGAGCCATGCTGGATCAGGCCACATGCCTGTTGACCTTTTCAAAAAAATCTAAAAGATTTGTCAGACAAGATTTACCCTTACAGAAGCCATGCTGATTTTCTCTCAGCAAGGTTTGTTCTTCTATGTGTTTTAAGATTTTCTCTTCGATGAGGCTTTCCACCATCTTCCCTGGGAAAGATGGAAGGCTAACTGGCCTGTAATTTCCCGGGTCCCCCCTCCTTCCTTTTTTAAAAAATTGGTGTGACATCTGCTATCCTCCAGTCCTCCAGCACTGCGGCCGTTTTAAGAGACAAGTTCCATATTACCATTAAGAGATCTGCAATTTCATTTCTCAGTTCTGTCATAACACATGGGTGGATGCCATCTGGGCCCGGTGACTTGTTAATCTTCAATTTATCAATTAGTCCTAAAACATCCTCCTTTTTAACCTGTATTTGATTTAATTCTTTAGTCAAAGGGGCCGTTCAGGCAGCGGAATCTGCTCACAGTCCTCTGTCATGAAGACAGATGCAAAGAACTCATTTAATTTCTCTGCAAATTCCAAGTCCTCCTTAACCTCCCCTTTTCCTCCCTCACCATCCAGAGGGCCAACTGGCTCTCTGGCAGGTTTTCTACTTCTAACATATTTAAAGAAGCTTTTATTATTACCCTTTATATTGCTAGCCATGTGTTCCTCAAAATCTTTCTTTGCCTCTCTTATCATCTTCTTACATTTCTTTTGCCAGAGTTTGTGTTACTTTTTATTTCCCTCATTTGGGTAGGATTTCCATTTACAGAAGGACCACTCCTTGCGCTTTAGAGCCTCTCTAACTCCACTCGTTAACCATGCCGGCGCCCTCATTGACTTAGAGGAGCTCTTCTTTCTTTGTGGTATGCACTTGTACTGGGCCTCTGTTATTGTTGTTTTAAACAGGCTCCATGCACTCTAAAGAGACTGGATTCTTCTAACCTTCCCCTTCAATTTCTTTCTAACTAGTTTCCTCATCTGA
>JAHTLZ010000348.1:2689228-2699364 GCA_023846285.1 Phrynocephalus versicolor
TGCAACCCATCCCTCCTGAACAGGTTTGGCTTGTCCCAAAATGTTCTCCAGTTCCTGACAAATCTAAAGCCCTCCTCTCAACACCATCGCCTCATCCACACATTGAAGCTTCTGAGTTCTGCCTGCCTGGCGGGTCGTGCACGAGGAACAGGTAGCACTCTTCTTATGTTCTTATGTTCCTAAAAGTCACACCCAAAAGAAAGAAATTTAAAACCTGAACAACGGCTATATTTCAGTTTATGTATTATTCCAGAATACGGGAATCAGGCCGGTTTGCTTGATACAAAGATCACATGATATATTGGGTATCAGAATGAAAACAGAAAAATATGACTATTTAACTAATAATATAACCTATATGATAGATAGCCATAAAATAACTAGCTAATGTTAAAACAAGGCAGGCAGCAAATATTTATGGTGCTACTGTGGTACCTTGTATAAAGGAATTAATTTATTCCAAATGAAATTATGTTAATCAAATTTTCCTTTATACAAATTCCCATAGGAATACATTGAAAACGGAGTGATCCCATTTTTATGTTGTATGGATTCTCGCCATAGGCAAATTTCCCCTATCTCCGGAATTTTTTTATGCTGTATAAATTTTATGTTATACAAGCTGTTTATTATACAGGGGTCCACTGTATTTTGTTGCAAACATGCTAGGTTGCATAATAAAAACATGTTATGCATGTTCTTCATATTTTCTGAACAATTACAGTAGCTCTATAAATTGGGTAGACTGTACTATTGTATTCTCAAATGCTGGGATCTGATAGTTGTTGTGAGTTTTTCAGGCTATTTAGCTATGTTCTGGAAGTTTTTCTTCTTGACATTTCGCCAGACTCTGTGGCTGGCGTATTCAGAGGGCAAGGAGCTCAGGGAACTAGGAGTTCTCTCTGGGCTCTGTGATATTAATCCTATAATTCTCTTTACTCAGGACACTCCATTGGTTTATGTCACGCCTGCCCAAAGTCCGGCCCCGGGGCCAAATCCAGCCCGTCAGGCCATTCTGAGTGGCCTGCGCTGGCTGGCCCACCCCTCCCTCCCCCTCCTTCGCCCCATGTTTTTTTTTTTTAAAATATCTTCCACCAACACTGACACCGCCGGGAAGCTTGTGGGGCGAGCCCTCGCCACCGCTGGGGAGCCTGGGGGCGTGCAAGGTCACACAGATTGCCTCTTCCAAGGGGCGACCTGTGGCCTCAGCTCCCTGTGCTTCCTTTGGTCCCCACCTTCCTTCTTTCCTCCCTCCCTTGGTCCCCACCTCCCTCCCTCCCTTGTTCCCCCACTTTTCTTCCTTCCTCTCTTGGTTTCCACCTCCCTCCCTCCCTCCCTTGGTTCCCGCCTTCCTTCCTGCGGGTGGTGTTGCAAGGGGTCAGTGGGTGGGGCTTGCAGTGGGGGCAGGGTCAGTGAGCAACTGGCCCCTGACACATTCTCAGCCACCAAATCTGGCCCTCCTTACAAAAAGTTTGGGCACCCCAGGTTTATGTGGTTCACATGAATAAATGTGCATAGGATTACACACCAAACACACTAAATGGTTAACTTGGATAGTAGAGGAAGATGCAACTGCTTTGCATAAATCAATATCTTTGAGTTAGTCTGGAATCTTAAATTAGCATGTATGCCCTAATAGAAATTCTCTGGTGGGATGAATTCTTTGTGCATGAAATGTAGAAAAGAAAGGTGGTGGGAAGTTCTTCCGCATGGCCTTTTATGTGCGAAGCATGTTTGTTAAACCCAGTTAATTGGTACCGCTTTGGGATTTGCAAGACCTCTGCTAAGGTTAAGCCTGTTTGTTACACATTCTACACAGTTCTCAAAACATGCCCACCACACATCAATGAAATATGATGCATAGTTATTTCCTAATCAAAGCGATTCTCAGTATTTTTATGAAAACATGATCACCATGCAAAATGGAATAGAAATAGCTTCATCTTAGTCCCTTGCTGTATTTTCTTAAACAGGGGCAGTTGAAAGTAGATAAAAATTGGAAAAAATAGGCATTGCTGTTCTATGCATAATAGAGTAACAAAGAGAATATTTCAAACCACTTCATAGATTACATTATTAGTAATTCAGCTCCTTTGTTAGAATGATTTAATAGCTTCCCACTTTGTGAATTTATACTCCACAGAAGAATGTTTAAAACAATGATTCCTATTACGGTGGGATTTCCATATCTGCAGGGAATTGGTTCCACAATATATTATGGATGCCTGAAAGCATGTCTACAAGGCAATTCCATATACATTATACAAGAGGGCAGGACAAAGGTGCAGCCTTATATTCTGGGTGCAGAATATAAGGCTGGGTGCAAGGGTGCAGCATATTCTGTATATAGGGTGCAGCAAACCATGGGTAAGTGAAACTGTAGTTATCAATCCTGCAGATATGGCAAGACTTAGTGTAATGGATACCCTAATTACAACCTAATTTTTGAATGAAAATCCCCATTTGCCAAGTTGCACTGGGTGATACAACTGCTCTTGTAGCAAATCTTATATAAAATTTCTTATATAAAATTGTACCAGATACCATACTTTTGCTAACTGTGCAACTACTAGTGCATTGGGATTTGAATTAGAGACACCAATCATGTATGCCAATGTGTAAATAAACATATGCTGCCAAAAGATTTATTGCCAAGAGATTTATTGACTCCATTGTTCAGCAGGAGTCCCAGCTCGGATGTCCTCTGCATCATCTTGCCCGACACTGGGTTAACCCATCTTTGACCTGTGACACCTTCTGAAGTGGACAGGGTTACTGAATTGCTGCAGAGCCACCAGCCTCTGCTTAAAAACCTCACAAGAAGCTGACTCCACCACCCTCCGTGGCAGCATATTTCACTGTCAAACAGCTCTGTCATGAAGTTCTTCCGAATGTTCAAATGGAATCTCTTTTCCTGTAGTTTGAAACCATTGCCCCGAGTCCTAGTCTCTGAAGCCATGGAAAACAAACATGTCCCTTCTTCAATGTGACATCCTTTCAAATATTTAAACATAACAATCATATTCCCCCCCAGCCTTCTTTTTGTAAGGCTAAACTTTCCCAGCTTCCTAAGCCACTCCTCGTAAGACATTTCCTCCAGACACTCAATCATCCTGGTTGCCCTCCTCTGGACCCCCTCAAGATTGTCAACATCCTTTTTAAATTGAGGTGCACAGAACTGGACACAGGACTCCAGGTGGGGTCTGACCAGAGCAGAATAGAGTGGCACTATCACTTCCCTTGATCTAGACACGATGGTTCTGTTGATGCAACCCAGAATCGCATTGCCCACACTGCTGACTCATGTTCAATTTGTGGTCCACCCAGACTCCCAGATCCCATTTACAGGTACAATTTTCCAGCAAGGTGTCTCCAATCCTATATCTGTGCAATTCATTTTTTCTGCCCAGATGCAGGACCCTGCATTTCCCTCTGTTGAAACTCATTCCATTAGCATTGGTCCAAATGGAATCTGTAAAGGTCATTTTGGATTTGCATCCTATCCTCTAGGGAATTAGCACCCCTCCCAATTTGGTATCATCTGTTATTTGGATTTTATTTCACTCCTCCACTTCCTTTTTCTTATCAAAGAAACTATACAATGAATAATGATATAATTACTACATAAATATGCAAGGGTGTGATTTTTTTCAAACTTTTACATACCTACTTTCATGAATATTGTCAAGACTAATATTTAAATTAAGGGAAGCAACAACAGAGGGAAGTCGAGGTAAGATAATTATATGATCAAAGGATCTATATTTGTATATTTTCTTTTATTTGAGTTGTATATAGAGTTTTGATCACAATGTTGTCGCAAAATCCACATGGATTTGGAAATTGTTACACATTTTGAAACATCCATTTAAATTATATTCAATTGTATTTTCCTGTTCCATGTCCTCAATTTGTTTGTTGTTACATTGTGTATATGTTTAGTGTGGTCCAAGGAATAAGAAAAAATGCCTTTCATACTATAAAGAATTAATAAGGGGATTCAAATTTTTGAGTATTTTATTTACATATGCCTTCACACAAGAAATGAGTGGTAGGAGGATGAAATGGCCTATGAAACACCTCTAGTAGGACATGAGGAGTTCAAAACAAGTGTTACAACAGCCTATGTGTAACTGTGTTCCAAGTTTCTTTGCCACCCCAGGTCTGAAATAAAGACATGGCAACAATAAGGGAAAACATCTGTTCCCCCATTCATTTTCTTTGATTTTGTCACCCTTTCAGAACTACGAGCAGAAAATGCATTCATTATGCCCCTCCTCACAGCCCTGTTTCTTTCCAATTTACTCAGTTTAACTCAAAAGCCCTGATAGGAAAAGCCTCGTAGAATAGAATAGAATAGAATAGAATAGAATAGAATAGAATCTTTACTCTATTCCAAAGAAGATGAGATCCTGGAATGAGAAGCCACCGGGTTCCTGCATTATGAAGGATGGTTGCCTTTTAGAGGTGCCCTTAGGCTTCCTAGGAACTATTTCCAAAGTAAATAACATATGTTGCCCAATATGTGAAGAAAATTTTAACCTAGGTCCCTGAAGTAAAAACAAACAAACAAACAAAACACACACACCCATGTCTTCCCTTGGACCCAACCAAAGGGGCAGCCCAAAACACCGAGCACTTAGTATTCTGTAGCCTTGGAACAATCAATACAAGTAATTGCCACTGACTCCTTCTATTGCAAACTCTCCCAGGCAACTATGCTCCCAAGAGGATAGTAGGCCTCCCCCCTCCCTCCCATCTCTATCCCCCAGCAATGATATCCTCAAAGGTGGCAGTAAAATGAACTTTTTTTTCTTAAACAAGCTTCAGAGGCTAATGATACCTGGTGGGCCCTGCTGAGGCAGGGGCCCAAAATCCTCAGTTCAAAGAGAAGCTCAGCTGAGATCACTCAGGCTTTTCCCTGACCAGATTAGCCATTAACCTGTCTGATCTAGACATGGGCACGACTTAGCGGAATTCCCGTTTCTGTTTCTGTTCCTCGTTTCCATTACGTAATGGAAAAGGAAACAACAATTACTCCGCCAGAACTCGAACTCAAACCGACGAACGAATAATTGGGTCTGATTTGTCGTTGTCGTTCCTGGCATCGCGGCAATCGCGCGATGCCAATCGGCACAGAAAAAAAGTTTTTAAAAGTTAAAAAAAACCCGATTCCCGGCCAAAAAAGCAGGCAAAAATATGCCTGCCTCTGAGAGTGCACCTAGAGGGGGGATTTCGGGGGGGGGGTCCCCGACCTCCCCCCCTCTCCTGTCCTGGGCTGCTCTGGTGGGGGGCATCCTCGTCGTCTCGCCAACTCGCCATGCCACGTGGAATCCAAAATGGGGCGACCGCAATTTATTTTGAAATTGTGGTCCAAAAACACACCAAAGCACCCAGAAACATGCAAAAATTGCTACTATTTTAAAACTGCCAGAAGTTTTACAGTAGCAGCAGTGGGTTTTTCTTGCAACAAAATGTCCTCCTCTCCACTGATTTTATTTTATTTTATTTATATTTTTTTACACCTGCACAATGATGGGCTGGCCATGGCAGTGGACCATGCAAATTTTTGGAGCCATTCCACCAATCGCATGGCCACTTGGCCACTGAGACTTCTGGGATGTGCCAAAAAGCCCACTAACCCTGCCCTAGCCCTAGCCCTAACCCTAACCCTAACCCTTACCCATACGCCACAGTACACTGTCCTTCTTAGTGGGTCAGAGAGGCACCCAGAGGTGCACCCCACTCTCACCCTAACCTCACCCATAACTAGCCTAACCCTAGCCCTTGCGCTAACCCTAACCCTAAGCCAGATCTGTGAGTGTGTACTTGCATTGCACTACACGCAAGTATGCTTCCCTTCTTAGTGAGACACAGTGAGAGCCCGCATTCTCTCTGACTGACTGATGCAGAGGAGGCACCCCAAAGAGGGGTGCCTCTGCCAGTCCAGTGTCACTGTCCACTAAGCAAGTCTGCAACTTGGTATGCATATCCATATGGCTATGCATGCCTTTTTGTAGCGGGCGAGGAGAGGAGGCACCCACGAGGTGCCTCCAGGAGCCTGCTTTCCCTTCCTAGCGGGTGAGGAGAGGAGGCACCCACCCACCCCAGTGCCTCCAGGAGCCCGCTTTCCCTTCATAGCGGGCCAGAGGAGGCACCCACCCCACAGAGGTGCCTCCAGGAGCCCGCTACCCCTCCAAACCAGTACTAACGACAGACGAAAAAGCGAAAAATGAAATGACAAATTTATGAAAAAATTCGCGAAAAACCGAAATGAGCCGAAACGGACCCGTCCCAAAAAACGACAACTCGAAAAAAAAAATTCCTGGTCGTGCCCATCTCTAGTCTGATCTAGCTGTGTTGCATCTGCAGTCTCAAAATGGCCACTGGCACCAACAAAATGACTCCCAGCCATTCTCTGCCTCTACATTGTCTCACAGAACAGCATGAGACAAAAGAGGTAAGGAAACCTTTACCAGAGCCTTATATAGGCTCCTATTCTGGTAGACCTCATGGCCCACAATTTGCATGTCATGTCCAGTGCAGGGAGGCAAAGAAGCCACTCCCAGCACTAAAAGGCTATTCACAGTAGCCAATGTTTGCACGTGGAAATGTTACCTTATGTATTTATGTATTTATTTGAAATTTTAAAAATTTGTTTACATACAACAGAGGCAAACAAAACAAAACAAACATATCAATCTGACAAGACTGATAAAAACAAAAAAGAAAAAAAGTTACATGTGAAGTCAAAAATAAAATCTGTAATGGACACACCCTGTCCACTTGTCCACATACTATACAAAAGACTAAGGATTTCGCCATTGTCCGGCCATCTGCAAGTCTTCCATGGGTTCTAGCAAGCACTGTACATGCATCCTTATATCTATTTCTTCCCTTACTCATTTGTCTGCTTCTGGGCCCAATTATATAGCATCATCTAACTCTCATTTACAAAGTGTCTTGGTTGATCCTGCACTGCCTCCAAGAGCATATCTAGTTCTGCAACGTCCAGTAGCTTTTTCAACAGTCATCCTTCTTCCATTTCTGGGTCCAAGACAGCCTGGCTGCCATGTTATATATACAGTAGAATATATTTTATTTTCTAATCAATGATCTCTGGCATTATATTTACTAACAGCATTTCTGGTTTACAGTTCAGTTTGCTTTGCACAATTTCTTGTGCCACTTCCCAAGTCTGCCACCACAATTTTTGAGCTTCATCCTACTGCATTTCCAACGATTGTTATTTGACCCTTTTGACATTTTTGCTAATTTTACCGTAGTAAGGTGCCACCTGTGAAACATTTTAAGCATATTTTCTCTAAAACTGACTGGTTTGATTAGCTTATAACTATATTTCCATATTTTGGTCCAATAATCCATATCAATGTTATATCTGAAGTTCTGAGCCCAATTGATCATTCCCTCCTTCACCCTTTCATCCTCTAATTCATATTCTAGTAAATATGTGTACATTTTTAAGTGATTTCCTCATTTGTGTAAATCCACAGTTCATCCACCTGTACCCTCCCCTCAAACCCCCCTGCACTTGTATTTTTTATATATTGATTCCAGTTTTGCCATTGACCACCCATCTGTTGCTAGACCCAATTTCTACAACTCTCTTATATCTTTTATCTTCTGCTCTTTAGTCAGCAGAAATGTTGCCTTTTACAGAATTCCTTCAAGTGAGACTAAATCCATATTTGCATGCAGATACCTATTCCAGATTATTATAAACTGCCAGATGAAAACACAGATGTGTGGATATGTGGTTGAAAATAATTCAAAACTGCTTCCTACTCTGCACAGTTATGCTACGTGAAAAGATTGAACCTCTGTTCTTTGTAGTTCACTGTATTCCAAAAGAAGGTGGCACTATATTATTTATTTTATTTATTTTATTTATATAGCTTGTATGCTGCCCACTACACAAAGGTCTCTGAGTGACACACAATCAAAATAAATAATTCAGACAATTAAAACATCAAAATTGCAATAAAATTAAAACAATAAAAGCATTTAAATACAATAAATACAATACATTAAAATGCAGTGAACCCTTGTATAACAAACAGCTTGTATAACATAAAACTTGTACTACATAAAAATTCCGGAGATAGGGGAAATTTGCTTAACATAATCGCCTATGGCAGAGTGCCCAAACTTTTTGTAAGGAGGGCCAGATTTGGTGGCTGAGAATGTGTCAGGGGCCGGTTGCTCCCCAACCCTGCCACCCCACTGCAAGCCCCACCCACTTTCTTTTAAAAAAACATGGGGTGAAGGAGGGAGAGGGAGGAGTGGGCCAGCCAGCCGCAGGCCACTCAGAATGGCCTGGCAGGCCAGATTTGGCCCCCGGGCTGGACTTTGGGCAGGTCTGGCCTATGGGGAGAATCCGTACAACATAAAAATGGGATCACTCCATTTTCAATGCATTCCTATGGGAATTTGTATAAAGGAAAATTTGCTTAACATCATTTGGAATGTATTAATTCCTTTATACAAGGTACCACTGTACTACACTAAAATTGCCTTCAGGACCCACAATAATCAGTTAAAAAATCTTCTGGAACAGGAATGTTTTTACCTGGTGCTGGAATGTAAACAATGTTAGTGCCAAGCGGGTCTCACTTGGGACGGCATTCCATAATCTGGGGGCAGTTGTTGAAAAGGCCCTCTTTCTACAAGCCATCCCTTTTGAGCCTGGTGTGTGAGACCAAGCAGACCTACTGCTGAGAGAGCAAAAGAGAAAGAAGTGAGCACTGGTAAGTTTCTGGGTTGGAGCAATTCAACTAGGGCTGTTTTACCTCTTCCTCTGCTAACTTTAACTGCTCATTTAAATACAAAGAGCCATTAGTCAGACAAACAAAGGAAGTAGCTAGGAAGCAGGGGGTGGTGCCAGACTAAGCCTTCCTCTGAGCTTGGGGGTGGAGTTACACTAAGTGAATTCCCCTGAAGAAGAAGGTTAGCCTCAGCATTTGAGCCTGGTGTGTGAAACCAAGCAGACCTACTGCTGAGAGAACAAAAGAGAAAAAAGTGAACACTGGTAAGTTTCAGAGTTGGAGCAGTTCAACTAGGGCTGTTTTAACATAAAAGGAAGAAAATTGTACTAGATTATTATTTCTAGATTAGTAGCTAGTAAAACTGTAAAATTTTCAAGAATACTGCACTCATTAAAAGGGAGTCTGAGGGAGCAGCTGTAGTTACCTGTAACACATGTGCCATGTTTGTCATCTTGACAAAGCGCACAGAGAACAACACTTGCTGCAAGTGCAAGCTGGTTGGAAGAGAAGGTCCAGCAAAGCGCACAGAGAACAACACTTGCTGCAAGTACAAGCACTATTGGAAGAGAAGGTCCAGCAGCTAGAGGCCTGCATGGCAAACCAGCAACATATTAAGGAGCATGAGCTGTTCTTGGACAGAGCGGAACAGACTATCCAGGTCCAAGAAGAGACAGGGCACACTTTTGAGGATGAAGTCACTTCCCCAACTCAGGAGGGATATGTGTGAAAGAATGTGATTCAAAGGAATAGAAGGCCAAGGGATCGCTCAAAGATTCAATTTGAGGCTCTTTCCCTCATCACATCTCATGAGGCATGCACAGAGGAACAACTGGTTCCACCTGAGGATCTCTCCCTCATCACAATTGATGAGGTACAGGATCAGGTACATGTAGATGAACAGGCTGCAGGAGAGAAGCTCCTTGTACTAGGGGATTCTATAATTAGAAATACAGAGGGATGGATTTGTGATGAGCATGATAACCGTATGGTCACTTGACTGCCAGGTGCAAAGGTTGCAGACATCATGAGAAATCTAGATAGCTTGTTAGAGAGAACCGGGAAGGAGCCAGTGGTCATGGTACACGTTGGTACCAATGATGTCGGGAAGGCCAAGTGGTCAGACTTGGAAGCCAAGTTCAGGTTGTTAGGAAGAAGATTGAAGTCCCGATCTTCCAAGGTAGCATTTTCAGAAGTGCTACCTGTTCCTCGTGCAGTACCCGCCAGGGAGGCAGAGCTCAGAAGCCTCAATGCATGGATGAGGTGATGATGTTGAGAGGAGGGCTTTAGATTTGTCAGGAACTGAAGAACATTTTGGGACAAGCCAAACCTGTTCAGGAGGGATGGGTTGCA
>JAHTLZ010000348.1:2700920-2712745 GCA_023846285.1 Phrynocephalus versicolor
ACACACACACACACACACACACACACACACACACACACACACACACACACAGGCTTTCCCCTCAAGAAGACCCAAGGTGGCTTCCTGTATCTAAAACAATGCAAAAACCTGAAGAGGTGAAAAACAGACAAAGAAACAAATACCACCACCACCCATTGCAAACAAACATCAGCTTAACTCTTAGGTAGTCAGTCACTGAGAAAACTCCTTAGTTCTGCAGAAGCTTCCAAACATTTTCCAAAGGAAGCCCCTTTTAATATTATGCACTCATCCATGTACACATTATAATAATTGAAACAGAATGCAACTAAAACATGTTAGTTTTAGTTGCCAGGAATGTTAGTAGAAGTTAGCAGAATGTTGGATAGATACTGCTACTCTTAGGTAGATTTGCAATTGCTTAACTGATCATACCCAAGGGTAATCATAAATGGCTTCCCCTCAGCATGGAGTGAGGGGACTAGTGGGGTGCCTCAGGGTTCTGTTCTGGGCCTGGTGCTATTCAACATCTTTATTAATGACTTGAATAAAGGAATAGAGAGTGGCCTGATTAAATTAGGACATGCTACCAAATTGGGAGGGGTTGCTAATTTCCTAAAGGATAGGATGAGAATCCAAAAGGACCTTGACAGATTAGAGTGCTGGGCCAAAGCTAACGGAATGGGTTTCAACAGAGGGAAATATAGGGTGCTACATCTAGGTAAAAAGAATGAATTGCACAGATATAGGATGGGAGACACCTGGATGGAACCAGTGAAAGGGATCTGGGAGTCTTGGTGGACCACAAATTGAACATAAGTCAATTTACAGATTCCATTGGGCCAATACTAATGGAATGAGTTTCAACAGAGGGAAATGCAGGGTCCTGCATCTGGGCAGAAAAAATGAATTGTACAGATATAGGATGGCAGACACCTGGCTGGAAAATTGTACCTGTGAAAAGGATGTAGGAGTCTTGTTGGGCCACAAATTGAACATGAGTCAGCAGTGTGATGCAACAGCCAAGAAAGCCCATGTGATTCTTGGTTGCATCAACAGAAGCAGTGTCTAGATCAAATGAAGTGATAGTACCACTCTATTCTGCTCTGGTCAGACCACAATTTTTAAAAAATGCTGACAACCTCAAATGGGTGCAGAGGAGGGTGACCAGGAAGGTTAAAGGTCTGGAACATATGTCTTATGAGGAGTGGCTTAGGGAGCTGGGAAGTTTTAGTCTTACAAATAGAGATGGGCACGAAACAAAAAATGGCTATTCGTTTTGGTTCGGTTTGTTTTAGGGTTTTGTTTGGTTCATTTTATTTTTAACAATTTTTTAGAAAAAAGTTTCATTTGTTTGTTGATTCGTTATTCGTTTTCTCACACTTCGTGCGATTTAATCAATTTGACAGCACAGAGGCAGGAAAAACATTCAAAAAAATAAATAAAGAAAAGACATTGCAACTGCACAAATTGGACTGGCAGCATCCTCATCCACATCATCCACACCATCCTCATCATCTTACCAGGCGGCAGCAGCAGCAGTGGCGGCAGGGCAATCCTTTTATTTCATTTTCATTTTTATTGTTTTTATTATTTTTTACGTCCGGGTTCCTGGTCCGCACTACAGCTGTAGCACGGGACTTTTTTTCCCTTCAAGAGCTGACTGCACAGCCCCTGGGGCCCGCTTAGCACTGGTTTTATTTTATTTTTTTTCATTTTAGGGTGCCGACCCAGCTACCCCTCAGGCTGGGATGGTGCTCCTTTATGTTATTTTATGTTATTTTATGTTATTTTGTTTTGTTTTGTTTTATTATTATTTTACTTCTGGGTTCCGGGCCCACGCTACAGCTACCCCTGGGGCCAGGTTGGCGCTCCTTTATTTTTATTTATTTTTATTTTTATTTATTTTTATTTTTATTTTTATTTTTTACTTCTGGGTTCCTGGCCCGCGCTACAGCTACCCCTGGGGCCAGGTCGGCCCTCCTTTATTTTTATTTATTTTTATTTTTATTTATTTTTATTTTTATTTTTTACTTCTGGGTTCCTGGCCCGCGCTACAGCTACCCCTGGGGCCAGGTCGGCGCTCCTTTATTTTATTTTATTTTAATTTAATTTTTTTTACTTCCACGTTCCTAGCCTGCGCTACAGCTATAGCGCAGGGTTTTTTCTTCTTCTTTAAGCGCTGACCACACGGCCCCTGGAGCCCAGGCGGTGCTGGTTTTATTTTTAATATTTTTTCTTTATTTTAGGGTGCCGACCTGGCCACCCCTGGGGCCAGGTTGGTGCTCCTTTTTATCTGTGCTGGCTTTATGTTCAATATTTTTTTCTTTATTTTAGGGTGCTGATGCGGCCACCCCTGGGACTGGCTCAGCGCTCCTTTATTTTATTTTATTTTTTATTTTTTAGTTATTTATTTTACTTCTGGGTTTCTGGCCCACACTACAGCTGTAGCGTGGGGCTTTTTTGTTTGTTTGTTTGTTTTATTCAAGCGCCAACTGCGTGGCCCCTTAGGCTGTGTTGGCGCTGGTTTTATTTTATATATATATATATATATTCAAGCGCCTGGTTGGCGCTGTTTTTTAAAATTATTTTTTATTTCTTTTTTTCACGTGCCGACCAAACAGCCCCTGGGCCCAGTCAGTGCTGGTTTTATTTTTAAGTTTTTCTTCATTTTAGGGTGCCAAACCAGCCACCCCTGTGGCCTGGTTGGCACTCCTTTATTTTATTTTATTTTATTTTCATTTTCATTTTCATTGTTTTTACTTCTGACCATGTGGCCTGTGCTACAGATGAAGACCGAAGACCAGCAACAGGTAGGAGACATCGCTGCCATTAATGAAAGGAACCAAATCGAACCAATTATTATTATTATTTTGTTCTGTTCGTTTCATTCTAAATTCACTCTGGAGTTTGTTATTCGTTTTGCTAGGTAATGAAAAGAAGGCTGAGGGGGGATATGATAGCCATGTTTAAATATTTGAAAGGATGTCATTTCGAAGAAGGGACAGGTTTGTTTTCCATGGCTTCAGAGACTAGGACGTGGAGCAATGGTTTCAAATTACAGGAAAAGAGATTCAGTTAGAACATTAGGAAGAACTTCCTGATGGTTAGAGCTGTTTGGCAGTGGAATGTGCTGCCATGGAGGGTGCTGGTGTCCCCTTCTTTTGAGGTTTTTAAGGAGAGGCTGGATGGCCATCTGTAGGGAGTACTTTGATGGAGGTTCGTGCATGGCAGGGGGTTGGACTGAATGGCTCTTGATATTACTTCCAACTCTATGATTCTATGAATGAGTATGAGTGTACTATTTTAACTGCATATATATTTCTGGTCAACAGCAAAAACTGTAAGACTGAGAACCTGTGTTTTTAGGAGGAATATACAGTAACTTCATTCAGCAGAGAATGAAACATTACTTTGTAATCTGTCCTTCAACTGTCCTTCAACATTTCTGTTTCATCTGAATTAAATATCAGTTTATTCAACCTCACTCTGTTCGGTACAAACACTATACACTGATTTAGAACCAAAACAGCTCCCTTGAAATTAGATGGAAAGAACAGACAGTTACATGGCATTTGCATATTGATGGCTCCAAACCATGTGCGTGTAAATTAAATAGCATGGGAGATATAACAGAACCCTGAATCAGCACAATATTCTGAATTATGCCTTCCTTGAAGGACCAGAGACACCATAGAAAGATGCTTCAATATCTCATTCCAGAAAAATGGCTCATAAGGACATTATGGTTGGTGGCATTATAAAAACATAAGAACATAAGAAGAGCCATCATGGATCAGGCCAAAGGCCCATCTAGTCCAGTTTCCTATATCTCAGAATGACCCCACCAAATGCATCTGGGAGCACATGAGACTAGATATCTGTCTTCTGATATCACTCCCCTCAATCCTTCCCAGACTAAAGAGCCCCAAATGTTTTTTTCCTTTCCTCTTAATGGAGGTGCCCCAGCCCAGTAATCATTTTAGTTGCTCACGTTTGCACCTTTTCCAGTTCAACTATGTCTTTTTTTGAGATGCGGTGACCAGAATTGTACACAATACTCCAGGTGCAGTCTTACTATCAAAAGCTACTGAGAGATCCAGCAAAACTTACAAAGACATTCTCTCTTTTTCCATTTTCAATGAGTTATTTATAAATGTGATAAATAACTGAATCCAGATTGAAATGGTTACAATGAATTAAACTCACCCATTATCCAAGGACAAGCAGAGGGCAAATTTACGTTCACTGCACAGGCATCAACTACACCATTGAAGTCAGAGTGGCTCCAAGTGATTTGGCTTTCAAATTGTTGGGCAGTTTCTTCACAGCTGTTTAGTGGTCTGCATTCTCTTTCTGTAGTTTATTATTTAACAGGCCATGCTGGACCAACCATTTTATGGAATGTTTAGAATATCAACTTATTTCCCCCTATTGCATTGCATGGGATTTTATCATCCTTTTATTAATTGTTTGGCTCTACTTACCATATTTTTTGCTCTATAAGATGCACCTGAACATAAGATGCACCTAGTTTTTAGAGGAGGAAAACTATAAAAAAAGTTTGGCCTAAGGTTTCATGGCAGGGGAATCCCAGGTGCAGAAGGGGAGGGGAGAGGCTCCCTGGATGGGGCTGCAGAAGGAGAGAGGCTCGCTGGAAGGGAGGGGTTTTCTGTCATATGATCTAGGGTCAGACTTTGCTGCTTCTTACATTCTCTGTTCTGCAACTTCCTGTTCTAACCTCAGTTGTCTCTGAAGAACTCTGTGCTCATAATCGTGCCTTCTCTCTTATTCTAGCATTTCCCTCTTTAATTCTTCAGCTCGCCTCTGTTGTTGAAGACTTTGCAACTGCAATTCATTTAAAGCTGTGAGACGTCATTCAATTGGACTTCTTTGGGGGGGGGGTGGCTTTGGAACTCCCTGTTCTTCTTCCTCCTCTCTGTGTGGCTGATCAGACCCTCCTGCACCACCCACTAGAGCTACTGGTGCCGCTGCTACTGCTTCTAGCTCTTGGTCATCTTGGACAGGCAGTTTCGAGAGAGGGAGTAATCTGCCTCTGTCCCCGAGTGCCGAGTTATCTTGAATGGTCTGGTGCCTGGGATGCCACCAACTCTAAGTAAACTCAGTCCATTCGGCTGTTTACTGGGAGCAGGGGTGTCAAGGCACACAGTACTGGGAACAGGGTAGGAGATACTGTTTTAATTTGCTGAGGATTGTGCTAGGCACTTTCAAGGAAATTAGGACAATGGGACAAAGAGTGATTTTCTAATCTGTGATATTAATGCACATTTCGGCTTTGTATTAGACTCTTATCTAAGGTATGTGGAATATAGTCACAACAATTTTCTTAGAGCAGAGAGTTACAGCTACCATTGGCTAATTACATCACGTGACATCTGGAAGCTTCTGGCAAGAAGACAAGGAGAAGAGACAGAAGCCATGATTTTGCTGAAGATCGCTTTGAGCAATGATGCTTGCTTCAGTTAAGTAGAGTTAGGATTAATTTAAAATAGTCAGAATGACTCAGTGTAACCAGTCAGAGAGAATAACTTAACTTTTTATTGTTTTTTAGGGAAATAAGTCTATATCTGGAGTCAGTTTTTTTATCTTTTTGAATCTTAGTAAGTATAACTTTCTTTTGCAACTTAGTTTAGAAATAAAACTCTCTTTAAATAAATAACGTGGCCTCATGAAGAATTTGTTTTGAAAAAAACCCCAAGGTAAATCAAAAGTGGGTAACACCTCTGAAATGTTTTGCCTTAGAGAGAAGGAAATCTTTTTATGTTTTGACCTAGGCCAGTAATTGATCCTTTTGATTTACTGTGCACCATTAATTACCAGCACAACTCTTTCTGAATTGATGAAGTGAAGTGGCTTCCTGTTCACTACAGGAGCTGCCTCTTCCTTAGCCTCTTCATGGATAGTTAATCCCAGAACAGGGCTTACTGCTAAACTGGATGGATATTTATTTATTTCATTTTACCCCACCTTTCTCCTTGTAAAAGGACCCAAGTCTGCCATGATTCACTATCCTAGGCAAAATTCAACTTAGGGCACTGTACTAAATTCCATCTTAGCCAGAATTTGCATCATTTATAATGAAAATCTTTCTGACACAATTTCAACACTGGTAGATACAGGTATAGCCTTCTTCACATAGTGGTTGCAGGTATAAATGCAGTACAGATTTGGTAATTAAACTTGCTATGTATAGACCATTCTGCTCTGTACTATCTAAAAGATAGGGAAAAGTACATATGAGTACTCTGCATTTCTGAAATGTTGAAAACAATCTAGAGGGACAGATTAACGTACCAAAAGGTGAGTGAATATTTAATTCATTACATTGTGTTAAATCCAGTATTAACACAAACACAATAGATACATTGGAAACAGTGGGATTCCCCCCAAAGGCTCACACATTAATTCCAGTCATTTCAGTAGATTTACTTGATTTGGGACTAATAGTTGCTTTAGCCTATTGTAAATAAAGTAACTGAGAGAGATCATAGTTAGAAATATACCATATTCCTGAATGGCCCCTCTCCCCTTTTTTATTTCAGTCAAATAATTAATAGAAAACTATCTTTTGCCATGATTAACTATTTAGAACTGAGAGTTCAAGATGACTGTTCTACACATCCCGTATAAAAGCTGTAAAGCATGCTTCCGTCACATCAGTAGGTATATCATATTGTTGGTTATTCATAATCAGTGGTGTTTTACTAAATGTTAAAACCTTGTAAAAGGTGTCGCCACAAGGAACTCATACTTGTGTTGTGGTGGAATGAAAAGCAGTACAGTGAGATAAGTTCCATTGTTATGAACCTGAATAATGGGGGGGGGAGCAAGACTGCACAGTAGTAAAACACCTAAGCTCATGCTTTGCAGCCTACCTGAGCAGCTTAGCAAGGCAGAAATTAATGAGCCAATTCACGAAAGCAATAATGGGTCTATTCTGTTTGGCAATACCTATTCACACAAAACTAAGAGCCTTTTCACACGATCCCTAAGATCCGCTGGCCACTTAAATTTGGACCAGAGATCTTGGGGGCTTGTCACGCTTCCTGTGTTCCCACCCCCTCTGCACTCCTGGCTGCGTGAGGGGAGGGAGTAAAAAAAGGAAGAAAAGAATGTGGCTCACCACCATTCTGCTGTCTTGCTCTTGCCCCGGCAGCATTCCATTCTCTTAAGTAGCTCTTAAAGGGGCGGGGGGCCAAAAAACAACAAACAGAAGGGAGGAGAGCCCGGCACTCTTAAGTTACAGCCGCATCAGGAATTCTTCAGCCCTGGAGAGCAGGTACTTGAAAAGTGCACTGGGACACGCTTAGGTGGGCGTGGTCGCACTTAATTTTCTGTAAATTCCGGAGCTGGTGGGGAAACAATTTTAAGCTCCGGAGCTGGGAGCCATTTGCCGCGGAGTTTAGGGGTCATGTGAAAAGGCCCTAAGAGTCTCTCCATGTTAAGTGTCCTGCTCCTCTTTGGTTAGCAAGCTTCTTAAACATCCACATGGTTAATAGATCTGGCATCCCCTTAAGGGCCTACTTTTTCACCCAGGAGGTGATGAATTTTCTCTCACTTCTCCATAATTGTTGATTTTACACTGTCTCAGCCTGCTAAGAGGCCTCTACAAGGACATTTAAGTCCAATAATATTCCTGCATTCTTAGTGAAGAGTGGGATAATGAACAGGTCTTTTTTCCATTAATGTTTTTGTAATTTTGAAACACGAGAGTTAGTTTCCTTTCTCCTTGAGTAGCAAAGAATAACATAAAGCTCAGAAGGGCTTGGTGGTTGTTATGAAAGAGAAAAACAATCAATTTAAGGCTTAACTTTAGGCATGCACACTGTTTTCTGACAAATATGCAAAAGTGGAATGAATTAGAAATATTTGTTTTGATTCCATAATGACTACAGGGTGGAATAAGAAGCCATGCTTCCCTCTCTCTCTCTCTCTCTCTCTCTCTCTCACACACACACACACACACACACACACACACACACACACACACACACACACACACAGACCAGCTCACAACTCTGAGTTCTGCTTTGTTTGTGGAATTAAAAACAGAGATATGGGAGCACTGACATAATATCCAGGTCCTGGGGGAGATCTGTTTGGCATGCCACTTAAAGGGTAAGTGATATTCCCACTATGTATGTCCTTTTTAAGGGCAGATACTGGGTCAGAAGCATTCCCCCACATCCTTACTTAAGAATATTTAATTCCCATTAACCTAAGGATCCATGATCCTGAACCTTGTACATTTTTATAGTTGTGTCTATTTTGCAAAAAACTAAAAACTAAACAAATAAAAATGCTTGCAAATTTTAAGAGATGAATGCAAAGTGGCATAGAATCCTGTGTAGCTGAAGGGAGGTTGTTTTAAATTGGACTAGTATGGTTTTAAATTGATAAACCTCTCCCCGCTGTGCTCAAGGCATTCAAGAAAAAAAATGGACAACCATCTGTCAGATATGCTTTGACTGGGATTCCTTCATTAAGCAAAGAGTTGGATTCCATGGCCTTACAGTCCCCTTCCAATCTCAAATATTCTATGATTCTGTGATTCACTATGGCATGTTTTTAAAGATTACAGAGATACACACCAGTTTTATGCATCACTATGAACTGGACAATCAGTGCTGGGAAAGTTACTTGCCTGTGCAAAACCAGTGTATCTCACATTTAATTCCTCATTCATAATTAGAGATGGGTATAATACAAACCAGGGAACAAAATCCCCAACCTCCCCCATTAAATCAGGCCATTTCTTGGTTCATTTCGGCACACTTTGAGGAAACATGGCTCACCTGAAGGAAACAAAACACCCAATGATTATCATCATTTGTGATTTCTACATGAGCTATAAGTCAGACATCCAAAACCCAAACTCCACTAAACTTAGAATGATGCTTGGGTTGATTCTCCTCCCCATCACCTCCATGTTTGGATATGTGATGCTCAAGCTCAACTCCCCCAAAGCAGGACACCCCAGGAAAGTGCTTTTTAGCAGCTGGCTAAAGAGCACTTTTGAGGGTGGGATGCTTTCGGAGTTATAACTCAGACATCACAAATCCAAACTTTGCCGTACTTTGAGACTGGTAAGGAGGAGAGTCAGATGAAGACCTTTTGTGAGTTTGGTATTTCTAGCTCAAATGTGGACCATTCTGCTACTCCAGGAAGTCCCAAATTATAGGAATCACAAAAAGATTAGCTTTTGTGGCTTGTTGTTCATTAACAGTGATGAACCACTGTATTCTCAGTTCTTGCCTATCTCCATTCACAATATAGGGATAAAATACTGTTTTTTCATTACTTACAGGTTTGTGGGGAGAAGTGCATTTGCATACATGCAAGGCTTCAAATGGCCTACAAATGTCTTCTTAGTTGTTGTTGCCGCTGATGCTACTTTATCTTTAGTTGATGTCATGGTGCTTCCTTCTTTTCAGATCACCAAAGCTTTGTCATCACTCTCCTCACCCCAGCTGCAAATTTGCTGATTATTTCAGCACTGTAGGCTGCAGGCCCACCTGTCCTTCCTTCTGCCACCACGTACGTGAAGCAGAGCGTGGTGTGCACTGTGCACTTCCACAAGTGCCTACTTTTATCTTGTAAACACCAGAGTCAGTTCACACCACGTGTCCAACAGCAGGCATAACTAATAATAGGGTACATATAGCCTAGTTTTCCTGCTCCTCTGATTAACAAAGAACCATTTGCTTCAACCATACTTTTTGCATTGAGTTCCATCCAGTTCAGGCTTCTCCTGCAGCCAGATTGTCATTACACAAGGACATAGGTTGCCAAATCCTGGAAAGATGAGAAAACATATAATTGCAACTTCTGACTTCTGTTTCTATGAAAGCAGCTCATTCTGTCCTTTCTGTTCTATGAATACCAATTCACTGTGCCAATCTCTTTCCTACTTTTATTCTAATTTTCAATAAATGTATGCTCTGATGAATAAAAGATTGTGATAACATAATCACACCTTCTTCCCACAGAGATCTATTATTCCCCCTTTCCACTTCACTGTTTCATCATCATTTTAACCCCCCAAAGACACCAAGAAGTACTTAAACGAACATGAAATATGTCTTCTGTCTTTTAACCAATGTAGTGAGGTCTGAGGACAATTGATATCAGCATGTCAGCAGTGGTCAAAGCTGCAGATAAAGAGAATAGATAAAATGTATTTTATGTTAGCTTTTAGAGAGGCACAATTGATTTGGAAAGAGATGGAATAAACCTCAGGCTATGCTGTATTATATTAATAGGCAATAGGAGGAGATACTCCATTTAGCTCAGCAATAACAACTTTCAATCTTTGGATTAGCATATATTGTCTGGATACTCACAACTTCATGGAGGTGAGATTATTGATGAGAAGGAAATGGAATGCACCTTAGGTAGCTCTAAATCACACTGTGATACTCAAACAACACTATGATGAGAACAGTGCATTCTTCTGACGTCATTGTCTGATCCTTAGTTGGTGCTGCTGAGTTCAGCTCTCCAGACTCTTTATAGCACCAAGACAAGGCTCCAGCCAAAATATAGCTGTCAATCGTCCAAAAGCTTTACTTACAGTATCTTATAAGTGTATCTGTACATTTTCCCATGTGTTAGGGAGGAAAGTGTGTGCCTTATTTTGAAAAAACGTAAGTTCAAATCTTTCGGAGATCTTTGAACTAACTAGTTCCTCCAGATATTAGAAGAAGAGGCCCAACAGCCAATATTTCATCAGCTGGAGGAGTCACACAATGGACACAGAGGATTCTGTAAATTAATTAAAATATTTCTGAAAGCAGGAGATTCTATGCACTACCGGAAATATGGAGGGAGATTTTCACAGAACAAATTCACAGACACACTTTTATAGGGCCTATAATGGAAAGTTCCAAAGCAAGCATCTGAGAATGTGCAGGATTACATACCTTAACTGCTGATATAGGCAAATCCAGGAGAACAGGGTGTCTTTCCCTGGTAGGTTAGAAGGAAAACTACTTATCTCACTGGCAGTGTGTCAGACTGCATGGATCCTGCACAATTGGGATGTTTTTATCAGTTGGTGCATCTCTGTGCATTGGACCTCATGGCAAGAGGATACAATATGATCTTTTCCCACTACACAACCAATGGCTAAAATTCAGTTGCTTATCAGAAGTTGCACTACAGCAGGTTCTAGACATGGGTGTTTCATTTCAGAAAGGGACTGGTTCCAAAGCGAAACACACTAGTACAGCTGGTACTTGGAATGCAGTCCCACCCTCTGGAACAAAATCAACCACTGTCTTATCTTGCTTTACCCCATGCTGGGCAAAATTCCAACCAGGAAGAAGCTTCCAATGTGTCATCTTTTCCTTTTCCACTGGCCAATCAGAGATGCATGATGCATGTTGCTGCACAGCTCCTGATTGGCCAGCATCAGAGAGAGGGAAAGATGACACATTAGAAGCTTCTTCCTAGTTGGAATTTTAACCAGCGTGAAGTAAAGCAAGGTAAGACAGTGGTTGATTTCGTTCCGGAGGTTGGGACTGCCTTCCGAGCACCAGCCATACTGGCGTGTTTCATTTTGGAACCAGTCCCCTTTCAAAATGAAACATCCATGTCTAGTAGGTTCATTAAACCAGTAGAGATGTATAATACTACAACTATTAATTCTAATTCCTTCTCCTCCTCTTGTTTCTCAGTGTTGCTGCTTCATGGAGGTGGACCAAAGTTGAGTATTAGGAGTCATGTTTTAAAAATCTGTAGGAAAGATGAGCTCTTTTCCTAATGCCCACCACTTTTCTGAGCAATATAATCTTTCCAGCCAGTTCTGTATTTTCATTACAGTA
>JAHTLZ010000348.1:2712785-2729985 GCA_023846285.1 Phrynocephalus versicolor
CAGTACTACCTTAGTTTAAGAGTAATTTGGTTTAAGAGCATTTTGCAAGACAAGCAAACATTTCTTCTAAATTTTGACATGATCAACAAGCAATGTCTTGAAATACAAGTAACCGGAGCACATAATCACAAGTGTCTCCCCCTACCCTTGCTGGATTGTGAGTGACTGTCTGGAACATTCCCTCTCTGGCAGCATCCAAAGCAGAGGGAATACAGAGAGGATGGAAGATTTCCCTTGCACAAGCCAGGAACATTTTCAAAGAGGAATGCAAATTAGGGATTTTTTTTTATTTTTCTTCATATTTTTCTTTAATATGTTTTCAACATTCTTTCTTATTTTTCAAACCATTTCTAGCCATGGGGTAGCTAGTCAAGTGCATATAGGGCTAAAAGTACATTTTATTATTGTCACATTAAAAACAGAGTAAAATCCAATTGCTAGTCCCAGGCAGGTACTTAAACCATGGTTTGGATGTGGACTTATAACCAATCTCTTTTGTGAGTTTTGACATTTTGTGTGTATAGTATGTGGTCTATTGGACCACAGAACAAATCATCTGAGTTTCCAATATTTATTATGGTGAAATTTGCTTTGATTAATAGTGTTTTGGTTTACAAGCATGTTTCCGGAAGGGATTATGCTCATAATCCAAGGTATTATTCTATATAAGAAATTTACCCATTTTTGCTTTAGTGAGAATGCAGACTGGATTTGATTGACCACCAATTTAATTGCCTTTCTGGTTGTTTGAAGTATCTCAAATACCACATTTCTAATGAGAAGATTATATCCAGTGACTTTGTTTACTGACTTTTGTTCACATGGTATGGAAGTTTTTGAGCTTAGTTACAAGTAATAATCTTCATTAATACCTAGCCTCCCTTTATTATTTCAAAAGGCATATTTTGGAAAACATGCAGGGAACATGTTTCAGAATGGAAACATCGAAAAATAGCTTTGTAGTCTGCATTCTGCAACATTAGTTTACCTGAGAAGTTAAAGGTTATGTGTGTTTCTCTTTTGTATGTGTTGCACTTGTTCACTGCTTTGCTTCACCATTTCATTAAATCCAAATAGCCCTTCAGAGGGGCTGCAGCCACATCGTATCCGTTTTTACTTCAATCTTCTCCTATTCCACCTATTATGTGCTCCTCTTCTGAGATACTCTAGTACTAAATACTTCTACATGATAAAAATATCTGTTTGAATTTGTGTGTAGACTATGAATACATACATTTCCATTTTAAACAGGCATTAGTTCTTCATAAACTATATTATGTATGTGGGTTAGTGTGCTTCTTCATTCACTATTAAAAGTTCTAGAAAATGGCTAATATTCCTAAACAATATTATTCCCACATTGCTAGGAGGAAAAAAGGATATCAAACTTTGCATAGCAAATGACAGTATGAGTGCTGACAACACCCATGTCAATGTGGGCAAAATAGTCTATAGCAGGCATAACATGGCCCCCTGGGGAGACAGGCCTGGAACATTTGGAGGAACCACAAACTGGAAGATTCGGGAAGATGGGCGGGGTATAAATTCAATAATAAATAAATAAATAAAATAAAGATTTTCTCTTCTCTTGTTATATATTGTTCTTTTCATCTGTTTGTTTTGTATCTTTAGACCTGGAGAAGTACTTCTAAAAGGTGCATGACAAAAATAAGATTAAATATAATATAAAAAAATTGACTTGTCACAATATGTAAAAGTTGACAAAATATTTGTAATGTATATTTAACAGATAGGGAAAGAGAATTGTAAAATGGAGGCAGTTAGATTCTGCAGTCTCATGACGTTATCTACAAGTGCAAGGGATAAGTAATCACCAGCATGTTACGTGATGAAGCACAGGTGGAATAGTTTATAACATCATGGTTGCATCAGATTGTGATTAGTGATGAGTCATATCTGATGGGGGCTAAACTGTATATAAGCACTAGCTTGACTTATGTTAGATGGGCCTGTTTATGGTGAGAGACAGTACCCCACACTCTGTTGGTTGTATTGTATATATTGCTTGGTGTCATGCTGTTTGTATATTTGATGTATATATGGAATATATGAGTTTTTACTCTAATCCATGCTTTGTCTCTCCGTTTACTAAGTTCTGCTATACTTTATATCATTACTATCACTTTATCTACACGCAACGGCAGCGCGCTCTGTGCCACATTCATTTTTGTTTATTGTTGATATTGACAATGTCCGGTTTACAGAATAACCACTTGTTCTCATTGCAGTCCAGAAAAAGGCACCAAGCAGGGGAAGATCCAGGAATGTGACTCTTTCTTTTTAATAAGTTGCCTCTTATGAAACTGATAAGAAGTCTGTCAAACACAACCCCAAATGTATACCAAGTTAAATATTCAATTACCTTTAGTTTCTTCTTCGATATGTTTCTACAATTAACATTCTTAAAGCTTACTAGGACTGATTGATGATTCTTTTATCTGGTGGCACTCACATATTAATCTGTTGTGTGTAAATTTCCAATAACATTTGACAGTTTATGGACATTAGAGAAATAAAAACCCCAAAGAAATAAATGACCATAGGAAAGAAAAGTGCAGTGTAACTTAAATCAGCAAAGCTAAAATATTTTCCCCTCTCCTTCTAAACCAAAGTTCGTGTAGCTAGCTTATATAAAGAAAGCAAAATGTGTTTACTTCAGAAAAATGAATTCTGTAGTAAGTTTCAAGAAATAAATATAATGAATTTTAAACAACGGGTTGACTGAAAATGGATTTACAGGCTTTAGAAATTTGGGATTGTACAGAGAAACAAAAGTCTACTGATAATGAAGAGTCCAGAAAAACAATGGAACAAAATGACAGGATTGTGAAATATGCAATAATATACCATAGCCTTATAGATATTAAAATAATGTATATGAAGAATTCACAAAAAGCTAGAGAAATGCTTGATAATTTTGAAGGAGTTTATGGTGTTTCAAGTCATACATCTGTAATGTGTTTTGTCTCAATATTAGGCATTTTGCATTTAAATGATAAGAACTATGAAGAATTCACAAATAATGATTTAAGCATTACAAATACTTTATAAATAGCAGGTTTGAAATGACAAGTGTGAATTCTTTTTCTGTCACTTGCATTTGTGTCTTTCACTATTTCTCTTAAGTCAATTTTTAAAGAAAGAAATACAACAATGTCAAGGTCAAGAAAATTCAAAGAATAATGGATTTATTTTACTTACTGTGATGGATGACCGGATATTTGACTACCCAGCACACATGTACATGTGGTGAAACCACAAACTATTATTCGTTCAGTGATGCTGCCACCAATTAGTTACTTAACTTCCTATAGATATGAAACAGGACTGACAAGGATGGTAATGTTGCAAATAACAATTAAAGTTTATTTAAAGTTAAGGTAATACCAAAATAAAGGTCAGCTTTAACGTCACTTGCTTTACTTATTATATTTTTAGGGTGGGGGGTTTGGATTATTTTAGTTGTTTAGTTGTTTTTTTAACTGTTGGTGTTAAGTTTTTTTTTTTTTTTTTTTTGCACAATGGGACCATTCCAGAATATTAAAAGAAAAAAGTCAAGTTATGGGAAAGTTTATAAAATTAGCAACATTGAATTGAAAGGGTCTGGGGTCAATCTTGAAGAGGAAGAGAGTTGAAGCAATGAGTAAAAGACATAAAATTGATATTGTTTTCTTGCAAGAGACTCATCAAATAAAAGATGGTGTTAATGAATTAAAAATTCCAAATATCGATATATACAAAAAAAGTTTTGGCATATCTAAAACAAGAGGGGTAGCCATCTTAATTTCAAGGAATTGTGAATGTATTGTTGAAAATGTGGTGAAAGATTCAGAAGGCAGATATATAATATTGCAAGTTGTAATGGGTAAAGAGCAATATACTTTGCTAAATGTATATGCACCAAATGCTAATCAAAGCTGTTTTTATAATGTCCTTTGGGATCAGATTGAAATTGTTAAAAGGGGGTATTTAATAATGGCTGGAGATTTTAATATGGTGTTAGACAAAATTAAAGACAAATCAGCCTGCAAGAAGGAAGACTGGCGGGTTAGACACACAACATTAGCAATGTTTATAAATACTACAGGATTGAAGGATGTTTGGAGAGAACTGAAAGGAGACGAAAGAAAATATACTTTCTACTCACCAGTTCACAAGAGTTATTCCAGGATAGATTTTGTGTTTGTTTCACAAAGTCTAATACCTAAAGTAAATAATACTGAGATTGAGATTATAAAAACATCTGATCATGCTATAATGTCAATCGACATAGCAATAAACAAAAATTATAGAGAAGCTAGAGGGTGGAGAATGAATCCAAAAATATTTCAATACCCAGAAGTGCTGGAAAGAGTTAAAAAAGATTGGTTGGAAACTTGGGACATTAATGAAAAGGCAGGAAGCAAAATGGCAATTATATGGGACACTTTAAAAGCTGTAGCCAGAGGCTTCATCAGAAGAGAAAACTTCAGAAAAAAATGGAAGAGCTTAATAAAAGAAATCTAGAAAATCTAATAGCAGATTTAAAATCCCAATTTTTTTCTAGCAACGATAAGAAGAAATTGAGGCAGATCGAAGCAAAAAAAAAAAAGAACTAGACGATTTAGAATTACAACAAGCACAAAGAAATTTACTCTATTTAAAAAGAACTTTTTTTGAATATAGCAATAAAAACTCAAAACTTTTAGCCAGATTAGCTCAGAAAAGAAGGGACAAAAACACGATAGGGAATATAAAAGATTCCTCAGGTAAGATGTGTATACAAATGAAAGACAAATTAAAAGCTATACAAGAGTTTTATCAGTATCTATACACAGCAAAAATCAAGACCAAGGAAGATATAGAAAAATATATTACTAAAAATTTAAAGAGGGTTTTGGAAGAGGAAGATATGTTGGAAATGGAGAAACCTATTACAGATCAAGAGATAGGTGAGGTAATAGATAAATTAAAGAATAATAAAACTCCTGGATTGGATGGTCTGGGACCTGAATTTTATAAACTTTTTAAAGCAGCATTAATACCTAAACTAAAAAAGCTATACAATAAAATATTGGAAGGAGAACAAGCCCCGAGATCCTGGACCCACTCCTTAACCATTTTAATACCTAAACCCAATAAAAACCTAATGGACATTGGGTCATATAGACCAATATCCCTATTAAATCAAGATGCTAAGATTTTTACTGCAATCCTGGCTAAAAGAATGAATAAATTTGTAGCTAAATACATTAAAGATTATCAATGTGGTTTTATCAAAGGAAGACAAATGGCAAACATTATAAGAAGAAATTTGAATGTTCTTTATGAAATGGGGAAAAGTACTATTAAAGCAGGCATGTTATCTCTAGATCTTTTTAAAGCCTTTGACTGTGTTCAATGGTCTACATTAAAAATTCTGCTAGAAAAATGGGGATTTGGGAAACTTTTTTTAGGAGTAATAAATCAATTATACTCAGAGGGTACTTCCTCAATAATAGTTAATGACGGAATGATTGAACAAATCACCCTAGGCCAGGGAACTAGACAAGGATGTCCTCTTTCTCCAGTTCTCTTTTGTATTGTTATAGAACTCCTGGCAAATGCTATAAGGGATGATGAATCCATTAAAGGTATTGGGAAAGATGGGGTAACTAAAATTTGTGGATGATGCTCTATTGACAATTTTAAACCCAATAGAGAGTATTCAAAGAGTAAAAACCCATCTAGAAGAATTTGGGGAAATAACCAGATTATGTGTAAATTGGCAAAAATCAGAAAGTTTATTGTTTAATTATGGAAGAGAAGACCTTAAGATAATTGAAAACTTTGGACTGAAATCCGGAAAAAGTATTAAATATCTAGGATTAGAATTCTATAAGGACTTTACTAAGACTAAGGAAAAAAAATCTCAAAATTAAAAGAAGAGATGAAAAATAGATTACTAAATTATTCTAAATTGAACTTATCTTGGTTTGGTAGAATAGCATTTTTAAAAATGAAAATACTCCCCGAAATCAATTTTATCTTTAGAATGTTACCCGTTCAGTTTCTAGAAAAGGAACTTAAAACTCTCCAAGACATGATAAATAGGTACTGCAATGGTGGGAAAAAATCAAGAATAAATAAAAGTTTGTGGTATAGATCCCAAAAAGAAGGAGGATTGGGTATACCCAATCTAAGAAATTATTATATAGCTAATCAAATCAGTTGTTTGGGAGAAATCTTATTCAAACCAGAGAAGGTAGTATGGTGGGAACTGGAGTCATTAGACATAAAGGGGGAAATAAATAAATTCTTGTTCAGTGACTTTAAACCTGAATGGTTTAATGACTACATGGAGAAAATATAGAAAAATCTTATCACCGAAGGGCTCCCCACTATGTTTAGTAACAGACTTGGAAAGTTTTCCTACAAATTCGAAGCATTATTTAGAGTTATTTAAAGCCAAGAAAATAGCTAGATTAAAAGATTGGATGGCCAAAATTAGAACTCACAACATTAAAAATATTCTGCAATCTAGTGATCCAATATGGATAAACTATATCCAGTTAGGAAAATGGACAAAGGACTGGGTCAGAAGAAACAGTCAAATTAGAGAATGTACAAAGTTTGAACAGTTTTTACTATCGCTGGAATCTGACCAGGATAATATAGAGAAAGGAATAGTACGTAAAATATATAAAATAATAGGGGATTCATCGGAAGTGAAGGAGTTAGATTCTCTGAGAGAGCTCTGGAATCAAGATCAGGTTTGAAATGACAAGTGTATTCAAGGAATTCTTTTTCTGTCTCTTGCATTTGTGTCTTTCACTATTTCTCTGAAGTCAATTTTTAAAGAAATAAATACAACAATGTCAAGGTCAAGAAAATTCAAAGAATAATGGATTTATTTTACTTACTGTGATGGAGACTAGGACTCAGGGCAATGGTTTCAAACTACAGGAAAAGAGATTCCATTTGAACATTAGAAAGAACTTCATGACAGTTAGAGCTGTTCGGCAGTGGAATATGCTGCTACAAAGGGTGGTGGAGTCTCCTTCTGTTGAGGTTTTTTAAGCAGAGGCTGGATGGCCATCTGTCAGAAATATTGTGATGGGGTTCCTGCATGGCAAGGGGTTGGACAAGATGGCCCATGAGGTCTCTTCCAACTCTATGATTCTATGAAATTCTTGGTTGAAAAATACAGGTTTATTGTTGCAATATAGTGCTATGTGATTTGATCTTTATCCTTTCCGCAACACTTAAGTGATCTCATCTGTTGCTTGCTTCAAGAGGTAGTTAAGAAAAATTACATTGAGTTAGTTAAGCAAAATTACATTCAGTTGAATGCTAATATATTCATTTCTGTAAAGATTCTTACCGCCAGTAGCAGAATAAGTCATTCATTTAATTAATTGCTGGCACTGGAGTTGATACATTCCTTTTGGTCAGTGGGGTGAAAGCAGTTTCCCGTGGTTTCTTCTCACGTTGGTCCCCCCCGGGCTAACAACAGTGATAAGTATATAATGAATACTCACAAATTTTCACATCCTTGATGAAAAATGGATCTTGAGACACTAAGACAATCCACTGACATAATAAACATCTGCTGCAGGATTGTTTGCTCTTCCAAAACAGTAAGAATAAAACAAGAGCAGCAGAACCACCACCAACAGCAACAACAACACTTTTTTTGTCTGCAGCAGCATTATCAAAACCTAGAAGATTTGGCATGTAGATATGTATATTAAAATCCTTACATTTTTAGAGGAAAACATTTGTTTTCACCACATAACAGTTTGTCATGACTTCTGCATTAAAAGTCATTGAAACATTTATTGTAAATAAGACAATTTACAGAAAGAGAATGAAAACTAGCTATGAACAGAAAAAAATGGTGGGGGGGAGAGAGAGAGAGGAAGGAGGTTTGGAGTGAAAGAGAAACATTGAGTTAGTGCCACATGCACATAATGCTATCAAAGATTTTTCAGTTGCCAGGCCTGTCTCCATAATCTCTAAGGTTGAAGGTTCACCAGACAGGCAATCAATCTGAAACTTATCCCCAAATTTCAATTCTTGGCTCAGTGATCAATGAGTTGTATTATTATCACATGCAATGAAAATTTTAAAAATAAAGCCATTCACAATGTATTTCCCCTAGAAGAAGATAATCATAAACTCCTTCTGAGTATTCTCTACCATGGACAGATGAGAGCTAGCAAAATGAAACTTAATCCAAAAAAAGACAGAGGTGTTGGCCAATCAAAATGTCGATCAGGAGATAGGGATTCAATCTGTAGGGTTGGGAATATCTTCCCCCTGGAAAGACAACTCCATAGTGTGTCCCTCAACTCAAGTCTGAATTTGGATGCACAGATTTCAGTGGTGGCCAGGACTGAATTTGCACAGTTGATCCTCATGCATCATCTGCATCCATTATTTGAGATGTCTCAGTATAATGATGCATGCCTTAGTTACATCCCATTTTGATTACTGTAACACACTCTACATTGGGTTGCATTTGAGAAGTGTTCAGAAATTTCATCTGGTACAAAATGCAGAAGTCAAACTACTGACTGGTTCTAGTTATAGAGAGCCTGTAATTCCCTTATTATAGCAGCTTCATTGATGGCCAATCATTACCAGTCTGCTTTCATGTTCAATTCAAAATGCTGGTTATTACTTGTCAAGCCCTCTACAGCTTGGGTTGAGGCTATTTGAAGGATCATATCATCCCATATGAACCTTCTTGGTTTTTAAGACCTTCTGAAGAGGCCCTTCTCTTGGTTCCATCACTTTCCCACATTTTGACAAGGACACAAGAAGAGGGCCTTCTCAGTAGTTGCTCCCAGGCTTTGAATATGCTGCCTCAAGAAGAAGCCAGGATGCCCCCTCTCCCTCATGTCCTTCAGTCATTGAAAAAAATCACAAGAACATAGAACATAAGAACATAAGAAAAGCCATGCTGGATCAGGCCAACGGCCCATCTAGTCCAGCTTCCTGGATCTCACAGTGGCCCCAACAGATGCATTTGGGAGTGCATGAGACTAGATATCTGTCTCCTGATAGCACTCCCCTACATCTGGTCCTTAAAGTACCCTGGTTTTAAGCCTGGAGATTACACATCTCCTTCATAGTTTGTAACCTGTGATGGAATTTTCCTCAAGGAACATAAGAAGAGCCATTCTGGATCAGGCCAAGGGCCCATCTAGTGCAGTTTCCTGTATCTCACAGTGGGCCTGCTAAATGCCTCTGGGAGCACATGAGACTAGATATCTGTATCCTGGTAGCACTCCCCTGCATCTGGCCCTTGAAGTACCCTGGTTTTAAGCCTGGAGATTACACATCTCCATCATGGTTTGTAACCTGTGATGGACTTTTCCTCCAGGAATCTGTCCAATCCACTTTTGAAATCCTTCCTTATCAGCCACACTTTTAAGCAGTAAGTGTCTCGGGAAAGATTATTTAACACTTTCAAAAAGTTTAACTTGGTTTTTATTCTTAATACAGTTATATGTTTAATTGTTCTTTAGTATGATATTTATGTAGCATTGTTTTATTGTTCTGAACTGCCTCAGTTCTCCTGTGGGGAGAAAGCTGGCATATAAAGGAATGAAAGAAAGAATGAATATTAATGGAAATGCACTAAGGGCCTGATGTCTCTGAGAGGAAATTTCCAGGGGGTGGCACTTACTGGGTGCAGGGAAGACTCCCTTGAAAACAGGAGGGCAGGAAACCCAGTCCTTGGGTAAGGGCTTCCTCTCTCAACTATGCAGAGACATGAGAGAAACTGGAAGTGCTTTCTTTATCTGCTATTTCTGACATCCTAGTTGGGGGGTGGGTGGGTTGGAACCAATTCCCTACAGATACCGAGGCCCTATTCTATACTACTATCCACTTTTTTTAGTTGTGCTATCATACAATTCTCTGTTTTGGGCAAAAATAATTAAGTCAATACAAGAATTCTCACTGAGAACAAAAGAGAAAATGTCTCTCTCTCACAAGGGAATACATTTCTATGCTGATTTTTTCTCATTCTTGTACGTGAGAACAGGATACAGAAGGATTTGCACCCCAATATCCTAGGCACTCAGTACTGTTCAAAACACAGTTATTCTGCACTACCATATGTATGTGCATGAGTTTATTGATGGAGCCTCCCCCTGTGAGACGACAAACTGTGTAAGGCACTTTGAAAACTAGAGATTATCCTGGGTGATCTACGTATCAGTTAGCAATAATATATGGGAAATTGTGAGTGGCATTTTGAACATCCGAAAGTACTTCACAACATTTTTTCTGGGAAATTATTCTAGCAACCTTGTACATATTGCAGCATTACCACTGAGATGTCCAAAGTAGAACAAATAGACTTTTCATATTAACTAGCAACAATGGTGGAAGTTCGGTTTTTGGGAGGAACATTTTTAAAAATTAATTTATAGCTTGCATAGGTGAGGGCAAAAGAGATAATTCATACTAAGGTTCAATTTTTATTTGGAGAAAAACTGGTAATCTGTATTCTATCTACCCATTCATTTATTTACCATATTTTTTGTTCTGTATGATCCACCTAACAATAAGACATACCTAGTTTTTAGAGGAGGAAAACAAGAAAAAAATGTTTAGCCTAGTTCATGGCGAGGGAATGCTGGCTGCAAAAGGGAAAGGCAGAGGGTCCATGGAGGCTTCCTTGAAAATGAGGTGATTTTTGACTAGAGAATCCTGGCTGCAGAAGGGGAGGGTGGGAAGAGGCTCCCTGGGGGAAGCGTCTTTGCAAATGTAGGGATTGGGACTGGGGAGTCCAAGCTGGAAAGGGGGAGGATTGCTAAGGAGGTGAATGGAACTGTGGAATCCACTCTGCAAAAGGGGAGGGCAGAGGCTCTGTGGAGGAGACCTCTTTGCAAACGAACTGATTGGAACTGTGGAATCCTGGCTGGAGCAGGGGATGGGAGAGGCTCGCTGCTGGTAAAATCTCTCTAAATGAACATCTGTGATAGATAGATAGATAGATAGATAGATAGATAGATATAGATATAGATATAGATATAGATATAGATATATATAGATACAGTGGACCCTTGTATAACGAAGAGCTTGTATAACGAAAAATCCGTGCAACGGAAAAAATTTCCATCCCCCCTCCCCCTCCCCTCCCTGTCCAAAATGGGTGCAGGCACTCTCTGGGGCTCCTTACCGAAGATGCAAGCTGGCAATGGAGGAGGAGGAGGAGGAGGGCTAGGTCAGCCTGCTCGGCTTGCCTAGGCACTCACAGCAAAACTTCCTCAGGGGTGCGCGCTCATCTTTCCCTTCTCCCTTTCCGTCCCTCTTTTCCTTCCCCTTAACCCACACCACCCTCCGTTGCTCAGTCCCAGGGGCGGTTTCGCTTTCCCCCGAGCGCAGCAGCAGCAGCAGCAGAGAAGCGTCTCTGCCGTCCCTTGCGGCGCGCTCAGGTCAGGAGCAGATAGAGAGAGGGGAGAGGGGGAGGGGGAGAGGGAGAGGGAGGTGTGTGTGTGTGTGGGCGCGCGCGCGCGCGCAGGGAAGGAGGAGACAATAGAGGATGGTTCCTAGGCTTGGCCTGGGAAGAATTAACCCTTGTGCTGCAGCACTCCGCCTGAAATCAATGTGTGTGTGGGGGTGTCTGTTTGCATTTTTGCATTTCTCCTCCCCAACATTATACATGTACAGTACTGTAGTTTGTGTCATTTTTCTCTGAACTGGAACGGCTTACTCCATTTTTCAATGCATTCCTATGGGAAATTGTAATTTGTATAAAGGAAAATTTGTTTAACATAATTTCATTTGGAACAAATTAATTCCTTTATACAAGGTACCACTGTATATATATATGAGATATATTTTAGAGATGGGCACGAAATGAACTTTTGGTTTGTTTTGTTATTCATTATTTGTTTTATTAGATCCAGAATGAAATGAAACAAACAAACAAAAATGGTTCACTTCAGTTCATTTCATTAATGGCGGCGACTGATGGAAAGAGCTGTTTTTAAACATTTAAAAATGATGTGAAACACTTCAAAATATGCAAAAATGATTTTTTTATGCCTGATGACCAGTGATTAAAACATCCAAAAATGTATATGCAGAATGGCATTTTTAAGGCATTAAAATGTTCTTAAAACACTTAAAAACCCAGCTAAAATTAATATTTCTGGCTGATAATACCTAGCAGGGGGTTGAGGAGTCCTTAAAATGTCTAATTATGTGCTTTCTCAGATTGCTTTATTTCTAAGATTTTTTGGAGGCAAATATATTCCCTTCCTTTTTTATTTTACTAGAGTTGGTTTGGGTGTACTTTACCATTTGATTGTATTTTTATTTTATTTTTATAATTTTTTATGTGCAAGGGGGAAAAGGTGTCATGCATGCATTGCATACACTTTAGGATTAGGCTAACTTGATCCTGTTCCCCCTTTCTCTTTCTCTCTGTTTTTTTTAAAGAGTTGATTTATAGATTGGGATTTGGGATTGGGTTTTGGTTTAGGCCTTTTTTGATCAGGGGAGTTTATTTTTCCCCTATTCCTGCCCTGCCTTGTTGTCCCCCAACCAAATCATTGCCCCCCAATAATATTATATTACTTTAATTATATTTTATAACTCCCATAACCCCCAAATGTTTTTTCCCACCCAGTCAGTGTTGTGTACTGCTGTTTCACCAGTGAACATTTTAAAACACTGAAGAATAATTTAAAACATTGAACATTTTAAAACCAAAATAACTAACTAACTAACTAACTAACTAAATAAATACATAAATAAAATACCCCCCAAACTTCTTTGCTACCTAGTCAGTGTCCTGTACTGCTGTTTCTCACCTTGAATGGCTTTAGTTTAGTTTAAATTAAAAATAAAATAAAATAAAATAAAATAAAATAAATTATAAAAATAAAATAAAATTTTCCCCATTGGAATGCATTGAGGAATACATCGGGGAAATTTTTTCCATTGAAATGCATTGAGCCAATGCATTTCAATGGAGATTGTAGGGGAGTGCTGGCCCCAAGCCAGCAGCAAGCAGCTGATTGGTGCTGGCTAGTGGAGGAATGCCTGCAGCAAGCCTGGTGGATGGGCCTTGCATGGACTGCTTAAAGGCTTTTTAAAAAGCCTCCCAGCAGCCTGGGAGGCTGATTGGTGCTGGGGTGGGGAAATAAATCTTTTCTCCCTCACCCCAATGCTATTCAGCTGGTGCCCCAGCATGTATTGAGGTCCCGGGATATAGCAGGACCGCAGTACATGAACCGCAAAATGGCAGGGCAAGATGGTCCTTGACCATTCTAAAAATCTCCACTGGGCAATTCCATGCAGATGCAGTGGTGGCAGAGGAGAATGTCTTCTTTGCTGCTTCCACTACCATTAAACAGACCCTCCAATGGGCCCTAGCTCTTTTTTATCAGTTTCACTTTGGCTTTTCTTTCTTAACTCCACGGCTTACCCATTTCATCTCCACCTGCTCCCCAGTTAACTAGCTGGTCAGACATTTAGAAGCAATCATGGTGGTGGCTTCTACCATTTCCCATTTCTAGAGACCAATCAGGGACTCAACAGAATCACCTATCAAGGTTACAGGAAATTCCACAAGTGCATCCACAAAATCTCCAGATGACCTTCCCTGGCAGTTTGCTGTAGATATTAGCAAGAGAGAGATGATCACCACTTTATGGACCCCACAATTGTGAGTCCAAAGAGTGGAAGCCAGGACAATTCCTAACCTCAAGAGTCTCCCCAAGTGCATAACATGGTTGATAATATCAAAGGCTGCTGAGAGAGAGAGGAGGACCAGCTGTGGATAGAGACAACATACTGGTATATTTCACCTTGAAGGGCTTATTGCCATTAGGTAAATTTTTGGCAAGGCATTTCAGTCTTATAAATTGGGGAGAAGCCTGTGCATATCTGGGGAAACATTACATGGTGATGCTATGTTGCAGGGAACATGGTTCTTTGGGAAATCTGAATGACCTAAATTGGGGTGCAGTTCTGGGCATCATATCCATTATCCATAAGATAAGCTTCTGAAGAGAAAAGGGGGAATAAACACAATTGTGTCATAAGGATGTTACTGCTGCAATTATAAGATTTCAGGCCACTTCATACAACGTCAAATCCAGGAATATCTAGAGGTCCAGGGAGTCAGATAACAATGCTATCATTGATAGTTTGGGGGTTGTTTTCTTTCTGCTGTGGTATGATGCATAGGAATAGCTACAAATTCATGGAAGGAAACATAACAATAAGATATTAATTACTTCACCCCACAAAACTAAATTATGCTTTGAGAACTGTGCTGTATGCAACATTTTTGAATAAACAAACTTCAATCAGTCTGAAGCTTCAGATACATTAAAGTTGATAGCAACAAAAAAGCAAGAGAAATTTGAATTTCTTCAAAAGGCACATTGACCTTGAAAGCCTTCCGACTTTTATAGAATCAGAATAACTAATTAACATGTTTTTAAAGAGCAGTACATTTGAATTTGTTCATAGCAAAATTATCTTTGTGGAAATATTTATAGCAAGGCATTTCAAATTCACCAGTGTCTTTTCCTAAAATGTGGTCACCACATCAATACTATGATGGTACAGTAACAGGAAGAGTTGAAGTGATTAAGTCTGATTAATCAGAATTATACCTAAGAGAGAATATTATGATTTTCCTTTCATTGTAGCCAGCATGGTAGGAAAAAATATTACCCCATAGAAGCAGCCTAGGAAGATGCACAAATGATGCAGTTTCATGCATTACTGGGGAAGCTCCAGATGAGGAAAGAAATAATGACAATCTTTATAGTAGGGATTGTGCTTTAGAAATATTGTTTTGGTAACAGTTTTTACACCTTGGTAACCAAAACTATGACCACACATATCTAAAATATAGTTAGGGGAAATGCCTTCTTCCCACAAATTATATCTGTATATTCCATTCTTCTACCTGAAGTAGAACAATTATTCCCTAAAATTAAGGGATTTTGGTACACTTATTGCATCACAGAAGTTGATTTGATTTTCTCTGGAGTCAGATTGGTGCCAGATTTTACTTCTCTCAATGTGAATGCATGTGTGTGTGTGCATTTATTACACAGAGATGCTGATGCTAACTGGGACCTTGTGTGGAAGGGAAGCTACAATTAGAGATGGGCACGACTTAGTGGTATTTTCGTTTTCGTTTTCGTTTTTTCGTTTTCGTTACGTAACGAAACGAAAACGAAAAACGGTTCAAAAATGGACCGAAAACGGAAACAAAACGACTAATTTTGAGCCAATTTTCATTTTTCGTTACTGGAAAAACACATAATGGAGCTAAATGGGGAGAAACGAAAAAATTTTCGTTTTCATTTTCGTTTTTTCGTTTTCGTTACGTAACGAAAACGAAAAATTTTGAAATTAGCTCACGAAAATGGAAACGAAACGAAACGGACCCTAGCCGAAAACGAAAACGAAAACGAAAAAAATTTTCTGAGTCGTGCCCATCTCTAGCTACAATTAAAGAAAAGGGAGGGCTAAAATGGAAGACTTCAAAACCAAGGGCTTCCTGGGTTTACAAGCCTTCAAGGCAGGTGAAGGCACATAACTCTGGACAACCACATTCAATGGAGTCTGCTAGAAAAAATCAATGATAAATTAGAAATGAAAGAATAAGCAAGTGTTCAAGATTATGATCAGGTCAGAACTGGCTAAGAAATCGGATGTGGTATACAAACTCAGAAGGGCCCCCAGAAATGTTAGCAAATTATCCCTAGGATATCTGGAAGTTGGATCATGGCAACTGGACATCTTTACTTGAGAAACTGAAATGTTTCACTGCTCATCCAAGCAGCTTTGTCAGTCTGAGGAAGGTGTTGGGAAGATTAAGGGTAGGACTTTCATGCACCTTAGGCCGTTGTTCACCTAATGAGCCTATTATCCTCCTAACGAGCCTATTCAGGCCATTGTTAATCTTAAGAGCCTATTTCAGACCAGGATGACATGAGGTCAAAATGAAATATAAAATGGAAGACTCACAACTAGCTTTCCTCAAGAAAAGAAGTATAGTTGCCTTGACTCAACTTTCAGATATCTTAGGGATAATTTGCTAAAATTTCTGGGGGCCGTTCTGAGTTTGATAAACTCATTTGGATGACTGAGAATCTTCACAGACATATTTCTAGGATAGTTTCTGTGATAGCCCTGTGTAACATTCATCCTTTTCTTGATTAAGTGGTTATACAGGAGGGGAATAAAGGGTTAACACTCAAGCCCAAATAACGAGTATAGAGGCGGAGCCCAAGTGCTTAAAAAGCTTCACCTGAGGTATTTGAAGTCAGATAGGGAAACTACATCCTGAGAGATAAGATTAAGATCTAGGACTGAGATATATGAGAGAGGTTGAGTATTCGAGTGCAGATTTTTCATCTGAGATTCAGTTATTGAACTGGGATACCCTGAATGATGGCAGAAAAGCCCAAGAATAAAAGGATGCAGGACAATGGTCTGTGAGATGACTGGTGGAGCTGTGCCAGAGAATGTTACCCTTTAGTAAGCCAGACTAGGGGTAATGCCACACTGCATTTTAGTGTGGCCATACATGCTGTTTCTATTTCTTCCTAAAACGTGTTTATGAAACATCACCAGTTTTCTTTTTGTTGACTTCATTAAAAATATTTTAAGCCCTGTCTATGTCATGGGCCCATGAGTTTCCGGTAATCTTTGGCTAACTGCTGCTGCAGCCAGAATGATACATTTCCTATGAACTAACCTGAGTCTCACCTCCAGGGCTAATGTTGATCCATTGAATTTCCCATTCCCTGTATTTCCCATGACAGTTTAGTTCAATGTACAGAAGAGTTTAGAGGGAAAATACATGTAAATAGAGATGGGCATGAATTAAAAAAAAGGCGAATCATTTTGGTTTGTTTTGTTTTAGGGTTCAGTTTGTTTTGTTTAATTTTAAATGATTTTTTTTGAAAAAAATCATTTCGTTGATGTGTTGATTCATTGATTCGTTATTTATTTTGTCTGTAGTGTGTGTGTGTGGTGCTTGTGCAACTTTGCCTGGGGGAAAGAGGGGCTTAATCTCTCCCCCCAGCGTCTCTCAGAGACCCTTCTTTCCTCCTCTGCATGAGGAGGTGAGGAGCGGGGTCTCTTTTCCCTGCAGTGGATGGCAGCGACGAGCAGGTGCTGTCATCCACTGTGGGGAAGATCCCTTTAAAGAGACCCCACT
>JAHTLZ010000348.1:2737129-2764912 GCA_023846285.1 Phrynocephalus versicolor
GTTAGTTAGTTAGTTAGTTAGTTAGTTAGTTAGTTAGTTAGTTAGTTTCTTAGTTTGTTCATTTGTTTGTTCGTTCCATCCTTCCCTCCCTCACTTTTGGTACAGCTCTGGAAGAAATGTAGCGATTCTAACACTGCATAATTCATGGTGGCTTTATGTTTAGCCCATGTATTTCTCCTATGTAGATGACAAATTGTCATTTTAATGTCTTTTAATTCTGTAAGATGTTCCTCAATTCCATGTTCTCAATAGTTGAACATGCCTTAATCGTACTGGACTGTATATTATCCCTCATTACTGTAAGCCACCTTGGGTCTTTTTCCAAGGAGAAAGATAGGGTAAAACTACTCTAAAACAAACAAGCAAGCAAACAAACAAACAAACAAACAAACAAACAAACAAACAAACAAACAAACAAATAAAATCTAGCTGTTCTCATGCAAACCTTAGAGATGTTATAAGAACAGGAAAATAGGGATTTGCCCACTTTTGCTTGTTTTCTGGTCCTTAGCCTGCCTGAATGATCTTTCTATAAGCTCCACAATGAGTTCCATGGGTACCTGCACTAGATACCATGCCATTCCTATCTGCGTTTGATCCTTCCAGGATTGCACATATAACTGTGCACATGCCACTTATCCACCTTCTCAAAACTGCTCCTCAACTATGTACCTGACAGATGCTGCAAAGGAACATTGTCTTCAGATTCAAAACAGCTTTCAGCAGGTAGGATAGTGTTTCATTTTCAGAGGTACAGTGATCCCCTTATAGTTACTCTAAAAAAACATTCCAGAATCTGAAGAACAACATTTTCATTTAATTGCACTTTCAGACTTCTGAGTACTTCGCACAGAAACAGCAATAGCCAGGTGTATTGAATTGTGTATTGTCTCCCACCAAACCACTCTGCTATGATGGAATAGTAATTTGAGGTCATATTTCCCAGTTGCATACACTCTATTCACATTGTAGCAAAGTATGCAAACACACCACTTCCTGATTTTTTTTGGGGGGGGGATGAGATTTATTCTTTAGGGAAATCTGGCTTTTGAGGGACTCTTTCCCACCTGCAAAGCAACTAGGTTTTTTTTTTTATCATCTTCAAGAACAGGACATTTAGTTTAGTAAATACAGCACAACTGCCATATCCGTGGGGGACTGGTTCTGGGATCCCCCACAGATAGTGAAATCCATGGATAAGAGCAAACACTCTTATCTGCAGATAATGGTGGTAGAAAGGGTGGTGGTGACCAAGGTGAAAGCTTTTGCCCCTGACAACCCCTCAAACAGCAAGGAGGGAATGAAGTTTTTTTTCCCTTTCTCCTTGCTGCTCTGCTGCAACAAGGAGAAAAAGAAAAAACTTTATTCCCTCCTTGCCACTGCAGTGGCGGTGGCGGCAAGGAGGGGAGAAAATTAAAAATAAAACTTACCACCTGCAGCCCTCCTCCTCCTCCTTGCCACTGCTTCTACTGTGGGCCACCAAGGCACCCTCCGGAGGGGTGCAGTGGGGATTCACCCACCTGGCCAACCAGCCTTTGAACTTCCGGGTCAGTTCCCAGGAAGTGGATCAGAAGTTTTGAACTTCCTGCTCAAACTTCTGATCTGCCACCCAGCACCTGACCAGGAAATTCAAAGTCTCCAACTCACCCCTCCGGAGAGTATCTGGCCTGTGGGCGGTGGTAGGTAAAAATGAAACTACCACTGGCCAGGCACTCTCTGGAGGGGTGAGGTGAGGACTTTCAATTTCCTGGTCAGATCCTGATCCACCACCTGGGACCTGAGCGGGAAATTCAAAGTCCCTACCTCACACCACCAGGGAGTGCCTGGCGTGCCTGTGGTGGGGGCGACGTCAGTGGCAAAGAGGAAGGTGACAGGCATTGGTGGCACTAAGCTTTATTTTTAATTTCCCACCCCCGGCTGATCACCAACTGCAGATAACTGAATCTGTGGTTAGTGAATCAGTGGAAAGGGGGGTCGTACTGTAACCAGTTGCTTCTGAATGTGTGCATATAGAGTGACACTGCTGAACTCAATGTGAGGAAGTATTGCCATTTTAATCAACACTTGATTACTGCTATCTCTAACTTGCTCATCCTTCAATAGAAGGTGAACTTCCAGAAGTAGGTTGCTTATTGTTTTTGTCTTTTTGTGACAACTCTCAGCTTCTCTCCAGAACACTTTTCAGCCAATAACAAAAGCAATGGACAAAAGCAATGGACATTGAAATTGTCCATGCTTTTAATGCACAATCTGCTCTTATCCTGCTAGGTTTCCAACAATCATTTTAAAGGAAAGCAGAGTGGATGGATTTGCCTTGCTCTCTGCTGATGACATGACAACTATATACATTCTATGTCTGCATTGAAACTGACTGCCATGTTTTGCCTGTCCTTGAGTTTGAAAAACATATGCATATTTATCACTTCTAAACACATGAGAGGGAACACTCATTGGATGAAAATCAATCCTTGCATTGAGAAGTGCTTTCCATGTATATTCATTTCCAACATATTCCACATAGGGTTACAAAATCTCCATTGCTTCAATGTTAAAGTTAATGGTGAGGAATTTATAGCTTTTCTGACAATGTTCTCACAAGAACAATGTTTTGTGCAAAACTCACTATTGCACAAAATTGCCTAGTTTTGTTGTTGTTATAGAAAAAATAAGTCTCCCTTCTAGGGAAGAAACACAGGAATATGAGAAGTTATTAGGAAATGTAATCACTAGACTGATAAGTCTAATTACAATGGTCCTGATCTGGCAGTCTAAGACCCAGTAGTATATCAGAACACGCTTTGGGTGAACCCAAATCTCTGCATGTAAGGAATTCTGGGAAATAGCACGGGACAACTTCATATTAAACCAGCAATTGGAGTAAAATAGAATTGGAGGGAGGCCAGAAGGTGAAGTGGGGTGAAGGAAATACACCAAATAGGAGTTGGAAAATGCAAAACTAGGGCAGCTGCCTGGGTGGTTTAGTGGATAGAGTGATTTGTTAGGACTGCTTTGGAAAACAATTGCTGGATTCAGTCCCCCAACCCAAGCTGAAGTCCTTTCAGATATCACCATTGGTAAGTCCCCCATAAAGTTTACTGTTGAGCATGGATCCTGTTGGTTCCCTGAGAATTCCAACTGCTTACACAAGTCCCGGCTCAGAAATGGATGACTCAATGAATTTCTGAACCAACTCCATTAAGAGTATTATGGTATAGTCCAGGCATGTCCAAACTTTTGCTCTCCAGATGTTTTGGACCACAGCTCCCACAGTCCTTTGCCATTGGAAATAAAGGCTTGGAATTCTGGAAGTTGTGGTCCAAAACATCTGGAGGGCAAAAGTTTGGATATGCCTGGTATACTTGATATGGGATAAGGAAGAGGTTTTGTTCATGATTTGCAACATTGATGGCTCAGCAGCAACTTCTATGATGCTCTCACAGACTGATGAACCCATTATTTGACAGGACTCCCTTAAAGAAGCAAAGAAAAGGACCCTTGCTGTGGGACAAAGGTTTCTTATAATTTTCACAATCCCTAGCACAATTTGGAAGGACTGAAAAAAAGATCAGATTTTCTCAATATTAAAATTATTCTTTCTTTTTCCATCAGCTATTCTAAATAATCCAAGAGCTGAGAAACCATTACAAAGTATAGGAGAAGGTATGCAGGGAATGTCACAGCCAAGAAGATGTATTTTCACGTCTGCTGCAATATAACACCATCATTTTTCTTAATTATTCTTGACATTTTATCTATTATTCTGTGAGCAACCTCAGAATGGGAGGAGGGTGGGTGAGAATGGCTGTGCCTTTTGGAATGAAGTGTGGAATAGCTTTTTCCAGCATTTGGTCCTTACAATGAGATGCTGCCCTTTGATATGTAAACCCACAGTGCCATCTAACTTGTCAAATTAGTAACTACTGTACGTTGAAGGTACTGATGCAGAAATTGATTTTACAATGCAAGTCACAAGACAGGATCAGACCCTTCATTTCATAAAAGGGTGTCCAGTTTCTAACTCTTTCAACATGGATTCAGAAAGTCTATTTGGGATTTTTTTAAAAAAAAAAGAATGTTGTGTCTCTGCTCCTAATCCCACTGAAACAAATCTTTAATTAAATTACTGGGGGATTTTTTTTTAAAGGGGGGAGTTTTCTGATTTTCTGTTTAACTTCATTCAATAGAAAGTGCTTACATTAATTTCTGCAGACCCTCTGGGGGGCTGCTGTAAAACAAAATGTGAACAAGGATTAAGAGACTGCTCAACTGAGACAGTGAAAGGGGAAAATAGATGGCCATGATAAGGTTCCTAAAGGAAGAAAAAAGCTCAGCAGGAGAGTAGAAAAGTTATCTTCTTAATAAGGAAGCCTTCACTCCACTGCCTTTTATATTTCTATACTTCAGTGACCCATGAATTATGTTCCGAGAGTAAGCTGCTGGCTGAGGAAGCTACACAAGAATTGACAATTACTTGTTTTGATTAATAGAATACTTTCTCCCAAATACAGAGGATTTGATCAATGCTTGCACACTCTTTCTCCCTCCCTCCCTCTCTCCCTCTCCCTCTCCCTGTCCCCCTCTCCCTCTCTCTTTCGTGTGTGTGTGTGTGTGTGCGCGCGCGTGCATGCTCATGTGTGTGTGCGCATGTGTGTGCACATGTGTGTGCACATGTGTGCGTGTACCAATGCTTACTAAATTTCTAGCAGTAGATGAGACAGCTTTCAAGATATCACCCCATTCTTCTCCTCCAGGGAAGAGTGAGACAAGGAACACTATGTTTCTCACCCAGCTCTCTGTGATTTGTGCAAACCTGTGCCCTGTCTCTTTGAGAAGAAAACTGGTAGATATACAGAAAGCACAGATTGTTTTTAAAGAGATGCAAATGATGTCTCAAAAGCTTCTAATCCTTAAATGTCCCTGCAACAGCACAACAGACATGCTTGTTTGGTGTAATTTCCATTATTACTTGCATTCCTTTTCTAAATTTTGTGGTATGGGGAATTCTTATTTACAAAATAATTCTTCACAAAATAATTTGCCTTCTAGAAGGGCTCAGTAGTTATGTGATATATTGTCCTTGCACAAGGACATGTAAAGATGTGAAGAAAATAAATGAATTGTTTCTGTAACACAAGAACAACTGTTCTGCTCTTATAATCCAGGTAGCATATGGGATACTATATTTCAGCTGAGGATGTCTCATTTCAATTTTCTGATGAGCTTTAAATGGTATGATAATGCTATTCATCTAATACTTCCATTGACTCATATTGGAAAGATGCAAGAACAGAGTAAAGAGGTGTAGTTTGGCAGGGAATTAGAGGATTCTAGTCTATTCTATGAATTAAGCTTGCATTATTACCATTACATATTTACAGTAAATTGTAACACAGTATGAATTGTGGAACATCTCAAATTTACTCTTTGCAATTGGAATGTAGTACATTGTATTTTAACTAAAACCAAAGCTATTTACATCCTTGCAAGGTTGTTTCTAAATTCTGCTGAAAGCAAGAATCTACTGGACAGTTTGGAAAACACAAGATCCAGTTCTGTCATTGTAGTGTTACCTTGTAACCTTGATTTGTGCGGGGGCGAATACACATTTATCAAAAAGAATTTTAAATGGTTCGGCCAGGTAACTTGTATGATTTGAATGTTATGGCTAAGACCCATATCCAGTACTAGAATATCGGGGTTATCATCGACAGAGATAAGAGTAGCCAGCCCTCCCTTTGCATGCCCCCTGGTAGAACACTTGTTGGCTGGCCAAGAATGGGCAACATATCCAGGGAGGGTTGGGAAGGGCACGGCAGTCACCCAAGTCTCTTGAATAAAAATAATCCCAAATTGAGAGCAGAAAGACTTAAAGGATTTCTCAGCAAGCTTGGAGGGCCAACCAGCAACATTCCAAGACACAGCTTTAAGGAAATGTTTTATAGCAGAGGGAGCAGGAGGTCGATGTTGCAGACTATTGCTTCGAGGAGGGTGCTTGGGCAGATTAGGAGGACTTGGCATCTCGTCATTAAGTTCGAGATCTTTACACCGGGGTGCCTCATCAAGCATTATTGCCGAAGATTTTAAAGGGAAGGTGTTCTGAACTCCAAATGAAGGGGTATGATCTGGCGGGAGCACATCGGTTGTACAAAGCTTTATGGGGAGTACAGTTTTTATACTTTGTTCAGACTGCACATTTCAGGAGGTCATGGCTAGAGTTAGGGCTGGCTGCCATGGATAAAAACACAGCTAAGTTCTGGTCCCTGGTGTCGAGAGGACTCAGACCCCACGCAGATCCCTTAGAAAACCAAATTACCTCTTCTCAATGGCAAACCCACTCTTCTGCTCTCTTTAGCCTTACTAGCGACAGAATCAACATCATGTCACCCCTACATTCAAACTTACTCCATTTTTCCCAGTACCCTCCTTGGGAAGCAGTCTCCCCTGAGGAAGTTAAAATTCTGATCGGCTCTTTGCCTAGCAATAAAGCGCCTGGTGAAGATATGCTCCCAGGAGAATTGTTTAAGTCTAACCCCTCTTGGTGGTTTGGAGTGTTTGCTAAAATGTTTACTTACATAAATCAAAATGGGAAAATCCCCCCGAGTTGGGGCTCTAGTATAATTGTCCCTATTCACAAAAAAGGCTCTAAGACTGACCCTAAAAATTTTAGGCCTGTAAGCCTCCTCAATATAGTTTCCAAACTTTATTCTAAGTATCTCCTGGACAAACTAGTACGTTGGGCAGTCACGAATTCAGTCATAGCTGAAGAACAGGCTGGTTTTCAAAAAGGAAAATCTACAGTGGACCAATGCTTATTTATTTATTTATTTATTTATTTATTTATTACTCACACTTCTATACCGCCCTATTCCCACCAAGGGGACTCAGGGCGGTTCACAGCATTAAAATGAGAACCAATAAAACAACAAAGTGGCTAGAACAAGATGTCCAAGCTTAGATAGGCGGGGGGGGGGAACAGACTGGAACCCTAGCCGTCGCCATAGGCATCCCGGAAGAGAAAGGTCTTAAGGTTCTTCTTAAATGCCGCCAGTGAGGGAGCCTGCCGTAGTTCGCCAGGAAGTTTATTCCAAATTGATGGTGCCACCACCGAGAAGGCCCGTCCGCAAGTACTCACTTTGCGGGCCTCCCTCGGGGTGACAGTCCGCAGCGACAGGGCCACCGAAGAACGGGTGGGTCGGGCCAGGTCAAGTTGTCGGGGGAGACGCTCCACCAAATAAGCCGGGGCCAAGCCATGGACGGTTTTGTAAACCAAAACCAACACCTTGAACCTTATTCGGGAGGTAACGGGTAACCAGTGTAGGCGAGCCAGGATAGGGGTGGCGCGGTCATAACGGCGCGCACCAACCACCAACCTGGCCGCCGTATTCTGGACCCGCTGCAATCGCCGAACAAGGTTCAAGGGGAGCCCCATGTAGAGAGCTTTGTACTTTCCCATCTGATTCAGAAGTATGTTTTTCATGGCAGGAAGGAATTTATGTGACCTTTGTAGATTTTAGTTCTGACTTTGATCTGATACATAGGGGTCGTTTCTGGCAAAAACTCTCTCTGTCAAACATAGATAGAACACTTTTAGCTTTAATCCAGCAGCTACATTCCAATACTCATCTCAGGGTAAGACTGGGAGCAAACAGGCTTCTGTCAGAATCTATACCCACGGACAGAGGGGTCAGGCAAGGTTGTCTTCTGGCCCCTTTTCTGTTTAATTTCTATATTAATGATATTGTCCAAGAACTGAGTGGCCCAGTATTTTTCCCCCTTCTATAGCAGATGCTAAGATCTCTGCCCTTCTTTATGCAGACGACATTGCAATTATTTCTACAGTGCAAGTCGGTATGCGAAGACTTTTGGTTAAGCTGGGTAAGTTTTGTACTAGAGAACATTTGTCCATTAACTACTCTAAACCCAAAGTAGTCGTCTTTGGGAGGAAAAGAACTAGACATAGGTGGACACTTGACAACAAACCTATTGAGCAGCTAAAAAACTTTAGATATCTTGGTCTTTATTTTAATGCCCTGCTCTCCTGGAAACATCATCTGAAAGCAACAGTTTTGAAAGCCTCCCACTCCACTCAATCCCTTTTGAGATTCTATTCAACCCAAGGTGGTAAACTGGTTGCTCCTGCAGTCGAGGTGTTTGCAAGAAAGATAGCCCCCCAATTAACATATGGGGCCGAAATCTGGGGGTATACTAAAATACCACACCTCGAGGTGGTTCAAAATTCTTTTATTCGATCTCTCCTTTCTGTACCCCGTGGCACACCTCTGCATATGTAAGAGCTGAAGTAGGGCTAACTCCTATTGAAACAGACATACACATTGCCTTGGCAATGTCCTGGTTGAAGCTGGCCGCCATGAGCAACTCCCGCTTGCCAAAGAAATGCTATATAGAACAACTCCAGCACCCCTTGCGGGAGTCCTGGGCAAAGCCTGTCAGACCCATATTACATCTTTATGGGATCAATACTGAATTTATCCCCTCTTTTGTCTCCCCCAGTATCAAAAAATTGGTCAAAGACAAGATTTATTTATGTTCCAAATGGAAGGAATTGCCTGTGGCTTCACTATCACCATTCTCCCTTTATTATCCTTGGTTTAAAACATCTTTCGGGCTGGAAAGCTATTTTCACAATTTAACCTCTGCTCCCTTGAGGAAAGCTTTCACAGCCCTGCGTTTTCAGACCATGCCTTCTGCTTTTTTAGAGGGGAGACGTGACAACATCCCTGTTTTGGACAGACTTTGCCCTTGTGGCTCAGGTGAAGTCGATGACGTGCTCCACTACTTGCTCAGGTGCCCCCTTCATGACCAACCCAGAGGCAAATTCCTTGGTGAGATTATTGGTTCACTGGCCAACAGGCCACCTGGAGCCCAACTTAGTATGCTACTTGTTGGTACAGACAAGTTTGTTACACAGCAAGTTGCAAAGTTTGCGCTGGCAGCTATGAAAATCCGGGTCAATCTCTAACTTTGGGAGGACTGTATTGCTCTGCAAGTGTCACACTTTTTTTAAAAAAAAGTTTTAATTATATTTGTCATAGATGTAACCTCATAAGTTTTTTTTCTCTCTGTTGTAAATCAAGATTGCGGTGACCAATGGTTTTTAGCAATAAACTATTACCTACCTACCTACTGGACAGTAATCTACTTGGACACAATATAGTTGCAATATGGATATTATCACTATCATCAAATTAAAAATAAAAACATACTACCATAAGACTAGAAACATTTCATAAATGCCGGTGTCAATTAGATACTGGACTTCAAATGCTAATTCCTTCTTAATAAAAAGAAAATTATATATTTGTATTAATGATGGGAAAGAAATGAACTTTTAGTTTTTTTCATTATTCATTATTCATAACGAAACAAATAACGAACCCCAGAGTGGATTTTGAATGAACCGAACTGAACTGAAAAAAAGGTTTGTTTTGGTTCGTTTCGTTAATGATGGCAAAAGAGGTGTCTCCTACCTGCTGGTGCTGGTCCTTTGTGGAGTGTCTGTCTGGTCTTCCTGGCTGTGATCAGGGGAAAAAAAGCCGACCAGCTGCGCTACAACTGTAGTACAGGCCACTTGGTCGGCAGTAAAAAAATGCAATAAAAATAAAATAAAAATAAAATTAAACTAATAAAAAAGGAGTGCCAACCCAGCTCCAGGGGCCACCCTAAAATAAGGAAAAAAATTATAAAAAAATAAAACCACACTGACCTGGCTCCAGGGGCCACACGGTTGGTGCTGGACAAATCAAATTAAAAAATTAAAAAATTAAAATGGAGCGCTGACCCAGCCCCAGGGGTGGCTGTGTTGGTGCCCTAAAATAAAGAAAAAATATATAAAAAATAAAACCATTGCCGACCTGACCCCAGGGGTCACGTGGTTGGCACTTAAAAACAAAAACAATAGCAAAAAAGAGGAGCTGGCCCCAAGGCAGTGCCTCAAAAAGCCCCTGCCACAGGGGTCAGGATCGCCCTGCCGCCGCCGCTGCTGCCCCCACCACCCAGTAAAGATGATGTGTTGATGATTGAAGATGATGAGGATGATGAGAATGAGGGTGCTGCCAGTCCAGTTTGTGCAGTTGTCAATGTCTGTGTTTTTAAAATTTTTTTGAATGTTTTTTCCCACCCACGCTGTTAAATGGATTAAATTGCACAAAGCAGGAAAAATGAATAACAAACAAAATGAACCAAAGAAACAAATAGTTGGGAAAAATTCATTAAAAACAAAACAAAACAAAACAAACCCTAAAACGAACCAAACAAAAACAAATCACCAATTTTTTGGTTCATGCCCATCTCTAATTTGTATCTAAAGGATTTTTTATCTAGGATGAATAATGTAGAAATAGATATAATACAGATTTCAGACCATGCTACCATTATAGGGAAGCAAATAGAATAAATATTGATGAAAGGATTTTCTTACATAAATTGACAACAGAAAAAAGTCATAAAATTTGCAAGAGATATGGAGGATAAATGAAGGAGGAGGAAGAGAAATAAGTGTAATTTGGGACACAATGAAGGCATTAGCATGGGGATATGCCTGGAAAGAGGCTTGTATATTAAAGCAAAAGGCACCCAAAAATCCAAGATTTGGAAAATATTTTTAAAAATAGAAATAATATTTATATTAACAAAATACAATACAGCATTACTGGAATTACAAGCTAAAAGGAAATAATTAGAGGGAATACATGTAGAACAAAATTTTATGTATATGAAAAGCAAAGTGTTCTGCTTATATACAGCCCCATACCACTTTAAGTAGTCTCTGGGAGCATAATAATAAATTATTAGCAAAAATGACACAAATAAAGAAACATTAAAATGATAGGGGTAATACAGGATCAGAAAGGTGAAAGATGAAATAAAAGCTGAAGGTATTTTAAGATTTTTTTAAAAAGAATCTATACATAAGTAATAACACATCCACAGACAGAATTCATGAGTATGTAGAAACAAAATATTAAAATGAAGATATAGGAAGAAGATATAGAAAGAATAGATCAGCTAATAACAGATGAAGAGATTGAGGGAATTATAAGCAAGTTGAAAATAGGTAAAGCACTGGGATCAGATGGAATAGGACCAGAATTTTATAAAGTATGTAAGAACTTATTAATTCCTCAAATGAAGAAACTATTTAATAAGATTATTGAAATGGAAAAGATCCCGTAGTCATGGAAAGAATCAATAATAGTATTGACATTGAAGCCAGGAAAATAACCGACAGCCATGGAATTAAATAGATCAATTTGATAGATTAATCAAGATATAAAAATATTCACAGCAATTTTAGCAAATAGATTAAATAGTTATGTAGGAAAATCTATAAAGAGGTTCAGAATGGATTCATTAGAGGTAGGCAGATGGCAGATTTAGTTTGAAGGGTTCTGAATAATATGTATTTAGCAAATAAAAAAGTAAGTTAGGAATAATTTCACTAGATATTTTTAACACATTAGATATGATAGGATTCAGTACTTTAAGGATACCGATTAATCATTTAGGTTTTAGTGATCAATTTAGTAATATAATTAAAAAGTTGTATTTGCATAATAAGGCTAGAATTTTAGTGAATAACGGAATAACAAAAAATATTTCTCTAGGCCAAAGAATGAGACAAGGTTGCCCATTATCTCCAGTTTTGTTCGTATTTGGTAAACGCAATAAGAAAGAATAAGGAAATAGAAGTTGTAGAAGAGTGAAGGTAAATGAAATTAATTTATTTGCAGATGTTACATTATTAATAATCAAAAACCTATACAAAAACATTTAAGGGCATTTGAAGAAGCAACAGGATTAAAGATGGATTGGAATAAATCTGAATGTATGCTATTAAATTATAAAGAGGAAGAAAAAAATGTTTAAGGAATCATTTAAAGGTAAATTAAGAAACAGCATTAATTATTTGGGGATAAAGTTAACATGGGATTTACAGGACATGCTTAAAATAAACATAGATAAAGTAAGAAAAGAGATCAATAAACAAATAAATGAATATCAAAAATTAAAGATCTCCTGGTTTGGAAAGATTACAATATTGTAAAGTGAAGATTATTTATTTATTTATTTATTTATTTATTTATTGCACTTATAAACCGCCCGATTTTCCCGAAGGGAACTCTGGGCAGTGTACCTAAATATCACCCACAATAACTACCCAAATACAATCCGAAAAACATAGCAATCCCCAACTGAGCAAACAGAATAAACAAAAGCAAAGCAAATACAATCAGTGTTCAATACAATACAATAAAACTACTAAAAGATGCTTTAAAGGTGGGGGGGGAGTGGCAAGTAAAAATCGCAGGTGCCTCAACCAAGACAACAAGTCCAGGTAATATCCAGCAGGCGACTAAAAAAAGTAGTACCAGCAAAGGGGGGGGGTAGGAAGGGGCACGTGCTCAGAGGGCCCCGAAATATTGCCTGAAGAGCCAGGTCTTTAAGGCCCTTCTGAATGCCAGCAATGACTCCGCCTGCCTGATCTCAGCCAGAGGCTTGTTCCAATAAGCCGGCCCCACAACTGAGAAGGCCCGGTTCCGGGTCAAAGTCCTACGGGCCTCTCTTGGCGTTGGCACTTTGAGAGAAAGGGAGAACGAAGCTCTGGTTGGTCTGGACGTGTGTATCACAAAAAGAGGGAGGTTTAGGTTTACCTAACATAAAGTGTTCTGCTGATATACTGCCCGATACCACTTCAAGTAGGCTCTGGGCGGTTTACAGTTTAATTAAAGTATGCAGGCTACACATTATATTATATAACTAATCAGTTATGACATATTCCAGATGTAATAATAGAAAAGGATAATTTAATTTGGAGAGATTTGGAAGTTTTGCATTGGGAGAATATATTTTTAAAGTAAAATATTAAAGTAAAATATTAAAAAACAGTTGAGAAATACAGATAACCCATTCTGGAAAACCTTGATGAAATAGTGGAAGAATTACATGGGGAAACTAAGTCAACCAGTGTAACCCCTGATGTGTGTAACAGAAATTTTAAAAATTTCAGAAAAACTAAAAGGTAAGCTAAATAAGATCTTGCAAGATAAAGAAATTATAAACTTATGGAATTGGCTGAAACAAATGCAGAATAAGCAAAGTATAATAGAAAATTTAGGAGAAAATATTTCCTGATTAAATATTATACAATTGAAAAATGGACTAAAGAATTGATAATTAAAGTAGGAGATTGCAGAAAATTGACTAGGTTTGAAGAAATTGTAGAAAGAAGTAGTAAGATAGAGAATAAAGAATTCAGAAAAGGTTTCATAAGTGAGATATAAAATATTAATACAAGAGGAACATAAAGAGAATAAGTTAAAAGAGATATGGCAAGAAGATATCAATAAAGAAATAAAAATGCATATGTGGTGGTTGTATGAGAAAAGAAAGAAGGAATGGATGTTAATTTGTAAAGGAATTCAAGAAATAATAGGGAAAAGGATTCAAATGTCCCCACAAATGATATTGCTAAACATGGTTTTGAACACATAATTAAAGAAAGAAGAGTTGGAGTTTGTAATTATACTAATGATGGCAATGTTAATTTTTGCTAAATACTGGAAATTAGAGATGGACATGAAATGAATTTTTTATTCATTTTGTTATTAGTTTCATTACAGAACCAAACTAATAATGAACTGACCCATCAAAGAAAAATGAAAGGAAAGGAAATGAAAAGTTCTGTTTTGTTTGCTTCATTTTTTGTTTTCCCATACGAATGCATTGAAGCAATGCATTTCTATGGGGAAAAGCCAGCAGATCCCACCAACACATCCGGGTGCAGGGAAACTGCAGGCTCCCCCCCCCCACCAAAGCCACTACTGATCAGCTGTAGCGTGGGGCTTTGGCAGGGGGAAAAAATTAAAAGCCAGCCTCTTCTCCCACCCGATTGCACGCCATCTAGTGTGGGATAAAAAATAAAAAATAAAAAATGTGCCGACCCGGTCCATGGTCCAGCTGGTTGGTGCAAGATAAAAGAAATAAAAAATAAAAAAATAAAAACACCTCCCGACCCAGCCCATGGGCCAGCTGGTCAGCACGAGATAAAAAATACAAAAAAATTAAAAAAATAAACTAAATGTGCTGACCCAGCCTATGGGCCAGCTGGTCGGCGCAAGATTAAAAAACAAAAAACAAAAACTGAAACAAAAGAACAACGCAATGAATTTTACATTTTTTTTCATTTTGTTCTAAGCAAAATGAAACAATAATTAACAAAACAAAAATGAAACAAAATGCCAATTTGGCATTTTGTGCCCATCTCTACTGTAAATCTAAGAATCAAATACCATTGGAGGAATAGGGCAGTGATGGCAAACCTTTTAGAGACCACTGCTCAAACTACAATTCAACAGTTATTTTTCACAAAGTGCCAATGCAGCAATTTAACCTGGATACAGTGGTATGCCAGGTGACAAATGTTTCAGGTACTACACTTCGGGAAACTGAGGACCAAAGAGCAGGCTTTTGAATTTCCCATGGTCACAGCACCCTTGCTGTAGCTGCAGGATATTTTAAAACCTGCTCTTCGATCCTCGCTTTCCCGAAGGGTGCTACCCTTTGGGCATGTGTGGATCAAAGAGCAGGGGTGCTACCCTTTGGGAGAGCGAGGATTGAAGAGCAAGCTTTTGAATTTCCTGCAGCCACAGCACCCTCACTGTGGCCATGGGAAATTCAAAAACCTTCTTTGTGATCCTTGCTTTCCGAAAGAGTAGCAAGTTAATATCTGGCTATTTTACCCAGGCCTTTACAAACTTCACCTATTACCTGCTATATTTGTACATTCATGGCTAGTCTTCTGCATCTGAGGTCATAGTGTCTCTAATACTACATTGAAAACTGCCTGAAAAATTGAGGGCAAATTTACTGTCTTCAGCAAAGCAAATGAGAGTGATTCAAAACCATGTAACAGCCACATGGTTTTGAATCCTCCCTGTATGACCAACTGCTGGGGGATTTGGCTGTGCAACTTCTTGTGACTTCCTAGGCAGTGCCAAATAGCTGAAAACCAGCCCTGCAGCTGCTGGAGGCCAGGTGGGGGGAACCACAGCAAATAAATCCCCACAACCCCCAAGCCAGGAGAGGTGCCATCACCAAGTGCCAAAATAGCATCAGTCATTGGAGGGGCAATCAGGGGGTGGGGCAAGGAGTGAAGAGAGGGAAGAAGATGAGAGGAAATGGGAAAGAGGGAGCATGGGGTGATGATAGGAAGGCATGGGGATAGGTGACTGAGGGGTGAGCTGGAAATCAGGAGGGCAATGGGGGAACAGTGATTTTATATATATCTATATCTGTGTAAGATAGCAGGAATTTTTTTTGGCAAGTGACAGGGATGTTCACATACGTGGAACCCAGTCCAAGAAATTGATTCCACATCTGCTCCAAAACAAATGGACCTTGGCCACAGAAGCAGAAAAACTCCCCTGGCACAGTAGTCTGTGCATGCTAAAATTTAAAGCATGTTGTTTTAAGGAGAACCCAGTCAGTGGGATCAGCTCTAAGTTGTGGTACGTAAAGGAAGTGGAAGCATCTTTGGCAGAATTTAGATGTTTGCGGTTTCTTCCCTGTAGAATGGGAAAGTGGGTTATGTTTTTCATGCCCTTCAAAAGAGGGAACTATAACTTGGCAATATTTTTAATGCAGGGCTGAAAATGTGCAGCCTATATTCGGCACCTGATTTGTTTTCGTTCTGATTAATTTTTAAATTAACAGGTTCTCTTTCTTCCCTTTGTTGGGAATAAAGTCTTCTAACTTAAGGGCTTTCTTGCCCAAGGCAAAGAGCTTCCAGTTTGATTTATCTTTTCTGGTTGACTTGCTTTTAACAATATATACTTCTTTTCAGAGAAGTGCAAATCTGTATTTGACCCGACAGGGAAAAGTTTTCTTTTTGAAGAAATGTGTACAAAGTACTTAATAAGTTGTGTCACTTGGAGTTTTTACCATAGATTATATTCTTGGCAAGTACAGTTAACTTTCCCCTGTCCCTGGATGCCAACATTTTAATAAAAACAAGGCATTTTCAACAAAATGTCAGTCTCAGGGTGATCAAAGCGCTAGGGGAGCCATTTGGCAACAGCCTGAGCTTTGAATTTCCTCTTCTCTTTCCAAAACATTCACTTAAAAAGGCATTTATTGAAGCTGAACTGCCTTTATCAGCCTGATCAGAGCCCCATAAAGAACATGCATGATTCAACTGCTTTCCGGAGCTTGAAAAAAATATATAACTTTGATATATGCTTCACAAGTGCCGCACAATAGTTTTCATGCTCACGTTTGTTAAGATTTAGTGCAGCCATTAAAGAACAGAAGGGCTCTTTGGTGGCAATCCTCAGACATACCAAATATCCCAAAGCACAACCTTCTACAAATCAAAGATTAAGGCACTGACAAAAATTTCCACTTGATTGCATTTTTTTGCCTTCAGCCTTATATCAGAAGTGACTATATTTTCGATCAAATCTCTTGGGGAGGGGAATAGCAAAGGTTTTGTTCCCCTGTGGAGCAAAATATCAACCAAAAGATAAAAAGTGACATTTTATGTGCCTTGTTTTGGGGCCAGTCAATTTTACTCGTACAAATAATTCAGAACAAAACAAAACAAAAAACAAATGGACTCCTGGACAGTGCCTGACCAACACGAGACTTGCGACATATCTCTTGTCAAGCATCGATCACCCAAAGACTTGACTTTTTCTCTGCTGCTGTGTTTCTAATAATCTTCTTCTATTTGGGTTTGTACTTTTCAATTCTTATCAGGGCTTCTCTTGATTTCTCTGGGACCTATTAGATCTCACTTTTGGCTATGGGAATGGACTATGGAAATGAAACTTGCTGAAGCGCTCATTCTGAGTAAACAATCATCACTTTCAATCAATTCATGTGTCAAGTGTTTTGCATGCAGATGGGGGGGAGTATGTACTATCAATCTTCATGACTTTCTGATATACTCATCTTCACCTCTGCCAGTTTTAGTGGGAGACTGCTGTGGCTGAGCAATCAAGCTGTTCTTCCAGAATGGCATCTCACCTTCTCCTCGAGCACATTGGGGCACTGTAAGTACACAGTAAATTTATTTATTTATTGTTTATTTATTAGATTAATATACCGCCCATCTTCCGAAATTGAACTCTGGGTGGTTTACAATTAAAAACAAACAGCAGAGAACGGACAAGAAAACAGAGGCAAACTACAATAGAAAATGGGGGGGGGGTACAATACCCTCCACAAAAAATGATGCGGGCAGCAACAAAAAAAAGAGGTTAAGTAAGAAGGTTGCCAAATGCCTCCTTGAAGAGATGTGTTTTCAAGGCTTTTTTAAAGGCGGGCAGGGATGCCATTAGGTGCAGCTCACTAGGGAGCTGATTCCACAGAGTAGGGCCCACCACAGAGAAGGTGCGGTTATGCGTGAGCAATTTCTGTGCCTCTCTGGGTGTGGCCACCCTAAGTGAGCGCGCCTGCACCATCCTCATGGGCCTGGACCCAGTTGACCTCTGAGAGATACGCTCTGACAGGTACTCTGGCCCCAAGCCATGAAGGGCTTTGAAAATCAAAACCAAGACCTTGAACCTTATCCGGAGGGCAACGGGTAGCTAATGCAGGCGAGCCAAAACTGGGGTGATGTGCTCAAATCTACGAGCACCCACCAGCAGCTTAGCCGCCACAGTCTGCACCCGTTGGAGCCTCCGGACAAGGGTCAAGGGCAACCCCACGTAGAGAGCATTGTAATAGTTGATCCTCGGAATCACGAGGGCCTGCACGACTGTCCTCGGGGAGGACTCATCAAGGTACTGTCGGATCTGGGTGATTCTGTGGAGGTGGATAAAAGTGGCCTTGGAGACTGCCATCACCTGGGCTTCAAGGGAGAGGGCTGAATCCAGGACCACGCCCAGATTCCTGGCCCTGTCTGTAGGCTGGAGGGAGACTCCCCCCAGTCTAGGGAGGGGGCCATTGTACCCAGATGAGGGTGCCCCAAAGAACAGAATCTCCGTCTTCTCTGGGTTCAGCTTGAGCCTTTTAGTCCTGGTCCATTCCAGGACCGCCTCCAGGCACAGGTCAAAGGAGCGTACTGCCTCCTCTGCAGAAGAAGAAAAGGATAGATAGAGTTGTGTGTCATCAGCATACTGATGACAGCAGACTCCAAATCTCCTGATGACCTCCACCAGCGGCCTCATGTAAACATTGAACAGCATGGGTGAGATTGCCGACCCCTGGGGCACCCCACAAGGGAGAGTCCAAGGAGCTGACAAATCATCACCCAGCTGAACCCGCTGAGACCGGCCGCCAAGAAAGGAACAGAGCCAGGACAAAGCAAGGCCCCCAATTCCCGCCTCAGCAAGCCGGACCAGCAGGTTACCATGGTCGATGCTATCAACAGACAGATGAAGGAGTACCAACAGGGAGGAACACCCCCTGTCGGCCTCCCTGAGGAAATCATCCTGCAGAGCGACCAGGGCAGTCTCGGTCCCCCAAATCAGCCTGAACCCAGATTTTCCTCCAGATACGACTGAAGCCAGACGGCGACCACCCTCTCAACAACCTTGCCCAGGAAGGGAACAATGGTGATTGGACGATAGCTGGATAAATCATCCGATGCCATGCCGGGCTTTTCCAAAGTAGGCTTCACCATGGTCTTTTTCAGATGGGAAGGGAAAATTCCCTCCCTAAAGGAGGCCGTGGCAATAACCAAAACCCACTCCGGCATGTTCCCTCCGGCTGATTTGACAAGCCAGCCTGGCCAAGGGTCAAAAGGGGTAGCCATTGGCCGGCAATAAGCCATAGCTCTGGAGGCCTCCACTGGAAACAACAGCCCGAACTCCACTAGACGAGGAGACAGAGGGGGTGAGGCCCCAGGAACATCAGGGGATGAACTAGAGCTACCGGAGGGCAGATCGGAACAGATGGCCTCAACGTTAGATCTAAAATAGGCTGCGAATTGCTCACACTAACTAGGAGGAGGCCTCAGCTGACCAGGATTGGAGAGGTCCCAAACCACCCGGAACAACTCCGCCTGGCGGTTTGAGGCCTCGCCAATTCTCAGGGAGACATGAGATGTTCTAGCGTCCCTGATCACGTGAACATAGCGGCCGGTCAGCTGCTTAGGTGCAGCCCTACTCACTGCCATCCAATCTGTCCTCCAAATGTCCTCAAGCCTCCTGCGTTCTTGTTTCATTGACCGCAACTCAGTCATATAACACAGCGAGGAGCGGTCTCCACAGCGCAGGAGGAATTTGGGGGTCTACCACCCCGGTGGCATCCTCGTACCACCTATCCACCAGGGCTTCAACCGGATCATCTTCCAGACTGCCAGAAAGCTCCCCAAAGGCCTCCAGGAACCTGACAGGGTTCAGGAGCCTATGGGGGTGGGCCCAAATATAGGGCTGATGCTCCCCACGGGGTGGGGTGGCGATCGACACGGGAAAATGAACTTTTAACAATGCTCTGCTAGTTTTAACTCTGTTTTGCAATGTGCCACAGCATCTGTTAATGCTGTAAGATGTCTATCAATTCCTTGTTCTCAAATACTTGAACATGTCTTAATTGTACTGGACTGTATATTACTGTAAGCCACCTTGGGTCCTTTTCTAAGGAGAAAGGCAGGGTAAAAATACTCTTAAATAAATAAATAAATAGATAAATAAATAAACAAATCTTTCCTCTAAGCAGCAATGAAGCAACACACTCCAACTTACTGCATCACACTGGAAAAACACAAGACACACTACGTTTCATAATAGGGTTTTCTTACAGAGATCTTGTTTTTGAAGGTTGGAAGTAAATTCTGCTTATCTTCCTGGGGCTGCCTTCTTGTTAAAAGTGAAGGTTTAAGACAACATTTCTAATCCTAAATGCACATATATAGAAGCTTGAGAACAACAATTCAATAAGGAAGATAACAGCTATATAGTAGTCTAGTTTATGAAGGAATGAAGAAGAAAGTCAGTGGATTATTTTGCAGAGGGAAGCCTATAGTTTCCTTTTTGTTTTGTGCAACATGCCAAATTCAGACTTAACAAAAATCAGATGAAAATAATGAAGCTGAATGTGTTCCTTAACTCCAAATGCATAAAAGTGAACAGGAAAAGCCACATTATAGTTAAAGAAACAATTTCTGGTAAATGCACAAACTCCAGAAAAAGGTGTACATGAATATGGGCTACAGGGAAAAAAAATCAGAACAAAGATATATACATGTTCATATAATTTGCTTCTTCTGTTTAGTTCATGCAAGCAGCCATTGACACAAAATGAGCAGTCAGGAAAATGCAATTGACCTGAAATCCTAATTTGTAAATTCACGAGTAAAATCAACTGCACAGTAACTGTTAGCCAAAAATAAGAAGATAACTAATCAGTCTGCAAAGACAGTATAAGAAAAAGTTTGTATGTGTGTACTAAAACTTCTCATCTAAGCAAAGTTGTGTGAATTTTTTCCAAAGAGCAAATTAAATATTCATGCAAATATTTCCTGCCTTGCTATGGTTTGCTAACCTCACAGAGTGTGTGGGATCTAGGATGAAAGCCAACAAGCAGATCAATAAGTCTGCACTATGTAACATAAGGGGCATAAAGCCCTTTCCCACCTTCAAAACTGTTGACCATCTTCTTCTGTAGCTCTGGGAAGGGGTCCTTACAAGGTACTACCAGCTGGGACAGCTGGACCAAGGTTGTATAAGGAGGTATTACTCCTCCAACACTGACAATGATGAGGCAGTAGATAAAACTAGCAGCAAGCTAAGTAATATGGTGGTGGTGTGATTTAACTCAACAGTAGGCAGCTCCCAATGGCAGTTCATTAAAGAATACCACCTCTGTTTGGGGGCTATGTATAACTATAAACATCTGCCATGTAGCCCCAATCTTATGTCTGAGGAAGTGGACTTGAACATGAAAGTGTCGTAAAATATAGTATTTAGTCTTTTTTGTTTATTACATATACAACAAAACAACAAATATATCAATTTGACAAGACTAACCTAATCCACCTATAGTCACACACTTATCCACATACTACACATATAGACCAAGGATTTCACCATTGTCTGGTCACCTTCATGCCCTCCAAAGGTTCTAGTCGAGTACTGGCATCTTCATATATATTTCTTCCCTTAACCATTTGTCTGCTTCTGGGCCCAGTTATATAGTATCTTCCAATTCTCCTTTACAAAGTATCTTGGTTGATCTTGCAATGGCTCCAAGAGTACATCTAGTTCTGCAATATCCAATAACTTTTTAAACAGTTCTTCCATCTTTGGTATTTCTTCCTTCTTCCACTTCTGGGCCCAGAACAGCCTGGCTGCTGTATTCCTGTATATTTACAGTAGAATATATTTTATTTTCTTATCAATACTCTCTCACATTATTTTCAGTAATAACATTGCAGGTTTAAAGTTCAATTTTACCTGTATAATTTCTCATGCCACTTTCCAGAGCTGTAGCCAGAATTTTTGGCTTTGTCACATGACTACCACATGTGGTAATAAGTCCCTGGATTCCTTTTGCATTTACATATTTTCTGTATATGTGTGCCATCACTTCTCTGTGTGAGTGTAGAAGGCATTCTCATTGCCAATGCCCAATGTGTGATATAGACTTCTGAGTTCCTTGATATCAGTTCCATTATCATCATATTAAAAAAAATTATCCCTTACAACAGCAGTTTAATCTTTGAAAATTAGAAAAGAGTAATGTTTATCTTCAGAAAGATTGTTTTCTGTCCTTAGTTTTCCTGTAAAAAGTTGTTCCTCTTAATCTACTATACGGCAGATTGGTTCCTCTACATGTAATTTTCTTGGATCTTTTCCCTCTCTTCTTTTCCTTTTCTTCTCAACTTCTAATCAAATGTCCTATTTTTCTTCATTAGAAATGGGGACAAACCACAAAAGTGGTGGTTCGTTATAGGTCATGGTTCATCGAGGTTGGCAAACCACAAACCACAAACACCACCACCACCCTTCCTGGTGAACCAACAAACTGACAAATCAGTTTCAGGAGTGCAATGCTGGCTTGAGAATCAGGAGCTGTACACAAATGTGTTCTTTACACATATCACATTTTATGAAAATATTTGTCTTCCCTTTCTACTCTCTGATAGCAGGGAGATGCATAAAATAGGTGAGAAATCAGACAAGGAGCTTGGTGGTGGTTTATTAAAACTGTTTTTAACATGCATTTCAACATAAAATGTGGAGTTGAGAGGGAATTGTGCAATTGGAGTAATATGAGGGTGGAGGGAATCAGAACGATTATGCTTATCTCTTTACGGAGAACATACATGATTGGCAGGGTTGTATCACCCAATTTGGTTAAGGTTTACAAAGTGCTTTGTTTCTTAACTTAAATCAAACTGTCCAAGCTATATCAAAATCATCTCTCTCTTTTTTTTGTCCCAAATTTCCTCTTTTTTACCTTCATTGGTATGGAAACTTTGTAGGCCCTGTGGAGTGGCGTGTACACTGTAACAGATGCTAAAGCATCCACTCTGCCTGAAGATTTGTGTTTGGCTTTTCAGTGTGATAGGGCATCTGTGCACGTGGAAAAAAATCTGGTTGTTTGTTTTTTAAATACTTGCCCAGTTAAGGTCTGATTATCACATGGAACCTGGAGTCATAGGTTGGAGTCCCTGGTAAAGAAAACCACATATCAATCACATCAATTCATATTTAAGTACTTGCAGGACATTTTCATGCTTAAAAAATCAACAATTGCTGATTCCAAGGCAATGGAGCTCTCTGCCAAGGACAATAAAAATAATAGATGTATGACCCAGGAATAGAGAGATTTTTGTTTACTGAATGACGATTAGGCTCTGTGGGTGCTTATTCAAAATAAAATTTCTGTTAAATAGGCCCCCAAGAAATCAATTGTAACCAGCAGTTAATGACGAGCTTGAAAACAGCTTGAGGCAGAGCCAAGGGCAGTTGAAACTCTGACAAATTAGTTGTTAACTGCGCTAATGACTGATTTTGGGGGGATTATTGCTATTATAAACAGTAATCAATCCAGGTTTGCCACTGCGTCTTGGAAGATGTTTGCAGCCAAAAATATGGAGCTTTGCACTTCACATTCTAGTTAATACAATAATCTGAATATTACACACCACTCAAGTCTCCTCTTAACTTCCCCAGATGCAGGTTATATGGAAATTAGGCATACATTATATCATTATTAATTCACAATACAGTGTAGCGTAACAAGTCCCAAAGCCCAGATACTTGCCAATATGATGCGGTGATGTATAGGATTCTGTCTGCAGCCCCTTCCTAACACAGACTTATAATAATAGTCAAAGGGGAGTGTTTAGAATAAGTGGGTTGAAGATTATGGATACAGGAAATTAGCATTAGTAACGAGGGACAGTTTCTGGATAGAATTCAATGCCATCACCACACAATACTGAGGTTTCTTTTGTCCCATCTGCTGCACAGCCTGTATAGTGGCTGGGCTTGTGTCATCTTCTCATGTTATAACAGCATGGAAGCCATTTATAGCAATTACACTGGCTTACCGAGTGTTAGGAATTGGAATGGTGTCAGTGAGAGCAGACTTGTGCCTCCTTTGGGCTGTGATCATCCTTATTTTCCATGTCCCATATGAAAATATCATTTCACAGGGTGTGGGGCGTTATTTTGACATCCTTTTGTATACAGACTTCAAAAGTGATGGGGGGAAATGGCCCTCCCTGGAATGGGCCATGAAGATTTGCCTGAAATGCACAAAATTATTCTGAAATTCTGATATGCTGTTTGTTTCTTTTCATTCAGAAACTGTGGTTTGGAGATCCCCAAATCATTTCTGTCCATAGGAATAAATACAGGCATTTTTGTTGCTGTTCTATGCAAGTTTAGTATACAGGTGTTCTCATTCAATGAACTCAACATGTTGCCCAATCAACTGCATATTGGAAGAAGTCTTTATTTTAAGATTCCCTATGCACATGTGTGCTAGTTGTGTTCAAATTTAGGGGTGGTGTTCATCTCTGTATTCAAGCCAAAGAGCCAGTGTTGTTCAAGTCAATGGCCATGTGGCGGGCATGGCTGAAGGAAACACTGTTTTACCTTCCCGCTTTTTACGGCAGTACCAATTTATCTACTTGCATTTACGTGCTTTCAAACCGCTAGGTTTGCAGGAGCTGGGCTTAACAACGGGAGCTGTGTGGCACCCAGGATTTGAACCGCTGAGCTGCTGACTTAGTGGCCCACATTTTTCAGTGCTCTAGCCTGCTGAACCACCATGTCCACATTAATAAAGGTCACATTAATGGACTTTTATTGGCTGCCACCTGAAAGTCCCTCCTTCAGAAGCCACTTCAAGTTGGAATTTTCTTTACTTTTGCTGAGTGAAGGGATTTATTCACCATCTCCCACTTCAGAAGGTGCTGGCATCATAGCCCCACTCCTTGTGCTAACCCAAGCCTTGGTATATCCCACCGATGTGATGTCCTCTTCCACTCCAGGCAAATCTGTCTTACTACATTTCTGACTGGCAGCTAGTTGATGAAAAGAAAAATATTTTTCTTGGAAAAGTCTTTAAAAGATGTTGAGCAAAGTCCTTCAAAGAACCATCTGGCAAGAGCTGTGAAAACCTTGTGTAGTTTCCATGAGGGATACCAATGTATGTAATCTGGGTAAGTGAAGCAAAGAAGATATATCTGGAAAATGTAAGAACCCAAGGGCTTTTCTTACAGTGGTAGAAATTTCAGAACTCTAGTCTGTGAATTGGGAATCTCCGTGTGGTGTAGTGGATACAGTGATGGACCAGGACTCTGAAGAACAGGTTCAAATATCCATTCAGCCATGGGCATTCAATGGGTGAATTGAACTGAAAAATAAATTGCACTTATCTTGAAAACTTTATTATGGTCACTATAAGTCTGTTACAACTTGCCAACACAGAACACACATTCACGCCCACATGCACACACACGCATCTGTGCATGTGTGTGTGCGCACACACACACACACACACACACACACACTAATGTAGGGCTTGTCCCCTCTCTTGTTATAGACCTTTTCTGTAACAGACAGTAAGTCCATAAAAAGAAGGAACTGGCATCAGGAAGTGACTCAGTATCTTACAACAGAGAAAGAACATGGCAGACATAGAGAATCAGAGAGTAATCGTGCCTGGTAAAATAAATAGCCTCTCTTTTCAAAAACTTGGAGCTATTTCTTTAGTGGTCACAAACATGTTTTGAGAAACAAATAACACATAAACCATGATGTCTTGATACAGCAAGACAGACAATTGAGGATTCTTGAGGTCCAAATCATACCTTCCTTCATTGCAAGATCAGTGCATCTAGTGCTCTTTTCAGTACGTTTTATTATTCCTGAAAGAATGGACAGATAGAAAATTCTTCATCAGATGGGAATAAAGTACTTGGTGTTTCCACTCACTGCTACCACCAGATTAACTGGACACTTGTATGTATTTGAGAGAGAGTCAGATAACAGGTTTTATAGTTTGAAAATTAAACATTGAAACATTTATTAGTTTACAAATACATGTTCAGTATTATGATAGCTTTAGCCGATGTAATTGTGTTGCAATCATAGATTCTTGTAATAATGTATTTCTTTTAGAAACCAGACCCCTTTCAGTGGCAGAATCTCCCACCTGACCAACTGACCATCTGAAATGACTCTCAGCTCTCTCAGTTGAACTCAATTCATACTGAACTCTCTCGCACCCATTAGGTTCTAATCTATAAGATTCTTACCACTCCCACCAGCTTGGTGATTGGCTATTCCAAACAGGCTCATGAATATTCATACTTTTTTCCTTTTCACCACAATGCCTACTTGCAAGTCCTTTAACAAGCTGCTTTCTATTGGACTTCCTTCATCCCTTCTTGGACAAACATCCATCAAACTCTGAAGCTCCCCTGTCTAAACTTAACCAAATCACACTCCCAAAAAGTGGAGAAGAGCCTCCTATAGAGATGGGCAACAAACAAAAAAGACACACCATTTTGTCATTTTGTTAGGTTAACAAAACGAAACAAAACAAAATGACGATGCGACATATTGTTACTTACAAAATGAATCGGTATTTTTCCATTGAAACAACCAAATTCATTTCACTGTTACCCTGCCCCCTGGGGTCCCAGAGACACTAAATTTGAAGTGATCAATCTGCTGACTCTCCGCTTTAAGCTCTCCAAATTTGGAGCCATTTGGTGTTCAGGGGATTAAGTTATTAAACTGCAAAGGGGTTGTCCCCTGGAAAAAGCATTTCAAAGTGACATTATCTGCTCTTGTTCCGGGCAGCTAACAGCATGAAAATTGAGTGGAGCTCCCTCAAGCTCTCTCCTTTAAGCATCCCAAACTTGGAGAGGTTTGGGGAATGGGAGGCCAAGTTATTCAAGTTATTCAATGCCAAACAAGTTACCCCCAGTAGAAAAGCTTTCATAATCTTAATCTCCTTGAAAAAAACTGTTCCCTGGCACCTACCTGCATGAAAATTGCTGTGGAGCTCTCCACTCAAAGCACCCCAAATTTGGAGAGGTTTGGGGGTATAGGGGGCAAGTTATTTGATGCCAAATGGGGTGCCTATAGGAATACATTTTGGGGGTTTTTTTTGTTGGCTTGGGAATGGGGGAGTGTTTTTTTGGTTTTGTTTTGTTTTTGCTTCTGTTGCCTCATGGCAGCAGGGTATATAAAGGGGCGACTACTGCTTTCAGTTTTGGGAGTCATTGTATGGAAGAGAGGACAGAGGTGTCTCTCTTTGGCAGTGGGATATTCATTAGAAGAATAGTTAACTTAGAGTTCTTTGCTTGGGTGACTGACTGACTGGCTTTTTCTTTTGCTAATGTGCTCCTGTGCCTGTGCCTGTATGGCAGGCAGCAAAGCTGTGTAGTGTGTTGCTGTTGCCAGTGTCACCTACCACTTTCTTATTTAATTTAATTTAATTTAAAATTATAATTGAGAAGTTTTGGGAGGGTTGGGTTGGGGCAGGCTTTCTTCTTTATTTTCTTTTACATCCCACCCACCCCCATTCTTCCAAGACCAGTCCACCACTCACCTCTACCAGTTCCCCTATCCTCTCTCTCTCTCTCCACCACCACCACCCCCCGCCATTTTTCTGTGCTGAACAGCACAGCTATCTTGGTTCTTTTATCAGGATTTTATCGGTGGGATATCAGACAGTGTTTTATTTTGGCAGACTTTGCTTTACCTACATTATTGTACCCCTCCAACCCCCTTGAAAAAGTACAATTCCTTCCATCCACACATTATATCCAGTCCACCACCCACCTGTACCTATAGTATACCAGTACTTCCATTTTGGTATTATAACACTCTCTGTGTGTGGTGGTGGTTTTTATTTTATTTTTTTGGTGCTACTACTGAGTGCAAAATAAGCAAACATCACTGACAGCACTGCTTTTTCTGTTGTGTGTGAGTGACTGTGTTCTTTCTGTTTGTTGGGAGGGAGTTTCACGGAGGGTATTTTCAGTGGGCTATCAGGCTGGGTTGTTCTAAAAAAAATTTGGGCAGGTTTCATTTTTACAGTATTGTACCCTCCAAACCCCTTGAAAAAGTACAGCACCAATTCCTTCCATTCCACACACACATTATTTCCAGTCCACCACCCACCTGTACCTAGTACCTACCAGTTCCTCCATTCTGTTATTATAACACCCTGTGTGTGTTTTATTTTGTGCACTACTGAGTGCAACACAAGCAGGCTTTATTGGGCAGGCCTTATTTAATAATAATAATAATAATAATAATAATAATAATAATAATAATAATAATA
>JAHTLZ010000348.1:2775221-2805023 GCA_023846285.1 Phrynocephalus versicolor
CACACACACACACACACACACACACACACACACACACACACACACACGTTTTTCTGTCCTTTGAAATGATGCTACTTTCTGTGCCCAGCCAGCACCATGGTAACAGGGAATAAGGGTTCAGTTCCATAGAGGAAGCTTTATAAATGGTTGGCTATGGCTACCACATCCCAGGAAGGCAGTAGGCTCACAAATTAAACTCTCCCAGGTCTGACCCATGGAGGTATTGATGAATAATAGCAATACAGGAATCCATTGATGACCTGTTGATCCAGTCATAGTCAACAATGCTGACACCCCCCCAGGTATGGCAGAGGCAGGCAATTGGGCCCTTTGAGACCCAAAAACACAGTGAGAATAGACCCTCCTAGTATGACCAGGGCAGGCCTTAGAAACACTGGGCCATTATAGACCCCCAAACCCTATGAGAGTTGACCTCCCTAATATGGCCAGAACAGACCTTACAAACACTACCCCCCCCCCAAAAAAAAAACAGTGAGGCAGGTAGGCAGGCAGGCAGCCCTGGGAGGCAGGCAGGAGGGCTATGGTTTGGAAGAGGAGAACCCCAACATAGTCAGATTAAACCTTATAAAAGCCAAACTTTCTACAGTGCCCTGGTCCAAGTGTATCCCCAAGTTGTGTGAACACTCACTCACTCTTAACGCAGGTGGGAGGGATGGAGAGCAGGTCCATGACCAGCTGGGACAACTGGGGCCAGACCTCTGACTTACTGGCCCAGTAATGGAGGGATCTGCCATGGGGGGCTGGAGGGGCTCAGCCATGTAGTCCTGGACCATGTCTTCTGCAGAGTTCTGCTCCTCTGCCAGCCTCTCCACCCAAGACTGGGACACTCCACCCAATGACAATGACAGAGGAAGATGGCTTACCACTTGGCCTCAAACTGGCACACCCAGATATGGGATGAGTCCTCCCATGCCTCAACCTGGCATCCTCACACATTTTGTGCCTCGAGGTACGCAAGGTTCTGCAAGCGCAAGGGGGCAATGTGCAGCTGCCTTGCACTTGCAGAACCTTGCGTGCCTCGAGGCACAACTGAGTCTTGTACTCCTCAAGAACTTCAAGGGTATGAGCCAGAGTGCCCTGGATGCAAGGATCACACAGGCTTGCCAGCTGGTAGACCCTGTCACTGCAGAGTGGCATCAATTGACTCTGCACACCAGCCAGAATTGAGGGCTGTGTTGGGCTAGCAGGTTCAAAAAAGGTGGTATGATTCTGAACAGGTGGGCAGCATCTTCCCAGTGGTGAATCTCCCTGATTACAGAAGGGGCAAATAAGGAATTATGCACACCTATTACCTGCTTGCACTGCGGTGGCAGATCTCCTTAACAGGTTTCAAAAATGCTAGTTGAAAAGAAGTTAATGTGTTAATAATAAAGTTGTGGCCGAATTTTCCCAAACCTGAAGTTATCTCACCTGTTTGTTTCCTGGGCTTGGGGGGGGGCAAAGACACACATCTTTTCATCTCTCAGGTAAATTGTCTGCTCCCCAGAATGTAGACCAGAAAGCTACCTGCCTACATAGAAAAGAGCAGGTTGCTAGCAAAGATTGTCATTGGAAATCAAGGTCAAAAACATCCAAACTATGTAAAAGAAAGGTAGTGGAGAAACAGAGACAAAAATCAAAATATATGAAATGCAGCATTAGAGGTGAGCCTTACAGATACCACAGACATCCAGAAAAGTTGGGTACTCATTCAATGAATCTTGAACTCTCAATAGAGCAAAAATGGAGCCATTATAGACCCCTCCAAAAACTGAGGCTATCCTACCATGCACATATAATGAAAGTAGTACATAATGCACTAAAGAAGACCTAGCATGAGGTGGGTTGACTCAACAAATGGACCCACAGTGGTTAGTTGTCAAGACCTGAGCAGAACTTACTGGAAAAGAGAATATTGTTAGGAAGGGGCAGTAGGAAGAAAGAACAATATAATGTGATGCTGTTAATTTGTAAGATCTTAGCAGAGCTGTTAATGAGAACATTTTGGAGATGAATAACTCATATGGTCACCACACATCAGAAATGACTTGATGGCACTTAGTACCTTTTGGTTGTTGTTGTAATTGTCAGGCAATTGTTTAGTGTCAGGATGGGTGGAATGAAGTCTATGGCAGGAGACAAGCACCACCTGTCTACCTTTTGAAATGCCCTTTTTGAGGACTAATAATTCAGCCCCTACTGACTGGATTCTTTCCAAAAAAAATAAAAAATAAAGCAAAGCAAAGCAAAGTGTTCTGCTTATATACCACTCCATACCACTTCATGTAGTCTCTGGGTGGTTTGCTGGTTTTAATTACAGTATGCAGGCTACACATCTCTCCCCCCCTCTTACCAACCTCGGAAGGATGGAAGGCTGAGCCCACCATGAGTCTGCTACCTGGGATTGAACCCCAGGTAATGAGCACACTTTTACCTGCAGTACAGGCATTTTACCACTGCGCCATGGGACTCTAAAAAAGTGAGTGGGCCAACCATTCTCTTTCAAGATAAACAAGGTTGGTCTTTGTATGATCAGTTTTAAATATGGGGACATTTAGAGTTACATGTTCCTGAATGAGTGAGTAAAACAATTTTACTTAAAAAAATCTTAATTGGAAAAACCTGTGCTCAAATTCCATATTTGGCACATAGTAGAGCAGCCTATCAGGTATATGTAACTACCATATGCCAAATTTGGCAATGATAAGTTTAAACATTATAGTTTTTTGTTTGTTTGGGGATATGGCCATTTTGAGCATTGCCTTATTGAATGTTGATTTGCTCTACCAGCTGAATATCACTGCTGTAGTCTTGTTGCAGCAAAGATATTCCTCCTCACCTCCGTCTCTTAGAAGTAACACATGTGTGTCCTTCTACATAATCAGTAGCATATCTTTCTACACACTTGAATTGATTGTCTCTTACTTTGGTCTCACATTCATTCATTTAGATTTATTATATTTCTTTGTTTATTCTATGTTTTCCTGTGTAAAAGTGTGACTCAGAAAACAAAATGCAGTTGTCAAAATGTCAGTTATATTTAAGGAAGAAAGTTATTCTAATCTGCAAGCTAATTAGGCTCACTTATTTGCATTTAGACTGTCATAAAAGCATTTTTAAAAGATCATAAAATGATTTCTGGATCCTACGTTTCATCAGCATGTAACAGAATTATCAGTCTGATGTGTTCATTGATGCGTACCAAGAAATACCTGAAAAAGAATACAAATGTGTTTGTTGCAATTCTCCAAGAAGAGATGCTCAGAAGTGTCTGTGTGGGTTTTTTTGAAAACAGATGAAAAATGTATTCTAGCATAGAACTGAGAGTTCTCTGAGGGGAAAAGTGTTCAACATCTTATGTGTTCACATTATACTTTGATTTTTAGAGTCAAGGTATTCTTGACTGTAACTGATATTTTGGATTCATTTCAGCTGGGGATTAGACCATGGTATGGCACTGAAATAGCATTGGTTGGCATGCAAAACTAGCTCCTAAGGAAGGCAGACAGTGGGAGGTAACCTTGTTTGTCCTCCTCTATCATTCTGTAGTGTTTGATACTGCCAGCCATAGTACCCTTCTGGGACAGCTATCAAGTTGAGAGACGCTCCTCTAAATCCATATTGTTACAAGATGCTTCACCAAGGGATGCTAAAAAGCCAAAAAGAAGGAACTGTGCCTTTTCCACTGTGGCTTCAAGGGCCTTTTCACACGACCCCTAAGATCCACTGGCCACTTAAATTCGGACTAGAGATCTTGGGGGTTCATTGCTCTTCCTGCGTCCTCACCCCTCCACACTTCCTTGATCCTGTCTGCGTGAGGGGAGGGAGAAAAAAAGGGGACAAAAGAAAGCAGGCTCACCTCCATTTGCTGGTCCAAGCCTCCCCGCCCCGTCGTCATCCTGATTCCTTCTCTTAAAGGGGCGGGAGGCAAAAACAACAACAAACAGAAGTGAGGAGAGCCGGGCACTCACTCCTTTACATCCGGATCTGGGATTTTTCACCCTCCAAGAGCAGGTACCTGAAAAGTGCACTGGGACGCGCTTAGGTGGGCGTGGCCGCACTTAATTTTCTATAAACTCCGGAGCTGGTGGGGAAACAATTTTAAGCTCCAGAGCTGGGAGCCATTTGCGCGGAGTTTAGGGGTCGTGTACAAATACCCCAAGTCTCTAGAACAAAATGGGGAGAGAGGGACATCATGGTCCTTCCCTCATAGTTAGAAAGCTGGTAAATGTTGGATTATTTAAAGCTGCATTTCATTAACTAAATCTCCAAAATGGTGTCATTTTTGAAACTAACAATTTCTAGACTTTTAGAGGTTTATTTATATTTATAGTGATAATTATTGTCCATTGCATCATCTTGTTTTTGAATGTACATTTTGTTTTTATAGGGTATTGAGAGCTGTAAATGTTATGTTTTGGGTAAACAGCCCACAGTAATATATGTACTAATAGTGGTCATATAAATTGAATGACTGACTGACTGAATTGATGAATACAATTCAGACAAAATTATTTAAAAACTGAACTCAAATGTTGTTTGTGCCACGATCTATGTATACAGTTTTAATTTCCATCTAAGTTGATGACTACTGCTACTTTGTGGTTGTTGAAGGTCTTCTGGAAGCCCTTCTGACGTCTTGGAAATTTTGATGTGTTGCAGAGGGTGTGTGTGTGTGAGAGAGAGAGGGTGTGTGTGAGTGAGTGAGTGAGTGAAATTTCCTATCTCCTGAGGAATATTTGTAGGTGTAAAAGCCAGCATATTCCATAATACTCAAATACCTGTAGGCATAAAACACATATTTACACTTACTATTCTTTTGACTAGCTGACACTTTCCTTTCCCATCCCTCAAAAATTTAATCTACTTTACAGTATACTGTCTCTTGCTGATACTGATTATTTCCAATTCAGGACATTTTTTTAAAACTTGAGCCATATAAAATGGGGAGGGGGACAACACAAGTCCTGGAAGATGATTTTACTCATTTCACTCCTTTGTAAGAAAACCTATCAGTAATTGTCTCATGGGACATTTTTTTTTACCCAAGTAACAGAACAATGTCTGTTGAACTAAATCTTGAAGATGGTTTCTGCTAGTTTTCTTATCCACTACGTTATGCAGAACTAACAGCCCGAAGGCCTGGATAGTGGGTGGGGATATTCATATTTTGTTGTTGCTACTGAATTGTGCAAACTAGACATTTTCAAATTTCTGTTTTCACACTGCAGTTCTCCCTGTCCTTTGCTGTTTGGGGAATTCTACATGTTACACCCCCAAAACACAAATAAACACACATCTAGTGCAATGAACATGAAGTCTTTCTTTAATAGACCTCCTGCCATATCTAAGCTGAGGAGAATCTCTGACATCCTTTCATCTACTGTAGAAATATAGTTGAAAGAATATTTTCACCACACTGTGGACTTGAATCATACAAAGCATTCTTTTTCTAAAATGTTTTCTATGAGGAACAGTACTTCCAGCACTGCTTCTTTCTCTCCATCTTTCTTCGGCCCTGGGCATTCTCAAACAGTGGCAGTTTGTGTCTAAAAGTAAGTTCTCTGTTGTTCTTCATGTTCTTCCATGGCTGCATTTCATGACACCAGTTTATATTTCCTTGATTAGGATGTGTAAGTGTGCATATGCCCCTCATATTTTGCTGCTTGGATGACCATTAAGAAAGTGGTCAAACTTCCAGGAGCATCTGAAAGGCATATCAGTATCTACGTAATTCGTCATGGACAGGATTGTGTTAAATTGCATGTTCTCCTTTCCAAACTCAAAGCTCTCAGCCTCTTGAGTAACAACAGGATTATGCACTTTTGGAGGCGGCACTTCAGTTGGATTTATATTGGAGAAAGCCTTTGAAATGTTTGCAATTTTTTCTGTTGGGATCATTTTCTTCCGTTTCTGATCAGTATGCAGCAGGTTGCCCACTGTCTTCATCTGTAGACATGCAGTGATTAGACATGGGCACGACCAGAAAAAATGACATTTCGAGTTTTCACTTCTCGGAATGGATCCGTTTCAGGTCTTTTCTGTTTGTCGTGAAATTTTTTAAAAATTTGTTGTTTCGTCATTTCGTTTGTCGTTTGTCGTTTCCACCGCGATTTAGTGCAATTTGACTTCTCAGAGCATAGGGGCATCCCGCAATCAGGGCTGGCACTAGGTGTTTTTGCGCCCCAGGCGGCGGGCGGGGTGGGGGGGCGGGCGGCGGGGGAGATGTGGGCGGGTGGCGGTGGCGGGGGCCCATGTGTGGGTGGTGACAGTGGCAGGGGGGAGGCGCTTGCAGGCAAGTGGGCGGGCGGCGGCGCGGGTGGGCGGGCAAGTGGGCAGTTAGGATATCACTTAGGATAGAGCTTCTGTTCTTGGCTTGCACCCCAAATGTGTGTGTGTGCAAGCAAATTGAAGTTGGGAAAATAGAAAATAAATGGTGGTATAATTTTTAAAATAAATCCACACCTCCCACTCCCAGTCGAACCTCCCCCTTTATCCAATATCAGAAACAAATCCTCACAAACTGCCAGAGAAGAAATAAAGAATAAACTGCTATTCCCTTCAGCAGACAAAGCTGCAGGGAATCAAAGAAATTATTTACTAAAATCAATTCCCTCCCTGCCTGTCTAACTAAAATCCTAAAGCCTCCAGCCTCCCTCCTCAATCTCGATCGGATCACACCAGCACCAGCAGCCAGCCCTCCTCCCTCAACCACATCCATACACCCGACTGCGATTTCTGGAAGGTGTCTTGGCTTTTTATGCCCTCCGAGACATCCAGAAGTGTCAGTCCAAAACCTGGCGATGCCATTGGTGGAATGGTTCAAAAAAATTGCATGGTTCCATCCCATGCCCAGCCCAAATGGGCAGGTCTAAAAAAATAAAAAATAAAATAAAATAAAATAAATATGACGTTTTATTGCTATAAAAAAACCCACTGCTGCTACTATCAAAATTCAGGCATTTAAAATAAATAAATTTCACATGTTTCTGTGGTGATTTGGTGTGTTTTTTGACCACGATTTCAAAAGAAAAACTGCAGTCGCCATTTTGAATCCCACCACCACCACATGGCATGGTGAGATGACGAGGATGACCCCCCCCCCAGCCTGGTGCAAGCAGCCCAGGACGGGAGAACAGGGGGGGAAGCCGGGGACCCCCCAGAAACCACCCCTCTGGTAGGTGGCAAAGCCTCAGGCAGGCATATTTGCGCCTGCTTTTTTTGGCCGGGAGTCGGGTTTTTTTTAAAAAAAACTTTTTCTGTGCTTCGCATTGCGCGATCACTGCGATGCCACAAATGAAAATGAAAAACCTGACCAAATTTTTCTTTTTTCTGTTCGAGTTCGAGTTCTGATGGCTTAATTATCGTTACCGTTTCCGTTACGTAACAGAAACGAAAAACGGAAACGGAAACGAAAATTTCGCCGAGTCGTGCCCATGTCTAGCAGTGATCACTCTCAGAGATTATTCTAAATGAGCTTTTCCAGACCTTTTCCCTGAAATTCAATGTTTTCATTTCATTACTCTTCCAGATACTGGGATACATAACACAGGAACAGATCTTTTCTGTGTCCTTTTCCCTATCTTTGATGAGAGAACTCCACTTTCTGAGTGGACTTCTCTCATCAACCCTATCCCACTATGTAGTGACAGCATTCTGTGGTCATATTTCCCATCATTATCCACGCCATCTTGACCTCAAGAAAATAATTTGGAAAAATGTACAGATAGTAATGTTGATGGCTTGCCATAAATGAATTGTGTTTCTTCTCTTTCATGGATAGAATATTATATTGCTATAGAAAACATTAAGTTGCTTGTGCAGATGATTGTATGATTTTGGATTGCAGTTGTCTTCTTTAAGACTATTCTTATCTGAGAATGGATACTTCCTTTTCTGCATATATTGACCAGAAGTGCTTATTTTTTGTTGATATTGTTGATTTAGCTCTCACATTCTATTGTGTGGGATGAAGATAAGTACTTCAAATGGAAAACCAGTACATTTGTTGGGCCATTTTCCAGTCTCTGCTGTATGTGTATGTGTGTTCGTATTATTATTTTTTTTTGTCTATTGAAAATAACTACAGTACATGGCAAATGCCTAAAATGCGGGGACATTGTTTTCTTTAACTATCAATACCATTCCAAACTATCATCTAGATCACAGTCAAGTATCTTGTCACTCTGGATGAACACTGGATCTTTTTCCTTCAGACTCAGACCTGTATCCACAATCAAAGGAGGGTAAAATGGAAAGGAAAGTGAAAAGAAAGAAAGAAAGGAAATAACAGAAATTACTGAATATTACTTTATTTTTATTTTTATTTTTATTTTTACAGCTTATATGCTGCCCACTACCCAAAGGTCTCTGTATATAATTATAGAATTCTTCACATAAGAAATGAGGACAATTCAGTTGCAAGAACTAATGATATATTAGTTAAAGTTCTGTTAAATAGTATAAACAGTAACTACAGTAGGCCTGCTGAATCGATGTAACTTGAGGAGTTCACTCATTAAATTACCAGTTCAGTAGCCCTACTCTAGTTGTGACTTATTACTCAAAGAATAGGATTTCAATCAGTGTATGTAAAGTGCTTTACACACTGAAAAGTTATAAAAATGATGTTGTAAACCCTGTTTAAATCTTTACGGCAGAGAGAACAGTGGTTCCAATGCAGAAGTATATCCTGCAGCTGGTAAGTATCTTAGGAATTAGAGATGGGCACAACCAGAAAAAATGATGTTTCGAGTTGTCGTTTGTCGGGACGGGTCCGTTTTGGGTCGTTTCCGTTCTTCACGAAAATTTTCAAAAATTTGTCGTTCCGTTTGTCGTTTGGTCGTTTGGTCGTTTGTACCCCGATTTAGCGCGATGATGTCCCAGTGGGGGCATCCCGCAATCAGGGCCGGCGCTAGGTGTTTTAGTGCCCTAGGCGGCGGGCGGGGCGGGGGCGGGCGGCGGGCGGGGAAGTGCGGGCGGGCGGCGACAGTGGCAGTGGGAGGCACGGGTGGCAAGCGGGTGGGCGGGCGCTGGCCGCGGGTCCCACAATGATCCTTCCAGATTCCAGAATGATTCCAGACTAGCAGGTTGAAAAAAAAACACTTTAAAGTTGGGTGATGGATTCGTTGCTGTTGCTGCACAAGAGTGCATCCTATGCAATAAAGCAAACAAAATGGGCAGAATGCTTGCAAATATATTTCTTTTTTTTCTCTTGGTCAATGCTGCTGCTGTGCTGCTTGGTCTTGCTGCCTGTTATACTTTTTTGTTTGTTTTGTTTTGAAGCTTTTATCCATCCCATCTCCCCTCCACCTCTCAGAGAAAGCAGGAGACACAGACATTCCATTCCTCCCCAAATCTGGATGAGGGTCTACTCCTCTCAATGCCCCCCCATCTCCAATGTCACTCCTGGCTTGTTTAACTAAAGCCAACCAAGCTATTAAGCAACTGCAACCCAGTGGTCATCCAGTGGTTAGAGATTCAGTCTGGTAGTGGCATGGGTTAGGGTTAGGGTTAGGGTTTGTTGGCTCTGGGCTGCACCTCTGGGTACCTCTGACCCACTAGGACAGTGTACTGGCATACAGGTTAGGGTTAGGGGTAGGGGTAGGGGTAGGTAATAGGGATAGTGGGCTCTGGGTTGCTCTGTGACTTACTAAAGGCAAACTTATGTAGAGAGCAGTGTAGTAGTTTAGTTTTGAACTACTGTTACTCAGCATTTCTTATCCAGATAGGAGCCTTACTGGGAAATCTACTGGAGTTGATAAAATGTGGTTGAGGCCATAGTAAAGATCTGCATCTTTATAGCAAATGCTGGGTCGAGAAATACCCCCTAGCTGTGTACCTGTTCCTTCAGGAGGAATGTAGCCCCATTAAGGTTCAACAAATTTCCCTCTAACTGGTCTGAAAGTCCTCCCAAAGAGTAGCATCTTCATTTTAACTGGATTCATTTTCTGTTTGTTGGCCCTCATCCAGTCCACTATTGGCACTAGACAGCTCTCAAAGATCTATACAGCATCATCTGCAGACAAAACAAAGGAGAAATAGAGCTGCATGATATCACATGGCAGCAAATCCCAAATCTCTGTACAATATCTCCCAGAGGCTTCATATAGATGTTTAAAAGCATTGAGGTAATGTCCAACCCCTGTAGGACCCTATAGCAAAGTTCCTAAGGGCTGGAAATTACATCACCAAACTGTACAATCTGGGTTCAGCTATCAAGGAAGGAATGAGGGGAGAACAGAGCACCCTTTTTAAATCATGCATATTTTCATCACCGCCCAACTAATTATCTGAATGACCCCAACAGGAAACTCTGTTTAACCCACACCAGTCCTCTTTATATCCCTGGAATGCATTTTTTCTTCTGTTGTATGTTCTCTGGAAATTCAACAGAATCCAGTTCTCACTCTACTGCAATCCCTCGTTGCATTGTTACACAAAATCCTGAACCAGTTTATTAATTATTTGCAGCCAGTATTATCCACCCCTTTGAGCAGCCATTACTTCCCCGAGAAATAGGTCAAGTAATTATGAATACTGCCATTTGCTGAAAGATGTAGAACTTCTCCTAATAAAATAGGATTTGTTCTTTCTTAATTACTCCTTCAAATTTGCAGGGGAAGAAGCTTGAACAGCTGAAATTCCTCTTATATCCTTTAAAGACAGATAGTTACAATTTTCACACATTAATAACTCCCTAAAATGGCATTCCATGACCATTTTGGGCCATTCCTCAATATTTTGCATCTTTGACGGTGGTAGTAGTATAACTATTTGGATTCATAATGGGTTGGAGAGATGAAACATTCACCTTTTTGCCAAAAAATAAAATAAAATAAAAAAGGCTTCAGCAGTTTTTGCCAGGGCAAGGATATGATAGGGAGCCTGGGTAGCATATTAGATTGATGTATTGTCCTCTATGTACTGGCATTTTCATTTCTGGGGTCTACCAATTCCAAAACAAAACCATTTTTATAGTTGTGCAGAATCCTGAAAGAAATGAGTTCAGGTGGTATCAGCCTCAATTCCTTTGTACGAGAGGACACATCAAAAAAGCTGCCCTCCTAAGTGGATGGCAATTCATCACTCTCCATTTTGAAAAGTCACTGGATGATAAGGACAGGGAGGAGGGAATATTACTTCCCATATGTTTTTGTCAGTGACTTGTTCTCTCTAACTTACTTCCATGTACACATGAGGAGGCATATCCATCGAGAAAATGAAGGTTAAATCTCCATTATTATCAAACATTTCCTGATTATCAAATACAACTGACCTTCCTATTCTATTTCCAATCAATGATGGATTCTCAGTGTAATGAGATTTGATGACAGATGATGTGCCAAAATGAAAGAAAGGAAAACAAATAGCAGAAAAGTGATTTATATCCTATAAGTGCCTACATGAAAAATAAGAATTTAGACTGTGTTCTCAAATGATGGGGATATATTCAGTTGAAACATTTCCTTTAAAAAAGAAGAATCTTTTTTCATATTAAAGCTTCTCTGACAGAAATTCTCAATGCAGAGTATGGTATAAATAGACAAAATAGTCCACATGACAGAAACTAAGCCTCACCAGAGTAGTGGCTTGCCACTAATGGGTAGGATATAAGTACAATCAATAAATAAAAAATGAGGGCCAACTGAACAGATAGTATGTTAGTGAGTCCAAACTAGGGCTGGACATGAAATGGAAAATTTATGTTTTGTTTAATTTCATTTCGTTACTCATTGTGTTTCATTTTGATTCATTACTAAATGACTTTTTATTGAATTTTAGTAATAAAATGAAATGAGTAACTAAATGATTGGAAGCTGTCGCCACCCAGTTGAGACTTTTTGACAGGTCAGGCTGTTCCCACTAAGGATGGTGGCAGCTTCTGAATCATTCTGACCTGTCAAACCCAGCTGGGAGGCGGGTGGCAAGGCAGAACTGAGCAAACCAACCTCCTGAATTTCCTGCTCCTGGCTCTGTTCTCCCTTGCCATCCCCCTTCACAGCTGGGGCCTTTTGACTGGCTGTGGGTGGGGGGTTGGGAGGGGGCCTCCTCATGCCCCATCTGTTAAAAAGCCCCACTGAGAGGCATGGAGGGACAACATGCCAGAAGGGAGCAGGGTTTTTATCGCTGCCTACTCCTTTTTGCCTTTTGCCCCTCTCCCACCTTCCAGCTGGGGCTTTTTGACACATTGAGGTATGCAGTTGGGGGAAGGGGAGCCCCCCCTCTCCACACCCTTCCCTGTAAAACAGAACCCAGCTGAATGGTGCTGAAGTAGCAGGGAATTCCCTGCTGCAGCATGCACTGAGCTCATGGCAGCAGGGAATCCCCTGATGTCAGCACTCCCCCTCTCAGACCCCTCCTGTTTCAGGAAAAATCAGGGGATGCACTTCTGCTGTGAGCTCAGCACCTGCAGCAGCAGGGAATCCCCTGGTCTTCCAGCGCCTTCCAGCTTGTTGTTGTTGTTTTTTTAACAGGGAGGGCTGTGCGGAGGGGGTAGCCCCCCTCTGCATAGACATACCTTTAAAAAAGTTGGGAGGAAGGGTTTGCTAGGGAGAAGGAAGGAGGCAGCAGTAAATTGAAATGGATCTTGAATTTACCACTGTCTCCTTCCTTCTCCCATGCTCCCTCTCCTTCCAAGGTAGGGTTTTTGGACAGGGAGGGCTGTGGACTGTGGACAGTGGTGACTTCCCTCCATTGACCACAGCACTCACTGTCTAAAACACACACACACCAGAGGAGGGGATGGCAGGGGATAAAGGAGTGTTCAGGCAACAAATTTGCTGCTGACTGACTGTTCTATTCTCCCTAGCTGCCTGCCTCCCAGCTGAGATTTTTTGATAGCCTGAGCTGTCAAAACCAGCTGGAAGGTGGTGGTGAGCAAAAACCAAGCAAAGAAACCTCTGGCAGATCTTGCTGCTGCAGCAATATCTTGTAATTGTTCCCTGGTTTGGTCTCTTCTGAACCGAAAATATAATTTCATTTCAGTTTGGAACAACTCGCTCTCTGTCATTTTGTTTCACTTTGAAATGGTTTGAAATGTTACAAAATGGACAAAACAGCATGTTATTTTTGTAAGGTGCCAATCCCTTCTCCAAACCCCTAGAGAAGATGAAAATTTGTTACTGCTACTCTGGCCTTACTATTATGATGCAGTTATTATGTTGTTGGGCAGAAGCGGGTATGGATCCACTATCACTCAGCTCCAGCCTGTCCCCATGCCATCTTCTCTTCTGTTTTGGCTGCTCTGCCAGTTGATTTTAGCTAGCACAGCAGTTGTGGCAACACGTTACTTCTGCTGGCAGACGTTTAAGGCCAAATAGAATATCTTATAAATTGGAATATCTTATAAATTATATGCACCAACTATTGGTGCTGAAGAGTCTGAGATAGACCAATTCTATGAAGACTTACAACTCCTTCTAGAACTGACACCAAAGAAAGATGTTCATCTCATCATAGGGGATTGGAATGCTAAAGTAGGGAGTCAAGTGATAAAAGGAATAACTGGCAAGTTTGGCCTTGGATTTCCAAATGAAACAGGACAAAGGCTAATTGAGTTTTGTCAAGAGAACAAGCTGGTCATTGCTGTCAAGAATATACTTGTGAGTGAGTTTTTCAACTTGCAATTAGAGATATAGAGTCCAGCTGTGGACTGAAGCAAGCTCAGTAAAATGGCCTTGACAGGAAGGTGAGTGTCCAAGGACAGTAGAGCGTAGCTCAGAAGTGTGGATGAGAGAAGCACTTATGACATGTGATGTGAAAGTAAAGAAATGATTGGAAAGAAATGCTATATATACCTTATGTATTGCAATATGTTCTTGCTGTTTGGCCAGGGCTGTTTAGTCAGTAAGCCTGATGTGTTGGCTGTGATAAGGAAGAGTAGCAGGATTATGTATGCTACTGGATGTAAGTCTGGAAACCAATGGAACCTGTATATATTTTGTAAATAGACTGCAATAGAAAACCAGCAACAGAGTCTGTCATATTTTGCCTCTAATCCTTGACATTGCTGCAACTCTGCTAATTGAGGTTAGCTCCTCATACATTCCTTGACAGGTTATGGGCCCAGTCAACGTTTAAGCCAGCATGTTAAGTGGTTAGAGAAAAGTTTTTGAAGTTGCTGAGTTTGAAGCTGAAAGCTGAAAGAAGTTGCCAGGCAGTCTTCCCTGATGTCTGAGAAGGAAGAGAGTGGGCAAAGCTCAGAGAGTGAGAGTGAGCCAGAAAGCCTGCGCAAAATGCAGTCTGCCACAGCAAGTGGAGTGTTGCCGGTTCCAAGGCTTGGTGAATCTAATTTTTTAGCTTGGAGTCTCAAAATGGAGATGTACCTGAAGCGTGAAATTTTGTGGAAATGTGTGGAAAATCCCAGAGCAGTGGATGATGACAAGTTTGATGAAATAAATCAAAAAGCATTGGCTACAATTCTGTTAAGCTTGCAAGATTCCCAGTTGAACTATATTCGTGGCATAAGTTCTGCTAAGGACTGCTGGGAAGGACTGAGAAATGTACATGTTCGTCAAACAGCATGTAGTAGAATGCTGCTGACCAGAAAGCTGTACAGAAAAAGGCTGAATGAAGGTGACAGTGTGTCTGAACATCTAAGCTTCATGAGGCAAACATTTGTGGAGTTAGAATTAGCAGGTTTAAGATACACGGACGGTCACAAAGCATATGTGATTCTAAGCAGTTTAAATGAAACATGGGACAATTTTGCATTGAGTTTTGAAGCACTGCAAGATCAAGACTTAACTGTGGATTATTTTTCCGGTCAGCTTCTTGAGGAGGAAAGGAAGAATCTGGAAAGGAATGCAGTCTGTGGAGACAGAGATTTACGACCCAAGACGAGGACGAGAGAACCCAGTCGTCAGGGAGACAGAGAGTCCAGTCGGAGGGTCAAGGAAGAGGAAGGAAAAGCTTTCTTTGTAAAAAAATGTTTTATATGCCAATCCACGAGGCATCTAATGAGGAATTGTGATAAGAAGTCTTCTGGAAAGTGTCAACAGAAGGAGCTGTACCAGAGAAGGGGCTTTGCTGACAATAAATCTTTTGTTGTTAAAGGTACTGAGGAAAACACAGAAAACTCTTGGTTTGTTGACAGTGGGAGTTCAGAGCAAATTTGTTGTAATTCTTCAAAGTTCCAGAATCTGCATCAAGCCAGAAGAAGATTTGTGACTTTGGCAAATGGGGAAAAGTCAGAAGTGACTGTAGAAGAAGATTTAAATGTTCCAGGTTTGGGTAAGATTCAAAATGTATTGTGTGTGCCATCATTACAAAACAATCTGTTAAGTGTAAGCTGCTAAGTGGAGAATGGGTACAGTGTAGAATTTAATTCAAAAGGCTGTAACATAAAGAAATCCAACAATGTGTGTGCTATTACTGAAAAAATAGGTAATTTATACTATTTAAAAATGATAAAGATGATACCAAAACATGTTTTGTTCAAGGGAATGAAAACTATTCCAAAGAAAAGAAAATGCAAGAAAGCAAAGTGGTTGTCCAATGAGGCCCTACAAATAGCGGAGGAGAGAAGGGACACAAAATGCAAGGGAGAAAGGAAAAGATACAGAAAACTGAATGCAGGCTTCCAAAGAATAGCGAAGAGAGACAGGACGGCCTTCTTGAATGAACAGTGCAAAGAAATAGAGGAAAACAACAGAAAAAGAAAAACCAGAGATCTCTTCAAGAAAATTGGAGATATTAAAGGGGCATTTCATGCAAAGATGGGTATGATAAAGGACAAAAATTGTAAGGACCTAACTGAAGCAGAAGAGATCAAGAAGAGATGGCAAGAATATACAGAGGAATTATATCAGAAAGATCTGGATGTGCCTGATAACCAAGATAGTGTAGTTGCTGACCTGGAGCCAGACATCCTGGATAGTGAAGTCAAGTGGACCTTAGAAAGCATTGCAAACAACAAGGCCAGTGGCAGTGACGGTATTCCAATTGAACTCTTTAAAATCTTAGAAGAGGATGCTGTAAATGTGCTACACACAATATGCCAGCAAATTTGGAAAACCCAGCAGTGGCCAGAGGACTGGAAAAGATCGGTCTACATCCCAATCCCAAAGAAAGGCAACGCCAAAGAATGCTCCAACTATCACACAATTGCACTCATTTCACACGCTAGCAAGGTTATGCTCAAAATTCTACAAGGGAGGCTTCAGCAGTATGTGGAAAGAGAACTTCCAGAAGTGCAAGATGGATTTCGAAGGGGCAGAGGAACTAGAGATCAAATTACCAACATGCGCTGGATTATGGAGAAAGCCAGAGAGTTCCAGAAAAACATCTACTTCTGCTTCATCGACTATGCCAAAGCCTTTGACTGTGTGGACCACAACAAACTATGGCAAGTCCTTAAAGGAATGGGAGCGCCTGACCACCTTATCTGTCGCCTAAGAAATCGATATGTGGGATAAGCAGCAACAGTCAAAACTGGATATGGAACAACTGACGGGTTTAAAATTGGGAAAGGAGGCTGTATACTGTCACCTTGCCTATTTAACTTATATGCAGAGTACATCATGCGAAAGGCAGGTCTGGATGAGTCACAAGCTGGAATTAAGATTGCCAGAAAAAATATCAAAAACCTCAGATACGCAGATGATACTACTCTGATAGCAGAAAGTGAGGAGGAATTAAAGAACCTCTTAATGAGGGAGAAAGAGGAGAGTGAAAAAATGGTCTGAAACTTAACATAAAAAAACTAAGAGCATGGCCACCGGTCCCATCACCTCCTGGCAAATAGAAGGGGAAGAAATGGAGGAAATGACAGAGCATATTTTCTTGGGCTCCTTGATCACTGCAGATGGCAACTGCAGCAATGAAATTAAAAGACGCCTGCTGCTTGGGAGGAAAGCAATGGCAAACCTAGGTAGCATCCTAAAGAGCATAGATATCACTTTGCCAACTAAGGTCAGGATAGTCAAAGCTATGGTTTTTCCAGTAGTGATGTATGGAAGTGAAAGCTGGACTATAAAGAAGGCTGATCACCGCAGAATCGATGCTTTTGAACTGTGGTGCTGGAGGAGAATCTTGAGAGTCTCCTGGACTGCAAGGAGATCAAACCTATCCATCCTGAAAGAAATCAATTCCGAATGTTCACTGGAAGGACAGATGTTGAAGCTGAGGCTCCAGTACTTTGGCCACCTCATGAGGAGAGAGGAATCCTTGGAAAAGTCCCTGATGTTGGGAAAGATTGAAGGCAAAAGGAAAAGAGGACGGCAGAGAATGAGATGGTTGGACAGTGTCATCAATGCAACCAATATGGATTTGACCAAACTCTGGGAGGCAGTGGAAGATAGGAAGGCCTGGCGAGCTCTGGTCCATGGGGTCATGAAGAGTCGGAGACGGCTGAACAACTGAACAACAACAACAGAATAGAAAGGGTACTGCCAGTAGAGATGGGCCTGATTCAGCGAAATTTTCATTTTCGTTTTTGTTTTTCGTTTCCGTTATGCAACGAAAACAAAAACGAAAATTTTCCAGAAAATGAAACGAAAACAAAAACAAAACGAAAATTTTTGCCCTGTTTTTCGTTTTCGTTATGGCAGACACATCCCAACAAAAAGAATGCTAACGAAAATGAAAAATTTTTGTTTTCATTTTGTTTTTTCGTTTCGTTTCGTAATGAAAACAAAAATGAAAAATGCGCAAAAAAACCCGAAAAATGAAAACGAACCGAAACAGACCCCAAAACGACAAACGAAAAATGAAAAATTATTTTTTTGAGTCGTGCCCATCTCTAACTGCCAGCACAAGGGTGGTTGTGCTTCAACCAGGCTTCTGTCCATTTCATATCCTGTATGGCTGGTGCACTGCCAAGTTCACTCATCTGTTGCAATGCAATCTATGGAACATTTGAGACCAGAATGAAGGATGTTTGGTATGCAGTTTTTGCTTTTAGTGTCCCGAAAGAACTCTGTGAAAAAAAGTAATACATTTTAAAAATCACTCTTGAAACTGTCTGGTTGGTCACTTGTCATGCTGCCACCCTCCTTTCTTTCTCTTCCTCTTAAGTAAAAAAGGCAGAATAGAGATTACTGATTTAATTAAATTCACATTAAAATATTTTTCTGAGGAAAAGCTATATTAAGAAATATGTTCAGGTTTTAAAAACATAGGAAGAGGATTCACACACACACACACACACACAAACAAGCGCACACACACGCACACACACAAATCCATGTATGCTGTAATGCACACAAAAATGTCCTGTTACTAACAAGGTTGTAGTTTGCAAAACACGTGAGCATTCCTCTTCAAAGCCATAGCTTCATGAAACAAAACACAATTTGTGTTCCTAATACTAAATGCTAGTGCTGCTTTGCTTTTCAAACCAAAGCTTGCCTTCTTCTGTCTATTTCTATGAGAGGACGCTTTGGCAATTCTCAGAATACTACGTCATGTTTCAAGTTTCACTGACAGGCCACTTCACACAAAGCTCAGAGTGAAATTGCAGATTCTTTATTACCAGAAGCATCCAGGAAAGTGCAAGGGGAGGGGGAATAATTTTGAGAATTACCAGTGAAAGCTCTTCAGGGAGTTCTGCATGCCTGCAACAGAATTCAAGTGCAAGACAATTGTGGAAGTGCCTCCTCAATCCAAGCAAGCCAAGGCATTCTGAGGGAAGCCAAACAGACCAGTGAAATCAATTTATCAAGTGATATTCCTTGTGTTGAGGGGAAGGGGGAACTATGAAATGTGTCAAAGAGATGAAACCAGTGACATTTCTTTGGGGAGTTCTTCACTTCCCGAGACTGATTTATTTATTGACTGAGATGGTCACAGGATTTTGCTGAGAGTGAAACATGAAGTGAATTTTGAATCTTTTCCTCCACTGCACATCCAAGGCATTTCGAGGGAAGCCCCAGGAATTCAATAAGAGCAGTAAAATGTTTTCAGGGAGATGCACATAACATACCATGGAAGCAATATGAGTAGTGTCAGAAAAGAGGCAATTACTTTCATCCTTCTTAATGGAAAGATTATTCTAGAGTATTCTTATAAAAACTACTGAACTTGGAATGCTGTATTTAGAAAAGAGTAATATGACATGTTAAATTTATTCATGACTGAACAGTAATTAGATGATGTGTAATCCTACTGCTACTTGTATATACTGTAGAAAGTTTCAGCATGTCATATTGTTATGCTTCGTGTCATCTCCTTTATAGATATAAATCTTAAGTTTGTGCCTCCCTCTCTTTCTTTTGATTTTTTTACACCCATTGCATTATGCCTGTTATTCACTGGTTCAGAAGTGTTATCATTTTCCAAAAGCTTGAAGTCTCAACTTGCACCTTAGAGGCATATAGATACTATAGAGTAGCAATAATGGAGTGAAATTTTTAATCCTTGGGTTAGGATTACATTTTTATGTGATATCTATTCCTAGAATGTGCATCCTGAGGATAAATGTGAGAAACACACCAGGACACTATAGGGGCACATTTAGGAATAAGATCTTCTAGAATGCAGAAAGTGCCTTCTTAAGAAACAGCCTTAATAAGCAGCCTTAATAAATAGCCTTTCTCAATAGTTTGGTTTCCTTTTGATGATGAATCCAAGCTGTTTTGTTGCTGTTGACACAAAGCTGCTTATATTATGACTTTTTGGTATTTTTTATATCACCTTGATTGTTCAGCAAAAACTGATTTTCTCTTTTCATTTCTGGTGTCTATATGCTCCTACCTTTAAAAAATAAACCAGGGGAATCTCCAGAGGAGGGGCATCACTTTGGTTTTAAGCAAGAAAAAAAGTGAGTGAAGATGCATTTCAGAAAGCAAATAAATAAATAAATAAATAAATAAATAAATAAATAAATAAAATCCAAACAACAGATCAACTGCCACTTACCCTTCTTAGATATGCAATTTGGAAAAATTAACCAAATGGAGCAGATTATTTTTACATTACTGGAGCTGCTGTAGACCATTCCAGAAGCCTTCAGATCTGTTTGGGTTGGTTAGAGTGCTCCAACAAATTTGTTCTGGTGTTTTGGAGATTCAAAATGCTTGTATATGATCTAAAATACTTGGCAGCCATTGCTGTAGCAGAAGAAGGGTGAAAGCAGAGAGATTAACAGCTGAAAGGCAGATCCTCTTCTGGAAGTTCCAGCTGCCTGAGCCATGGAGAGAACTGAGATCAACTTCACCAGGCTGTTGATTTTCCAGTCTCCAAACAGTATCCATTAGACATCCAGGTATGGCAAAGGGAATGTTATGTTTCTTGTTAGACTCGCCATGTTTTAGGATTTTCTTACTTCTGTTTCAAGGCAGCACATTGTGGCTTCATTGGGCTTAGACCTGAATGTAGATGTGAATGTGGGGAGAATATCTGGCTCCTTTGCATGGGCTTTGATTGGGAAGGTCAAAAGAGAGTTTAAAATCATTTCCCCTAAATACTCAGAACCTGAGAACAAATAGCCTCCATTTATATATTTTTAGAGGATGTCTGCTTCAGATATAAAATGCACTATTTATTATGTATTTTGATGTGCTGAATTCAAATATGACAATTACTATTTCCAAGATATTTACGTGGTGGTTTTTTTTTTTTTTTACATTTTATGTCTACATACATTGTGTTAATAGTAGAATTTTAATCATAAATAGTAAACCTTGGTCTTTTTGTGTATTTATGGTTGGTTCACATTATATTTAACCTCTCCTTTATATATAACACTTTAAAAATCAGCAAAAGAGTTATATAAATAAAATGTATCATGAAACAAAAGGAAAAAGCTAGTTATTATTTTAATTTTTTTGTTCCCATTTATTGACTCCACTACTTGTTGTGATGATTGTTTGTTTCTGGCCCCCTTTTCCTTTTTTGTTACTTGTTTATTTCATTCTTATACATTTTTTACATTTTTATTTATTTTCTACAATAAATTACATAAAACAAATATATTGCTTGTCTCCTGTCCTGTTACCACTTCAGTCACAGTTTTTCTCAACATTTGAGCCCAATATAATTCATATCTCTGTTCCCATCTTAAATGAGCATATTTTCATACTTAGTCCTTATTATCTCATCCTTATTCTATCTATCTTTACTTTCATCTATTTTAATACAAATAATATAGCCTATCTAATCTCAACAATCCATTCAAACTTGCTGTTTAGCTCTTTTAAGCAGTTTAGGATAGATTTAGCTAACTATATATATTCTATATATCATCCACAGTATATTTGCCCATTATTCCAAAAAATGCTTAATTTGAGCAATCCTCACTAATTCAAGTTAATACTTCATGGGCCATTATTAGAGAACTACCTCCTGGTCTATATGTTTCACTTTATGCATAGTAGTTCTTGTCTATACCTAACTGCCTCTATTCTTTTTAAAATGTAACAGATTAAAATTTCTTTATATATCAGATTTATCTTTACATTTCCATTTTCCATTTTGCATATCATACCAATTAATTAGTGGCCTTAGACAATCAGAATAGAGAAAACTTTTTTTAATGTAATAGATTCTCTAAGCCAGATTTTTTTTTTACATTCCCTTTTCCTGCCAAGCCTCTTATCTTCACAGGTTGCCCCCCCCTTGTCAAATCCTTTATCTTCATGGATCATTGTATTATCTTGATAGTAATCTTGATGGTCACTCTGCTACTGAAAATTTTCCTCTTTTGGCACCCATATTAAGAAAGACAGACGTGATTATCATATTCCGTGGACTTGGCACATCTAAGGGATTAGCCTTCACTATTCTTGTCATGTTTGTCTTCCTGTTGAGATCCACCTTTTGTTCTGTTTTATCTTATATTTTATTGTTGTTAGGCACCCAGAGTGGCCTTTTATGCCAGTTGGATGGGATACAAATATAACAAACAAACAAACAAACAAACAAACAAACAGTTTTGTCCTATTTAGTGTCAGTTTGGCACTACATGACTTCCTTAAATGGATTGTCTGCTGTCACTGTCCAGAAATAGTCTGCAAGCACTGATGAATTCCATCAAGATCCTTTTGGCACTGATGAATTCCATCAAGATCCTTTTGGGGTCATGAAATGCAAACCCTAACACCAATTGCTGGGAGATTTCACTGCTCCAGTTTGCAGCCCAACAGTTCTGCACTACTTTTGGGTGGTTCTCAATGTCTGACAAAGTCATTTAATTTACCTTGTGTTGTGAGGTGTAGTTCAGAGGAGGATAGGAGAAAATGTGGGTCCTGTGACATTGATGGGACAAGACCAGAAGCTTCATCCTATACCTTTTCTGATTTAAGTAAGATTGATTCTGGTGCATCAGGAACCAATAGTCCTTCTCCATGGGGTACTGGGCATGTAGCTGATGGAATGTTTGGATTATGCACAGTCTATTTTTTAATCTGCTTTGACACACCTTTGACACACCTTTCCCAACTGGAGTTACCACAAAGAAGTAACAATTACTAGTATGATCTTTTGGCTCCCTCCAAATCATTGGCACTGTAAAAGGTATAGATTTCCTTTTCCTGTTCAATCTCTGGTGAAGATTTGTTGCACAAGTGTTGCAGCATAAGTGTGGGGCCCAACTATTTTCCTGATCTCCAGTTTTGCAACCCAAATAAATGTGAGTGTTTATGCTGTGCTTTTGTGATGCAAAACTCACTTCACCACAAATATAGAAGTTATCTGCACTGTTCACACAAGGACAAGGCATTTCAACTCACTTTAGTGAAACAGAAATGTGTCACTTTGCAAAATCCAACACTGACAAATAGGAGAGCATAAAACTGCATGATTTGAGGGCACCTAGAAATCAGCTTGGAATGGATTTTTAATGACATATATTTGGAATACACATCAGATTAGATGTTGTTTGTACACTGATTATCTTCACTAAAAACACTTGAACATTAATGAACTCTTCCTAAAAAAAAATTCTCCCCAAGTTGACACTATAACACAATCCCACTATCCACCTGGCTGCCTATAGAGTATCTCTAGTGGCACAGAAGAACTGGAAAGACATACAGATTTTGTCAAACCTTATCAAGAGCACAGTTCTATGTATAGTTACATATTTACATCATATTTACATAGAGCACTAACTGACTCCCTCCCTCTGAACTGATTTTTTCCTCCTGTCTGAAAAGAGTTTAACTTCTCCCAGAAGTCTTTAAAAGCAGTGGTGTTTGGACTGAGGTCACATGTCCTATCATCAGTCCATGCCTAATACCCCTTCAAAACCAGAAATTCTTTCCAATTACTTTTAGTTGTTGAGTTTCCCTCTCCCCATTTCAAGTCTAAGGCAGGTCTTGAGATAAATTTCTCCACTACAGGTCTATCCCATCAAAGACAGGCCAATATTTTTTTTCAAGCAGCAAGAATGATTTAAGCGGGGCCTCAGAGTGTCAATTTATCATGTTTTGTTTAAATCTCTGTTACAAATCTCAGCACAATACATTTTGTAGATCACATTTCTCTAAGAACCTCTGATCATCAGAGTGCACATGTTCAAGCTAAAAAAGCAATTCCTTATATGCACGTGTTGAGAATCCAATTTCCATCTAGGACTTTATTTGCTTGTGCAGATCAGCACTTCCCTGATTGTTCACTGGGAGGACATAGTCGGCTCTCTGGGATCCTCACATTGAGAAACAGCTGCATCTGAAATAAATGTGCCCATTTACAGAGTGTTAATTCCAAAACTGCAACTGTATCAGCTGCATACAAAATTCTGTTTAAGCTTTTTTCACACAATGATGAGTCTGCATTCAAACAAAGCCTGCAATTTAAAACATGCATACATTTGAAAAGGAACACAACAAACGAAATGGATTTCATAGCTATGTGCATCCCAGCATCCCCACTTGAAAGAGACAGAAGAGATGCAGATGTAAAACACTACTAAGTGGTTAATGATTAACACCACTCAAGTATTCTTATAGGAATATTGTATACCTATATATAGAAGTGCTGGATAGTTCAGTGGTTTTGGTGTCTAGCTGTGGAGTCAGAGGTAGGGAATTTGATTCTTCATTCTGCCTCCTTAAAAAGGTAAAGGTAAAGGTAAAGTTATATGCACATGCCAGCTAGTCGTGTCCGAGTCCTACGGGTGGTGCTCATCTCTGTATTCAAGCCCAAGACCCAGTGTTGTGCAAGTCCGTGGCCACGTGGCCAGCATGGCTGCAAGGAAACACAGTTTTACCTTCCCACTTTTTACAGGGGTAACTTTTTATTTACTTGCATTTACATGCTTTTGAACTGCTAGGGAGTTTGATTCTTCACTGTGCCTCCTTAAAGAGGGTTGGGCTTAATTACCCATAGCTCTAAAGTTCTAAGATTACTATAGCTGTTTTGACCATTCTTTGATGATATGAGGCAGGCAGATTAAGTCTGTTGTAAAGATGAGTTCCTACATAATGAGTGCTTTTGGAACAACGTGAGTGAGAGCTCTATTACTTCCTCAACAACATGAGGCCTGGGCTCTTAATAAGGTCAGCTGCACATGTAAATGGTCTTCAGCAAAGTCTTCTGATGATCCACTTCCAGTCACCCGGAGCTCCTGCCATGTTAATGAATGAGCATACTTCCTTCATTGGACCACAATCTGCTGGTACTTGTTGGACTGTGACAGTACTGGCAATAGTGGGCATTTGCTCCATGGGGTGTAGCTGCCATTTTTGTTTGATATGATGGCCTCACAATGATGTAATGTGTTGTCAGATGCTGTAAGAAATAACCATGGCAAAATCTGGGAGGGGGTTCCCTGGGAGAATATAGTGGGGACATGGCTAAGGGTCTCATGTCCTGTTACCAGACTTGTTTACACAACTACAGTACAACAACAATCTTTATTTTCAGCCACAGGCCCAACCAATAAGGTAAAAATACATACATGAAGTTTTAAAAGGATAAAAGAGTAAAGCCATTACAAAATTTTAAGATAGTTAAAACAGTTTAGGTAGTAAAAGTGAATTATACAAACATTGTGCAATTCATAATTAAGAGCTAACAGAGGCCAAGGTTGTCTTCCGTATTCTTTGGGCAAAGAAAAGAAACTTGGCCACAGATTCAGTGGTACCCTTGTTTGTGTCACTTAATAAATATTTTAAATACCAGTTCAGCGTCCTACCTGGGAAGAAACTCATTATGGGCTTGAGTAATTTAGTGCGCTCATTTCTATAAAAATCACATACAAAAAGGACATGATTCAGTGTTTCAATTTCTTTGTTATTACAAGGACACAATCAGTTTTCATAAGGGACACCAGAGTAACGCCCATCTAAAATTGCAGTTTGAAGGCAGTTAAATCAAGCTCTTGAGAAAACATGCCGATATTTGGGCACAGTCAGGTTTTCCAGGTTCGAGCACTTTGTGAGAAATTAAAGTTTAGTCCAAAATGCAGAATAGAGAGGCAGATATCCCATTGAAGTATTGGCATGTGATACCTTAATCCAGTATCTAAAAGCATAGATCCAAGCAACACATTCTAGTGATGCAATGCCAGTCTCCAATCGAAGACCTGCTGCAGGAACACATCTTGGCATTCCAAGGATAGATCTTAAAAATGTTGAAAGGACACTCTCCATGCTAGGATGGAATCCTAGAATCCAAGTTGGAATACCATATAATAATTGAGGCAATATCTTGGCCTTGAAAACTTGAATAGCAGCAGGTACAAATTGCCCCCCCCCTTGGTAAAGAAAAAATGAGCAATTGCCTTTTGTGTATTCTGGGCTGCTTGGATTACAGATTGTCTATGAGCAGCCCAAGATAACTTATAGTGAAATATGATACCTAGATATTTAAACTGTTTTACTTGCTCAATGCAGTTGCCATTAATTGTCTACTTTCTTAAACTTATAGATTGAGCAAAAACCATAATTTTAGTTTTGGTGAAATTAATGACCAGTTGGTTATTTTTGCAGTAAGTCATAAATGCACGTATTAGTCGTTTGAGGCCTATTTTTGATAGAGACAATAGAACAGCATCGTCCGCATATATCAGTAGGGGACATTTAGTCTCTGCCAATCAGGGAGGGTGAAAGTCTGATACAAGGCAACAATCTAGTAGGTCATTGAGATAAAGGTTGAATGGTGTGGGGGCCAATATACAGCCCTGGCAGATCCCTTTATTAGCAGGATTTATGCCTTGCCTTGCCTTTCTGTTTTGTGTTTTATTACAGTGGTACCTTGTATAACGTAATTAATTCGTTCCAAATAAAATTACGTTATACAAGTTTTCCGTTATACAAATTCTAATTTCCCATAGGAATGCATTGAAACTGGATTTAATACGTTCCAATGCGTTCCAATGGCGCTAGGTTTTTTTGGGCGAGGGGGGGCAGGCGGGTGGTGGACCCCCGTGCAGGTGCCAGGTAAGGGTGCCCCTCCCCGGCTCACCCCCCCTCCGTGTCTGCCGCCTCTCCTCTCCCCTCCCTCCTTCCCTCTTTCCCCGGGCAGCCGCAGGTGGTCGGGCGGAGGTGGCTGCGGGGGTGGGGGGAGGGAGTGGGGTGCGCCGCTTGGCCTGGGGCAGGGGGCTTGGGCGCAGGACTGCGCCGGGAATTCCCCCCCGCTCACCTCTTGCCGGAGCCCCAGCGGCGCCCGGCAGGCAGGAGGGCGCACCGGCAGCCTGCCCCACCAGAAGGAACAACAGCCCCGCCCCTCCCCTCCCCCTCTTTCCCCGACCGCCCTGCGTCCTCTTCCCGGGCGGCCGCAGGTGGTGGGTTGAGGTGGTCATGGGGGGGAGGAGGTGCGGTGCGCCGCTTGGCCTGGGGTGGGGGGCTTCGGTGGGACCACACCGGGAATTCCCCCCCGCTCACCTGCACCTGGTGGCTTTGGAGGCAGCGAGGCGCTTGGCTGTCGAGGGGGCACCAGGTGGCCCCGAGAGGCTGCCGCTGGCCAGCCTTCCTCTCCTGCTCCTCCTGGGGGCCCGGGTCTGCCCCCACGGTCCATGCCGCCCGTGCATGTGGATTCCCTCGCCGCCTTCACTCGCTTCCAAAGCAGGCGCGTGCGCCCGCGCTCCACCACGCCCGAGTGAGAAGCACCCCAGCAGTTCCCCGGTCCCCCCTCCACACACACGGGCCAAGCACTCTCCTTTTTTTGTGGCCACGGTTGCTGCAGGTGGGGGTGGGGGACCCGGCTTAGGATGGCGGCGGCCGCCGGGGTGAGGCCTTTGGGCCCAGGCGGTGTTTCCGGACGTCGCCGGGAGAGTGTCACAACCGGGCAAAAAAAAAAAAAGACAGGGGAAAAAAGGCGCCCGAGAGGGAGGGGTCTCGGCCGGACACACCAGAGGCTTCCCCCACCTCCGCCAGTGAGGGAAAAAGAGGGCAAGCCCGGCATACGGGCAAGCCCCGCCGCTGAGCTGCGCACTTGCCCTTGTCCTCCACGCCTGGCTCTCTCCCACCTCGACAGGCGCCTCCGCCGGGCGCAGCCTTGGGAGGGGCGGCCCGGGCCGGCGGAGCCGACAGAATGACAGGAGGCGCTCCGTGGAAGACACGAGGGCGGCCTGCAGGCCCGCCCCCCCCGCCCCCGTGCTTTTTGCCACTTACTGAGGGGCGCCATTGTGGGATCCTCCTGGCCCTGCCTGGGTCCCCATCTCCCCGCCTCCGCTGCCCACCTTCCCTGACCCTCTGCTGCGACTCTGCCGCCACCGCCACCGCCCTCTGCTGCCAGGTAAGGGCACCCCTCCCTGGCTTGCCCCCCTGTGACGATCCCCCTTTCACAGACTGGGTTTTCAGAGGCACAACCGGGTTTATTTCAACATCCCACTGCTGTGCCACAAATTGTGATGACACCTTCCTTTATCACACTGAATTGTGATGGGAATGGGAATGCTGCCACCTTTTATTTACTTAATAATGCTCCCACCTTTTAAACTCGTCGCCTCATGAATTGGGACTGACTCAGAGATGTATAATATAACAATAATGATGAAGTTTATTAAGAAAATAATAACTATAACAATATCTGAGGATGGTATGTGTTGCCTTCAACATATACTGTAACAGATTTAATCAGCTCCACAAGCCTCCCTGTCTTAAATACCTAGTAAACAGTATAGCCCTCACTGCCTGACAGAACTCTCAGAGAACAGTGCTCTCTCCCAGCACTCACTCTCAACTTCAACTTAAATCACTCAACTAACTGCCTAGGCTCCACCCTTTTATATCATACCATTCCCCGCCCTCCTGCTGGGATGGGCTGATGCTTTGCATATTCATCACTCCTGTCGGCAGAGTTTGTCACACCCCCTCCATGCCTGCCACCCCTCCCCTCCCCTCCCCTCTTTCCCCGACCACCCCCTGTCCTCTTCCCGGGCGGCCGCTGTTGGTGGGCGGGGGGGGAGGGGGCGGATTTTTTTTTCGTTGTACAGATTTTTCGCTAAACAAACCCTCCGTTATATGAGGGTCTACTGTACATGTTTTTATTGTTGTTAGCCCCCCAGAGTTCCCACTGGGAAGATGGGAGGGATACAAGATTAATAATAAATAAATAAATAAATAAATCTAAGAAATAACTCATGGCAACTTCATCTTTTGCCATGTTTTAACATGTTGGCACAGCTCTGAAGAGGGAATTTGCCTTTGAAATATTAGCAACTTTTTGTTATTTTTCTAGTAGCCCAAAAGTATCCCCTGTTCTACTTTTGTATTTTGTTTTTTGTAATGGCTATACAGTTCCTCAACTTCTTTAGCAGTACTGTGCACTTTGGCTCCCCACCATCACCATTGCCCCTAAATGAGGAGACTGAAGCTGCAGTACTGTATGCACTTATTTGCAAGTTAGTTCCACTGAACACATTCAGTATTACTTCTCAATAGAAATGAATAGGATTGCACTGTGACTGAAGGAATTATTTGTTTCAGGCACAGCAATAAACATTATGAAAGGCTGGAATGAGGCATGAAAACTAGAATGAAGTATTAATTGCATATTAGGCTGAAAACATGCTCCATTCCACAGAGAACATCATGAATGGTAAAAGGTCGGAACAATTAGTCTCTGCTAACAAATAGTGAAAAAGATATGGTTTCAATAGCAATTTATTATAGAATCTACTGGAGAAGAATGAACGGAATGACTAACATAATGAGCATTTAATAGAAAAGACAGAGGCCTACAGTCAGCTACTGAAAGTGGTTTTTCTATCAGAGTATATAAAAAACAGAAATGTAATATCATCTTTGAAATATTTGAATACTTCCAAAATGAGGTAATTAATATCCTGTTTGCAAACAGTTCTTTGAATAAACACAATACAAGTAATTATTTTCACTCTTACATTTAATTTAAAAAATATATACAGCCAGATAGAGCTTATCAGAAAAAAGCCTTGTTGGTATTACACAGAATTATTTTTGGAAATGGGTCCTGGAAAAAGCAATTTTCATTCACAAAGACTTAACTTGCAGCATGTAACAATCACACTGTTAAATATATATAGATGCTTCCCAAGAATCTCAATTGTCTCATTGCTGAGAGGAGTGTGAAGGTACTTCACAGAATGATAACATTTGTTTTCTTCTGTCTCTTGTTTTTTCTGTCTTGTTGGGTGTTCCCCCCCCTTTTAAAAATACCACATAAACATATCCTTGTATGAAACAAATCACTTAATGACTCCTGTGCCTGATGTTGTGGATCTTAATTCATGAAATTCACAAAGACTCCTGGAAGGTCATGTAGCAGGCCTAGATCTCGTTTCCCAGTTCACCAACTTCAAGGTGTCTCCAGTGGGGGCTGTGCACCAAGAGGCCCCAGGGAAATACTGACTGACTTACCCCCTTTCATACCCACCAGGGATAGATAAATAGATAGATAGATAGATAGATAGATAGATAGATAGATAGATAGATA
>JAHTLZ010000348.1:2815421-2829954 GCA_023846285.1 Phrynocephalus versicolor
TGCGTGCGTAGACTGTGTCTCCACTGGGCAGTCAAAACTCTGGCTTTCTGGCCTCCAAAACTCTGGCTTTGAGGCCTCCAAAGCTCTGGCTTCGTGGCTTTCCTGGGTGGACTGTGTCTCCACTGGGCAGGCAAAACTCTCGCTTGGTGGCCTCCAAAGTAGGCGTCTGAAAGAATCCCTCCCCGAACTTCCCTGCCGCTCTGGCTTCGTGGCTTTTCTGCATGCGTGCGTAAACTGTGTCTCCACTGGGCAGTCAAAACTCTGGGTTTCTGGCCTCCAAAACTCTGGCTTTGAGGCCTCCAAAATCTCTGGCTTCGTGGCTTTCCTGTGTGGACTGTGTCTCCACTGGGTTGGCAGAACTCTGGCCTTGTGGCTTCCAAAGTAGGTGGCTGAAAGAATCCCTCCCTCAAGTTCCCTGGCACTCTGGCTTTGTGGCTTTTGCTGCGTGCGTGGACTCTGTCTCCACTGGGTTGGTGGAACTGGTCTCCTGTTTTGGAAAAACTGGCCTCCAAAGTAGGCGGCTGAAAGAATCCCTCCCCAAACTTCCCCGCCGTTCTGGCTTCGTGGATTTGCTGTGTGCATGAGTAGACTGTGTCTCCACTGGGCAGTCAAAACTCTGGCTTGGTGGCGTCAAAAGTAGGCAGCTGAAAGAATCCCTCCCCGAACTTCCCCGCCATTCTGGCTTCGTGGCTTTGCTGTGTGCGTGGACTCTGTCTCCACTGGGTAGGCAGAACTCTGGCCTTGTGGCCTCCAAAGGAGGCCGCTGAAACAATCCGTCCCCAACCAAGAAAAATTCCCTGGCACTCTGGCTTCGTGGCTTTGCTACGTGGACTGTCACGAATCGGGCTCAGCTGCCTGCACCCCAACTGTTTAAGGCAGCAGGTCCAACCCCACCACCTGTCCTTCCTTCTCTCTGAATGGCTGCCTTTGCCAATCAGTTCTTGAAAAACCAGTGGTCCCTTTTGCTGGCAGTCCTGGGGGGGGGGGTCCTTTTCTTCCCAGGTGGCCCTTCTAGCAAGTCGGCCCCCAATGAAAACAGTTACAGCAGGATTAGGGTTTGGGTTAGGGTTAGGGTTAGGGTTAGGGTTAGGGTTAGGCCACTTCCGGGGACACGACACGGAAGCCGGACGGGGTGGAGGGCAGCGGAGGGTCTCTGCCCTAGAGATGAGCATGGAGCTGCGCCACCTGGTCAAGGAGGGAGAAGGTCTGCTTCATGAGCGAACTGGGCTCCTCGGTCGTCGCACTAGGGCCAAGAATCTGAGGCAAAGGCCAAACCTGCCCAGGGAAAGGCTGGGCAGGTGGCTCGTCTGGGCCGTGCTGGTATGGCGTTTTCAGGGTGTTCCCATGAGGCCCTCCCTCTGCTCTGTCATGAATTTGATCCTTGGGGATTCTGCCAGTCAGCTGCTTTGGATACTCCAGCTGGCGATGATTCCTCAGGAGATTGAGGGGCACTCATCCGGATGAGTGGGCAGGGGGGGAGAGAAGCATCTAAGTCTCTGACCGCTAGTTGACCAGGGTGGCATTTGCTTGGCTTTACAAGGAGTGTCATGGGGAGAGGACATTGAGAGGAGTAGACCCTCATCCAGATTTGGGGGAGGAACGGAATACTGTGTCTCCTGCTGCCTCTGAGAGGTGGAGGGAAAATGGGATGGATAAAGGCTTTCCAAAAAAAAAGTATAACAGGTGGCCGGTTCAGTCAGCGTTCACCAAGAGAAAAAAAGATTATTGCATTCTGCCCACTTTGTTTGCTTTATTGCATAGGATACAGTCTTATGCTATGATATATTTATTAAATATATATATTCATCACCCAGTTTAAAGTGTTTTCCACCTGCTCTGGGCCATTGTGGGACGCCCCCATGCTCTGGGAAGTCAAATAGCGCTAAATCGCGGTAGAAACGACAAACGACAAACGAACCGTCAAAACGACAAAGTTTCAAACAAAATTGCGACAAACGGAAACGGAATGAAACGGACCCGTTCTGACAAACGAAAAATGGAAACATCATTTTTTTCTGGTTGTGCCCATCTCTACTACCCACTAAACCCGAGCCAACCATTAAACAGCCAAAAAGAATATGGCTGAAGCCTAATACAAGTTGCAACTAGAGATATGCATGAATTAAAAATGAGTTGCATAATTACATAAGAACATAAGAACATAAGAAGAGCCATGCTGGATCAGGCCAAAGGCCCATCTAGTCCAGCTTCCTGTATCTCACAGTGGCCCCTCAAGATGCGTTTGGGAGCACACAAGACTAGATATCTGTCTCCTGATACAATTCCCCTGCATCTGGCCCTTGAATTACCCTGGTTTTAAACCTGGAGATTACACATCTCCCTCATGGTTTACAACCTGTGACGGACTTTTCCTCCAGGAATCTGTCCAATCCCCTTTTGAAGGCATCCACGCAAGATGCCACCACCACATCCTGTGGCAGGGAGTTCCACAGACTAACAATGCGCTAGGTGAAAAAATATTTCCTTTTGTCTGTTCTTACTCTCCCAGCCCTCAATTTTAGTGTATGTCCCCTAGATCTGGAATTTTGTGAGAGGGAGAAGAGCTTCCCTCTATCCACTTGACTCATGCCCTGCATTATTTTGTACGTCTCAATCATATCCCCCCTCAGGCACCTTTTTTACAGACTAAAGAGCCTCAAATGTTTTAGCCTTTCCTCATAAGGGAGGTCCCCCAGCCCAGTAATCATTTTAGTCACTCTCTTTTACACCTTTTCCAGTTCCACTATGACTTTCTTGAGATGCGGTGACCAGATTTATACACAATACTCCCGGTGTGGCTTTACTCTTGTTTTGTATAATGGCATTATAATGTTGGCTGTTTTATTTTCAACCCCCTTTTTGATAATCCCTAGCATGGAATTGGCCTTCTTCACCGCTGCCACACATTGGGTAGACACCTTCATTGAACTGTCCAGCAACACACCAAGATCTCTTTCCTGATCCATAACGAATGACTCAGAGCCCATGAGCTGATAGATAAATTTTTGATTTTTTGCCCCAATATGCATTACTTTACATTTGGCTACATTAAATCGCATTTGCCATTTCACAGCCCATTCCCCCAGTTTGGAGAGATCCTTCTGGAGCTCTTCATAATCTTCTCTGGTTTTTACCACACGGAAAAGTTTTGTGTCATCTGCAAACTTGGCCACCTCACTGTTTATCCCTGTCTCCAGGTCATTTATGAACAGATTGAAAAGCACCAGTCCCACGACAGATCCCTGGGGCACACCACTTTTCACTTCTCTCCATTGTGAAAATTTCCCATTGACACCTACTCTTTGTTTCCTGGATCACAACCAGTTCTCAGTCCATAAGAGGACCTGCCCTCTTACCTCCTGACTGTGCAATTTTCTCAGCAGCCTTTGGTGAGGGACTGTGTCAAAAGCCTTTTAGAAATCCAGATAGACTATATCCATCGGTTCACCCAAATCCACATGCCTGTTGACCTTTTCAAAAAATTCTAAAAGATTTGTCAGACAAGACTTACCCTTAGAGAAGCCATGCTGGTTTTCTCTCAGCAAGGTTTGTTCTATGTGTTTTAAGATTTTCTCTTGGATGAGGTTTTCCACCATTGTCCCTGGGACAGATGTAAGGCTAACTGGCCTGTAGTTTCCCGCGTCCCCCCTCCTTCCTTTTTTAAAAATTGGTGTGACGTCCGCTATCCTCCAGTCCTCCGGCACTGTGGCCGTTTTAAGAGACAAGTTGCACATTACCCTTAAGAGATCTGCAATTTCATTTCTCAGTTCCCTAATAACCCTTGAGTGGAAGCCATCTGGGCCCGGCGACTTGTTAATCTTCAATTTATCAATTAGTCCTAAAACATCCTCTCTTTTAACCTGTATTTGATTTAATTCTTTAGTCAGGCAGCGGAATCTGCTCACAGTCCTCTGTCGTGAAGAGAAATGCAAAGAACTCATTTAATTTCTCTGCAATTTGAAAGTCCTCCTTAACCTCCCCTTTTCCTCCCTCACCATCCAGAGGGCCAACTGGTTCTCTGGCAGGTTTTCTACTTCTAACATATTTAAAGAAGCTTTTATTATTACCCTTTATAATGCTAGCCATGCGTTCCTCAAAATCTTTCTTTGCCTCTCCTATCATCTTCTTACATTTCTTTTGCCAGAGTTTCTGTTCCTTTTTATTTTCCTCATTTGGGGAGGATTTCCATTTACAGAAAGATCTCTCCTTGCGCTTTAGAGCCTCTCTAACTCCACTTGTTAACCATGCCGGTGCCCTCTTGGACTTAAATGAGCTCTTCTTTCTTTGTGGTATGCACTTGTGCTGGGCCTCTATTACCATTGTTTTAAACAGGCTCCATGCACTCTGAAGAGATTGGATTCTTCTAACCTCCCCCTTCAATTTCTTTCTAACTAGTTTCCTCATCTGAGGGAAGTTTGCCCTTCGAAAATCAAGGGTTTTTATGTCTGATTTGCTTGACACTCTTCCTCCAACATGGATGGCAAAGGAGATTGCAGCATGGTCTCTGTTCCCCAGAGGCTCAGTGACATTCACATCCCTGACCAGGTCCTGAGTATCATTCCTAAATCACTAATTCATTGATTTGTATCAATTGATACCCCCAAATAATATGAATCAATAATTTTAGTGATTTTTGGTTGATTGATTTGTTGGACTACAAAATGCTTTCCAAGGCACCCAGAAAAGCTTCCCCTGATTCTCCTCCACAGTACAGTCCTCCAAGTTTGGTGAAAATTTGATTTCCCCAAGCCAGTTGCTAAAGGGCACTTTTTCAGGGGAGAGAACACTTTGTGGGTGCATAACTCAGGTGTCTGAAACCCAGTCTTCAGCAATTTTGGTGAATGTAGAAGAGAGTTCAGATAATCTTGTTTGACTTTTGGTCTCTCTAGCTTCATGGGGGGGGGGGGGTAACTTTCCTAGGAGGACCTATTTGTGAATGTATAATTCAAATTTCATGAAATTTGCAAGGTTTCTAGAGGGATATTGGTGAAAGCCTATCTGCAGTTTTGGTGCCTCTAGGTGCCTGGGGGCCATTCTATAGGATTTGAAAGTCAACAAACAAACAAAGAAATCAACAAGTTGATTAGTCAGAAAAATTATAAATTTGTTACTTGTGATTTTGCACCTTGACAAATCACAAATAAAAATGAATTGCCATTTTTTTCAATTTGTGTTCATCTCTAATGTTAGAGAAAAAGCATACTGAATATGAAATGCATATCACAGAAATTAAATGATGTAAAATCTATTCAAATAAGAGCAGTATCTCAGCAACAGCATTAGTTGATAAATGAAAATGTGGTCAAAAACGGAACATCTGTGTCCTCTCTCCTAGGAAAGTGTTGCAATGTTGAAGTATAATGACTTTATGATAAAAAGTGACATATTTTTTTATCTTGGTGGAGTAAGAGAATCAAGTAAAATAGACACATTCACACAATCAAAATGATTCTCCCCTAAGGTACATCCACTCCTGCATGACTACAATATTCTGCTTGGAAGTGATGAGGCAGAAGTGAGGCTCAGAGATTTGAATGCTTATGAAACTTGAGTTTCAAGAATTACTTTCATTTCTGTCTCTCTTCTTCCCCTCACTGCCACTTACTTAGAAGTATTTAAGTACTAAAAATGTAAGGCCCATGTCCCTTCCTCACTCCAACTGTCTCTCAGCTATGCTAGTAGTGACAGAAAAGGAACTCCCATTAACCAATTTCCAATTGGTCTATGAGTCAATTAATTAAAATGTTTCTAAAATATTTCATACTGCAACTGTGCTATTTTATCTCTCTCTTCCCCCCCTTTGAATTACTTGCAAATAAATACATGCCACTAAATCATATATCCAATTGAGCAATGGACATGAACCCTTCAGTCACTGAGTAAAATGAATAAAATAGAACACATTAAAAAGCAGAAATGTTCATATGGGAATTTAAAAATCTTGGAACTTGATATACAATTAGGTGAGAAGAAGTAGGACAGTGTAGCTGATTTCAGAGAACTGCAATGAAATCAGGATGGACAGATTTTCACATTCCTACTAGCAAAAGGAAAAGCCATTCTTCACTTATCTTTTACCTAAAAATTGCAATGAGGAAATCCAGCATTATTTTTCTAGCCTTGTGAGGAGGAATATGTTTTATGACACTCTTGATAAGAGAATGAGAGCAAGAAAGGAAATGATTTGTGGGGAGCGGCGGAATTAAGCCAAGTTGCAGAAGTAATGCAGTAATGCAGATAATGCAAATTGCACAATAGGGTAATGGCTGCTGCATTGTTGCATGGACATTTAGGATTACACTAAATTGAAAAAAATGTTTATGTCTCTTTAATCTATCTGCCAGTCCTTCTGTGCTTGGAGTGCATGTGAATGTGCCCATTTGTGTGCATCTGTCTGTCTGTCTATCTCTCTCTCTCTCTCTCTCTGTCTCTCTCACTGAATGTATGATTTGCTTGTCAAAGGGAAGCACACTTGATTTGCACAAAAACTGTATGAACAAATTGTGGAGACTCTGGAAAGATATAGATATACTTATACATAGATTTGAATAGAAAAAAACATTCCTCTTGTCTTTCCCTGAAGGTTACAAATCATGGACAACTTGAAAGTTCTTGATTTGTGAGAAAACCAGTTTCTCCAAATTCTCCTCTATAAGCCCTATAGGTTTGGTGCAAATTGAGATTCAAATGTCCATGTTATGCACCCAGGCATCCCTCCATGTTTGATGAAGATTGGGTTTTGGACATCTGAGTTATATATGTACCCTGAAAACTCCCACCAGGAGAGTGCCCTGTAGCAGCTGGCTTTGGAAAACCCAAAGTTCACCGAATTTGAAGGAATTGTAGAGAAGATTCATAGGAAAACTCTTCGTAGTTTTGGGTATCTCTAGATGCCTGGGGAACCATTTTATAACCCAACAAATCAAAAATCACTAAAGAATGTTGATTCATATTATTCAGGGAATCAATTTAAATTAATGAGAATCAATAATTAGTGATTTTTGATGAATTTTCTAATTTTTATTTTTTCATTTGTGCCTATATCTATTTAACATAATTTTTCTAAAATCATTGTATACCCTAAGTGTTCAAGAGACCTGTGGTGTGTTTCCTTCTTTAACAAAATAGCTCTGCTTTCTAGTTGGTTAATTGAAATATTTAATAAACCTAATTAAAGATAATATCCCTTTTTCCAGTGGTTTATAGACAAATGTGAGATGTGTTTAATATATTTAATACCACTATTCTACCACTATCCTCACACTTAAATCTGTCTTTCTTTCTTTCTCACTTTTGTGGTATTCTTTTGGAAGAGCTGGAATTGAAATATATTCAGCAATGTTTCCTATCTGAATAAACCAGTTACATAGAAATAATCTACTGGCAATTTAGCTATGTGTACTTTTGCCACTTACAATAGGATTTTATGTCAGTGATTGTCCTATTAGCTAGCTTTTATTTTTAGATTGGGTGGCCATTTTGAGTGGTGGAGAATGCCAGACAATTTTTCTTCCCTGAGGTTTAGGACAAGGTCATGTGTTCTAGTTGTGTCTGATTTTAGGGGTGGTGCTCATCTCCGTATTCAAGTCAAAGAGCCAGTGTTGTGCAAGTCTGTGGCCATGTGGCCAGCATGGCTGCAAGGAAACACTGTTTTACCGTCACACTTTTTATGGTGGAACCTATATATCGACTCACATTTACATGGTTTTGAACTGCTAGGTTGACAGGAGCTGGGGTTATCTGCGGGAGCTCACTGTGCTGCATTACACCCAGGATTTGAACTGTCGAGCTGCCAACTTTTCAGCCAACAGTTTCAGCACTCTAGTCTGCTGAGGCACCATGCCCCTCATGGCAAAGTCAAGTGAACAGTAAATTTAATATGGACACCAGGAATTGAATGACTGGCTTTCCATTTATTTATTTGTGACTTTGACAACAATAAAGGATTCTAAGAAAACAATGAAAAAGGGTCTACCAAAACGGGTACAAAAGTTATGCATAAAGGACTAAGACTATCATCATCCACACTGTTGCATTTCCAGTCACCATTAAGAAAGCTGAAGGGGGGGGGAGAAATCATTTGTTTGAATTCTGATGCTGGAGGAATAGGAATAGATCTTTATTTCAGTCACTGACCAGACAAAATACAAAATACATTCCACATAAAACCAAAATAAAAGCATATAAAAACAATAAAAGCTTGCACACAAGAACAGCATAACACAATGGCATAACCTTTACATAAAAGCCAGAGCAGGTAAAATCTTCCAGCCCAGTAGGCCCAATAACAGAGTAGTCAACTCAATAGGTCTAGAATTGTCTCCAGCCTGGGACCATGCCCGTGCTCTAGACCACCTCCAACCCACATCATAAGAAGGGGTAAGGATAAATACACAATGGCCATTGCCAATCATCTGACCTCACCACCTGAAGTGGGCAGGGAAGAGCGATGCCTCATTGCTGCGGCACAGAATTTAGCCACCACCACAGTTACATCCGGCTTTTTATCTGCAAGCAGGTGTAGAACACAAAACTCCCTTGGCCTCCCCTGAGTTTGCTGCAAGATAGACTGAAGAAGAGTCCTCCGGATGTCCCGATAAAGGGAACACTCCAAGAGGACATGATTAATAGTTTCAATAGACTCCTCGCCACAAGGGCAAACATGTCTATCAACTGGCAGACCCTGGTATCTGCCTTCCAGCAATCTTGAGGGCAGAACATTGAATCGAGCTAAGGTGAAAGCTCTCCTAAACTTGGAAATGGTTATTTTGGATAGGTAGTTGGCCATTCAAAAGGAACTATTCCTAACTGTGCTGAGTTTGTCATGGGCAGCTAGATGTTCTTGGAGTTCTACATCCCAGATTCTCCTTTTAATGGCAGTCTTGGCATTGCCAAAACCCATGGCCAAAATAGCCTCTAAGGAAAAACCCACCTGCAGTAAGTTAACAGTTAGATTCCTTTTCCAAGTTGATTGGAATGTATCCACTAATACTAGGGGTGCCAAGCCGGATGGGGCAAAAATAAGTTTCAGCCAGTAGCTGAACATGTGGGTCAGGGCACGTGCTTTGATGGAGATTAGTCCAGCCTCCAATCGGAGTGTCGTATTAGGGACACACAAAGGTGTTACGAGAATTCGTCTCAGAAAATTTGTCTGCACTGTCTCCAAAGGTTTCAAGTTTGAGTATGCAAACAGTTGGGCTCCATAAAGCATTTGGGCTATAAGTTTAGCTTTAAAAGCTTGAATCACTGATGGCACGTATTGACCACCCTTGGTATAAAAGAACCTCAATAGTGCAGAGCTGCATGTTTGTGCATTAGATGCTACAAGGTTCACGTGGGAGGACCATAAGCCTGATGAATGAAATATCAGACCTAAATATTTATAGCAGGACACTTGCTCTATGCTGTTTCCATTTATTGTCCATCGATGTTTTTTACATTTCCTGCTAATGGCCATGATCTTAGTCTTATAATTAATTGACAGCTGTTCTTTGGTACAGTGTGAGGCTAAGGCTTTCAAGATTCTCCTTAGTCCCACACACGAGATTGACATCAAGACTGCGTCATCTGCATAAAGCTGGAGGAGAACTTTGCCGATACTGTGGGCAGCCAGAAAGACAAACAATGGGTCAAATTAATCCTGAACTATCTCTAGAGGCAAAAATGTTGAAACCAACATGGTCCAACTTCGATCCCGTCATGAAAAGATAGGATACTCTGGAAAATATGGTAGACCATATTTAGAGGAAGACCAAATAGGAGATGGACTGCTCCCTAAAAAAGTCTTTGGCTTGAGTTTGCAAGAGCTGAGCAGGGCAGTTGAGAACATGATATTTTGGAGACTGCTGATTCATGTGTCTCCATAAGTCAGAGGCAACTTGATGACACACAGCAATGATGACATTGCTTTTGTATCCGCTATTTAGGATACCATGAAATGGCTTGATATTGAGTTGTGATATTGTATCTGCATTGTCAGGAGTAGAGATGGGCACGACCAGGGAAAATGACGTTTTTGAGTTGTCGTGTGTCGGAGCCGGGCCGTTTCGGCTCGTTTCCATTTTTTGCGAAATTTTTCAAAAATTTGTCATTTCGTTTGTCGTTTTTTCATCTGTCGTTAATACTGGTTTTGGGGGGAGTGGGCTCCTGGAGGCACCTCTCTGGGGTGGGTGCCTCCTCTGGTCCGCTATGAAGGGAAAGCGGGCTCCTAGAGGCACCTCTCTGGGTGAGTGCCTCCTCTGGCCCGCTACAAAATGGCATGCATAGCCAATTGGATATGCATACCAAGTTGAGTGGCAGAGGCACCTCTCTTTTGGGTGCCTCTCGACTCACAGCCTTGCAGAGGCACCTCTCTTTTGGGTGCCTCTTTGACCACAGGCCCACTGCTGGTATAGTGCAGCAGTGTCACAGTGCACACTGGGGTAAGGCTCCCTCAGTCTGGGCACTCTGTGGCTCACCAAGAAATGAAGTGTACTTGCGTGTGTAGTGCAATGCGAGTACACAGATCTGGGTTAGGGTTAGGGTTAGCGCAAGGGCTAGGCTTAGGGTTATGGGTAAGGTTATGGTGAGTTTGTGGGGTGCACCTCTGAGTGCCTCTCTGACCCACTAAGAAGGACAGTGTACGGGCGTATAGGTTAGGGTTAGGTTTAGGGTTCGGGTTCGGGTTCAGGTTAGTGGGCTTTTTATGCCCGACTGGCACATCCCAGAAGTCTCGGTCAAAACCTGGTCAAGTGGTCATGCGATTGGTGGAATGGCTCCAAAAATTTGCATGGTCCACTCCCATGGCCAGCCCATCATTGCGCAGGTGTAAAAAAAATAAAAATAAAAATAAAACAAAATAAAATCAATGGAGACGTTTTGTTGCAAGAAAAACCCACTGCTGCTACTGTAAAAATTCAGGCAGTTTTAAAATAGCTATTTTCGCATGTTTCTGTGGTGCTTTGGTGTGTTTTTGGACCACAATTTCAAAAAAAATATTGCGGTCGCCCCATTTTGGATCCCCCGCCCGCACCGCATGGCATGGCGAGTTGGCGAGACGACGAGGAAGGATGCCCCCCACCAGAGCAGCCCAGGACAGGTGAGGGGGGGAGGCCGGGGACACCCCCCCAGAAACCACCCCTCTGGTAGGTGCCCTCACTCAGGCAGGCATATTTTCGCCTCACCTGCTCTTTTGGCCGGGAATCGGGTTTTTTTTTTAATTTTTAAAACTTTTTTTATGTGCCGCCGCTTGGCGAGTTGGCGAATGGTGAGACGACAAGGATGCGCACAGCCCAGGAGAGGAGGGGGGAGGCCAGGGACCCCCCCCCCAGAAACCACCCCTCTGGTAGGTGCCCTCACTCAGGCAGGCACATTTTCGCCGCCCTGCTCTTTTGGCTGGGAATCGGGTTTTTTTTTTAACTTTTTTTCTGTGCTGCCACTTGGCGAGTTGGCGAGATGACGAGGATGATTGCGCACGCACAGCCCAGGAGAGGAGGAGGGAGGCCCTCTGGTAGGTGCCCTCACTCAGGCATGCATATTTTCGGCGCCGTGCTCTTTTGGCTGGGAATTGGGTTTTTTTTATTTTTAAAACTTTTTTTCTGTGCCGCTGCTTGGCGAGTTGGCGAGACGACGAGGATGATTGCGCACGCACAGTCCAGGAGAGTAGAGGGGGGAGGCCCTCTGGTAGGTGCACTCACTCAGGCAAGCATATTTTCGCCTGCTTTTTTGGCCGGGAATTGGGTTTTTTTTATTTTTAAATCTTTTTTCCTGTGCCGCTTGGCATGCCAGCATCGCTCGATCGCTGCGATGCCAGGAACGACCACGACAAATCAGACCCAATTTTTCTTTAGTCAGTTCGAGTTCGAGTTCTGGTGGAGTAATTGTCATTCTTCGTTCCGTTACGTAACGGAAACGAGGAACGGAAACGGAAACGAGGATTTTGCCGAGTCGTGCCCATGTCTAGTCAGTAGGCAAAAGGTTGCAAGGCTATACATATCGTAAGGCCACCCCAATGTTTACAACACCAGTCTTAGCAGTCAAGGTGGTACTTCTCTTTCTGTCTTTCAGTGGCTTCTCTCTCTCCAACACCAGCTCTGACTCCCATTCTCTCTTTGTCCGTCTGTCGCTTTTCTCTCTCTCTCTCTCTTTGCCTCCATTCCTCCTCCTCTCTCTCTCTATCTCCCCCACTCTCCCTTCTCCATCTACTCTCTGAGCTACCATCCTGCCCAGAAGTAAATCCCATTCACCTCCGTGAGACTAATGTAATTAGTTTCTTCAAGTACAGTGGAACCTTGATTTACGTCATTTATCCGTTCCGGAGGTCTAGACATAAGTCAAACATGACTTAAGTCAAATGAAGTTTTCCCATAGAAAGTAATGGGAAAGTGGATTAATCTGTTTCAGATTATGAAAAAGACCCCCGAAAACAGCAATTTAACACAAATTTGACTGGGATAGGAGATTCCTTCCGGGGATGTAAATGAAATGTCTCTTCAAAGAGAGGAGGAGGCAGTGGAATTATAGTCCACAAGTTATACACCTCCACTTTTTAATGTTCATAGCAACAATGTCTAACATTTAAGTTTTACTGATTTTTAACCTGACGTTCCAAGTTCTGAACAACTCTATGCTTACCATTAGAGTCCCACAACTGTACAGCTCCCCAACTAAAATGCTTCCATTGTGGACCAGACTTCTGCAGCCAGATTTTTTACAAGACTGAGCTGACTGTCTAACCAGCGAGGCCAGCCCCGAGCTCCCGGCCGTTCTTCTCCTCCGGCAGCAGCGGCGGCTTCGGTGAGGCCGAGGACCAGCTCCAGGTCCTCTGAGCTGGCCTTGCCGAAGCCGCCGCTGCCGGAAGAAGGCAGGAGCAGTTTGGAGATGGCAGCCCGGATGCTGGGTTGTGGCTGCCGCCCGATTCCGGTGCCTTGCGCCGGGGCTCCGAGATGTAAATCAAAGCCTGCGACTCAAGTCAAACAGGCCCCTTCTTGCTGCAAGTCAAATATGATGCAAGTCAAGCAGCATGTAAGTCAAGGTTCCACTGTAGTGAGAAGACATTTTGACAATATCTTTGGAATAGTTCAGTAGGTTATCCAGCTACATGTTATTGTTTTAAAAGTTCTTCTGTTACATAAACCTCTTTAGGGCTCTCCATCTTCTAAATTATAGGATGGATCAACTTAAATTATTTTCAAATGTAGCAGGAATCATTTCCTTTTGAGGAAAGAGAGAAAGATATCTGAAAACGTACTACCACATTCATATAAAAACATCACACAAAAACCTGCTTAAAATTTGACCCTCCCATTTATCCTTAACTGAATTACATTTTTGAAATATAATTCCAATTAATAAACTGTTTTCTTTTTTCTACTAATTTTTGCATTTCTGGTTGTGCTTCAGGGAAATATTGCAACAGAATCCAATATATATCTGCAGAGGTCACTCTTTTTTTTATAAATTTCTTGCAAGTCAGCTGGGTTGTGATGTTGTTCTAAGAAACATTTTCTCACAGAAAATTATTCTGTTGTCAAAACTGTTATTCCTAGGGAGCTAAGTGCATTTACTTATTCCTCATTCAGGTAACCAAGAATGTCATTGCAATTATTATTTTGTCATTTTCAGAAAAATCTCTTGCTCATTTTAGCAAGAATAATAGCAGTGACTTCAGAATACATTCTTTTTGCTTTTTACTTTCTCTGTCACATTTTTGCCAACACTTTCTTTGTTAAAATGTTCTCTATCTGGAGTTACAGTTGTGTTGTTTGAATCTTTTGAGTTGTGTTTCTTTTTGATTGTTGACCTGTAATATTCTATTATTTCTTCAAGGACTTCAAGGAAAACACTGTTGTTCTGATGCTATAATTGTTCACATTATTATTGGTCTGATAATAGTCATGAAAGACTTTAATTTCTTTTTCTTGGTACTGCAAACATTTGTCTACAGGTTCTAGAATGTTAAGATCTTCAAGTACATGGGGCAAGAACTGAATTCAAGCTTTCTTCAATGACAGCACGTGGCTCTTCACTTTAGGCAACCTCATCTTCATAAAAGTTTCTAGTTTCCATCTTTTTTAAAAAGTATGGTTGTTATTGTAGTTCCAATTGCTCAGTAGCCAACAGAAACAATTCCAGTGACTTTCAACTGGCCTGATCTATGTTCAAAAAGCGAGACAGTGTTTGGCCTTCATACAAAAGTGGAATTTTCCCATGCTTTAAAAAAATGGAAGAAGCTTAATACCAAGGTGATAATGCAGTTTGACAGGTTTTTCATCACCTATAACAGTGTTGGCAAACCTATGGCACGGGTGCCAAAGGTGGCACTCGGAGCTCTTTCTGTGGGCACCTGACATTGCCCCTTCACAGCCACCTGTATTCAGGTTAAATTTCTGTGTTGACACTTTGTGGAAAACTAGTGGGTTTTGAATCACAGTTTGGGCACTCGGTCTCTAAAAGGTTCACCACCACTGACCTATAAGTTATATAACAACCAAATATGATATCATGATTTTATTTATTTATTTATTTATTTATTTATTTATTTATTTATTTATTT
>JAHTLZ010000348.1:2829964-2846286 GCA_023846285.1 Phrynocephalus versicolor
TTTATTTATTTATTTATTTATTTATTTATTTATTTATTTATTTATTTATTATTGCATTTGTATCCCGCCCATCTTCCCGGAGGAACTCTGGGCGGCTTACAGGGTGGCGACAGAGCGCAATATTCAGAATACAATGCAACAAGCATAGCTAGACAGAGTAAAGCAACAAAACAGTTTTAAAAACACAGAACACATACGCGCCCTAGCATCGCCAACTAAGGGGAGGTGAGTTACTTGGGAACATGTGTCGATGGCAGCAAAAAGGAGGGGGAAATAATAAAAAAAATTCTCTATTTTTCCATAGACATGTGGAATTTCTGCTTGAACCTATAGTTTAATCAGAGAATGCCCTCCATTTTTTCCACCATTGACAATTTGAAATGTACATAAATAAGAAAAATGGTGATTTATTTTGGTTCATGATTAATCAAGATTGACAAATCACAAATAATTAATTTACATTTTTTTCTTATGATCAATGAATCATATTTTTTTTACATTTAAGCCCCTATAAAATGGTCCCCCACTGTACTGAACAACACTATAATTGTAGAGAAGCCCGAAGTGCTGGCTCCCACCTGTTGGCCCACAGCGCCCTGATGTCCCATCATGCCCATCTGGTTGACTGCCCCCATGCCACGTGGCGCATTGTCTCAGGGCCACGCACTCATCTCCGCATTAGCCAACTGAGCCTGTGAGCACTCACCTGGTCTGCTGCTCGGCCCTGCCACCTCCTGGTCCGTGGGTTCTTGGGCATCGCGGTTGCCTTGCGCTTCTAGCACAGCCAGCTCCTCGCCTGCAGCATCTGGGCCTGGTCCCTGGTATCCGTTCATGTCCGCCTCCACATTTGCTGGGCTACGACCTCCCGTTTCTTCGAGGGCTGTTAAATGAGACGACAGTTCTTTGACCAGTTCCTTAATTCTGGCCTTCTTCGGTGATTTGCAACTGCGCACCGCCTGCCTTTCCTGGCTGGAACTCCCCTCGGCTGCCGTCCCGGCAGCTCTCCCCCACTCCAGGGCATCTGCCCTTGCGTTCAAGCGCTCCAAGGCTGTAAAGTTCTCGTCGTCCGAGTCGGACTCAGAGGGGGATCTTGGGGTACCGGTGGCCTCTTAGCCGGGTGCTTGCCCTTGGATTTGGGGTTCCTATTTGGGGGAGCCATTGCTGCCCTTTATCAATATCAGTTAGTGAGCAGAGGTATGTCCGGTATTCGCCTCTGAGCAACTCTCCGATGCCCCCCCCCGACCTGGTCTACTTGCCCACCCCGAGTGTATCTGCTTTGGTATCGCCCCTTCTGGGGGCTTGCCGGGTCCCTCTTACACCTGCCCCATGCAGTGCCGAGTCCGCCCCTTGCGCCTCCCCCTACCTCGGGTAAAAGGCCTCTGGTAGCTCCCGCATGGTCCCCTGCCCGGCACCTGCTTCTCCAAACCACGCTGCTGCCCTGCTTGCCGGGCACCCTGTAGTGGGCAACCCTCCTCCCGCTAAGGGCCCGCGGCTACTGGCTTCTCCCTCTCCCCTCGCGGCCCGACCGGTGCCTCTCCAACCCCCCCGTAAGGCCGCCGGGACCCTGCGCCTGTTATCCTCGGCCTCCTGGCCACCCGCTACTGCTTCCTGGGAGAGCTTGGCACAGCCATTGGGTCCTTGGTGCGTGGCTCTTTCCCTCCGCCTTTGCCCGCTGCTCCCGTCCACCGCCGCTGGTGCGGGCCGCCGCCGGAAGCCGCCGCTGTCAGAAAGCCGCCGCCACCGAGGGAGCCGCTGCCCGGTGCATGTTCCCGCTGCTGTTGTTCACCGCAGGCTCTGCCGCTGGTTGCTGCCGTCGACACCTCCGAAGCCTCGTCTTCCACCTCCCTCGCTGCCGAGACCACTGTGTCTGACTTCCGCCTCCCTCGCTGCTGCTCGTCAAGCTCCTTCCTCGTCAGCACCGGCAGGGAGAAGAGGCCGGGGGCATGTGAGGGCCCGCTTAAGAAGCAGGAACTCTCGCGATACCCCCTGGCCTCGCGAGACTTCAACCGTCGTCTTGCGTGAGTTCGGCCAGGGGGGCAAACGGACCCTGCCTGCCAATGCCGGCGGTGGAGCATTTACTTATCTGAGGTTGGTGAAGACTGGGTTTCAGACCTCTGAGTTATACACCCACAAACTGCCCCCAGGAAAGTGCCCTTTAGCAATGCAATGGATAGGGAAAATCCAACATTCATCAAATTTGGATGGCTTGTAGAAGAGGGTCAGAGGAAACCTCTCTGCAAGTTTTGAGTCTCTAGGTGCCTGGAGAAACCTCACCAATCAATTCACAGTACTTGCTGTGGTATAGCTTGAACGAGTATAGAAACTTCATCATTATCTTCAAATATGTTCTGTGTTAGTTGGGCAAATGAAAAAGTGAAAAGCAGTGGTTGATGTGTATATGAAATATTTCTAAACCTTGTAATTTTTCACATACCAGTTTTCCAAAGAAACATTTTCACCATCTTTTTTGTCTTCCTGTGCCTGGTAGAATACAGTATTCTACAGAATGGGGCATATGAAAAACATGTGTTTAGTACCATGTCTTCCCAAACAACTTGTGCCATCACAGAACAGGTTTCTGAGCACAGAAAATTACCTGACCCTGTGAAGGTATAAAGCCTCAGGTCTAACACTCATGCACATTCCAGGCTACTGCTAGAAGTGTTCACTTGATTATTCTAGTTTTAACTTGATTATTCTTGTGTGTCCCTATACTAGAAGTTCTCAACCACACTTTCCATACCCTACTAGTCACCTACAATACTTTTAAATCTTTAGGTCTCTAAACCTATGCTACTTTTTACTCAGCTAAAAAAAACATTCTTGGCAAAGATGACATCTAAATAATAATCTTTTTCTACTTTATTTTATTTTTCTCCAGTGCTCTGGTCTTCAGTGGAAAATTAAATCAAATGAATAAATAGGCATATTAAAATGCACTAAGATAATTGCCTTTTTTAATTACTTGTACTTCCCAAGTTTTCATGTTATAGTTAACACACTGGAATATCATTCTATCTGTGATGGTACTGCTACTAGCCACTAATTGGATTTTGGATGTCTCCACTGGTCAATTACTTTCTCTTTATATCAAATTCCAAATGCTGAAGACAAGTGATATTCCTACCTCTTACATTCCCTGCTGATCCATCAGGCCAGCTGTGACTCCTCGAGCTGCCATTGCAGTCAGAAAGTAATCTTTGAGGGGAAATGGAATATTGGATTAATGTATTCAGAAAATACTGCAGAATATTTCTTCTCCTTCTGTTTATTTCTTCTATCTGCAGCAAAGTTTGTTGCAGTCTGATTGCTGCTTGTTGGCTCTCCATTTTGTATTAGAATTTAATACTGTGGAAGCCAGTGTATGTTAAAAACTAGCTACTTCTAAAAGCAAGGATTATTTTTATCTGATTTTTAAAATGAGGTGAGGCAAAGTTATTGTAGGCAATCTCCCCCCCCCTTTTGTGATCCTTTTAAATTCCCAGAAGCTCATGACTGAGCCTCCAGCAGTTCTCCACTGTAATTCTTTAAATCTTTTTTTGTTTAGAAGCCTCAATTCATTTTTTTCTTTTTACAAGTAATGTTGTCATGTTGTCACAATTTTAAAATAATCAGCCATTATATAACTCCATCATTCAGGAATCTCGACATTAACGTGTGGGCAAAGATTCCCTGAGGAAGATATAAAATCAGTTTTTAGAAGTTTAAAATTGGATTTACATTGCCACCACCATGTAAAATGTTACTGTATGGTTCACTTTATTCTGATCCAATTTTCAGTTTTTTCAAGTATTGGTGGCCATGGGTAGCGAAATAGTTGAAGAAACTATGACTTTCTTAAAAACCTTAGACCATTATGGCAGTGGAATTAATTACCTCAAGAGGTGGTGAGTGCTCCTGCACCGGGGACATTCAATAGAAATTTGAACAACCACCTGGCAAATATCCTTTGATTTGTAATCCTGCATGGAGCAGCGAGCTGGACTTGATGGCTTTTGAGGCCCCTTCCAACTTCACTGTTATATGATTCTCTGATTCTAATATGTGTAAAATGGCATTTTGATAGATTTGAATTCTTATTTACAATTTACTGAAATATCAAGTCCTACCCTATGAAGATATTTGAGAAGATTCTGGACTAGCACATTCACAACACTGTCCAATTTACCACCAACCAATGTAACTTCATCAAAGGATGTGGAACAATCCATGCCATCATGCAGCTCATTGACGGTCTCCAACATCAGTAGATCTGGTGTGCCCTCTGCAACCAAGGGGTGCCAGAACTGCTCATTGACTACAGCAAAATGTGACACAAGAACACTATCAGCAATGTCTGATGCTCAGTGACCTCTTTAAAAGTTTTCTGGTGACAGTTGGAGTGCACCAAAGCTCTGCACTACAGATGGGCACATTACGAACAAGTTTTCATTTTCGTTTTTCAGATTTTGTTTTGTTACACAACGAAACGACAAATGAAATTTGTCTCTAAAATGAAACTAAATGAACAGAAACACGGGAATTTTTGTTGTGCGTTTCGTTTCCATTACAGCAATGAAGTGAGCAGCTTTACATGCTAAAAAAATCATGGAAAATTGGAATAAATGGTAACGAAATGGTAACGAACCGGTAATGAAACAAAAACATTTTTTTTGCAAAAAAATTGTGAACAACAGAAACGAACCAAAACGGACCTCTAAATGACAAATGACAAACGAAACTCCATTTTTTCTATTCGTGCCCATCTCTACTCTGCACTCTTGCTGCTCCTGTTTATATTAGTCATGGATACCATGCCACAAGATATGCAACAAAAGGCTCCCTGGACCGTTCTCTATGCCAACAAGGTCATGTTTACTACTATCACTGGGAACAAACTGCGGTGGCAAGTCCTGACATAGAATGACTTTGGACACCCCCTAAACAGCAAGAAAACTGAATATCTAGGGCCTGTTATCACCCATGGAATGCTCCAAATAAATGCAGAAAACCTAAAGAAGGTGCATATCTTCTGAAATCTTGGCTTCTATCTCCAAGGCAATGGTCACATCACTGGTGATGTACAAGAAAGGGTGGATGTGTCCTGGCTGCAATAGTGAAAACTCACCGGTTGTGCTTTGCAACAGACAAATGCCAGTCCATCTCAAATCCAAGATTTAAAAGATGATCAACTGCCCTGTTGCACTGTATGGCAGAGAGAAGCCTCATTGCGTGGATGAGGCGATGGTGTTGAGAGGAGGGCTTTAGATTTGTCAGGAACTGAAGAACATTTGGGGACAAGCCAAACCTGTTCAGGAGGGATGGGTTGCACTTGAATCATAATGGGACCAGATTGCTGGCACTCAACCTCAAAAAGGCTGCAGAGCAGCTTTTACACTGATAACTGGGGGAAAGCCGACAGGAGCTGAGTGGCATTCGGTTCAGAACACCTCATCCCCGGGTTGGAGAGGGTAGAGAATCACATAGAGATGACATAGCAGGTATTAGTACTGGGAGAATAATGGAATGTGATAGTTTGTCTACTGAAAATAATAGCTGTGGGGGAGGGGGAAGCAGCAGCTGTTGTTGCAGGACCCACTGTACAGGTGCTTCTACGCCAATGTTCGAAGCCTCCGAGCAAAGACAAGAGAACTTGAACATTTGGCAGCTAGGGATAACATAGATATAATAGCCATAAAAGAAACCTGGTGAAATGTGGATAACCAGTGGGATACAGCAATCCCAGGCTGTAAACTCTATAGAAGGGATAGAGAGGGATGGGTTGGAGGGGGTGTGGCCATCTATGTGAAAGAAGGGGTAAAATCCAGCAGAATGGAGATTGACAGAGGGCCTGACTCCACCATAGAATCACAGTGGGTTAAACTACCAGGTCCAAGGAGTGATGTGATAGTTGGGGTATTCTATCATCCACCAGATCAAAAACTTGAGGGGGACCTTAAAATGAGGAGAGAAATCATGGAGGTGTGTAAGAGAGATAAAATAGTAATCATGGGCTGTGAGTTATCCATGACGGATCAGGAAAGAGATCTTGGTGTGTTGGTGGACAGTTCAATGAAGGTGTCTACCCAATGTGTAGCAGCGGTGAAGAAGGCCAATTCCATGCTAGGGATTAGAGATGGGCACGACTCAGAAAAAAAGTTTCGTTTTCATTTTCGGCTAGGGTCTGAGTCGTTTCGTTTCCGTTTCCGTGGGCTAATTTCAAAATTTTTCGTTTTCGTTTCGTTACGTAACGAAAATGAAAAAACAAAAATGAAAACGAAAAATTTTTCATTTCTCTCCATTTAGCTCAATTGAGTGCTTTTCCAGTAACGAAAAACGAAAATTGGCTCGAAATTAGTCGTTTCGTTTCCGTTTTCGGTCCAGGTTGGTGCCGATTTTCGTTTTTGTTTCGTTTCTGTAACGAAAATGAAAAACAAAAACGAAAATACCGCTAAGTCGTGCCCATCTCTACTAGGGATTATCAAAAAGGGGATTGAAAATAAAACAGCCAACATTATAATGCCATTATACAAAGCAATAGTAAGGCCGCACCTGGAGTATTGTGTACAATTCTGGTCACCGCATCTCAAGAAAGACAGAGTGGAACTGGAAAAGGTGCAGAAGAGACTGACTAAAATGATTACTGGGCTGGGGCACCTCCCTTAAGAAGAAAGGCTAAAACATTTGGGCCTCTTTAGTCTTGAAAAAAGGCGCCTGAGGGGGGATATGATTGAGACATACAAAATAATGCAGGGCATGAGTAAAGTGGTTAGAGGGAAGCTCTTCTCCCTCTCACAAAATACCAGATCTAGGGGACATGCACTCAAATTGAGGGCTGGGAGAGTAAGAACAGACAAAAGAAAAAAAAATTTCACCAAGCGTGTTGTTAGTCTGTGGAACTCCCTGCCACAGGATGTGGTGACGGCATCTGGCCTGGATGCCTTCAAAAGGGGATTGGACAGATTCCTGGAGGAAAAGTCCATCACAGGTTACAAACCATGATGGAGATGCGTCATCTCCAGGCTTAAAACCAGGGTACCTCAATGGCCAGATGCAGGGGAGTGGTATCCGGAGACAGATATCTAATCTTGTGTGCTCCCAGACACATTCGGTGGGGCCAATGTAAGATACAGGAAGCTGGACTAGATGGGCCTTTGGCCTGATCCAGCATGGCTCTTCTTATGTTCTTATGTTCTTATGTTCCTTGCCATAGAAATATGTATGCTCCATTTAATAATAGATTTCTCCATACACGACCATATAACACATGATAGTACTGACAACAACTACATGATATGAATAACAGAAGATGAGAGAAAGTCATCTTCTCTGGTATGGACTTTTCCTCAGAAAGGCACCTTTCACCATCACCCAAATTGCTTACCCCCTGAAAATGATGGGACACCTGGGCAACAAAAACAGAAATAAGGGCATGGAAATTGTTCACCTATGCCCTGAAGACATAGTTGATCAGGAAAAGTGGCAATTCAGGATCCAAAAAGTGGACCCTGGACCTGTCGGAAAATACTAGGAAGAAGGAGATCAAGTTTTAATAAGTTGAGGACATTGAGAGGGAGATATACTCATAGGGATAGTATAACATAGGGATACATTTGAGTATCCAAGCCCATTTATTGGTGTTCCACAAGTAAGAAATAAGGGCTTAAATAAGCCCTTCTTGTGAGTCTAATTGAAGAGCATTATGCAAGACAACTAAATGTAGTCCCAGAGCTGTTCTATTTATGCCAGTCTTTATGCAACTGTTCCTTTCCTTTCCTTTTAACATTCTGTATCTAGATGATACTACCCTGATCAATTATGTAATTGCTGAAGATGGCCACATAAGCATAGCCTTCTGATATTATGAATCAATATGTAAATAAGCTTATGAAAGTGTGGCTACTTGTAAAGGAAAAAATGACACTTTCATGAAGGAAACACTGCATCCTTTGAGTAGCACTACAGAATTCCCTTGCAGCACAGTACTGGGACCATACAGTCCTCTACTCTAGTTTGGTGGGATGAATTAAACTCTGAACCTACACAGGGTACTCATCTCTGATGTATACAAAGTCTACTGAATAATAAAGTATGAACTAGAAATGGGGATGAATTTTTAAAATGAAATTTGTCAGAAATCACACATTCATCTTATATTCGTCACTTGTTATTCAGAATCATTGCTATTTGTCAACCTTGATTAACCACAAATCACAGTTCATCCCATCTGTACTATGAAATTATCACTGAACATAAAGAACAACATTTATATGTTAAGTATATAAATCACCTCTGTACAGATGATTCATCTGGGGTAAGTAATAGACTGGATGAATGTGAATAAACTGAAGCTTAATATAGACAAGGCACCACCCTGCTTAGCTGACGGATCAGGATAGTTTCTTTTCAGATATGAAAATAGTGTTTATCCTTGTTATAGCAGCTCTTCTGGTAGCTAACCCATTTCTGGAGAAAATCCAAACTGTTGGTTTTGACCGATAAAACTCCATTACCCTTAGAGATGTCTTCAGTCAAGATATGGGAGAAGGCCTTTTCTGTTGCTGCTCCCAGATACTGTACTGGGATTATCTCCCACTGGAGGCCAGGCTGGTCCCATCTTTGCTGCTGCCCTGCAAGCAGGCTAACATCTTTCTTTTGAGACAGGCTTTTGCTTAGTGGCTGGCTATCTAAGATTTTTTTTAATGGGAAAGTAGTGTTTTTGTTGTTTTAATGTGCTTACTATTGTTAGTATCTACTACTTTTTAATATATGTATTTAAAAATTTTTTAATATTGTAACAAATTATTGTTTGAACTGGTGTCCAAGCCACCTTGGATCCTTCTTAGGAGAAAGGGGGCATACAAACCATGAGTGGAACAGCTTTCTTCTTTTGAAATACTTTATTTAACAAGAGAAATGGTGGGCAATCTTTGTTCTCTTTTTTTTTCTTGATTGACATGTGTTTTGTTTAGGGTTATCAAGGGTGAGACAAAATTGGCCTGGGGCGTCAATGTGGGCTGCAGCCTGCCAGTTAATATTCTCTGCTGCAGGCAGAACCTTCAACTCGGAGTTTTTCAGGGACTGACTAGTAGGGCTCCAGACAGCAATAGAGTGATTTTTGTTCTTTTTCAGGCACCACATTGATCATGAAACTTTGTATAAAAGACAGGAGCTGATGCTGGCAAATGCTTCACTCCTTGGATAATAATAACATAGCTGATCTGCTACAAGTGATACCAGAGCCTTCTTCACAGAAATCTTTTTTACCACTTGTTGGAAAGGAGCCAAGAAACATTCATTGTACGCTTTCATTGATTGCTACACTGGTTTATGGGATAAACAGACTGAAACAGTGACATTCTGCTGCTATGTGTGCTTCTCAGATTGTTTTCAAAATGTAGAACCCCCTTTATCTTTGTCCCTTTCACCCAGTTTGTATCTTTTATTTTATTTTACTGGAGGTTCACAGTCAATCTTCAGTGATGAATGAGTCACAATCACAAACAAATTTTACTAACTATATTGTGTGTGTGTGTGTGTGTGTGTGTGTAAAACGATAGATTCATTGTTAACAGCTGTACACTGCTTACAAAAATGAGATATATTTCAATTTATGTTAACACATACACAGATAAAAAAATTGCATTTTACCCCGGCAGAAAGCATGCCTGCTCAACGGATGGGGTACACCCAATTTTTAATGATGCCCAAGAACTATTGTAACATTTCATCTTTATTTGAATCATAGAATAATAGAATTGGAAATGACCTCAAGGGCCATCCATGCCATGCCTCTTTTGGTAAGAGATAGGGGCTACATTGGTTGGAAGAGCCGGAAACAGCAGGAGGCTCAACTTATATAAATTATTATATAAATTAATAATATAAATTATTTCTGCTCTAATATAGCTCTTAATGGTTACAAATTGTATTTATAATTCAAAAGTCTCCAAAGGACTCCAAGGAGGGGGAAGCTCCTTATGTGAGGTTCCTTGTCCCCCCCCCCCAAATGAGGTGAGGTGAGTTAAGAGGAAGAAATGAGGGTGATGTGCCTGATGAGCTACCTACAAAAGGCATACCTGCCCTCACCTTCTCCTTCATGCAAAGTAAACAACACATTTTGGAGGTCACAAGACATCATGATTTTGTGAGATTTGATGCCTTACAAACAATTCAAACAGCATACTTCCAGTTTTTCACTTTTTCTTGTTGAATAAGGGTTGGTGTGATGGGGTGGTGTCAATTATTTGGTATTAAAATGCTGTCTGTGTGTTCCTTTATACTGTAATCTTAAAAACACGTGTATATCTGTATGTCAAGATTTAATAAAAGAGGGTTGTGATTTATACATATTTTTCTTTCATAAAGATCTTTTAACTTTTAACTTCCTACAATATTAATGGATTTTAGTATACATTCATCAGTCTTCACTTTCTGAATACAGTAGTTGTTAGTGTAGTAACTACAAAAAGATTTGCAGAATTTACGAGGTAAGTAGATAATCTACTTTTTTGGAGCTCATTCTGTAGCTGTTTGAGGAAAGGTCCTCCTCTCTCCCCCCTCCCCCTACCATGCTACCTAAAAACAAATTAACAGAAACGCTAGTCATTAAGCATATTTCTTAGTTCAAAATCTAGTGCCATGGTTGAAACCTTGGATGACAAATTGGCTCGTTCACACTTGCAGACTATCACAGACTATCACAGATACAACATCACATAGAGACCTCTTATTCCCATAAATGCTTTTCACTTGAATCAATTGCCATGGTCAACCACAGCAGTCTTCAAATAGGAATCTACAAATATACGTTAGGTAATGCTTGTGCATTTGTAAATAAGCACATCATCTCTGTTTTTCAGCGTCTTCATAAATGCAATGGACTTCTGGTCCAGTTGCTTTAAAAGGTGCTTGGGCATTCCGACTCAAACCATATTTTTCTGAATCAATTCATTGGCCTAACCATCAATTTCCGGTTATGGCAATAATTCTGCAGTTTCTTCCAAACTGAGTTATATTATTGTGTTGTGCTTAGTCTGTAAAGTGTTTCTGTTTCTGGCACATCTTAGTATTTCTCACAACTTAATACAATCTTACTTTCCTAGCAAATCAAAACTTTACAGGCACCATGCCTAGTATCTTTCATTCAAACTTGATGCGCACAAGCTAGGAAGCAAAACCAGTGCTCAAGATATAGAATATGTACATTATCTCTTGTTTCTTTGTAAACTGTTGACTCTGAAATCCCTAATCCCACCTCATACATACATTTATAGGGTTCATATAATACTTCAATAACCCAAGTAGTTTTAAATATACTGGAAATCGATGTTCCTTTCAGGGGTGTCAACCTCCAAGTCAAACATTTTCATTTATTTCTGTCTAGGTTGAAAATCAAAAGCTTTCACAAAGACAGTTCCATTTTAAAATGATTCATGATAGATTTGCACTACTCAGTGTCTTCTACCAATGGTTTTGGATTTCTTTGGTCAAGGTTATCCCTAGATCTTCCCATCCTATCCAGGCTTAAGTAGTTGAAAGACTCCTGAAATAAAAGGTCATTCCAAGGCTTCTGTGCCAATTCCATAAGGAATATTAACAGCAGCATCAGCAGCAACAATAACACAAACACCACCACCATCAACAACAACAACAATTTCAAAGCTGGAACAGACCCCATGGATTGTTTAGTCCAGCTTCTATCAAGGAGATACAGTCGGGAATCAAACCACCTCAACCACTGAGTTACCCAGCAGTTCTTGGGATGCTAAAAGGGAGGAACAACAATAGCATCTGTAAAAAAAAAATCCCAGTGTTGCATCCACCTCCCTAATTTCCCCGTGAGTCAACCCCAGGTTGATTTTCCTCAGGCCACCTTAAACTTGGAGGATGGCCAGTGATTTTGATGACCCCCCTGGAGTTGCCTATCAATGTGGAAGACTCAATGACATTTGGAGGAGCCTGCCCTGAGTGTCCAAGGGGCAGGGAACATCATAAGAACATAAGAACATAAGAACATAAGAAGAGCCCTGCTGGATCAGGCCAAAGGCCCATCTAGTCCAGCTTCCTGTATCTCACAGCGGCCCCACCAGATGTGTTTGGGAGCGCATGAGACTAGATAGCTGTCTCCTGATACCACTCTCCAAAACATCTGGGAGGGAGTCAAATGACCCGGTGAACCTCTGCACTCTGGATGGTGGTGCAAAGACACCATATCTTGGAGAGCACCTGAAGTACTGCACGCCTGCAACTGAGCCATCATTCTTGCCATGAGTTTTGTCCAACTCGATTCCACACCAAAACCCTGGGGCAAACTTGGTTGTGCCATAGAATCTAACAATTCCACTTCTCTGTCCTACCACCAACACTCTATCTCCAATCTGAATTTCTCCTTCATCAAAAGGATTCCTCCTTGCAGATGGAAGAGTGTTAATTCCCCCACTGACAGCCTTGGATGCAACAGAAGGAGGTCTTGAGCCTTCCTTCTTATTACCGCTAGTTGAGGTTCTCTTCTTGGGACCATTCCTGTCTAACGAAGTGGTGGAAGACGAGGTGCTGCTGGAGCCGAGGGACGTCGCTTCTTTACCGGGTGGAGTTCTCATTCCTCCTTCGCTGGCCAAAACTGCAGAATCAGAAGCACCCTCTTTTCTCAGTGCAGATAATCCAGAGTTCACTTTGGATGTTACACGTGTTACGTCAATTTTCTTAGATTTGCGTGCAGGCTGAGATAGTGAAGAAGAAATTCTAACATTCTTTTTCTGCAGTGCAGCTTTCCTTATTTTAGAAAGAGGTGCAAATATGCCATGTTTAGGTGCACACTTGAAGTACTGTACTTTCCCAACACTTCCATTATTTTTTCCTTCAGGTTCATCCAATTCTGTAACATCCAGGAGCATTGAGACTGAAAGGAGGGTGAAGGGATTAAAAAAGTCTAGAAGGGGGAGGGAAAGAAGATACAAGTGAAGAAAAGTCCTTGACAGAAGCTGTGCTGAGATGACGATATCCCACATCTAAATAATCCCCTCATCTACCAAATTTGTAGCTGTACTTTTTTTAAAAAAGGGGGGATTAAATTAATCAGCCATGAAAAATGAATGGAAAAATTACTTCTTTTAGGGGAATATGAAAAGTTAAGTAAAAGCCAATGAAAAGGGCCAGACATGCACTAATTTATTCTCAAAAGCCCCTAATGAGTATTTCTGACAGATGGTTCTAAGGATGTGATAATTCCAGGAGATTATTCCAGCATGCCTGACATTGATGCCAAGCCAAACAGTTAGTAGTTGCCTGGATCTTCTCTCACATTCTTTACATGAAGGTGAGGATGATTTTTGCCATTCTCCATTCTCCATGGATACTGTAATCTTGGAAATCCTCCCCCTTTCTCATGATGGGTTGAGAATGTGGCATGTTGTAGCTGGTCATGTAACTACAGAAAGATGCCTGCACATTTTTGATTAGCAAGAAAAATTGTATTAGTTCATAGGCTACCCTTTTTTTAAAACCCACCATCTGCCATCATTGTCATTATTTTTAAAGATTTTGGCCCATTGAGTCCTCTATTATGCCTGCGAAGGGTGCTAGCAGTGCTTATTTTAATTTCCTGTTTGTCTGTCGTATTGTATTGTGTATTGACACCATTTATTGTATCTTGTATTGTATCTTGTATTGTACCCTGACCATTGCTGCACCGGTCAGATTGCTGGAAGCCGCCCAGAGTTCCCTTGGGAAGATGGGCGGGGTATAAATCCAACAATAAATAAATAAATAAATAAATAAATAATACCCATCAGTCACCCCATGGCATGTTAGCAGATTTATCTGTTTGTCAACATGCAATGTTTTGTTAATGAAAATCACTGCAATGTGTTCAGATCAAGTCATTTGCCAGATGACGCCTTGTGCTACTGTAGATCTGCCTGTCTTCCATGATACTAGTCAACAGAAATGGAGGGGAGGGACCTAAAGGGCACTCAGGCCAGAAATCAGCCTGAGAGCTTGTTTGTAACAAGTAGAGATGCACACGAATAGAAAAAATGGAGTTTCGTTTGTCGTTTGTTGTTTAGAGGTCCATTTTGGTTTGTTTCCGTTGTTTGTAAAATTTTTCAAAAAATTCATTTTTGTTTTGTTACCGTTTTGTTACCATTTATTCCAATTCTTAATGGTTTTTTTTAGCATTTAAAGCTGCTCACTTCATTGCAGTAACGGAAACGAAATGCACGACCAAAATCCCCGCGTTTCTGTTCATTTCGTTTCATTTTAGGGATAAATTTCGTTTGTTGTTTTGATGCATAATGAAATGAAAAACGAACAACAAAAACAAAAAAATTGTTCATTCCGTGCTCATCTCTAGTAACAAGAAGTGGAAGCATGCTAATACTACAGAGGTAATTGAGACCATCTTTCTTTCTTTGTGAACTCAGACTTGAACAGGATCATGCTGTAGTCCTGATGATTGACCATGAAATAAAAGAAAGTAATCTACATAACCCTTGAGGTAACAAGACCCAAAACTGGTAACACTCAGATCTACAGATGCAAATTTTCTAGAAACTTTGGGGGGAAATTGTGGAAAAACAAACACATTTTCCCCCATTTTTCTCCAAAGTTTTGTCCCCCATTGCTTCAACATTTCAACAAATTTTACATCTTTACTCAGACCCTCCCCTTACTTAGGAGCTTTTCTTTTCCAGTTGCAAGTTATTGCCCCGGTTTTCTTTTCCAGTTGCAAGTTATTGCCCCGGTTCTACTTTTTGTCCAGCATTGTGTTCAGTAGACACCACCCAGTTATGTCTTTTTCAATTCATCATAGAACAAAGGATGTCCATGTATTACTAAAGCACTTGTAAAGTGTAATATTTCAGATCTTGCCTCATCCTAACAGGTACCGACCACACTTTAATCATGCTTCTTCTAATTTTAATAATATTAAAATACATGATTTCAGCTACTGCTTATTTTATTAGCCGATTTTCATGGACTATATTGAGAAAATGTGAGACTGACATTAAAATACCCTAACCCTTTCCCTTAATATCATTTTTTTTTGGGGGGGGGATAAAAAAAAGGTATTCCCTTAACCTGGTTCCTTTTTTTCATCAGTTAACCAATTCTTAATCAAACACAAAGGAATTGTCAGGGCTGTTTTTGAATAAATGTGAATGAACCTAAGCACAAGAGGGTATTTTCTAGATCATTCATGCTAGTGGCACTGAGACTGTCAACGTTTAGGCTCCTCTTTTCTATGCAAGGCACCAAAGCTCTATTAAAGTGATTTCGCAACTTGAATGAGTGATTCAAAAGTACAGATCACCCCAGATCTGGATCTGATTTCCCTTTGTGGCTATCCTACCTTGAGAATAAAGAATTGATTCTGAAATGACAAAATTGCTGTGAAAAGTGGTTGTGGGGAGAATAGGAAGAGAGGAAGACCTAATATACGAAAGATTGTCTGAATAAAGGAAGCAACGGTTGTTAGATTGCAATATCTTAGCAAAACTTACTGGAAAATACAATATTGCTAGGAACGGTGGAGAGCAGAAAGAAAGAATAATATAATGTGAGTCTCAGTAGAGAAAATCATGTCTGTTGGTTTTCAAGATCTAAATAGAATTATAAATGATATAACAATTTGGAGGTCATTAACTCATAGAGTCATCACAAAATAGAAGTGATTTGATGGAACATTATATCTTTGAGATCTTTTTTAAAAATTACCAAGCAATTGTATAGTGTCAAGATGGGTAGAATAGATGAGATACCAGCTACCAACTGGAGGCTATGACAGGATATAGGCATGAAAACTCTGCTCATATCAAGTGGCGCTATTCTTAGCCACATAGCAAGAACAATAATTTCACACCTTAGATGACAGCTTCTGTGGATGTGTTCTGTTTTCTTTTTAAAATATACATTTTCAATATTTTAATACTTTTAAAAATATCCTTATTTATTCTTAAAAACCTTTAAAATAGGTTTTGAGGGTCTGCATTCTTAAAACAGACACAGAATCACCTTGCAGGCATGAATCCAAAAAAGACTATTGGGCCAGGAAGAAGTTAAAATCTTAAAAATTAACTGGTAGCTAATTTGGTCTTGAATGACAGATTAAAAAGTTCTCATTTCCCAGATGTACCACTGAATCTGATTTCCCCTTTGAAATGTTATGTCAGGAGACTGGTTGGTCTTAGACATCCTAATAGAATGTTTACTGAAAACACTAAAACAAAACACAACAATCTGGAAGTTGAGTCATGGCAACAGGGCTTCTTTATCTTGAGAGATAGAAACATTTTGCTGTTCATCCAAACAGCTTCATCCAGGACTGGTGAAGCTGTTTGGAT
>JAHTLZ010000348.1:2863246-2875002 GCA_023846285.1 Phrynocephalus versicolor
GAAGAAGAAGAAGAAGAAGAAGAAGAAGAAGAAGAAGAAGAAGAAGAAGAAGAAGAAGAAGAAGAAGAAGAAGAAGAAGAAGAAGAAGAAGAAGAAGAAGAAGAAGAAGAAGAGCTAGTAATGACTGGACACCATTTTGTGACTCATATGTGAAGGTGCCAATAATCTGGACATTAGCTTTATAGCAATAGCATGATGCTCCTTTTTTCTCAGAAGTTCCATGTATGTCTCTGTTTCATGAAACTGGGCTTCCTGATAACCATCCTTTTCTTCTGTAGCAGACAGCAAGGCTCCTTCACTTTCTTCACTATTGTTCCTCAATGCCTATAAAAGTAATCAGTTTACTTTGCATTGTCCCAAATACACAGATGCACTAGTCATTGTTTTCATATTAATTAAATGAAGAATAATATTTTCCTCTTGGGAAAGAGTGACTAAGTGATAATGTGCCACATACATATGTACATCTGAAGAGCCTGAAATCAACTAACCCCACTTAAGCCCTATCACTATGATTTTGAGAATGCACTCTCTAGCATGACATCAGCATTGTCTTGCAGCATGCACAGAATACCCCACTCCTGGCATGGCATAACATGACAGCAACTAAGCATAGCATCTCCTAAGAGATAACTAAGCCCACTGAACTAACTTATGAACATCTTTATATATTTGATCACTGACCATCAAATGCTGGACCTTCTGAGATGGTCTGCCAATCAGGCTTGAAGTTCTCTCAAAAGTTCATTAAGACAATATAAGTTTTTCTCCCCTGCCCTCTTAGACTGCTGAAAATCGTTTTTCATGTAACATAGTACTGGGAAATAACTTGACCTCCTTGAAGTCTTTGCCTAAAATATAAACTAGAGATTAGAGATGGGCACGAACAGAAAAAAATGGCAATTCATTTTTGTTTGGTTTGTTTTAGGGTTTGGTTCATTTCATTTCCTTTTTAACAGATTTTTAAGAAAAAAAATCATTTCGTTGGTTCGCTGATTCATTTTTTCCCACTTTGCGCCATTAATCAATTTAACAGCCGGCCAGGAGGAAAAAAACATTAAAAAACATTAAAAAACAGGCATTACAAATGCACAAACTGGACTGGCAGCATCCTCATCTTCATCATCCACATCCTCATCATCATGTTACCTGGCAGCGGCGGAGGCGGGGCAATCCTTTTATTTTTTTTATTTTTTTTATTTTTTACTTCCAGGTTTGGCCCCACACTACAGCTGTAGTGCCGGATTTGGGACTTTTTTGTTTGTTTGTTTGTTTGTTTGTTTGTTTGTTTTCTTTCAGCACTGACTGTGTGGCCCCTGGGCCTCCGTTGGCGATGGGTTTTTATTTTTTTAATGGTTTTAGGGTGCCGACCAGGCCACCCCTGAGGCCTGATCAGCGCTCCTTCCCGCCCCCCAAGCACCCACTGTGTGGCCCCTGGGGACAGGTGGGTGCTTTTTTAATTAATTTTTTATTTTTTTCTTTATTTTAGAGCACCAACCGGCCACCCCTGGGGCAGGGTCTCCGCTCCTTTTTATTTTATTTTTATTTTACTTCTGGGTTCTGGCCACGCCAGAGTTGTAGCATGGGCCGCCGTTTTTTTTTTATTAACTTTTACTGAGAGTCCTCCCTCCAAGTCCAGCTGTTAAATTTTCTTTGTAATTTAATTTTCTGCTTCATGCTCTTGTAACTTCTTAAAATAAAGGAAAAAAAATAAAAATATTCCCCTCCCAAAGGCAGCACCGATCGGCAATGTCTGGGGAGAAGCACAGTTCAGACCTGCCAAAGTTCTCCCTTTCAGTAGGAAATTCCCATTTCCTACCTCTTTCCCACTATCTTCCTGGTCTGGATATTTTATTTTCTAGAAATGTCCTTTATCGCCAGGCAGGGTCTGCAGCATACCTCTAGTTTTGCCTGGGTCCCAGCTGCCACTGCGGTGCTCTTCCAGGCTTGGCTAATGGCCCTTCTGATCACCAGCTGATCGGATCTCCAGCTTGCCTTAGCCAGCTGGCCAGCCCCAGCAGAGCACCAGGGACCCAGCAGAACAACTCCGCTGACCATCAGGAAGGCACTGGCTTTTGGAGCATCTGCTGTTTGCCCTGGCTAAGACTGAGAGTCCTGGTGGCAAAGTCAAACCTCCCTCCAAGTCCAGCCGTTAAATTTTCTTTGTAATTTGATTTCCAGCTTCACTTGTTAATTCCCTGTTTGGCCACTTTGCATTGCTTAACTTACTAACTTCTTCTTACTCTCCAGCGGGTTATATAAACCGGCTTCCCTTTTATGCCTCAGCCTGATCACTGTTGTCTTGGCTTAGGTTGGCCAAGTGGCCATGCAGTTCATATAAGCTCTCTGGCTGATTTTCCTCTAGCTGGCTTGGCTACTGGACTTCTTTTTTGAGAGATAGAAACGTTTCACTGCTCATCCAAACAGCTTCATCAGTCTGAATACAGCTAGTGTGAGTCCTCCATCTTATAGTCAGCTTTGACCTCTTGTCACCCTAGTCTGAATTAGGCTCATAAGATGAACAATGGTTCAGCACCTTAGGCCATTGTTCACCTTAAGGCTATGGATACTATTGTCTCCCTAACGAGCCCATTCAGGCCATTGTTCATCTTATAAGCAAGAGGTCAAAGCTAAGATGGAGGACTCGCACTAGCTGTATTCAGACTGATGAAGCTGTTTGGATGAACAGCGAAACGTTTCTACCTCTCAAAAAAGAAGTCCAGTAGCCATGACTCAACTTCCAGATTAACTCACCTGGATGCCTGAGAATCTTCACAGACTCTAGCTGGCTTGATAGCCTAGTGGCGTAGGGCTTTGACTAAGGAGACAGAGATCCGGGTTCAATTCCCTGCTGATAAGTTGGTGTTTATATTTATTTCGAATTGTTGTTATTTTATTTTTATCTCTCTCTCTCTCTCTCTCTTTCTTTCTTTCTTTCTTTCTTTCTTTCTTTCTCTCTCTCTCTCTCTCTCTCACACACACACACACTCTCTCATGCATAATTTAAAATACAGTGACACTCCCCAAAGAGTGTGTTAAAAATCATAGGATTTAATTATAAAAGAGGAGGCATTTTGAGTTGGGTTTTTTCCTGGCATCTTATGCATGTGTGTGTGTGGGGGGGGGCTATTTTTAATTTTTTTCCTTTATTTTAGGCTGCCGACCCTACAGCTATAGCACAGGGCTTTTTTTTTCTTTTTTTTTCATCCTGACTGCTGGTTTTTTTATGGGTTTTGTTGTGATTTTAGGGCGCCAGCCAGGCCACCCCTGGGGCCAGGTCAGCAATCATTTTTTATTTTATTTTATTTTTATTTTATTATATTTACTTCTGACCATGTGGCACACGCTACAGCTCTAGTGCGGGCTGCTTAGTGTTTCCCTGCAGCCAGGAAGACCAGCAGCCCCAGTGGCCACCATTAACAAAATGAACTGAACCAAACCAAAATTTTCCGGTTCGTTTTGTTTTGCTTTGTTCTAAAATCACTCTGGGGTTTGTTATTTGTTTTGTTAGGTAATGAAACAAATAACGAATAATAGAATGAACTAAAAGTTCATTTCATGCCCATCTCTACTAGAGATAATACTTTAATTCATTTCTGAGCAAAATTGTCCCCATAAATTGTCCCAGCCAGCCATTTGTAGGCATTTGCCAGCGAGGTCAACAACCTCATCACACCAGTTTCTCAATTTCTCCGTAGTCAGCATGCAATCTAACACATTAGTTCTCCAAAATAAGTCTTCTATCAATTTCAATAATCATAGAAGGGGGCTGTATGGACTTGTAACCTTATATGTATGTAGAATAATGGTTATTTTTGAAAGAAGTAAGAAATCTAATATTTGCATAAAATTTGATTGAGATGAATACATCATTTCCCATTATCATGGTAGACCCTAAAACTATTACCTTACAGTCTTGTCTTTCAGACATTACAGTACATATTCAGAGTACTTTGATTGGAAGTTTTACAATATCTGATATGAAAATGATACTCAACCGTTCATTCAAACATGGCACATGCAGATAGTCTTGACATCAAAATGGCATTCTAAAGGCTCACATAGCTATATTCTGAGATTTCATGAGTATATTCCAACTCAACAGTTGCATGGAGTGATATCTAGAATTTCACAGAGAGAGAGGGGGAGAGAGAGAGGAGAGAGAGAGTACACATAGTTGGGATGGCATTGTAGGTAGAAACAGAAAAACAATAAAAAAGGAAGGACTTTATTAGGAACCTCGTGGCACAGTAGTTAAACTATTGGACTGCAGCAAAAACTGTGTTGGTTGACTCAGCTTTCTATCCTTCTGAGGTCAGTAAAATGAGTACTCAGCTTGCTGGGTGGGATGGGGGGCAATGTGTAGCCTGCATAATTAAATTGTAAACTGCCTAGAAAGTGCTTTAAGCACTATGGGGTGATAGATAAGCAGCATGCTTTGCTTTGCTTTTTATTATACTGTAGATAGTGCATCATTACAAACTGAAATCCATTTGAGTTACAGAGATGTGCTTCTGACTGACCTGTATGACTAAGCAAACTTACAACCAAACATTGTGCTTGACTTCTGATGATGCATCACAAATCAAGGAAAGCTAATCTGCAAAATGTGAGAGTTATGAAGAGTCCCTTCTGGGACACTCAAATATTTCAGCACTTAACAAATTGCCTGTTCTAATGACATGCTATCAATAACAAAAAGTTTGGCCTGTGTGTGTGTTAAAGAGGTTTGTCACCAAGAAGAAAATCAGGAATTAATTTTTCTTTCTTCCAGGTTGATCTGCATTTGGTTGGAGATTGCTGACAAAGAAAATTCATGTAGCAAAGCAGATATGAAGTTCCAGAAGTGGTTGCAGTACTTTAGAGAACATCACAAACCAAGATCACTTTAGAAAATATTACAAGCGAAAGCCTTCTTACTTTTTATTTTCCTTTGCTTTCCTATTTACAAGTGTTGCTGCAGCTCAGCCATGGGCCTATCTAGTTCCTGTATTCTTGGAAAAGGTGCACCACAACTATCCCAGAGAAAGTATGAAATATGGCATCACAACATTGCTGTACATTTTAGTACTTGGAATTCTCCCAGCTGATCTGAAACAATTCTATTCAAGTTCTGACCATCTTCTGGAGTGAGGAAGACATGGCTCTGAGGCTGATAGACTTCAAAGAGTGCCCCTATCAAATTTTCTACGAATTCTCCTGCATCTTTTTCTGCTGCATGTGGAACAGAAATTCACCATGTATTTTGATTTTTGATTTAGTTATATTTGCTTCTCTGTAGGGAAATGGGGTGCTACCTGGAGCTAACATAAAGAAACATGAAATCATGTCATGCTTCCCTTATGACCAGATATTGTTTAATATATAATAAGGAGTTGATAAGGATGTATGAAGAAATTATCTTTTTCTTTTTGGTTGAAATCTATTAGATGTTTCTATAGATACATTTTCACTATTGCTTTGATTGCACCATAGAAGAAATTCTGTGGTGAATCTAAACCAAATGTGAGAGCTGCAGTAACAACAACAGGCAACATCCAAAGACTAAATAATGGCAATCTGTAGCCCATGCAACTTAAGGAAATAAATGTATCAAGCAGTAACCTTGTGTTAGATCACGGAATGTAGAAGTATTCCTTAGGGCGTTTATACACGACCCCCTAAACTCCGGGGCAAATGGCTCCCAGCTCCAGAGCTTAAAAATATTCCCCCACCAGCTCTGGAGTTTACAGGAAATTAAGTGCGGCCACGCCCACTTTAGCGCGTCCCAGCGCACCTTTCAAGTACCTGCTCTCTGGAGGTGAAAATTCCTTGATGCGGTGTAATGATAGTGAGTGCGGGGCTCTCCTCGCTTCTGTTTGTTGTTTTTTTGGCTCCCGCCCCTTTAAGAGCTACTTAAGAGACTGGAATGTTGCCGCGGCAAGAGCGAGAAGCAGAACGGAGGTGAGCCACATTCTTTTCTTCCTGTTTTTTCTCCCTCCCCTCACGCAGACAGGAGCAAGGAAGTGCGGAGGGGTGGGGACACAGGAAGAGTGACAAGCCCCAAAGATCTCTGGTCCGAATTTAAGTGGCCAGCAGATCTTAGGGGTCGTGTGAAAAGGCTCTTAGATTGCACCTACACCTCATCTTATCAAAAGACAGTGATCCCCTGCCTATCGCTGGGGTTAGGGACCTGACCTGACCCGCGATAACTGAAAATCCACGATATGTGGATGCAGGTCAGGTTGGGTGTGGGGGCCCTAACGGGGGGCTGTTGTACTTACTCCCAGCCTGGTGCTGCCCCGAATGGGACTGCGAGGGCCTTCCCAGGCCTTCTCGAGGCCCCTGGGAAGGCCCCCACGGGCCCATTTGGGGCAGCGCCAGTCCTGGGGTAAGTATGGGAGGCCAGAAACAGCCTTTGCCCCTTACCTAAGGGGGGCTTTTTCATATAATATGGTCCCACAATATAGTGGGACCGCAGTATATGAACCGCGATAGGGCAGGGGACCACTGTATATTTGGTTTCCAACTGAATTCTTCACAGGAGGAATAACTTCCAAATCTTATTCCAGATCCTGTTTAAGTACAATGTGTTGAATATGCATGGCTGAGTCCCAACATTCTTAAAAGTATTGCTACTAGCATTGTTGTTATTAGGGTTTCCTTGAGGTAGCTTGCCTGAGGGAGAAATCAGGTAAGACTTCCGATATTCAATTCAAAATTCAGAATGGAAGGACGTGAAATGCCAAATAAAACTGCAGACACCCACTGGCCCTGTGTGCTCAATGATGTAAGTAGGCTAAATTATTAGTAAGTAACTGGTTTGAATTATCATCCTATGCCAAATGATTGAAGACTTCTTGGAATGGGCAGGGCTGTAGCTTTCACAGTCTTACCAATGCATGCCTTTATGAAGTACAGGTGTCCCCCGCCCTTTCGCGGTTCATATACTGCGGTCCCGGTATATCACGGGTTCGCAGTGTATGAAAAAAGGCCTCCTGGGGTAAGGAGGAAAGGTCTTCCCAAGCCCATCAAAGGCCCCAAAAGTGCTTCCCCACAAACCAGAAGTGACTTTCGGTAAACCAGATGTGACCTCCAGACCACTAGAAAGCACTTTTGTGGCCTCTGGGGGACTGGAAAGCCCCTTGGAGGCCTGTTTGGGGCAGCACCAGGCCTGGGGTAAGTACAAGAGCCCCCAGAGAGCCCACCCAGTCCCGACCTGACCCAGCATCTGCATATTGCGGATTTTCAATTATTGCGGGTTGGGTCGGGTCCCTAACCCCTGCAATAGGTGGGGGTTTACTGTAGTCAGGAGACAATGGACACTTTGCCTGAACTGGTTGAGGGTGGGTGCCTTTGCCTCCCACCTGGACCCCAGTGCAAAAAGTTTGCGCTGCCTATGGTGGCTTGGAGGCAGAGAGCAGGCACACTATATAACCCAGTACCTAACCCGTCTCTGCCTACCTGATTCTTGTCCCCTCCCTCCCACCCCATAACCAAGGAGAATGAGATTACCTGGTTGCTTCGGGTCTGGATGGGAATGTTTGACTGTGACTCGCATTGGCCCTGAGTGGCAGCGAGTTTTCACCCATCCCATTCTCTTTTATGTGAGGCAGGGGGACTATTTTAATTTATGGTCACAATGGCGGGTAGCGCAAGAGGTAACAGCATTCATGTATATCCCCTTTTGGTAGGTGCCCCTATGGTGCTAGGCATCCCCTTTTATCAAAATAATAAGATGCACTGAGTTTAGAGTAGAGTTAGACTAAATAGTAAATTCCTGTTAACCATCCAGGGCTGCCCAGAGACAGGGTATATTCCTAAATTAATGGGTACGCCAACTAGTGGACGGCATACTCAGTAATCAGGAATCTACTGGAATTTATCAAGGGAGGAAATTTAATATCACTGATTGGCCCGTATCTCATTGCACTATGACTCAGGTCTCTTGTTAGTTAAGAGTTAAAATAAAGTTGAGAATTGTTGTCAATAAAATTGTGGCCCAATTTATACCCAATAACGTTGTCTCGACTCGTTACTCCAGGCTGGGTGGGCAAAAGGTTACAGGAAAAATGTCACACTGTCATAGGTCCTGCTTACTGGAATAAAAACTATATATTCTTATACAGTTAAGTGCACGCTTGAAATTCAGAATATTTTGTGTTATGGGAAAAATATATGTTGTAAATACTCACCTAATACATTCCTGTAGTCCTATTTCCCAATCCTGCAAACACATCCCAAGCTTCACACAATATGGAGAAATTGGAGCAGCAGTAAGATGGGTCCCTCCTCCTTTAATGATAGAAAAATACTACATAGCAGAATATGAACACAAGAAGAAAGTTTTTAATCTTATGGCAAGATGTGGTTTAAGATATCACTAAATATGATGCTATAGTACCATTTTTCCTGAACTTCATGTGGTAAGTTGCAGCAAAGAGTTTGCTGTCTTTATTGTGATTCACAACTTAGAAAAAACTAAGGTGTGTGAAGATGGTTTGTGCACCTAACTAGATGCAGATTCTTAAAAAGCACATTTTAAAATAATGCATAGAGAATGACTTGCTCACTTTCTGTTCTCCCTGCATTTGATAGAAACTAAAGCTACTCAAAGTCTCCAAAGTGCAACTAGGATGTAACATAATGAATTGCAGCATCTTGAAAGTTCTCTTTGTCTTAGGAGTGTTGATGCTGCAAAATGTCTTGTGAACTGCTTGATCAGATAAAATAGCTTCAGCCAAAATAGTTATCTTCTTACATTTTCCACACTCACCCCTACAGCTGAAGTCAGCAACATTGTGTCTTCTATAATTTAATTTTGTTGACAAGAGGCACACATTTAGGATGGCCCAAACTGCAACACTGGCTAAGGAGGTAGGTCAAGAAATGGAGGTCTGGAAAACACAATGTCATTGCCCTCCAAGGATGAAATAAGCAGACGAGAGACAGGAATGGGTTTAAATATGGGCCACACTTTATTAATAACAAAGCTGAACTCTCAATGTAACTCACGAGGGGCCTGACATAGTGTGGAAGTGAAGTTGGAACCCTGAGGTCTCCCGGGACCCCTCCAACTAGCCAGCTCTTTGGGCGAGTCAGTACCCCCTGGCAGCACCATCCATAAGACACCACCCCAGTTGTCATTCTTGGCCTTACACTGCATCCTCCCCCCAACACTGTAATCTCTGGATCCACAGCATCCTGAGGTTGGATGAACCACAGGTGGATACTCCCCCCAATCACCAGCTGCTTGTCTCCTCTCTGCACTACCTGCCAGTGTAACCAAAAACTACAAATGGCCCCGGGGATAGGGAAAAAATTACCAAAGGCCAATCTTGAGAATGGGTTAAAAAAATCCTATCTGGTCTGTAAGACGACCAGTTAGACTCATACTAGCACTGATAAAGGTGGTGGGTGGTTGGGGAACATGTGACCCAAAAGAGGATCTGGACGTGGAAATGTTATATACAGGACTCCCCACCACCTCAAGCCCAAGATCTTGAGCTTCCCAGGGAAGTCTCTCGTCACTTTGCCTGGGAGGACAAAGCACCACCGCCCATCAGAGAAGCCTCCAGTGGAAGTAACCTTCTTCTCTGTAACAAATAAATCTCTACTGATGACTAAATTTTCTTAGCTCCTAATATCCTGATATCCTTAGCTCCTAATATCTGGCTGTTGAGCTAGAGGTTGGCAGTTTGATTCACCACTGTGCATGCCAGAAGTGCCAGCCTGTGTGGTCATGGCCAACCAGTTTCAGGTCACCCCCAGAAGAAAGGAGCAATAAACCACTTTTGAGCGCTTTCTGTCTAGGAAACCATAAAAAGGGTTGTCCTGAGTTGTTGCTGTTGTTGTTGCTGTTGTTGTTGCTGCTGCTGCTGCTGCTGTTGTTGTTTGTTTGTTTGTTTGTTTGTTTGTTTGTTTGTTTGTTTGTTTGTTTGTTTGTTTGTTTGTTTGTTTGTTTGTTTGTTTGTTTGTTTGTTTGTTTGTTAAAACATGAAGTGAAGGACTGTGAAATGATATGCTTTTTTCTTTATTTATTTTTAAAGCAAATGTTGTAACTTTCTTTTTTTTAAATAATCCTAATGAATAAAATATAGCAATGTAAAGAAATTGACTTGAGTCAATCTTCATGTATTATTCAGCTCTCTGATGTGTGCATGTAAGTATCCAGATACACTTTAATTAGCTACCTTGGGCAGGAAAGATCTGGTTTAGAGTGTTGAAAATAATAGCTTTCAGGGAGCAATTAAGGGCAAATATGGAATTAGGTTGTTAAGTGCAAGGTGACAACCACCTGGTTTCACTTCAGACACATTCATATACATTATTTAGTTCCATGTGGAGAAATGGTCAATAGCGCAACATACAGTGGAACACCATAAGATCCATTTGCACTTCACTAACTGGTGTGTGTGTGTGTGTGAGAGAGAGAGAGGGGGGGGGAGGGAGGGAGGGAGAGAGAGGGAGAGAGGGAGAGAGAGAGGGAGAGGGAGAGGGAGAGGGAGAGGGAGGGAGGGAGAGAAAGAGAGAGGGAGAGAACTGAAAAGGGTTTTAATCTCTGGTGGTTACATATCTTTTGTTTTTTAAAAAGCATTTTCTGAAATCACTATGCCTATTATTTATATCATAGAGATCTCTGTGGTGTATAAATGGAAAAATGGTTTCCAAAATGATTAAGGCCACTGGGGTTGACAGCTAGAGGAAGTGAAGTTGTTGAACTTGAAGAGGTTTTCCACTTCTAGGTGGTGTGTGTACACACTTCACTGTTTAATGGATGAAAAGTAAACACTGTTGAAAGATGTAAAACTTTGAAAGAAGGCATTCTGGAAGCTTTGAATCCACTGTATTTATAAATGCTCCGTTCTCCCAAGAGGGGCTTGTTACATGTCCCTCAAGTATGGCAGCTAAACCATAAGTGATACAAGATATTTTCCCTCACTTGAAATCTTCTTCTGCTGGAGCAAAATAGCCCTATCCTTGCATTCCATTCTGGCCAGTAAGTGTTGTAAAAACTGTGAGCAAAATGCAGCCCCTCATAGGTTAGTTAAGTTATCAAATGCCTTGCCAAATTAGCATTACTCTGGAAAACATCCATTTTTCAACTAGGTTGGTAAGTCCTTGTTGTGAGTAACCAGTATGCAGCACACAAAAAGGCAATGCTATGGTGAAATCCACCCTCTCTCTCCAGACTCTTTTTGTTGTAAGAATGTACAGACATAAAAGGCCTCTCTTCAGATTTTAATTCTTGGCTCATCTTCATCACTGGTTATTGACATGCCACAGCTAGAAGGAGTGTTGAGAATTATATTTAGTGACATGATTCGGTAGAAGTTGGAAGAAGTGTTTTTTCAGTACTTAAGGTGCTTGTCATTGAGCCACAAAAACTCAACACACATCAGAGAATGACCTTTTTCAGAAAAGGAGGAAGATGAGATTTTTTAAAAAAAAAAACTTCAGAAATGAACGTGTGTGAAACGAAAGCAGTTAACAAAGCAGTTTGAGGAGCAAATTCCTAAAAGTTTGGCATTTAAAATCTAGGAAGACTTGGGGAGCCATTGAGGGTCTGCTGTTGAGCTCTGCTAAATAAGGATACTCTGTTTTAAAAAAATCATTTTATGAGAAAATCTATTTGTTTCCCTTGTCTTGTCACCTGTCTTTTGTAAAACCTAAGATGACTACCCATTTCCCATCACACAGCCTGTCTCTTTCAGTCATCCATTTAATGTGTCTTTCTTTCTTTCTTTCTTTCTTTCTTTCTTTCTTTCTTTCTTTCT
>JAHTLZ010000348.1:2878931-2890166 GCA_023846285.1 Phrynocephalus versicolor
GATTTAAACAGAACAATTCCTGTACCTGTTTTCAAGAAGTCTAACTGAGGTGTTCATGCCACCTTTTACCCAGTGCACATTGCCACAAAATAAGCTTGTTGAATTTGGGATTATTAATTTAACTCATAACAGGGACTTCTTTTCCTGGAATGCCCTTTCAGCCAAAGCAGGCAAAGTGTCAATGTTCCGTTTCGTCTGCTTCTTAAATATTATGTCAGAAAAGAGATGAATTTGCACTACCCAGTTTTAAAGGTGTACATCTGGTGAAAAACAAACACAGCCTATGCTAATCTGCTGATACAATTTTGATTATGTGAGAAAAATATTATTTCCTTTTTTCCCTTCAATATACAAACTTTACTATATTCCTATAAGTTTTAATTTAGAGCGTAGTTTCCTTGAGAAGTTCCACTACTTGCTAGATGTAAGAACAATACCAACTTTCTCATAAAGACCAAGGTCAAGGGACTGAGATGTCTCCTAGGAGTATAGAAAAAGGAAAAATAATATGCATAAGGGAATCAAAACGTTAATCTGAGAGAGTATGACATTCTAGTAGGGGTAGATAACACCTGAAAGCAGCAACTGAATGAGGGATGTATATTTCTGAACCAGACTTGTTACTATATAAAAAGACAACAAGGTTATGAGAAGGCATCTTTAATATTTCCATCAACATATGTGTATTTGAACATCATGTATAATATATATTATTGTCAAGTAGGCCAGGATTGAGCTATGGACGGTTCTGCTGGTCAGACTGTCCTGAGTGAGAGAACGTCTCAAACCCATTTCTCAAGATTGTTATGATTAGCGACTATAAACTCCTTAGCTATTGTTGAAATGACATGACTTGAATTCTGTTGGCTCCTGAACTCTCTGTACCTGAAGATTCATTGTTATTTGATTAAAAAACTCTTTCTGAATTACTTGTTTGTCAGTTTGTTTGGAATTCTGCCTCTTTACAGGTAATCGGGCAATTGGTTCCTGCCAGAGTAAATCAAACATTATAGTTTTAAAACAACTATGGTCTACATTAGCTACTGCTTAATGGTTTGTCACAACAGGCCTATTTCAATCAATTGAGTTTACAGAGGTGTTGAACCAACTAATCCCCACTGATTTAATGGGCCTAGCCTTTTGAGACTTACTATGGTAAACAACAGGATTTCAGCAACTCTAATATGATAAATGATATGAGAAGCAAACTAAACATGCTCTATTAATTTATGAAAAAATTGTCCCTTTCAAGTTGAAATGTCTGTCCAGAGTTTGTATTCATTTTCAAACTGTATGAATTGGTTGTACAAGATATTGTAACATGAGCAGGGAAATGTGATATATCATTCATTTCAAAATATTTATAAAACAAGATCCATTGAAATCTAATAATAAAATTCGGTACCTTCTTTGAAATATGAGAAGCAGTGCTGAGGCTACATATGCAAAATAATCAGTTCAAACTTCAAACCTATTTTAAGGCAGGACAGAAAAAATGCATATTATGCATAAATGCATAATTAACCTATACTTAAAATTTTGCCTCAGACAATGATTTACTAGTTTGGAAGCAGCAAACACATTTTATCATTTCCAACCTGGGGATAAAAAACTTCTTATTTATTTGAACTTTAGTTCATAATATTACTCAACAAATGGTTAGGATTTGAAACAGCACTAGTATTTGTTCAGTGATGATTTTCATACAGTAGCCCCCCATCCATTCGCGGTTCATATACTGCAGTCCCACTATATCGTGGGACTGCAGTATATGAAAAAAGGGCCCCTGGGGTAAGGGGGGAAAGACCTGTTTCAGGCCTCTCATACTTACCCCAGGACTGGTGCTGCCCCAAACAGCCTGTGAGGGCCTTCCCGAGCCTTCTGGAGGCCCGAAAATGGCTTCCTGCTTTACCGGAAATCACTTCCAGTTCGCAGAAAATCATTTCTGAGGCCTCTGCGGAAGTCACTTCCGGTTCACACAGAGGCCCTTTTGGGACCTCCAGAAGGCCTTGGAAGGCCCTTGCAGGCCCGTTCAGGGCAGTGCCAGGCTGGGGTAAGTACAAGGGCTCCCAGCTAGCCCCCCCCCCAGGCCTGACACGACCTGCATCTACATATCACAGATTTTCAATTATCGCAGGTCAGGTTGGGTCCTTAACATATGCAATAGGCAGGGGAGGGTCACGGTACCACACTAAACAGTAATTATGGTGTGATTTTTGAAACATGGGCTTTATACCTCTAAACTACAAGAATTAGGAACTGAAGCTATTGATGTTCATAATGATCTTTCCTGAATGATTTAACACTTGATAAGAATTGATGTCATAATTATGAAATATCGTATAAAGTGGAGAGGATCATATAATAATAAATATCTAAGTATCTTTATGGAGTTTGTGGATATTTTATATCTTCAGTTAAAATGGGGCAGCAATCTCACTTTCCTTGCCATTTTAACTGTCTGCTGAACATGTTATACACTTCACTGGCAACTGGGGGGGGGAGAAGAAATGAAAAATCAAGCACATGAAGTACAAAACAGTTATGTAGACTATGGTTTCATCTCTGTAGAGATTAATAATAAGGAGTGTCCTCAATGTGTAATTTGTTTAAGAGTTTTAGTTGTAGAATTAGTGCTTTCCAACGTTGGACGGGCTCTAAGAGAGGGCCTGTACCGTAGCGTAGCGCAATTAATTTTGGATGTTTAAATGCTAGGCCCCTCCTCCTTGTGATACATTCCATGTGCGTATCTGCTGATGCCGAGCGTGGGATACCCACCCTATGCCTGGGCATCATTCTCCAAGGTTTTAATAAAGTGGCAGCCCTTGATCTATTGGCCAGGGTTTTATTTATTTGTATCTGTCTGCTTGATGTCCTATCTAATTTATTTAGGGCTGCCAGGCACCTTAGAGGTACCATATCGAGGAGGGACCTACCTATATTGATATTAATGCTTGCGCTACCTGCCACCACAAAGAGAGGCACTGCCTAACTCTTTAACCCATCCGGCCGAGAAACTCGGCCAACAGACCCTCTCTGAAGTCGTCTAAGAAAATTTCCAGGCCTATGTCTGAGAGATGCACGCCATCGGGGTGAAATAACTCAGGACTAGAGATGGGCACGACTCAAAAAAATGGTGTTTCGTTTGTTGTTTGGTCGTTTAGGGGTCTGTTTCGGTTCATTTTTGTTTTCGTGAGTTTTTTTGCAAAAAAAAAATCATTTTCGTTTCGTTAGGTAACAAAACGAAAAAATGAAAACAAAAACAAAAAATTGCTGTTTCGTTACCATTCAGCACAATTCAATGTATTTGCCGTAACGAAAACGAAGCGGTCGACAAATTTTTTCGTGTTTCGGGTCGTTTCGTTTCATTTTGGAGTCAAAATTTGTTTTTCGTTTCATTACGTAATGAAACAAAAAATGAAAACGAAAACGAAAAATCGCTCGTTTCATGCCCATCTCTACTCAGGACGTCAGGACGTGATCTCAGGGTGCCAGATAACAGATCCCAGCTCACTGGATACTACCCGGGCAACTTCCTGGTTGACCCCCTTATGGGCCTTATGCATCTTCTTGGGGTGATGGGCCGGCCCCCAATATAGTCTAGGGACGATAGCTGACCATATAATCTTGGTAGATGGGTTTCGTGCCTTATAGGCTCTCAGGTCATCAATGACCTTGAGAATCAAAGCCTTTCCCATCATACAGGTGAGGTCATTGCCTCCAAGGTGTACCACCAAGATAGCAGGTGGAGGGTCAGGGGGACCAGCAACCCAAGCGGCCAAAAAGCCATCCCATTGCTTCCCCCATTTTCCTCTCCACACAATGTTGGCGCACTGGCCAACGCTGAGGTCCCGGCCACGTCCGGAGCGTGCCGCATAATTGGCGGCCCAGAAAATGAAACTGTGGCCGCAGGTGGTGATCTTGGCACCCTCTCCCTGGAAACCTGCAACGAGAAACAAAAAAACCAGCCCGGTTTTACCGGTCCGTGAAGGGGCGCACGTATGCCTTGAAGCATTGTGACTTCCAGCGACCAATGCGCTTGGGTCCCATTCCGATTGCTGCCGCTGTTGAGGCCGCACCAATCCGAAAGGAATGTGTCCCAAAACACCACCCTGAGATGCCAGCAGCTTCCAAAGCCCTCGAGGACACTCACCAAAATTGAAACTGTGTCAACGGGGAAGCATCCCCATGCTGGAACAAATACCCGAACATAATTCTGAACAGCAGTGACAGGGTAAATTGGGGTTAACGAACACCTACTGAGGTGTATCGTCTGCCCCCTGCCACGCTGGTCTGTTTTTGATCTCCTTATACAGAGAATGATCTGATTGGAATCAAGTGTCAGGTCAGTCCACTGCAGGGCATCACGGGACTGGTCCTGCAGCCATTGGGCTACTAGCTTGCTGACCCTCAGGGCTGTGAAGGCAATAAGTGTCGCCGCCTGAAACAAATTAACTTCAAAATGGTTAGAACAAACTTGGGGCCAAACTGTGGCCAACTTAATCAGCATCTTGGGTGAAATGGGGTTCCTAGAGTCCTGATGCCTACCCTGCTCCCTGGACCATCCCTCTACCATTTTAGATATGCGAAATTGGCAATTTGGTGGTTCATGGCCCTGGGCCCTAGCATAGTAGTACAATGCTGACATTCTGCCTTGAATCGTGCGTGGGGCTAATCCCTTGAAGTGAAGGTAGACGGCAAATTGCACCAGCTGATCGGAGGTGGCAGGCCAGAGTTCCTGAAACCCCGCCTTAGTGCAGAAATGGGCATACTCAGCACATGCTGCTGAGTAGGACCACCGTGTGCTGGGTGCTAACGCCAATCCCATCGCCCTATTGGCTTCTACCCTCCAAGCCTCCATACCTCTAACGGGAGACCGTCTGGGTCTTTCAACACCTGGGGGGCCAACGCTCTGAACCGCATCATCTGTTGGCGGGACAGAGCATCAGCCAGTTCATTCTGGAGGTTAGGCACATGAACTGCGCAAAACAGGATATTATACCCGAGGCATCAGAGGGTCAAGGCCCTAACTAAACGCATAACTCTGGTGGAGTGAGATGTCAAAGAGTTAATGATGTGTACTACTGCTAAGTTGTCACAATGGAAACGAACCACACTGTTGGCTAACAGGTCGGCCCATATCCATACAGCACCCACTATTGGGAACAATTCCAAAAATGTGAGGTCTCTTGTGAGGCCTGCATCATGCCAGGTCCTGGGCCACATGCCGGCACACCACCTACCCTGATAGTAAAGGCCACATACCCCAGAGGTGTCCATCTGGATCGAACGGGCCGTGGATGCTATCTTCTCAGAACACCAAAAACAAATGCCGTTAAATTCAGAGAGGAACCTGAGCCAAACAATCAGGTCCTCTCTGATCTCCGCAGTAATGTGCCGCGTATAATGAGGGCTACAAAGCCCCACCAGGCTATCACACAATCTACACAGGAAGGCACGACTGGGGGCTACCACCCGACAGGCAAAGTTCAAGTGCCCTACCAGCTGCCGCAATTCCCGCAACGTTGCCTTCCTGCGGGATAACATATATTGCAGGCGTTCTCTGAGCTCAGCAGGACTGCCCGACAGTGTTCAGCAGGACTGCCCGACAGTGTCCAATTCAATGCCCAAAAATGTTAAAACAGTGGCAGGTCCCTCCATTTTATCCTCTGCCAGAGGCAAACCCAGCTGCTTGGCCATGCCCTGAAAGGATGCCATGAGTGACGCACAGCGACCCATGCCAGCGGTCCCTGCGAATAAGTGGTCATCTAAATAATTGATGACATGGGCATCACAGGCACGGGTTCGTGTGATCCACTCAACAAACGTGCTAAAGCACTCAAAGGCAGCACAAGATATGGATCAGCCAAATGGCATTGCCCTATCGGCATAATACTTTCCTTCAAAGGCAAAGCCAAGCAGCTCACAGTCAGCCGGATGGATGGGAAGGAGGCGGAAAGCTGACTTTATGTCACATTTACCTATTTCTGCCCCAGGCCCGCAGCTGCGTACCATCCATATAGCGGAGTCAAACGATGTGTAGCGGACGCTACAAAGCTCCTGCGGTATTCTGTTGTTGACCGACTCACCAGCGGGGTAAGACAAGTATGTATCAAACGATACTCACCCGGGGTATTTTTAGGCACAACTCCCAAATGGGGAGACCCGGAACTGGGCAGATGGAGGATGGTCAAAGGGGCCCAGAATCCTCCCTGCTGCAAGTTCTGTGGCTATTTTGTCCCTCACAACTGACTCTAAACCCTTCACTGATTTTAGGTTGTTTGCCAAAAATGGAACCCGCTCCCCCTGGGCTGGGATATGGAAGCCCTCCAGAAACCCCTGTAGCAGGTACTGGGCATCTTACTTATGGGGGTAGCTATGTAGCCACTCCCTCAAGACAGATAATTTAATGGGACTAGGGCCCTTTTGAAATGGGGGTTGGGCTAGGGGGGTCATTCCCCCCCGCATCCTTGCCCCTGTTCCTGGCTGGTCTCCCTCTGGCCCCGCAGTTCGAGCAGGCATACCTAAATCGGCATTGTCTGCATCCGCATGCCCCCTTGCTGTTGTAATCGAAGCAGACCGGCCGGGGTTGAACCGGCTGGCCCGCTCCAGCATGAGGGCTAGCAGGTTGGTTATTACACTGGACTTGGTGAGCGCAATCAAAGCTGTCCGCCAGAGGGCGAGAGCTCATGTATCTCAACCAAAGATGGTTATGGGGTACGTTCCATCGCAGTGTGGGGTCCTTTGCCAAGCAGCGGTGGAAGGCCTTGTCATAAGCTTAGCCATGCTGATCCCGGGAAATCAATTCTAGCCCTATTTATAATATCTAGATACTGGAACAGCAATGGGCCATTCTTTAGGTTTGCCTGAGATAATGTGCCCGCATAAATGAGAAACGCTATAAGCCAGTTATTCCAGCATTTGTCAGGTTTTCTTTTACGGATCTTATCCTTGTCTTTTTCATCCAGATCTTTGAAGGTCTGGGTGTCTATTTCCCTATTTAACAGGTCAAAAAGATCAATGAACTTCCCTGCTATAATTTTTTCCACCAATGCCTCAGACAGGTGATCCCCGAGGGGGAGCGACTCATCTCCCTCAGGGAGATCCAAAACCGAGGAGTCACCCTTATCCACCTCGGCTGGTGTTGTAGTCGGCGTACTAGGCTGTGCCAAATGGGTGTCAGAAGTGATTGTGTGTGCCGGTGTAGACTCTAGTACCGGAGTGTCACCCTCCATTTGCGCTGCAGCATGTGCCAAGCACAGCCTGCTGACCTCCTGGCGATAGACAGAAGCCGGGTGGGGTGGGGTCTCCCTTGGGGTAGGCGCCCAGACGGGATTTGGCACCAGTTCCTCGGTGGGCCAAGGCCACAGGACCCTCCTAGGTGCGTGCAAATTAAGAGCCAAAGATTCACCCGCATGAAGCTGGACCGCTGTGATGGTAGGCTGGGTCCGGCAGGGCGTGGCGCCGATGGACAGATCCATCGCCTGGACTTGATGATCGTCTGCTCCCTGGTCCGGAACCGCTGCCATCTCGTGCTGCCCCTCAGAAGGTCACCATTGCCGCTTGTGTACCTGTAGAAGATGTTCCCGGAACCGGCGACATGGCACCCTCCAGAAAGGCAATGTGAGACATGACAAGGTCATTCATGAGCCGTGTCTGGGCCCTGCGCTGCGCCTTAGCATTGTTCTGGGCAGCACCCCCTGAATATGACTCCACCATGCCCTTGCGCTTTGCATGCTCCCATTCCAGCTTAGATAGTTTTTCCCATGTGGCTGAGAGTTGAGTCCATTCCTCGTCAGATGAGGATGACGCCTCAGGGGCCTGCTGTGCAGGTGGGCGCTTCTTGGCCGGGGCCTTTTCCTTTCCTTTTCCAGAGGCCTTCTTCAATGGCATGCTTGCAGCTGGGTAGCAGTGCCAAGCAATTGGGCCTAACTTGTAACTCAAATGCAGTGATAAAATAGGGAGTGATAAATTGAGTAATCGGGGGGGGGGCTAGGCCAGACAGCGCAAGGCCAGGGGCTAGAAGGCCACTGCCTCCAGTGGGGGGGGGGACAATTGATCCACTTGGTGGGGGGGCTTGCTATGTGTTCAGTAGCCCCCCAGTTACCCCTCCAAAGAGGGAGTATTCCTGTGCTCCACTCCTAATTGGGGGGGCTGTAATAGCCAGTCAGCCCCCCCGACAATGGAATTACAAAGAGACACCACGTGCAGTGCATGAGTTAGAAAATGGCCACCGGGCCTACCAGTTAATGGGCCCACAAAATGGCCGCTCGCCCCACGGGGCAAGTCAGCAGCTATGCAGCCCTAGAGCCACGTCGGGCACGCTGGGGGTCCGCCCCTCCCTAGGAGCCGCGCCACCTGCCCCCAGTATCGGCCGTTAAACCGGCCAGGAGGGCCTGGGAGCCACCCCCTTCCAGCCAGCAATCAGGCCCACCGCGGCAACCAGTTGCCTGCCGCGCACCAAGCTGGCTGCTGGAATTCGATCCCTCCTCCAGGTAGGCCGCGGGGCAGCAAGAAGAAGGAAATGGGGGGGTTTGCAAAGCGACCGACAGCTGCTGCGTTGCCGCCGCTGCGGGCGGAACCTTGCCCTTGGGACCGTCACCGTCCTGGTCCCCAGTCCCTCCCTCACCCTCCCTCGCCCCGCACCGGGAAGACCCACAAGAACCTGCCCCTGCGAGAAGCCGAAACGTTCCCTCCCCGCTCCCTTCACCTGACCAGGTAACCTGACCGCCGATTGGCTCCTAAGAACTCGTCCTTCGCTACTCTTTGAGCCACGCTTTGCTCCCGCGCGGCTCAAAGCTGGTGAAGGCTGCGTCGGGGGAAGCACGCCCAGGCCTTATAAAGGGGGCCCGCCCCCGACGCAACCCACGGCAAGCACACAGGCTATGCCGGCCTCCCTCCGGTGGGCCAGCAAAGGCGCCCTGGGGCCCATATTGAGTAAATCAGATGAATCTGAATCTTTATTTACGGTTTTTAACCAAATCAAGTAAATCAGATGTGCTTGTCATATTCTGTGGACTTGGCACATCTAAGGGCTTAGCCTGCACCATTCTTGTCAAACTTGTTTCTATGTTGAGATCTGCCCTTTATTCTGGCATAATCTCTTGATTCAAGCTAATTTCAGTTTTTCCCAGGGATTCAATATCATCTAAGAGTTTGTGTTGGGGTCTAGCTTGGATAGATCCTGCTGTTGTCATCTGTAGATTGGAGTCCAGTGTCTGCTCTGCTTTTATTACTTTATCAGGATTGGGAAATTTCCTTTACAGCACAATTCTGTGCATATCTATTCAGAATTAAGCACCATTGTCTTCAGTTGGGCTAACTCCTGGGAAAATGTTGTAGGATTGCAGCTTTAGTCAGAGATAACAATGTGTACAAAACAGTTTAACTGCTACTCAGGCAATCTGCCAGTAGGTGGCACTGTCTGGTTTTCCAGTTGCACAGTGGCAGATAGAAGGGCACTCCAGAGGGTCATAAACACTGCTGAGAGGATAGTGGGCTGTCCTCTTCCTCCTTTGGAAGAATTGTACAACTCCAGATGCTCAAGGAAGACATATAGAATTTTGAGACACCCTTCGCATCCTGGCTACCAATTTTTTGAACTGTTGCCGTCTGGCAGGAGATACAGGACTCTTAGGTCAAGGACAAATAGACTAAAGGACACTTTTTAGCACAGAGCGGTATCCATGTTAAATGCGACAGTTTTAGCACTATCTTAATCAGTTTTTAAGTAGTGTTTTAAATTTTGTAAGCAATTTTAAGAGTTTTTAATATTTTGTATGGTGTTTTATATGTTTTATGTGTTTTATGTGTTTTGTATGCTTAGAGTGTGTAGTGGAACAGCTCTCTAATTTTGTTGTGCATATTTTGCATATGCATAATGACAATAAAACTCTATTCTATTCTATTCTGAATCACAGAGGCAGTGCAAAGCCTACACATGTGTGTCCCAGCCCCAGATTACTCTGAGAGGAAAAGTCTGGTAAAACATGGACTGGGAAAACAGACTAAAATTAAGGGTAAATCTAATGTTTTCTTACTTAAACTTGGGTCCTGGTTCTGTATCCTCACTGCTGGGCTTCCTCCAGTAGCCATCCACTGTGTCTCCCCACAGAGCAGCTCTCCCTGAAACCACCCAGCAGATAAACTCACAAGAGAGAGAGAAAGAGAGAGAGCCTCTGCCAGTCCCATGATCCTTTAAGTGGGAACAGGTCTAATTTGCTGGCAGTTGCTCCCTCCACCCCCCAGCTGGAATATCATTTTCAGAACAGCCCTAGGAAATGCACTTTAACAAATGCAACAATAGGTAAATGAAACACAGCTGTTTCATCACACATATCTAATAACAATCAGTGGGCTTTCAAATTCACAGTCAATAACTCAAAAAAATCTATTAAAATCTGTTAAACCCCCCACCCACCCATGAGTCTTGGGCCCCATGTTGGGGACTATTGCTCTAAACTCTCTAGTAGAACTGTAATTTCTTGTCCAATTTCAAAACCCAAACAGAATGGAAGCTTCCACACACTAAATTGATCTTGTTGATGAAAAAATTCAGTTTGCATTTGAAAGCAAGGCAACTTACTTGTGGAATAGTTGTTTACCTGTCCCCAATAGTCCCCAATCTCAGTTTCACTATCTCAGCAGAAACCTGCAAAATGATCAACGTCCTTTCTAGATATGATGACTGTGCACATAAAGTTTAGCATATGAGCCATCATAAAAGAAGATCATGATGAGTTCTTCTTCAGGTGAAAGCCTGAGCAATTCCCAAGAGATCACAATCATTTTGGTTTGTTAATAAGTGGTAGTGATAACAATGCTATTTCCAGTTTACATTCAATATAAACTTGAATTATTTCTTTTATCTCACTAAAAATCAATTTCCAAAACTTTTGAACTATTTCACATTCCCACCAAAGATGAATGTAAGTACCCATCTTTTTTCTGCATTTCCAACAAATCTTAGAGTATCCTGGATTTATTCTATTCAATCTGACTGGTGTCATATACCATCTTAAAATTACTTTAAAATAATTTTCCTTTATTTTGACTGATAATGATTCCAAGATCCTCATATTCCAGATTTTTCCCATTCTTCTTCTTTTATTTCTTTATCAAGGTCTTGCTTCCACACCTCTCTTATTATTTCTTGCTGCCTTTCTTCTATAGAATCCTCAATTATTTTATAAATTTTACCTACTGCTCCTTTCCCTGGATTTTCCTTCTCAGATT
>JAHTLZ010000348.1:2890666-2900913 GCA_023846285.1 Phrynocephalus versicolor
AAGTGCTAAGCACCTTGATATATTTTGCAATATTTACTCTTCTGTTGCTTTGACAACATTCCTCTGGTGATCTGCTGAACAAAAACCTCCAAGTTTGCTTCAATATTTTGTTTTAGATATAAAGTGGCATATAAGTATTTAATAAAAGCTTGATTTCTTTCAAAGTTCATATGCATGTTTGACCATATTTTTCCAGTAGAGTTATCATCAACATTTAGTGCAGCCAATGTAGATTTTTGTAATGGACAATTTCTTTGAATAATACTATATTTACATGGTGTGTAGTTATTTGGCAGTTCAGTAGGACCCACAAAATTAACATCCAGAGTTTCACTTATCTGCACTGCAACCCTATATATAATATATACAAGTGTCCCCTTGTGACCTTTATCCCTCCCCCTGGTATGTTGTATACAGTATGATTCCCTCATATCTGAGATTACAGGCATCCATGTTAGATCATGGGACAGGACTCCTATGGGAGTCCTGTAGAGAAGCTAATTCCTACCAGTCATCCTAGTGTTGTTTAATCCACGTTGCAATCAAAAATGACTAAGGGTGGTGGGAATTGTGTGTGTGTGTGTGTGTTTATGCAGGGGAAAATAAGTGGTTTTATTAGCTTTGTTTTTAAGTCAGAAGAAGAGTCTGTCTGTCTCAAAGCCCTAAGGGAAAAATCATGGAAAGTCAAACATTCATATGAAGAAAAACTGGAGAATGTTATCTTAGTTGCCCGTAGAGTGCAAAACCTTGACAGAATACATATTGCTTAAGTGATGGGGCTACTTTTAAAATCTTAAGTACCATTAGGAAAGATAGTATAAAGCACAAAAGAGCAGTTTTGATATTCTTGGGGATATTCTGTAATCAGGGCAATTAAAGGGTATAGGTAAACTCTGTTATATCATATATTTAAAACTCGATGGTATTCTTAATGGTAGCTTCTTATTTGATTCCTTTCTTCAAAAGAGAAGTCATGCTGACTGTAATACTGTGACTTAGTATAATAAATTTAATTATAGTAGGGCCATTAAATCAATGGGGATTAGATGACTCAACTCCTTCATAAGTTCATTTATCCAAATGACCTACTCTCTTTATCATTTACTCTAGCATTGCAAGTTGCAGTTAGAGCTGGCCTATTTTAATCAACAGAAGATACAGAATTGACTCACTAAATTATCATTGATTCAATGGGCCTGCTATAGTGCAACTTACTACAATAAGCAACAGGATTTTAGCTATTGTTTCAGAAAGCTCTGAAGTACTTTTTCATTTGTTTTTCATTGTAGTCCCTGAGTTAATGGAGGAATCATATTATTGCAATTGATTTCTGTTTGTGTTTTGTTGACTATTCACTCAAGTAAAATTTTATTGTCTCAAGAAAAAGGTAAAAGGTAAAGGTTCCCGCCATACATGCATGCTAGTAGTGTCTGACTCATCTCCAGTTTCAAGCCAAAGAGCCAATGTTGTGCTAGTCTGTGCCCATGTGGCCGGCACGGCAGCATGGGCACTGTTTAACGTCCCACTTTTTACAGTGATACCTATTTATCTACTTGCATTTGCATGCTTTTGAACTGCTAGGTTAACAGCAGGAGCTCACTCCACTGTGTGGCACCCAGGATTTGAACCACTGAGCTGCTGACTTTGTAACCAACCATTTCAGTACTCTAGTCCACTGAGCCACCAGTCCAATATAATTTTCTCCAGAAAATTAAGTGCTATATGTTTAAAAAGAACAATTCTTCTGTCCTGGTCAATTCAGACTGGAAGCTATCCTTTTCAGGGTTTTTCCAGGTAGAGAATACTCATAACTGGTTTACCATTCCCCTCTTCTGGGGCACCCTGGGACGATGAAGCTTTGCCCAAGGCCACACAGGCTCTTCTCCTTGGAGACACAGTGGGGAATAGAATTCTCAACCAAATGTATATAAACCACTGAGCAATCTAGTCTGCTGCACAAAATTACTCAAATTTTCCCATATGAATTGTTCTGTTTAGTAGCCAACAGTGTCATTCTTCTAGTGCCAACAATACATTGGTAAAAGATATGCAATTTTGGACTATATGGAAGGAGGAGTACCAGTCAGTCTGCAGCTGCCTGGAAATGCAGTATTAAACTTGCTTAGGATCTATAGCTTAGGTGTCCAGTAGACTGGATTGCTGATGCATGTGCGGGTAAGGTGACAGGTGACCTGTTTAATTGTTTGGTTATATGGTTTAAGTACCTGTTAAATGACTTGGTTGAATTACCAGAGAGCAGGTGCCATATATTAAGTCCAGCTTGGGGTTTTTTTTTTATAAAATCAGTCAAAATGGAGATGTTTTCTGGGGTTTCTACCTGTAATTCTTTACAGAATTACTTTAATTTAATTCTGTAATTCTTTACAGAAGTTACGTTTGGGAATGGATTCATAGAAATATTGTTGTATCATGAATGTCACACTCACACTGTATCAGGTTGTAGTCACACTAACAAAATATTTTCCAGTACTCCTCTTAACAGTGCTAACCTCAGAGAGTTTCTCACTCAGCCAGAGGCTTCTGCTTTTTGTTGCAGATCTTTTTTTTAAAAAAACCTTAAAGGTTGGGACAACACAGGGGGACATATCACTGGTATGACTGTGGCCTCAAGCTGTTGTGATTGGGACTGGAAGGCAGCAGTAGAGATGGGCACTAAATGACAAATTTTTCATTACCGTTAGTCGTTAGTCGTTCCGTTATGTAATGGAATGAAGAATGACAATTTGGATGGGCCAGGCTCGAACTGAACAGAACCAAGAAAATTTTCTTCGGTTCTGTTCATTTCCGTTACTGGCCTGGCCGCCCGATGAATGGAAGAAAGTCCTCCTATCTGCTGGTGCTGCTGCTGGCCTTCCTGGTTCAGTGTCAGTCTTCCGGCTTCGGGAGCGGAGTCGAGAAGGGGCTGCCATCCGGTCTCCGTGCCCGGAGGCAGGATGGGAGCCCTCTCTTGCTACCCTCCCCCCACAGCCTGACAGCTGGGTGTGGAAGTGGGATCCCAGCCTCTCTCGCCACCCTCCGCCCCACAGCCTGACAGCCCAGTGGGCTGCAGGATGTGGGTTGGAGTCCTGCAAGACCGCATCTCGATCTCCTCTGCCCTGGGTGAGGGCCGGCACAGCTGTCATCCCGGGCTGAGGAGATCAGCTGAGCTTCGGGCGGGAGTCCAGCCCATGGCAGGGCAGCAGGACCTCTCTGAAAATGGCCGAGTCGCCAATGCAAGAGCTCCGCACTGGCAACATGGCCATTTTCAGTGGGATCCTGCTGCCCTGTCATCAGCTAGACCCCTTAAAAAATGGCCCGCTTGGCACTAGGGGGTGCCCCTAGTGCCAAGTGGTCCATTTGACAAGGGGTCCAGCCCATGACAGGGCGGCAGCATTCTTCCCTTCAGAGGGGACTGCGGGCTCGGCTGTGCAAGCAGAGCAGAGCCCTCGGTCTCCTCTCAAGGGAGGGTGGCCAGAGGTGTCTGGGATCCGCCTTCCACATGCGGAGGCCGTAACGCAGCCCCCTCCTGACCGCCCCCTGCCTCCCCCCCAGCCAGATGACAGCGCCAGACGCTGTCATGACCAGCGAGGGGAAGAAGAGACCCTGGTTCTGCCTCCGCATGCAGAGACAGAATTGGGTCTCTTAAAAGGGATCTTCCCCATGGGGATGACAGCACGCTTGGCGCTCTCATCTACCACGTGGAAGAAGAACCCGAAAAATGAAAAACGGAAATGAAGTTTTTTAAAACATTCATTTCCGAAAAACGGTAAATGAAGGGAGATGGGCATGAAACGGAATGGAAACAAAACCCCACTTTTCCCGTTTCGTGCCCATCTCTAGGCAGCAGGGTAGCAATACATTATGAAGATCCACAAGCAAAACTTGTAAAGCTTTTTCACAGGGTAGTGTCTATGAAAAGTGTCAGGGAGCTTCCTGATATAATACTATGAATTAGAAATTGCCACCACTTCCACCTCCTTGTACCCACAGAGGTGAAAGAGCACTAATGGAGATTCATTGGTAACAAATAGAGATTGGCACAAAATGGGAAATTAATGTTTTGTTTCATTTTGTTACTCATTGTGTTTTGTTTTGTTTTCTTTTCTTTTGTTTTGTTTTGTTACTAAAGAACTTTTTATTTAATTTTAGTAATGTAATGAAATGAGTAATGAAATGATTCAGAAGTTGCCGCCACCCAGGTGAGGTTTCTTGACAGGCTGGGCTGTTCCCAGTGGGGACAGCCCCATCTGTCAAAAAAATAAAGACACCCACCTTGGGAAGCTGCCAACGATCGGTAGCTTCCCAATTGTTCTGACCTGTTAAACCCAGCTGGGAGGCGGGTAGCAAGGGAGAACAGAGCAAGCAGTGCTCTGTTTGAATTTCTGGCTGCTTGCTCTGTTCTCCTTTGCCACCCCACTTCACAGCTGGGGCTTTTTGACAGATGGGGGTTGGGGTTGCGGGTGAGGGAGGATGATGCCCTCCCTCAATCCCACCTGTTAAAAATCCCCAGCTGGCAGATGGGGGGAAGGGCAAGAGGCAGAAAGAAACATGCAGTGGGGAAAAAACCTGCTTGTTTCTGCCTTTCACCTCTCTCCCTGCCTTCCAGCAGGGTTTTTTTTGACAGGTTGGGGTGGGGGAGAAGGGGGCACCTTCCTCTCCACACACCAACATGTATAAAAGGCCCAGCTGGGAGGCGGGGGGGGGGGGTGATAGGCAGAAAGAAGCAGGCAGAGGAAAAAAACACTGCTTCTTTCTGCCATTTGCTCCTCCCACACCTGCCATCTGGGGCTTTTTGACAGGTCAGGGTGTGGTGGTGCCTCTCCACAGCCCCCTTAAAAAGGGGTAGTTCCTGATGACACACTGTCTGCCATTTCATTTCATTTCAAAATATTTGAAAACCTTACAAAATGATGAAACAGTGTGTTGATTTTCCTAAGGTGCCCATCCCTAGTAACAAACAATCCATCACAGTGAGATGCTTTTCTGACAGTATAACAGTAATGATTCAAAGTAGTGAGTAACAGAATGAGCACTTGGAAGCAACATACCAAGCCCACAATCTTCCTGTCTGTGTGATGGGTGACTGCATAACTTTAGAATTCTCACTTAATATATATTTCTTATTATATATTAAATTTAAAAAATTATTGTGGGACAAAAGGCAGAACAGAAGGCACTGAGAAAGCTTTGATTTAAACATATATATTTTTGTGAATTAGGGGACACTGTGCTACTTTTTGTTGTATAACTGTGTCAAGGCAAGAAAAGTATAAATAATGTATATATAATACAACATGCAACAACACATTGGGAATTATTAAGTCCATCATAAAGAATTTTATTTTTATAAACATTTTACAACTCCATCTGTGCTGGATTTTGTCCAATTCTTCTTCCAAATATTTTTACACAGTATTTGCAGTTTTGAAAAAAACACACCAAAACATTTAATAACAGTTATTGAGATTATCTGCACCTATGCTGAAGTTAGTGTGTAAACAGGATAACAGGAACCTTATAGTCTTTATCTGGATTCAGGTCTGGAATAGATATGGGGTTGAACTGCCAAAATGGTGATTTGCCAACCATGGCAAACCACAAATCCTGAATCCCCCACCCATGAATGGATGAATTGGCATGGGCTCTCTAAGAAAAAGAAAAAAGAAAAAAAAGGATGAATAAAAAGGGGAAATATTCATCCCATCACATTTTTTTTCAGAATCTCATGACTTGACAAATATGGACATTAAATGAATCAGCTATTTTCATTAAATACCATCATCCCTGTTTCTAGTCTGGAATATTAATTTGATGCATTTTTGGAGCATGCACCAATATGAAATATTTCTGATGCTGGTAAAGTAAGAAATCTAATCATTAACAAATTTTAAAATATTGCTTCATAGCCAATCAGGCTATATGGATAGCAGAAATTAAACCTCTCCTTAAAAACTTTGTTAGACCTCTAATATAAATGCACACAAACAACTATAAAAAACATAAAATAATAAAATAAGCATTCTCAAACAGCACTCAAGTTGTAAAACCATCTTGAAGAGATTGTGAAGGAGGGGATAAGTTCTATCTTACCATAGACTATTTAGTAAATGTAGTGCTCCTAAAGAATATATAGGACTTTGTGCCAGTTACCAGAAATAAAACTGTATATAAAGGTGAATAGTTCTTGATCCCAGTTGTTAGGGGTTTAAGATACTGATTTCTCAAATGTGGATACAGAGGGCATTTTGTTAGAAAGTGTACCATGCCCTCCACCTTAGCACATATGGCTGGACAAAGCCTTCTTATATCATGCTGATCAATAGAGCATCCCTGAATCTTTTTCAACTGCAACACGTTCAATCTGCTTTTAGTGTCTCAGCTCATGAAGGTTAATAAAGGAGAAATATGGGGGCGGGGGGAGAAGCTTTTGTGTATCCTGTTAGAATGGCAGCAAAGTACAGAATTATCATAAGCCAGAAAGGAAGTGTCCTATTTATATTAACAAGTTGGAATGGAATAATCAGGGAAGTCCAACCTATAAAGCCAGGTTTTCAGTAATTTCTTAAAGGCGTGTAATGAGGGTGCCAGGCAAACTGGTTCCCCAAGTGGGGTGCAACCACCAAGAAAGCCCGGTTCCTTGTTACCATTTTCTGGGCCTCCCTCGGGGTTGGTACCTGCAGATGGCCAGCTTGGCTTGAATGAGTGATTCTGGTAGTTCTTCTTGGGAGAAGTCATTCTGTCACATACTGAGGTAACAAACCATTTAGCGCATTGTATGTTAACATCAAAACCTTGAAGTCAATGTGTTAGTGAATTGGCAGCTAGTGCAGAGCAGCCAGTACAGGGGTGATATGCTGGAAACTTTTTAACCTTGTTAACAGTTTGGCCACTGTATTCTGCACTAGCTGTAGTCTCTGCATTAACCTCATAGGCAGCCCCAAGTAGAGAGTACTACAGCAGTCTAATCTCAATATTACAAGTGCAGGAACCAGCATGGTCAGCATTCCAATGTCCAGAAAGGCTGTTCAATCCTCTGCAGATGGTTGTTGAAGTCCAATCAATATTACTCAGGCTGGGTCCTTTTATTAGCCAGGCCGGCGAAGGATCCAAGGAGGAGGTGGTGGCCCAACAGTGATCAAGGGCTCAGTCAACCTCATTTGACGTCACAGACAGGCTAAAAGCTAGAAAAAGGCTCTGGACACAGTGCTGTGCTGGACATCTCAGCTAGATCTGCTATTTGCAAATGGTGGTCCAGACCCTGGTGAATGGCCTCCACTTTAGACTAAAAATGCTGCAAATTGGTCACAGGAATTGCTACATCCAGTATCAAATCATATCACAGTGACCAACCCTGGCTAGGTAACATACTATATGGAACAATTCAGCCTGATGATTTGGGGGTTTGCTTATCTGGTTAGAGAATTATGCTCTTCTTTGACCTTGATCTTGGCTGAATAATGGGAGATGCAATCTTGATGGCTTGTAGATTAGATTGCCTCCAAACACGCTCTAGCCTCATCTGGTTTTGCTTCAGAGCTCAAAAATCCTGGTTAAACCAGGCAGCTGGGTGGGCCCAGCAATGGAGGGGGCATTTGTGTGCAATCATGTCAGCTGCCCTGTGGCTGCCATATATCAGCTCTCCACCAGGGTGTTGACAGGAGCACCAACCAGTTCAGTGGATAACTCCAGCATGGCATCCTGGAAACCCACTGAATCCAGTAGCCTGTGGGAGAGAACCATCTTAATGGGTTCAAGGTCCCTGCGGGGAAGGCGTGCTACTGTGATGCTGTGTTTGATCAGGCAGTGGTCTGACCATTACAAGGGGACCTCCATGTGGATGTTGAAACCCCACAGAACTAAAAGCATGGGAGACCTCAACAGCAGCCCTGAGACAAAGGTGGCCAGCTCAGGAAGGGAAAGTGCTGGGTCACAGGAAGCACTGTATGCGCCCAGCACTATCCCAATTCCTTCCCTGCCCCCAATTGCCACATGGAGGACCTCAAGACCTTAAACTGCCAATGCCAAAAGCCTGACAGCCTCAAGGGTGATTTCGTATACAATGGCTTCCCCACCCCCATCCCTCCAATCTCCCCCAGTGTTTGATGGAGTACCCAGGTGGACACATCAGAGTGAGGATTGGACCACCCTCTGCACCCACCCAAGTTTCAGTAATGCAAGCCAGGTCTGTCTTTTCATCCAGTATCAAAACATATATAAGATGGGCTTTAATAATAATAAATAATAATGAAATTTATTTATAGCCAAAGACCAAAAACAAAAAAATGTAAAATAAAAACAAGCAAATATGCATTCCAGTAGACAACACATGAAGCAAGACTTGTTACATGATATATCATAAATACAAGTTAAAATTAAAATAAAAGCAGTCATTAGCTATGATAAAAGCAGTCATCAGTTATGACAAAATACTGTTTCCTTATCTCCATTTAAAATTTATTTACGAACCCTTATTGCTGCAGCACAGAAATTGGCAACTTGCTTAGTTATCTGGTAAGTGTTATCAGAAAGGAGCAAGTGCACATAGAACTTTATTGCCCTCCCAGGAAATTTGCCTATAATTGGGGAGATAAATTCCTTGTGTAGATCTCGATAATAGGTGCAGAATAGGAGCATGTGTTCTACACTTTCCAGTTGGTCATTGGCACATGGGCACTTTAGATCTGATAAAGGTAAACCTTGAAACCTCCCCTCCAGTTGCTTGGAGGGAAGGGCATTTAATCTAGCCAGAGTAAAGGCCCTCCTGGAAACAGGAGATATGAGCCTATCCAGATATGTGGAGACAATAAATGCACATTTCTTAAGAAATTCCAATTTCCCCAACTGGGCAATGTGATTCTGTAATTCTATATCTCTAATTTGTATTTTCACCTCATTCATGGCTCTACAAAAACCCAATGCTTGGAGAGTACAAGGAGAATATCGTAAGTTGTGTATCACTTTTATTATTATTTTCCCATTCAGACTGAAAAGTATCTGACAAAAGCCAGGGAGTTAAACCCTCTGAAAGGAAAATAAGTTTAAGCCAATACTTAACCATGAGAAATTTGGCTTGTTCTTCAATAGGAGTAAGCCTAGCCTCTAGGCGAGGTAATGTGTTGGAGACACATGTAGGAACACCCAAAATGGCTCTTGCAAAACTGGTTTGAACAGTCTCCAAAGGTCTCAAATCAGCATATCTGGATAACTGTGAGCTATAAAGCATTTGGGTAATGATTTTAGCCCTTGTAAAGGGCTAAAAAAAACTTGTAAAGTTGAGGGAGCATGTTTTCCCCCAGTCAAATTGGAGAACCTGCTAATGGCTTTGGTATTGCCTTGTGCTCTCATTGCAGCACAGCTTATATGCATGGACCAAGTACCAGATGACTGGAATGTTATACCTAGGTACTTATACTGCTGGACCTGTTCAATTGGGTGACCATTAAGGGACCATTTATGCTTAATTCTCCTCCTGCCAAAAACCGTTATTTTGGTTTTAGTATAATTGATTTCTAAACATACCTGAGTACAATATGAGGAGAAAGCTCTCAGGAGCCTTCTAAACCCAACACACGAGGTTGACAAAAGCACAGCATCATCTGCACACAGAAATATAGGTATTGGGCGAGATGCCAGCTTGGGTGGGTGAAAATCTACATTGGATAAACTCTCAACAATACCATTAATATATAGATTGAATAAGGTGGGGTCTAAGATACATCCTTGCCTCACACCCTTACGTACAGGAACTGGGTTAGATAAGATCCCATCAGAATTACAAAGAACCAGTAAATAGGAATTCTCTTTTTAAAAGATGGGCTTTATTAATGGCCGACCTGGCATTTATCAAGACCAGGGACAGAGAGGAAAGCTGACTGAGCTGATTACCATGTATTTGACAGCTGGCTGCAGAGCTAGAATGAGGGACAGCCTGCAACCATTCTGTCTCTCATTCTCTTTGGTATACTTGTCCTTATACCAACAGAGTACCTCCCGCTGCCAGAAATCACATGGAGGTTACAATACCCCTCATTAACATGGTGGCCTTCTGTCGCTCTTAGTGTAATGGAAATTAAAGTCGAATAGAAATGAGAATGATAAACAAACAAACAAACAAACAAACAAACAAACAAATAAATGCCAAATATAAACTATAAAGTGACTTAACACCCAAGGTATAGTCTGCAATTATAACAATAATATAAAAAATCCAATTGAATTTAATAATTCAGTTAGTCAAATTAATCCTA
>JAHTLZ010000348.1:2900923-2928037 GCA_023846285.1 Phrynocephalus versicolor
TGAAAGGACAACATTTCAATGAAAACAGAGTTGGCTTGGGAATAGGTTCCATGAGGCAGTCCAAATATGGGTCATGGTTGATGAACCTATAAGATCTATTAAAGCTAAAATAATATCCACAATAAGGTTCATTACTTGAATCAAAACAGAATTTCTTATCCAAAAGTAGTGAATTTTGAAAACTGAAATGCTCCTGTTATGTCCTTCAGTGGTTAAAAATATATTTCAAAATTATTTAATAAATGGATGTGGGGAGATATGAGGGCTGGGATGCCTTGCAAAACACTGCATATTTGCCCTCTATAACCACTAGAAGGAAATAAAAATTGTGAGCACAAATTAATTCTTCCTTTTTGAAAAACTGGGCATGCTGCAGAGCCCGGGTGGTTATTTTGGGCTGTCTGGGCTTCATGTGTTCTGGGTTATACCTTTTGGGCACCCTTGTCCTAGCGGGGGGTTGTACAATAATTTGATCTGATAGATTGAAGTGTGAAACCGCCACCCCAAGAGTCCTAGACCTCCAGGGGAAAAGTCACAAGTCTGTGTTCTTCACAGCTGGCCTATATTTTAAAAGGGGTCAAATAAAGTGTGACCCAGAGGAACAGCTTGCATCTTGTGTATTTCTCTTTTTCTAAATGTTCTCTAATTTATTTTGCCTCTTGAAAGACAGATGAAGTTAATATCCAAAAATCCTCTATTTTATTTCCTTTTACTCAATAGTCATATACAAGGAGCTATATGATTGTATATCTGAGAACTTAAGTATAAAAAACCTAACACAAAGTTATAAAAACAAGAATATAAAGACTGAGTGAACTAAATAAAAAATATAAGTAACTACAGTGGTACCTTGTATAAAGGAATTAATTCATTCCAAATGAAATTCTGTTCAGCAAATTTTCCTTTATACAAATTTCCCATAGGCATGCATTGAAAACAGAGTAATCCCTAATCGTGACCATTTTTATGTTGTATGGATTTGCCCCACAGGTGATTCTGTTAAGCAAATTTCCCCTATTTCCAGAATTTTTTATGTTGTACAGATTGTATGTTATACAAACCATGTGTTATACGAGGATCCACTGTATTCTAATCAAATTTAAAATGCTCCAATGAAAATTAATATGGTGCTTCAAAATATTATAATGCCATATTCACTAAACCAATAAATAGTTATCTCTCAATTAAGTCACATCTACGAAAAATATTTTTAACTTATATAATGTAAGTAAAAAACTATGCTAGGGCACAAGACATTATAAAATTATATCAGCTCATTTGAAAAGAGTTTCACCCAACATAGGTTTTTCCAAGCAAATGATAATATCCTTGCGTGCTTTGCTCCTTTGCTCAACAATCATTTTCTGGCAATTATTTATACCCATGCCATCTCTTTATCAGTTAAGACTATCTTATCTGCAAGACTTGGACATCTAAGAACTTAGAAGTACAGGAGATATTAAAAAACAGAAATCTCAATTGTTTGAGCAGAGATTGCAACATCAAAGGTTTTTAACTTAACTTAGCAAGTTAACATTTGTAGACCCTTTCCAAAGTTACATAGGACCACAGCATCAAACATTTAAAACCTAAATTCTTAGAAGACTCAAATGTTATAATATAAAAGCATTAGACCTACAAAAGTGTAAATTATCAAAGCTACGTACATCACTTCTAAGATGTAACAAAAGGGGCGGGATTCACACCATCATGTTTTTTAAAAAATAAATGACTTGCCCAGTTTACATTTCCTGGACCTGGTGCAGAACTAAGCATAGCTTGCATTCAAAAATCTATACAGTACATTTCAAAACATACCATAGGGAAGAAAATAAGGAAAATGAATTTGGAGATATCAACACAATTGAAAAATGTACTGAGAAAAGTGAATAGTTCTAAAGGACACACATATATGCTTTAGTCAATAGGTACATATATACAAGAATACATACACTTGAAAAATGTGGAAGAAAATAAATACAGAACAAAAGAAAGAATAGATCCATGAGGAAGTGGATGGAAAACAAGGAACTTGACAACACAGATCTGGAGCGATTCACCTGTTCCAGCTTGACAACTGCAGATGGCTGGTACTTTTCACTGTATAGGTGCTCCAAGTCATTGGCTGAGTGTTACATTTGGAAGTTATCTCTGTAATGATTTATTATTCAAGGCTCATTCTTGGCTACAGATCATCCTTAATTGTTGCAGTTATTTTGTGAAATTCGACTACAAAAGATCATGGGTTTCAGTTAATATATTGACATGAAAAAAGGGACGAATTTTATATGCCATATATCTGCTGATGAATGAAAAGTCTCCATATCTATAAAATGGAATAAATATAGCTCAATAGTTAGAGTAACAAAAACTTACATGAGCTTTGCAAACAGTGAAAATTAGGGTTGTAAATAACACCTCCTAGCTCAAATGATTACTTGAAGTCATTTTCACGCTACATGTTTGTTTGCTGTCAAAAGGTAGAACGTGGCAAAATGATTAACAGGGTAGGGTAATTCCTACAGCAGGTTGCAGAGTAATTCGCCATACACATTCCACATCCAGTCCTCCTCACAGCCTCTGTCCTTCATAGATGCATAGCAAACAAAATTATCTCAGTCTCTGGTGCAGCAGAAAGACACGGAAATGCAACATTCATTCTACAGGGTGAACCTTGATACAAATTTCTTGTGTGCTTGCGTGTAACACTCTTCTGCCACTCAGCATAGAGTCAGCCTAACTGCATGAGACTTCTGTGAGAGCAGCATTTTGACATTATAAGAAGCGTGATTTCTTTCAGGGCTACATAACACAAGGACAGCATGTGAGGACAGTCACAGTGGAGAAATGGAATTGCTCTACTACCTTTCCTTCTATCAGCCTTTTCACATGACCCCTAAGATCTGCTGGCCACTTAAATTCGGACCAGAGATCTTAGGGGCTTGTCGCTCTTCCTGTGTCCCCACCCCTCCGCACTTCCTTGCTCCTGTCTGCGTGAGGGGACGGAGAAAAAACAGGAAGAAAAGAATGTGGCTCACCTCCGTTCTGCCTCTCGCTCTTGCCGCGGCAACATTCCAGTCTCTTAAGTAGCTCTTAAAGGGGCGGGAACCAAAAAAACAACAAACAGAAGCGAGGAGAGCCCCGCACTCACTATCATTACACCGCATCAAAGAATTTTCACCTCCAGAGAGAAGGTACTTGAAAGGTGCGCTGGGACGCGCTAAAGTGGGCGTGGCCGCACTTAATTTCCTGTAAACTCCGGAGCTGGTGGGGAAACATTTTTAAGCTCCGGAGCTGGGAGCCATTTGCCATGGAGTTTAGGGGACGTGAATAAACACCCTATGTTCAGGTTACTCTTCCCCTGAAAAGTCTTGTATTTATGCACACATTTGTATATACATATAGTATTGTTCATTAATTCAGAAACCATTAACTTCAAAGTGTGAAGAAAGCGAGAATTCTAGCAATTATCTCCCTCATTGTTTTCTTCACACCGAGGGAACAATCAGAGTTGTCGTTTGCATATATGGAAAAAGTCCCTTAGAAACATAACCTTATTATGATGATGACAGTCAGCCAAACATGTTAGAGGTACAGGACTAAAATACAATGATAGATTTTTACAATCAATACAAAGCAAACTGAAATTCAGATCACAATTAAATGTGACTTTCTAATCCGGCCACTGCAGTGATTTAGTAATCTGTTTGCTTATTGTACAAACACTGAACATAATTTTGCAAGCATAACTGTAATCAGAGAGGAAGGACTAGGATTAACATGCTCAAACTCAACCTGGAGAAGACTGAGGTTCTGTTCTTCGTGGGGGGGGGGTGAATGGGTACAGTCACCCTCTTCCCAGTTTAGGTGGGTCTGCCCTCCAGCTGGTAGATAGAGTGAAGAGTCTGGGCATCATCCTTGATTCAGCTTTGTTCCTGGAATCTCAGGTGGCAGCCATTTCTAAGGTGGTCTTCTACCAATTTAGGCTCATAGCCCAGATTCACCTGTACCTTGACAGTGACTATCTGAGGATGGTCATGCAAGTGCTGGTTATCTCAAGGATGGACTATTGTAACACTCTTTACATGGGTTTCCTTGACCCTTGTTCGGCGACTATAGCAGGTGCAGAATGTGGCAGCCAGATTGGTGGTTGCCTATGACAAAGGACTGTGGGAGTTGTATTCCAAAACATTTGGAATGCTAAAGGTTCCCCTCCCCTGCCAATGGACAACAATTTCCTCCACCCTGCACCCAGCCTGAGGGATGGTTATCTATTAAAAACAGAGGTGTTAAACAGATAAGTGGGGCCATTCCAACTTCTATTCTGAGAACGTCACCCAGAACAGAGTGTGGTGAAGAAAAGTCAGTTCTCAAGCATTAAGGCTGATACTTCACATCCCTCTCGCTGCAGTTCGCAGCCCCGCTGGAAACCGGTTCGAAGGAACGTAACCTCACATCCTTGTGGGGTCAATCCGAGTTCGAAGGAATGGAACCTCACGTCCTTGTGGGGTCAATCTGAGTTCATCCCGACCACGCCCCCTGAACTGCGCTCCAAGCGGGGTGAAAGATTCCCGTCCTGGAGCTCGGGAATCTTTTAAATCCACTTCTCGATCCGTGTTGAAAACCGATTTCAACACGGAGGCAAGTTCACCTCGGCTCGAGGAAGGACGTGAAGTAACCACCTAAGACTGTACTGCCTCAAGGGGGTGGAGGTCTTTAGTATTGATGGTATCTAGGAGCCCCATTTTGAAAAGAATTTCAGGAGGGCAGCAATAGTTCTTTGAGATTTCATTGAATGAACAATGGGGGCTCTTCACAGCTCAGTTGTCTGAAAAACTACAATTAAATATACATCAGTTTTAACCTGTTTGATATTGCACCCAACTATTTGCCACTTGTGCTTGACAAATCTGTTGCGGAGTAGCAGAATGTTGGTTGTTTGATAGTTATTACAAGGTGCTATTTAGACCAGCATGGTGTAAAAGCCAGAAGGGCTCTCCTAATCCCAACTTTAGTAAAGGATAAAGTTGCTGTATTATCTAAATGCAGTAGAGCAGGGGTCAGCCTGTTTGCAAATTTGGTGGGTGAAAATAAGATTTTGTTAAGACTTCACACACAGACACACACACACACACACACCACGGTTGCCTAGAATGCACCTGTGTTTTATGTCCACCCTGAAGGGAACCCTGTGGGATAGATAGGCCTGTTTGACTCACCTTACTCTTATAATGTTTGGATGAGGACAAGTAGTCTTTGATTAATAGAGCAAGACCATAACCAATCTCAGAGAATTCTGTGAAACACTGACTTAATGTCAACAGCAGCAACATAATGTGCTCCCTAAGGCCTGATGCTATACTTCTCTATGAGTGCTGAAATATCTGCTACTAACCAAAGGTGGAGCTTGTTCCTTCATTAAGACATTTTCATGGTCAATCCATTGCCCACCCAGAACGAAATAAAGAGACGAGACCAAGTTTTGGAATTAATAAGGGCCACAATTAATTAACAACATGAATTAACTGTACTGTGATAACTGTAGATTAAAGTGGGCCTGTGCCTTAGAGCAAGTGGTAGCTCCGGTAGGTGTTATAACTTGTCAGCCCCTCCAGCTTATAAGAGATTGATCTGGCATGATGTATAAGGCCTCAGGAAGATGCATAGCAGGTACTAGAGCATTCTTACCCTCCAGAATCTCATAACCATTGGCAGCCCTCTTTTTCCTGACAGGGGCTCCTATTTAGCTATACCTATTTCTAATTCTAGTTTATTAAATGTATCCATGAGGGCTGCCTAGCACCTTAACAATGTGCCATAATGGAGGGGCATACTAGAATTAACAGACCACTTGCTCTAACTGCAAATTGTGACTAAGAGGAATTTTAATTAGAAACATACCCAGCCATGCTTTGCAGATGATGGGATGGGAGAAAATACACTGTCACTCTGAGCCAATTTGAGTGACAGGCAAAAATTTCCATCCAGACCCAAAGCGACCAGTAAGGGGTGGGAGGGAGGGGAGCCTCGAGTTGCACAGGCAGAGGGCAGGGAGCACACACGGGCCTTAAATAGGTTTGCTCCCCGCTCACACAGCCTATGTAGCAGCACTCTACTTTGTGCCCCTTTTGCCCGGGCAGGCAAAGAAGCCCTGCCCGAGAAGTCCGAAGTGGAGCCACCATTCCCAATATAATAAGTTGAGCTCTTCATCTCTGGTTGCCATTCTCCATGATAGTGGGAGAAGATGGGCTAGCACTTTCTTCCCATGCTGTAAGGTTAACTGGATGCTTGGATAGAAAGCTCTTCTCTCTCTCCTCTCTCTCTCTCTCTCTCTGTGTGTGTGTGTGTGTGGTATGTCTGTGTCTGTGTCTGTGTGTATGTATAACTGTACTGCATGACTCAGATGTAGGTTGATAGAGAAATACTACATGTAGACAACCTCACATAGATATGCATATCTGCTAGAAATAGCAGTCTAATTGCAGGACAATTTAAACAGCATCTAGCTGAGTGACCATGGCCTGTTGCTATGTAACACCAACACATTGGATGAATGTAATTTTCTGTGTTGCACTACTAAAAACATGCAGATAGAAATCAATGTGTTGGTTGACTAACCATCTGTTGATGTTTTCAGTTGGATAAAAGTGGCTGAAGATGGTAGTGGGCTTTTCTTTCTTTCTTTCTTTTTGCCAGGTGGGGGCTTATGGAAAGCTTTGCTGGGCAAGAAGCCAGTTGATAACAGAAATTATGTAGTCTAAAAATAATAACACATATGAACAACTATTTAAAGATGTGCTTAAGGAAGACATTGACACAAGATGGATGGCATCAATCTGAATTTTAACTTCAGTTTCTTAAGCAAGCACACTAAATCAAATTTTACTCTTTTTTAAAAAAGAGGCTTTATTTGACCTCTTTGTCTCAGAACTCACTATCCAATAGTCAAAACCTGAAGTGGCTCATGTTAACTTGCTGGATCTCCTCAGGTATTCATTAATAGGTCTTGAAGAGCACAAGGCGAAAACATAGGCCAAGGGTTGTAAAGCAACCTGGACTGGACTGGAGGGAGAAAGAAGTTTGTACCAGATTGTGTAGCAAACTTTAATTTTGGTCTGTGCACAAAATGTATGATTTTCCCAATGCAATCACTATTACAGCAAAAGAGGAACATCCTCTGGAATAACAACAACAACAACAACAACAACAAACAACTTTATTTCTATGCCTCCTTGCCCCCCAAGAGCCGGAAAGATCACGCGAGACAACCATATTGGGGTTCTCCATGGGCCAGGTTTATTGCAAACAACAGGAAACAGCATCACAGCAACGTCATAGCAAGGCGTATCCATACGTAACCAGCAAAGGAGGGGGCTAGTGTAGTGCGGATATGACGTAACACATTGCAGGTTTGGGCGAGTCTTCAAGCGCCCCCATCTAAGGGGGCAGCCAACGTTAATGACTCCCAATAGGGGAGGCGATAATCCAATTAAAGCACGTGGCTGGGGGTGCCATCACGTGACCTGTCCCCCCACCCCGTGAAGTTCTGCCTAACCCCTCCCCCGCCCGCAGGAACCTCTTGGTCAGCCGCGACCTGGTTTGGGGTTAGAATTTGGGTATGATATATTCTCACCTCCTGCCAACCCATCCGCACTACCCGCCATGGCCGGTGCAAGCTTGCTATGCGCCGAGCCCGCCCAGAAGGCTGTTGACCTCAGCCTGCAGCCCCCTCCTTAGGTCTTCCACAAAGATGTCCAGCCCCTCACCGTTGAGGTGTACTCCGTCCTGCCGAAACAATGTGGCATCCTTAACACCAATGCCGGGGTGCCCAATTACCGCTCCATCAGACAGCTCCAGATAGTGGGCCACCTCCCGGTTGACACTCCGCCTGGCCCGATTCAAGCCCACACATGCACCACCGGGTGCCCAGATTAACCTTGGGACGATAGTTGACCATACTATCTTCATGGCAGGGAAGGCGCCTCTTAGCTGTTCGAGATCTCTGACGATCTGCCAAAACCAGTGACTTGCCCGTTTGCTTTCCAATGTCGTTTCCCCCGGCGTGAATCACCAATATGTCGGGTGGATACCCCTCCATCAGCCTGTAGGCCTCGGGCAGTATCTCCGCCCACCGCATCCCCCGCCTTCCGTGCCATTCAATCCGTGCCGTTGCGCCCAAGCCAAGGTTGGCTCCCCAAGTTGACCTGCTTGCATGCCTCGCCGCCCAAAAAATGAAACTGTGGCCGAGGATCAGCACTCTCAACCTTCCCCCACCTTGCTCACTACCTGTAACGATAATCAAGCATTTGGGTTAGCGCACGCAGGTAACTTGCGTATGTACGTCCTAAACCGTTCGGACTTCCACCGTCCAATCCTCTTTATGCCTTCGGGGGTGTATCCGAGAGCCGCCGCCGTTGAGGCGGCACCTATGCGGAAGGAGTGCGTAGCAAACCTGATGCCCTTAGCCCCCACCACCTCGAGGGCACTGGCCGTCACCCTCCAGAACTGGTACCTGGTTAGGGGGGTCCCATCCCTGTGACAGAACAAATACCCTTCACCATTACCCCTCCACCTCAGGAATTGCTCCATTAGTGCTACCGGGCATACGCTCTTGTGACCAAAGGGCCCCAGGGCCACCTCCTCCCCTCTCCCTGCCTGGTCTGTCTTGGACCTCCTGATCCGCAATTTGAGCCTGTTGTCGAGCATGGTTACATCCGATATCTGGAGGGCTGTTGCCGATGTGTCTGCCTTACCAGACGCGACCAGTTCACCCACCCTGAGCGCAGCAAAGAAAGCTGTTGAGGTTGCTGCTCTGAATAAAGCCACCTCATAGTCATCCACGCATACCCTATGCAGCTGGTCCATCACGCGGGTCAGGATCTCTAGGGAAATGGGAGATCTGCTGTCCTTCTGGGGGCCGCGCTCCCTACCGTACCCTTCCACCATCTTCCTAACTCTGAAATCGCAGGTGGAGTCCCTGCACCCCAAGGACTTGGCATGATATGCCAGCCCTGCTAGCTTACCCTGCATTGACCCCGGGGCAAGGCCTCTCCTATACATGTGTACCACATAGCACTGGAGCTGATCTACTGGGGCCGGCCACACCGCCCCCCACCCCTGCTGAGCCCTGAAGTGTTTGAACTCCTTCACTGCCGCACCGTAGGCCTGGCGGGTTCTGGGTGCAAGGGCTAGTCCGATGGCGCGCTCCGCCTCCCTTCGCCAATCGCCCATACCTCGTCCGGCAGGTCCACTGGTTGTGGGTGGCATCCCGGTGCCATGTCCCTGAACCGGTCGATCTGCTGGCGGGAAAGGGCATCGGCTAAGCTGTTATCGAGGCCTGGAACATGCTTGGCTGTAACTAGCACGTTAAATTTCAAGGAACGGAGGACAAATGCTCTTACCAACCTCATAACCCTCTCTGATTTTGCAGAAAGCTTGTTAATGACGTGGACCACTGCCATATTATCGCACCAGCAACGAACTGTTGAGTTCGCCCACTCTTCCGCCCAGAGCCAGAGAGCTCCCACGATAGGAAAGAACTCGAGGAAAGTTAGATCCCTCGTAATGCCCTCCTCATGCCACCTCTCCGGCCATTTCCCATAACACCATCGGCCTCTGCAATAAATGCCATAGCCCAGTCCTCCTGCTGCGTCAGTCTGCACCTGAAAATCTGCCTGTAGGCAGAGCTCGGTCCTCCAAAAAGATATCCCGTTAAAGCCCTGCAGGAAACGGAGCCATACCTCCAAATCCTCGCACATGCCGCGGGTCACCCTCACCCTATGGAACGGTTTGGTTAGCCCCTTCATGGCAGCGCACAGTCACCTTGTGAAGGCTCGGCCCGGTGCTACCACCTTACAGGCAAAGTTCAAGTGGCCTACGATCTCCTGGAGCTCCCTAAGGGTTACCTTCTTCCCGCCTAACAGGGCCCCCAAACGCTGTCTGAGGTTGGCTAGCTTGTCCTCGGGTAATCTAGATGACTGCTGCCACGTGTCCAGTTCTATGCCTAAAAATGTTAATTTTGTGGTTGGGCCCTCCGTTTTTTCCTCGGCCAAGGGCATGCCTAAAGTGGCTGCTAGGTTACGGAATGAGTCTAACAACAGCTGGCACCTCCCCGATCCCCTCCTACCACAGAAAACGAAATCATCTAAATAGTGAGCTGTTGTTTTCAGCCCCGTAACCTGCCTGAGCTTCCATTCTATAAAAGTGCTGAAACGCTCAAATGCCGCGCAGGACACTGAGCAGCCAAAGGGGAGCGCCCTGTCCATATAAAATGCCCCTTGGAACTGAAATCCAAGCAACTCGAAGTCCTCCGGGTGGACTGGTAGTAACCTAAAGGCAGACTTGATATCGGACTTGGCCAGTTCCGCTCCCGCACCGCAAGCTCTGATCATGCGTACTGCAGAGTCAAAGGAAGTGTATCTGACTGTGCACAACTCGTGCGGGATGGCATCATTAATGGAGAGCCCCTCCGGGTAGGACAGATGGTGTATTAGCCTAAATTCCCCTGGTGTCTTCTTGGGGACTAACCCGAGTGGTGACACTCTCAGGTTTGGCACTGGCGGTCTGCTAAAAGGGCCTAAAACCCTGCCTTCCCTCAGCTCTTTTTGAATCTTTTCCCGTGCTATGCCCTCAAACCCCCTAATTGATTTCAAGTTCCTAGCCGTACTCGGCCGCCTCTCCCCCTCCACCGGTATCCGAAATCCCGTTCTAAAGCCCTCGAGCAAAATGGAGGCCGCTTCCCTATCGGGGTAGGCTCCCAGCCATTGGCTCAGCACCTCCACCCTAATTGGGCTGGGGCCCTTTGGGAAGCCCGGTGCCCGGCTGGGCCGATCTACCTTGGTGTCCCGCGTCTCTTGCCCCCGTTCGTTGGGCCCTGCCCCGGTTGCAGCTAACTGCAGCATGGGTGCCCCCACATTGGGTGCACTCGTGCTTAAATTTGCACATCTTTCTTGCGCATCCCCCTTGACCGTTGAAATCCCAGCAAAGCAAGCGGTGTTGAACCGCCTGCCCCGCATTACCCCTAGCTGGGTTACCTTGTGAGGGTTTGCTAATAAGGTGCCCGCTGTCAAAACGGTCACCCGCCGTCGGCCTCGCTGGCGTCATAATTTGCAGCCACAGGGATGGCAGGGGCTGGTCCCACCGGATAGAGGGGTCCAGGGCCGCACGTTTGCGGAATTGCTCCTCATATTGGAGCCACGTATACCCCGGGAAATCTGTATAGGCCTTATATATTAAGTCTTGGTATTGCACCAAGGCCTGAGCCCGCCACGGCTGAGCCCGTATAATAACGGACATATAAATAGAATAGGCCGGCAGCCAGTTTTTCCAATTTCTATCCGGCTTCCTCCTCATTCGTCGCTCCCTGTCCTTCTCGTCCTCTTTATCCCCCTCCTTATGTTCTACCTCTGTGTTCAGTAAACTAAAGAGGTCAACGAATTCACCCCTGATAATCTTGTCCCGTGTTGCTGCCGTTAAATGCCCGCCAAGGGGTAAAGCCTGGTCCCCATACGGGATCGCGTGGGCCGGTAGCGTACCGGGGTAGCCGCCTCCTGCTCCCAAACTAGGCCATGCTCCAAGGACTGAACCCGAGATGCCCTGCCCTGGCCCGGCCCAGGGGTTGGGGGCTACCCAACTCCCTGCCGTCCCTGAATTCTGTGTGCCGCCCCCCGAGCAGCCCACCATTAATTGCTGCACTAACGGCCCCCCGGGCTCCGGCCAAGCTGTGTAAGGAGGGGGGTGACTCACCTGCCTGGCCTCCCCGGGTGCTGGGGGCAGCATTGCGGCCAATGGCCATACTGGCGCAGGTGGCGCGTGGGGCGTTGAGGTCAGGGGCACTTGGGGTGCTTGAGGTGGCCATGGAGCGAGGTGACCACCCCCCGATGACGTGTCCCAAGGCCACGGGCCCAACTCTACCCTGCTGCCTTCTACGCTACTCGGGGCTCCCCCCATACCCGCCGCGCCCCCATCCCGGGCTGCCGTTCGGGGGGGGCTCACCTGCGCTGCGGCCTGCCACCGCCTCGTCCCGGGCCCCCGGTGTGCGGTCCGGTCCTGTTGTAGCTTCTTGTGCTCTGCGCGGCTGCTCCGACTGGCCAGCTTGCAACTGCTCGCCGTCCCCCTCCGCCAGTTGTCCACCGGTCGTCCCTCGCTGGCCCCCGCTCTCTTCTAATACAGCAAGCCTAGCAGACATATTGGTTAGCACCTCCATGATCCTAGCCCGCTTTTGTGCCCTCACTTCTTGTTGGGGGTCTCCGTGCTCGGGTTGCCGCGCTGGCCTCTGTTCGCCACTCACCCCGCGCTGCCCCTCAAGGGCTTCCAGCCTGGCCATACAGTTCTCCAACAAGGCCAGCTGGGCGGCTTCGAAGTCCTCACCCTCATCCCTCTCCTGGGTTGCCCCTCGCTCGACCTCCTCCCCCAGGAGTTGGTGCCCAGCCCCGCTGGATTCCCCCATGGCCTGTTGGGCCCGTTTGGAAGGGCGCTTCCCTTTCCCCTTCTGTGCCTTGGGTGCCATGCTAGCCTTCCCGCGCCCTGCGATGCGCCTAGGACTGCTCTTCCCCCCCTTCCTTATGCCTCGCTGCCCCTGGGACTGTCCCCTCGTGGACCCTCGCAGCCGCTCCCCCTTAGGCCTTTCACCCCGCTGCCCCTGGGACTGCCGCCACGTGGCCCCCCCTTCACCGCCTGCCCGTGGCTCGCCCCCCGGGCCTCCGAAAGACACCACGCCGCGCTGCCGCTCCAACCTGGGCGGGGAGCCAAGCCCCCGCCAAATTCCTCTGTCCCCGCTTCGGGCGCCGCTACCCCCGGCTGTGCGCCGCGCACCGCCCGGCCGTCGCTCTCCACCCGGCTGTTTGCGCCGGAGCCCGCCTCCTTCGCCGCCGCCTCCCTGGCGGCTGCCGGGTATTCGCCGCTCGTGGTCGCGCCGCCGCCGGTGGTCAGGCCGCCGCTGCTGCTGCTCACTGGGCCGCTCTGATTTCTTCCGCCGTCCCGCTGCTCGGGTCCGCTGCCGCCGACGCTGGTCTCGCCACTACTGCCGCCGCTGGTCTCAGGTCTCCTCTCCGCCGGTCTTCCGTGCTCCTTCTCCCAAGTCGCGTCGCCGGAAAAGAGGCCGGGGAAATGGCGACGCCACCTTTTAAAGGCGGCGCGTTCTCGCGCCTTCCCCGGTCTCGCGAGAGCCTCGGCTCTCGCCTCGCGATATCTTCCGGCGCTGGGGGGGCAAAGAAGCCCCGCCGCGCATGCGCGCGGCGGAGCGGGGCCTTGCTCCCTGAATATATATTAAAACATCACATACTTAAAAACAATTATAAAAACACTATAAAAACAGAAAAGCTGCTGCAGCAGCAAAGTTTAAAGGGTCCCCAGCTGATAAAAACTGAATATTAAGATGCTATACATAAAAATTTGTAAAACGCTTGAGGCTCATAAGGTTTGCCTAAATACAGTGGTATCTTGTATAAAGGAATTAATTCATTCCAAATGAAATTATGTTAAGCAAATTTTCCTTTATACAAATTCCCATAGAAATGCATTGAAAATGGAGTAATCCCATTTTTATGTTGTATGGATTCTCCCCATAGACAATTATGTTAAGCAAATTTACCCTCTCTCCGGAATTTTTTGTTGTACAAATTTTATATTATACAAGTTGTTTGTTATACAAGGGCCCTCTATAAATAAGTCTTAAGGCCTCACTTAAATGTTTCCAGGGATGAGGCAGTTCTTAGTTCAAAAGGGAGGGAATTCCATAAGAAAACCAACTTTCTTGCTGCCGCTCCACACACCTCCCTGGGCAATGACACTCGTAAAGGGGCCTTCTCCGATTACCTAAAGCAATGGACCAGATTATATGGAAATAGGCAGTTTCTGAGCTGTATAGGGCTTTGAAGGTCATAAACAGCACCCTGAATTGGGCCCATAAATGAATGGGCAGCCAATGCAGTCACTGGAGAAGCAGCCCAACAGTCAAACCACCTAGCTCCAGTACCTACACGGGCTGTCACATTCTGTACCAGTTGTGGTTTCCGAACTGTCTTCAGGGGCAGCTCCACATAGAGCACATTGCAATAGTGAAGCCTTGATGTCACCGTAGTATGGATCACAGTGGCCAGGTCTGCATGAATATTTAGTGAAGGCCAATTAAAAACAACCACCACCTCCATGACTGCATACAGATCTCATACTAACAGGGGTTAACTGAAATCAAACTTTTGGAATGGAAGTGCAATGACCTCCAATCGTGTGGAACTTGCAACTAAACAAACTAAAATCGGGTATGTGCCATGGCTAATGTTTTCCACCCATTCTACAGAGAGACACAAAACCAGAAGCATTCCCAGACCCTAATAATGTGTTCTACATATCTAGTAGGCTGTATTCTGTATTGCATCTGAATGTGTTCAGGATTCAGCTGCAATTCCAGCAAACAAATATGGTGCAGAAAAGTGCAGGCAAAGGCTACTATTGAAGGAGCTGGGACTTAATCCATTATATATAAAAACATAACATACAGTGACCAAAAGTTGAAAGAGTTACAGTATCTGGATGCAGTCCTACTGTGTAGTTACAGAAATGGTACAACTTTTGAATGTGAATCGTCATTAAATTAAGAAACCCTCATTAGCTCTATTTGTTGCATACTGAGGTCTGTGACTGAATAATAATGCTTAATCAGATTTCTCCACCTATGGTAATTTGCACTTAAATGTGATGTTGCTAGTGTAACTATGCAGTAGAATTTTGGCCAATGTGGCTTATATTTTGATCAACTGTCCCCTTTAGTAACCATACAGCAATATGTGGCAGGCATGAGGAACATATGTGGCAATGCAGTTTTTGTTAACTCCAGGTCCTATTAATCTAAGCCAGAAGGGAATCAGGGATTACAGGAGCTGTAGTTCGAAATCTAGAAAGCCACAAGACCTTTTATGTTAACAGATTTTTTGCTGTGGGGAAACATGTGGCAAGTAGGAACAGGCCATTTTGTGTTAAATCTCTGTTGGTCATTTCTGAATGTCTCCAGTTATCCTGACTAGGGTATCTTCCTTCCTTCCTTATGACAACAATATATCCACCTGCTCCTGTCTGTTAAGTAAACAACAGATTGTACAGGTACCAAGGTCTCAAACTATAGCCTTCCACCTTATCAGTGTTTTCACAATGGGGGAGGTGTGTTTCATCTCAACACCCATGTCATTCTGTGGCCATCATATTTTAACCACAAAAATGGTGTGGGACTTTTTTGTCCACAAATATTGCAGTTTGGAAGTTTAGAGTACCACCGTGTGAAAGCATAAAAAGCCATGCTTATCCCAGCCGCTTATGTATTATTATATAAAGCACTCTAAAAACTGGATATGGCAAGTCACTGAAAGTTGATGACAAAATCCATAAACCTACTGAGGATTTATACTGGGATAAGTGTAATCTCATGAATTTCTGCTAGTTAACAAATTAATAATTCACATTTCTGGTTGCCAGCCAGTTACACAATTTGCGACATGTTCAGGATTGTGACTGACAAATTAATGAATTAAAATCAATTAACCACACAAAAATGTAATTACACTCATATCAGAGTAAATAATAGGATTCTGGCCGTTGTCCACCACTCTTCAGGTGGCAGTGTTATAAAATCCCTGTTTCATATGCCATATTCTATTTACATTTTACAAATGAATACCGAAAACGTCCTGTTACAGAAGATTGAACTGAGCAAAGCAATTGTTTCTTTGTGATCTTGCCCATCTGTTGCTTGGAAAAAGAAACATTTCCAATTTTTAATCTTGAATTTCATGAGCAAAATGATATTTGATCAAAGACACCTTGAAATGTCCTGATTTCAAAATGTAACTGAAAAGAAGCATAGTCTGAAAATGAATGTAAACAGCCCCATAATGGGGTATCACCAGGCATGCTTTCAATTATGCACTTTTAGTGGCCAGCCTTAGATGACATCTGAGCAGATGCAAGAATCCTATAATTATTTTTTAAAAATATATTTCCTTTGCTCTTTCGGCAGCTGAGAGATTAAACAGTTTGCAGCAGCCCTCAAACACTTGCCCCCACTGTTTTTCAACTGCACATTTGATCAGATGTTTCATTTTATAGCAGGTTGCCTGTAGGGCACCTCCTTCCTCAGCAGAAGGACATGCAGGAAAATACACTCTGAAGGTGTACACACTTAAAAGCTTACACTGAATGTCCACTGTGAACGCTCAGTAGGTGTTTCTTAATGGCTTTCAACATTTCAGAACCATTTGTTTCAAGAAGGGCACCATTTTGTCAGTGAGGATTGTTTCTTCTTCAGAATTCTCCACACATCCCTGCTTTTGCAAAATTCCACCAGTTAGGATTTATTTTACTTTTTCTTCTTCTTCATTTTTTTTTTTTGTAATTGAAGGATATATATCCAGTGTTTCTGTCTTGAAAAATGACAATTTGGTTGCTTCACGAGAGACTGCAATTTTGTGTGTTCATAGCTCTACTTATGGTGGGAATACCCACCAAACCAGGAACTAAAGGAAGGCTATTTTAAGATTATTTCATATATGATTTTCTGAACCATTGTCCCTGATCCAGATTTCATATTATTATCATGAACAAATTTTCAACTCCCCATTACTGGGTGTTCACTTAGAAATAACATACTACCAAAAATTCAAAGGATTGAGCACTGTTTGTAAAATCTCATACCACCCCTAAATTATGAATAAAAGCATTATCAGTGTTTCAGTCACCATAATAAAGTAAAATTGTGTCCTTTAAAAATAAAGTTAGTTGTATTCCTATTTTCTTTTTCAGGTAATAAACATTGCTAAATGATTTTGATTTGTCTTATTTTCTAACAAATGCCAGCAGGTCAATTGTGAGGTTAAACATTCTAAAAAAAGTTTAAATGAGAAAATTGCAATGGCAGATTTATTTATATACCGTGACAAAGGAAAGGATAGCAATCTGTAATACAGGAGCAGTCAAGGCCACCTCTACCTTTAGATACACTGAGAAGACTGCTTCAGACAACTGATTCAGCTCTTTTAAAAACTCCCTGTATATGACTGTGGGATATTGTGTTTCTGTACCAATGATTCAAAATGTCAGAAAATGGCTTGATATAGCTGTATAATATTGTGCCTACTTTGCCAACAGGAAAATGAATGTCAAGCTTTTTGCATAGCAATGGGCAGCTTGAATGTTGCCAACACCAATGGCAGTAATCAGGAGGATGGTCTACAGGATACCCTCTGCTCACCATCATTGACAAAGATACACCAAGCAAGGAAAAATCCCAGAAGCTGATTCATTTTTTTCATTAATCTGTCACTTCTCCCCCAAACAAAAATCCATTATCAGAGCTATTGTCCAGTAAGTGTGAATGGTAGTGGTTAACCAAGCAGGGAAAATCCCAGAGTTTTATATATATGTCTGTATTACACACATACATAATTGTATTCTTTAAAGAAAGCATGCCTTTTGAAAATCTTTATGTGACCTTTAATCACCTTATATCTCTTCAAATACTTACGTTCCCTGCACATGAAACTTCTACAATGTAACTACTTTCCAAAAGTCTTGCTGGCAAGCCTGTTCCATGCATGTTGATTGTGGTAAGAAGTCACTGTTTCTACCTTCTGAAAGGCCTTTTACAAGAACCAATATTACAGCCTGGAATATTTCTAAATAAAAGCATGGATGGGCCAAACATTTCATTTATTTATTCATTTAGAGTATTTTTACCCTGTCTTTCTCCTTGGAAAAGGGCCCAAGGTGACTTACAGTAATGAGGGACAATATACAGTCCAGTACAATTAAGACATATTCAAGTTTGAGAACAGAGAATTGAGGGACATCATGCAACATTAAAAGACAACATTAAAGCTACATGAGAACACAATTCCTTGTAAAAGTTATGAGGGATGGAAACTAACATTGAAAACAGTGTCAATTACAGATGAACTTTTGGTTCATTTCTTTAGTCGTTATTCATTTTGTTACCTAATGAAACAAATAATGAACTGCCCCCACTAAGAAAAATGAAATGAAATGAAACGAAACAGAAATTTCCATTTTGTTTCTGTTTGTTTTTCATTCCACCAGTGTCTCCTACCTGGTGGAGTGGTCCAGTCCTTGTCACTGCCACCATCAGCCCCCATGGAGGTGGCATCCAGAAAAAAATAAAATATAAATAAGCTGACCTGCCCACACTGTAGCTACTAGGTGGGCCATGTGGTCAGCAGTTTTAACAAAATAAAATAATAAAAGAAATAAAAATAAAAATAACCTGATCCAGGTCGTGGAACCAGCCCGCAAGCACTGGACCCGACCCATGCGCTGGCAGAAGAAAAATAATAATAATAAAAAACTGATCCGGCCTGTACTACAGCTGGTAGGTGGGCCAAGTGGACAGCAGTTTAACAAAAATAAAATAAAAATAACCTGGTCCAGCCCAGAACCGAAATGCAGATGCCTTAGCAAGGGCTGCTCCTGTCTGCTCTGCTTGCAAAGAAAGGTTTTTAATCCCCTCCTGACACCTCAGCAAACCTTGCTGCCAGGAGACCAAGGTCTGTTTGCTGAGGTGTCAATTAGCTAAACAACTTAGGATATATTTTAGCTAACTTAGTATATAATAGATGTCATCAACAAGGTATATTTACCTATTCTTCTAAGAGGTACCTAATTTCAAAGGCCTTCTATAACTCAAGTTAATACTTTATGGGCTATTCTAAAAGAGCTACATCTTGGTCTACAGTTTTCACTTTATGTATAGAAGTTCTTATTTACTACCACAATTCTTTTAAAGGTCTAACAGATTAAAATTTATTTATATTACAGGTTAGTCTTCACATTTCCATTTTTCATTTCCCATATCAAGACAATCAATTAATAGCTTTAGACAATCAAAATACAGAGGACAAACTTTTAACGTAATCAATTCACTAAGCTAAAAAGTCCCTTTCTGGGTTTTCTCTTTTTCTGCTAAGTCCGTTATCTTCATAAGTTGTTTTTCTATCGTAATAGTTTCTTTACAGATAGACAGTTCAAAAGCTGTTCTCTCCTCTGTATCCATATCCAATGGAACAAATGCACTTATTTTCCTCCTCGCTGGATATGGCCAATCCAGATTTATCCTGCACAGATCTTATTGTATTTGTCTGCAGATTAAGATCAGCTCTCTGTTCTGATTCTATCTCTTGATCAAGAAAAAATTCAGCTCTTTTCATGAGTTCACCCTGCACAGTTCTTGTTGTAGTTATCTGTAAAATAAAATTGGCCCTCTGATTTGACTGTGTATCTTGATCAATATTAAAAAATATATATCTGTATCTTCAGATGGTGGTTCCATTTGTGATGTAAGGGTGTCTATTATTTTTTGTAATCCACATAAAATTGTGTTGGCAAACTGTTGATGCAACAACATTTACCAGCTTATTGTGTTGTTATAGTTCACATCAAAGGGTTAATATTATTTGTAGTTTCTGCCACTCAGTTTCCAAGAGGGAGGGATGTAGAAGCAGGAGACTGGGTTGAAAATAAGAAAAAAGAAAAGAAGCAGAGAGAAAGGGGAGAGGAGAGATACTTTCCAGCAGTTTATTTTGAAAACATTGAAATCCAAATAAACATTCCTTTGAATAACAACTTTCCCAGCATTGCTCTTAAACTGTGTCCTTATGTTCTTCACATGAAAAGAGAACAAAGCCAAAAGAAGTTTCCTTTAAAAAAGTCTTCTACCAGCCCAGGAAGGCAAAAGGGCAAACCAAATTTGTAAAATCACATCTTTAGATTGTTCCATCTTTCCATGCATTCACACCCCTTCACCAAAAGGCACTCTTCTACAGAGGGGGAGTTAATGCTTGTTTGAAGAAAGAATTCTAAATATCCCCAAGATGAAACTTTGCAGAGAGAGGGGTATGAAAGCAGTTTTACTCATGACACGACAAATATTTACAGCTTTTTACACTTCTCTATTGTCAGCAGGTACTGTTGTCATCAACGTAAATAATGGTGTCTGGTTTTTCTCCAGCAAGAGATAAGACATTTTCCTGGACCAACAAAGCCCACCACTGTTTTCTCCGGGGGTCAGACAGGTACTGCCTCTCTTTGACTCCCCTTCAATGAGACTTACCTTATTAGAGTCCTTTTTATCTGGAGGAATTCAGCCTGATAAGCCTCAGGACTTATCAAGTTGTCTTGCCGTAGCGTAACTGGAACCTGAAGTCTCCTGATAAGACAAACCATGTTCCTAAGATTGTCCAGCTTGCTGAAAAGTTAATGGATAACTATGCTGCACCCTAAAATTCTACCACCCTTGATCCTAGGTCCCTCAGAATTCAGGAAAGTGCATGGATCAGTGCGCTCAGTGCTTCTGTTCTCCTTGGCTTAGCTTCACCAACTTAATCTTCTGGGTGTGCACCTTTAAAAAGGTACAACCACCCTGCCAGGCAGTACATATACCACAATGTCTCAAAGTTCCAAGACCGCAAAATCTTTGTTCTGGCCAGTACTCGCTCTGTCTAGTAAAAAACAAAAACACCTTGATAAAATATAATGGTGTGTATTAAAAATAGAAAAGTATAAGAATCTCAAGATGATTTAAAAGTAAGGGGGAAAGTTCAAAAGCACAATGAAAACAAAACAGCATGGTCTGATAGCATGTTTAAAAAAGTACAATCCAGGGAAAATAATAAAATTCTAACTAAGTAATACTAATGCTATGGACTACAAAACCCATTTTGGCTCCAAAACTAAAAAACCTCTAAGACAAAGCCATATATGAAAAACTCTCTACTCTCACTAACAAAGCAGCATTTTCATTAATAGCAATCTCTTCCCCTCTTCTAGAACCTTCCAGATGTTCAACCACTCATTGTGCAATGATCTGCATATTACATTAGGCATTTTCTTCCACTCTCAGCTCCATGTTTCCATGTGAGCTGTTGATGTTATGTCTTCTGTAGCTCTGCTCTTATGATAAGAGACCAACTGTGCAAGCCTGTAACATCCTGAAAACAACTTGTTAGACTCCTAGGGGAAGATCTTTGAGAAACTACTACATAACCCATTCACATTTACCTAATTCCTTGACAAGTACAAAAGGAAGTTATTTTACAAAATAGAATCTTCTGTCTTGGCAAAGGTTTCTCAATCACCTTTTGATGTCAGCATTATGTCTTTCTAGAATTGCATGTCCCCTTGACAGGGGATGATATGTGGTATGTCATGTCTAAAGGCCTAGATCAGGCATGTCCAAACTTTGGCCCTCCAGATGTTTTGGACCACAACTTCCACAGTCCTTTGTCATTGACAATGCAGGCTTGGAATTCTGGGAGTTGTGGTCCAAAACATCAGGAGGGCCAAAGTTTGGGCATGCCTGGCCTAGATGTTGCTTTCATGATAACTGTGATGGAAGTCAAACCTCTGTCTGAAAAAAAATTGGGATCCAGATCGAGAAATACGTTAACCTCTTAGCAAGTGTGTGCAGAAAACCTCAATCCATCCTGACAAGAGATGCATAACTACAAGATAGTAGGAAATAGTGTTTGGCAAATCAGTGAAATCCATTTGCAGTGTTGTGAAAGGACCAGATGGCCATGGCTTACACATTGAATAAGAAACTGTGTTCTTACTCCCCTCCTCACTTTTTGGCATGTGCTCTCATTGCTTAAAGAAAGCCAAAGTGCCTTCTCTGATGACAAAACAGACAAATATACTCTAGAAAGCATTTTAAGGGTTAAAGGGGAGGTGGGAAGATTAAGCAGTGAAACAGAGCTCCCAAAGGATGGCAGAAATCCATGTTGCTTTCATATTGTACTTATAGCATCGACAATGGAATGACAGTGCTTACTGTCTATATAAGTAGCAACAGATTCATTAGAGAGTAATACACAGGCACAAGTAAGTGCAATGATTTCAGCAGCATGAGCAAATCTAACAGAAGGGACAATAGCTTGCCATTCCAAGATATTTGCACTTTGTGGTTGTCAATACCATCAGTAGTGCTTGGATCCTGTCATCAGTAACAGAATGACTTTCATTAGACAAAACATGCAAATATTTAGCAGAAGGTAAGCAAGCATTACAAACATTGACAACAGTAAACCATTAAATTTATTTGGAATGGAGACAAGAATAGTAGAAGGACTTTAAATTTTCCAGCTTTCATAACTGGCAGAATAACTGGTATATTGCAAAGACTAATACATGGTTTATTCAGATCTTGAGCTAGGTATGACTCTGTAACTGGAGCTATACACACTCTTGCCTCTGTTGAAAGAGGATTTTGGTATACCCGAGGGAAAGGAAAGTTACTTTAAAGACATATGAACAGGCTTGCAATTTTTAAAAATCCCAATATCATTAGAAGGTATGACCGAAATGGAGGTAAGAATCTGGGCCTGCTCAAGGGGTATCTCCTCCTGGGTTTTATCAGGATCCAGAGACTGAGAATTCTGAATATGAGAAAAGATTCAATAGCTAGTTTTACATATATTGCTTTAGGGAAGCAATAGAAAGTGCTATTCAATTGACACAAAAGACCCTTTTCTCACCAGGCTTACAGGCAATTGTAGTGACAAAATAAAAGCATGTTCCTTGTTGGTGGTTCCGTGGGATTAGTCACAGGCTGAGACAGTGGATGAGATTCAGAGTGGTCTTCAACTCCAACAAGGATAGATTGCCTTGATGAGGGAAGGGAACCTTCTAAGGATTTAAAGCAGAGCTATGCACACTCGAGTCCACCAGGAATTCTACTGATTGTCTATTGATCTCAATTGGAATCATGGGATCAGGAACTGAAGAAAAAGAGCCAGAAATGCCGGGTTATCGTGATAGCTCATGGCTTATATTTAGCATATTTGAAGGAATGTGCTGCTGGATCTATTACAACCATTTGGGGAGATACTTGTCTTTGATTAGACTGAGAAATTGCTTGCTGAGGGAGGTGGAAGGTAGAAACAGATTTGGTGAAATTTAAGTGTCTTGAGAAGGAGGAAGAAGCAACTGGTCCCAAATGCTTGAGAGTGAGGCCACACTGACCCCTAGGCCACAATAACCTTGTGCACATGCTGTTAAGCTCTACATACATTATAATGTACATGTACATACACAATCTGTAACTTCAGACCCAGCTTCACAACATCTCTGCTCCAGACCTCAACTAGGAAACTACCTACCATATTCTTGCCAAGAACTTTGCATCTAAGAACTAACACCTGGCAATTCCATCTTTTTCCATGCTTCATGGCCACTGTAAATTCAGATCCTCAGATGTGTATTTATACTAGTTTTAGTGTCAAAAAGACACTCATCTTTTAAGAAACATAGCACAAGTCAAAGCTTGCAAGTACAGTAATGACTTGGCTTACAAGCATAATTTGGAAACATGCTTGTATAGCAAAACAATGAAAGCATTGATCAAAGCAAATTTCCCCATATGAAATAATGAAAACTCATATGATTTGTTATAGGGCTCCATAGACCACATACTATACACTCAAAATGCCAAAACTCACAAAGAAAGTTGGCTAGAAGTCCCCATCTGCACCATGGTTCAGGTACTTGGCTGAGGCATCTGTTCTGCTTGGGACTAACAACTGGATTTTTCTCTGTGTTTTAATATGACAGTAATAAAATACAATGTGCAGCCACATACACACTTGAGTAGCTGCCCCTTGGTTAGAAATGATTTGAAAAAATAAGAAAGGTTGTTGAACACAAATTAAAGAAAAATATCAATATAAATAAAAATAAAATAGAACCTTAACCTTCACTCTGCTTTGAAAACCTTGCTGGTGCAAGGGAGACCTCTGTTCCTCTCTCCTCCCTCTGCTTTTGAGGCTTGCCTAAGAAAGAACATTTTAGACAATCACCCACAATCCAGCAGGGGGGAGAAAGAACCACAATTGGCTCATTTGTGATCTGCTACAGTGCTCATATTGCAAGACATTGCTCATTGATCAAGGCAACATTTAGAGTAAATGTTTGCTTGTCTTGAAGAACACTTATAAACCAAGGTATTACTGTACTATTATGTGCTCTGGCCAACTGACCCACAAATTTTCCTAAAAGAAACTTAGACTTCTTTAGTTTCTTTGTAACTGTAACTGTCCTATTGACTCACAGGTTTAACCCTCATTGCTGTAATCACATCTTAAACAGACGAGCACCCCACCAGGGTGTCAATCATACCGGCACCTGTGCTACTGGTGGCTGCAGAGGCAGAGAAGACCCCTGGTTTGCAGCCAGCCTTACCCTTGAGTCAAGGACTCCTGCAGCTCCAGCACCAGCTAACCCGGTGGGTGCCCAACCTCCATCAATTGATTACATTGGATAGGAGCTCTGTCTCCCACAGTAATTTTTAGACATGGGTCAATCCATTTACTGGGGGATCATTGCTACCGGTAGAAAATATGGAAAAATGAACTGGTAGACGTCTTTGATTTTCCAGACAACTATCTATTCCAAATTGTATCGGAAATTCCTCGGATCCATTGTGTGTTCAAACAGTGGCCCACATTTTCCTTTGAGGATGGTTATTATATGGATTGTGGGATGCCGTTGGGATGCTCTGTTCCCTGTACCATATTTGAATGTTTTAGCACCTTTTTGAAGTGGGTGTGAGGAAAATTGCAAAATCCAACATGGTGGCCCATTATTTAGATGGATATTGTTATATGGAAAATCTGTGACTTAGTCACGTTTATTAATCCACCACTTGAAGACACTTACTGACAGTGTAATGCAAAAGTGCCAGATAAAGATCTATCCAAACAGGAAACCCTGGATGACAAGGGAGGTTCAGGAGCTGCTAAAGGCAAGAAATGCTGCTTTTAGAAGTGGAAACAGGTCACTGTATAGTACAGCCAGAGCGGCTCTGAAGAGGGGCATCCGTGTGGCTAAAGAGGCATACAGGCAGAGATTGGAGAATAATTTTCAGCATAACAACACTAGGGAGGTGTGGCTAGGTGTACAGGGAATGACTGGGTACAAATCTAAAGTTTCCCCAGTAGCTGAGGGAGGGGTATCTTTGGCAGAGGAATTGAACGCCTTTTTTGCCCATTTTGAAGCCATATCAGTAGGGACTAGAGATGGGCACAACCAGAAAAAATGACGTTTCGAGTTGTCGTTTGTCGGGACAGGTCCGTTTCGGGTCGTTGCCGTTTGTTGCAATAATTTTCAAAAATTTGTCATTCCGTTTGTTGTTTGGTCGTTTGTCGTTTGTGGGTTGGGGTTAGGGTTAGGGTTGGGGTAAGTGGGCTCTGGGAGGCACCTCTCTGGGTGCCTCTGACGTCTGACCCACTAAGAAGGGAAGGGAAGCGTTTCGCGGAGCCACCGCGTATTTATTTTTTACATATGTTGGGTGGGGGGGCGTAAGTGGCAGAGGCACCTCTCTCTCTGGGTGCCTCTGACTCACTCACTAAGAAGGGCAGCATACTAGCGTACCGGCGTACAGGTTAGGGAATGGGATAGTGAGAGTGGGCTCTGTGAGGCACCCACTTTGACTCACTAAGAAGGGAAGTGTACTTGTGTACATATCTGGATTAGGGTTGGTGGGGTTAGGGTAAGGGCTAGGCTTAGGGTTACGGTTAAGGTTAGAGTGGGTTATTGGGCTCCACCTCTGGGTGCCTCTGACCCACTAAGAAGGACAGCGTACTGGCGTATGGGTTCGGGTTCGGGTTAGGGTTTGGATTCGGGTTTGTGGGCTTTTAATGCCCTCTCTGGCACACCCAGAAGTCTCAGTCAAAACCTGGCCATACGATTGGTGGAATGGCTCCAAAAATTTGCATGGTCCCATCCCATGGCCAGCCCATCATTGCGCCTGTGCAGGTGTAAAAAAATAAAAAAAATCAATGGAGACGTTTTATTGCAAGAAAAACCCACTGCTGCTACTATAAAAAATCAGGCATTTAAAATACCTAATTTTCACATGTTTCTGTGGTGCTTTGGTGGGTTTTTGGAGCACGATTTCAAAAGAAAAATTCCGGTCGCCATTTTGGATCCCCCCCACTGCATGGCAAATGGAGAGAGACGGCGAGGATGCCCCCCCGCCTGGTACCAGCAGACCAGGACAGGAGAGAGGGGGGGAAGGCCGGGGAACCCCCAGAAACCACCCCTCTCTGGTAGGTGCCCTCACTGAGGCAGGCATATTTTCGCCTGCTTTTATGGCCGGGAATGGTTTTATTAAAAAACTTTTTTTCTGTGCTGCGCCACTTGGCATCGCGCGATTGCCTGCGATCAATGACAACGACAAATCAGACCCAATTTATCTTTATCAGGTCGGGTTCGAGCTGGAGCGGAGTAATTGTCGTTCTCGTTCCCCGTTACGTAACGAGAATGACGAACGAGAACGGAAACGAGGATTTCGCCGAGTCGTGCCCATGTCTAGTAGGGACATCAACAGAGTTTCTGCCACCTTCACTATTGTCATCAGCATCGGCACAAGGGAATGTAATTTTTAATGTGGAGGAGGGAGAGATGAGGAAGGTGTTGAAGGGGATCAATCCAAGGAAGGCTACGGGGCCAGATGGAGTTGCTGGAAGGGTATTGAAGGATTGTGCAGATCAATTAGCAGGAGTTTTCACTGGGATTTTGAATTGATCCCTATCCCAAGCTATTGTGTCGTCATGCCTAAAGTCTGCCACTATTGTTCCGATACCAAAAAAACCAAATTCGGAAAATTTGAATGACTTTCTTCCAGTAGCACTTACACCTGTAATCATGAAGTGCTTTGAAAAGTTGGTACGGAACTATTTTATTGCCTGTTTACCAGAGGGACTTGATACATTCCAATTTGCCTATAAAAAGAAGAGATCAACAGAGGATGCTGTGGCATGTGCTCTTCATGCTGTTTTTGAACATCTGGAACAGAGGGGGGGCTATGCTAGATTGCTCTTTGTAGATTTTAGCTTGGCTTTAACACCATTCTTCCATGACGTTTGATCTCTAAACTTGAAGGTCTAGGGCTTCTAACATCACTTTGTGGATGGATTTTGGATTTTCTGTCAGAACGTTCTCAGAGGGTTCGGTTGGGCCCTTACACCTCTAATACTCTTAGTACCAACATTGGAACACCACAGGGGTGTGTACTTAGCCCACTCCTTTATATTCTTTACACATTTGATTGTGTCTCTG
>JAHTLZ010000348.1:2950996-2967186 GCA_023846285.1 Phrynocephalus versicolor
TGGCCCCGTTGCCAGCGCAGACCCCCTGGTGCCAACTGGGTCATTTTTAAAGGGGTCCAGCCAATGACAGGTCAGCAGGAGATGTCTGAAAATGGTTGGGATGCCAGTTTTGACCTCTCCCGCTCATGTCCCGACCATTTTCAGTCTCATGCTGACCTGTTACTGGCTGGTGAGAAATGAAACATTTTGTTATTGTTTCATTTTGTACCAATTTTTATGCAAAAATTTATATGAAACAGAACAAAAAGAAATGCAGGGTGGGGATGAAACAGAACAAATGAAACAGCCTTTTCCGTTTGTGCCCCTCTCTAATGGTAGTCCATATAAAGTTACATAGTAGAAAGTCCCTCCTACAGGGAAAACTTGCCTGAAGAGGAAGGTCTTTGCCTGCATCTGGAAAGACAGCAGAGATGGCGCAATCCTGGCCTCCAGTGGGAGGGAGTTCCAAAGTCTGGGAGCAGCAATAGAGAAGGCCCTTTCATGTGTTCTTTTGAGGCATACATTTGAAGGTGGTGGGATGGAGAGAAAGGCCTCTTCTGATGACCTAAGCAACCAAGCCGGTTCATAATGCTACAGCCAATCTTTGAGGTAGCTTGGACCCAGGTCATTTTGTGCTTTGTACGTTAAGGTCAGTGCCTTGAATTGTGCCCAGTAGGTGATCAGCAGCCTGTGGAGCTGCTTTAGTAGGGGTTTAATGTGATCTCTATTACCCATCCCAGTCAGCAATCTGGCTGCTGCGTTCTGGACCATTGAAGTTTCCTGAGATTTTCCATCAGTAGTCCCTTAGCACATCTCTCAAGAAATGGGCATAACTGGCATACTAGTGGGATTGTCTGTTCCTTTGAAATTAAGTGTATCCCCTTGAAAATTGTTCAGCAGAAGAATATAATGTTATTAACTTCTGAACCTTGAGAGAATTTAGCCAAGTCCTTGGATACACCCCCTTCTAATGAGAGCAGCTTCTTTCCATAACTATCATCCCTCTGTTATATATGAAATTAAGGGTCTGATGTCTCCTTTATATTTGACACTCACAGCACTGAAATTATATCCAGCATATTTTCTGCTCCAAACAGCTGAGATAAGAGGTCAGGTTAATTTAAACAAGTCCTGGCTATAATTTATGCTTTAACCTTGGTTTTAGCATTTATTTTTCCATCACCCACTTTGTTCTCTCCAGTGCACTGTATCCTCTTGCTTTAAAGGAATGTAAAAATCAACCCCTCCGAAAAAGAGAGCTGGATCTACTTCATGGTAATTTTTGCAACCTCTGTTTCAATCTTTGACCAAAGTACCAGACAGTTCATAGCATTATATTCAGATTACTCATTTCAGTAATAATGGCTGTAATTCAAATGTGTATTAACAACATTGTGATGACTAGCTCTCTCTCTCGCTCTCGCTCTTTCCTCTGCAATGAATATAATGAATACATCACTGAGTTCTTATTTGAGGTTTCGCTGTTTGGGATGAAGCCTAGTGATTAAGAGTAGCAATTCAACTTAATTAAATGGACAGGTCAGTAAGGCAAGTGATTCCCAAATTTGTTTGACTGATGAGCAAAGAGGAATAACCTTTCCTAGTAATCAAGCGTACAGGACAAAGATGTTAAACTGACCTTGTGAGTTTAATGCTGGAAAGCCTGAAAGGAAGACTCATCCATCAAGATCAAAGTACTGAAGCCAGTTTAAAAAGCAAAGAAAAAATCATATTATAATTAATATTTCAATTACCAACTCAAAAGTTATATAAAAATCATATATTTGCATTTATAAATAATTAAGCAAACTGAACAACAAGTCTTGATTATCACACATTCATTATATAGACAATTCCATAGCATTTGATTTCATAGTTTCACAGTTTCATAAATTTGTTTTACTTATACAGAAGCCTTCAAGGATTATGTCTCTTAAACACTGTCTGAAATATTCTGGTTGCAATGTGGCTCTTCAAAGTGCTCCTTCTTTACACAGATCTTAAAAGAACATTGGTGAATGAACATCCATATGCTATCTATACATGTGTAAAAAGGAAACATTGCCTAGAAACATGTTTTTATGTGGGTGCTGCAACCTTCATCAGCAAAATTAAAAAGGGGATGATAACCTTCTCCCCTTGATGTGCCTTCAAAAACTAGTATTGATGATGACAACATTCCAAGCTATCTCTCTAGGTTTAAGGACACTCTTTTGCTCTCCACCCTCAGAGGTATCGACAAGAGAGGGGCCTTCATAGTGCTGCTTGGAGGCTATGGAACTCTCTTCTAAAGGGGGAGGGTTACCCTTCTCTTAATGGAAGGCAAATACAGTGAAACTGTTTATTACATTATAATATTGTTTTGGGGCTCTTATTATTTTTGTGTCTATATTGTCAGTTGCTTTGGATCCCACCACAGAGAATGCAAAATAAAATAAAATAAAATAAAATAAAATCATTGAGTGATAATAGGCAACACAATGAATTCTGATATTTAGGGAAGACGTCCTTAGCACTAGAGATGAGGACAAAATGAAAATATGGTGTTTCATTTCATTTCCCCCTTCCTTTTGTTTCATTATTAAGGAAGTTTATAAGAATTTTTGGAACAAAATGAAATAAAATGAAATTATTTGTTATGCTATAAAATGGCTCCCCTGGGTCCTGGAGGCACCAAATTTGGTGGGTAGCTTGCTTGGGCCCTTCCCTGTAGGCCCTCCAAATCAGGAGAGGTTTGGGGTTCAGGGGGCTGAGTTATTAAACTCCAAAATAAGGTTCTCCATGGCATTTTAAAGCCTTCTCCTCTGTGCTGTGGGATGTGAAAGAGGGGGGTTAAGGTGAGTGTGGAAATGATTCCATTCTGTTCTATTTTCATTTGCCTTTCCCTAAAGGAAGCACAGACTCAGGGTCATATATTTTATCTTGCCCTTTCAGAGAGTGAAACAGGTTTTTGTTGCTTTATCACTAAACAACTCTTCCAAGCAAGACATATCAGCACTCACACTAACCCCCCTCCTTTGCATTCTACAGCACACTAGGGGATGAAGCTTGAGTTTAAAACACCACATTTTTACTCTTCCTCTTTTTCCATGGGGGCCCACTTTGGAGTTTAATAACTTGGCCCCCTGAATCCCAAACCTCTCCAAATTTGGTTGGCTTAAAGGGAAGAGTTCAAGGAAGCTACCCACCAAATATGGCACCTCTATGATTAATTGTTTCATTTCAGGAGCCAAAAATGGCAGTTCATTTCATTCCATCACAAAATGTGTTCTACCATTTCATTTTGTAATGAAATGATTTGTTATATAACACAATAATGAAATAGCATTTTGTTTTTCATTTTGTGCCCAACTCTACTTTGCACAGAAAGTCCGATAATGTTTGAGAATCATAATTTAAGATTACTGAGATAATACATTGCACTTCTTCAAACACAGTAAAATGTTTTAGAATATAAATAATAGCTTATTAGTCTGCAGAATTCGGATGACATATAAATGGGGATGAGATAGACCAAGGACATGGGTGGGGATGTGTGATAAACAAATGCTATAAATAAATAAGCAAGTATTTAAACAAACCAACACATTTTTCTAACAGACTGCTTTATGTAGAATTACTTCAGGATGGAACTTGACAAGTTATTTTTGAAAAGTAATTCAAATTCTGACTTGTTAGAAAGCACTCTAAGGCCGCGGTCACACCAGCGTTCTCTGCATATATAAATTTCATGCGTATTTTTTTTCCAGGCAGTCACGTGGTTTTTAATGTGCAGTTAGTGTCCTTTCTTCTGCATGCTCCGCGGGTGGCTTGTCCGCCCGCGGAGCCGATTTGCCCCTCGCGAGAATGGCAAGGTGCGAGACAGGACCTAGGTGTCCTGAGAGGGAGGGGGGAGGAGCGCCCTGTAAAGGGCGGCTCCTCCCCCCAACACCAGTCAGTCTTCTTCCGGCATTCGGGGAAGGAAGACCTCCGAACGCCGGCTGCACAGAGGGCGCCACGTGGCGGGCGCCATTTTGAGGGCCGCATCGGCGGCCGACCCCACAGCGCGGCTCCGCTCTCCGGTCGGCTCCTAGCCGGAGCAGTTCGGCTTGGCCCGGGACGGCAGGAGCGGAGCCAGCGGCAGTCTGGACGGCGGGTGGGGGGAGCGGCATCGGCCCTCCCCCCCAGAACGAGCGGGGCCGGGTAGCCCGGGCGGTGCACGCGAGAGTCGGCTGCCGGGCTCCGACCCCTTGGAGGCCGCATCGGCAGCAAGTCCAGTGTGGTGCGGCGGCGCTCCCCGGCCTGGCGAGAGCCAAAAGAAGCTGGCGAAGCCCAGGCCGAGGAGCGGCCGCGGTGCGGCCAGCAGCTGAGCGGCGGCAGCGGCGCCGCATCGAGGGGAGCAGCGGCGGCGCCGAGGAGGAGGACTGCGTGGCCGGCCCCCAGCCGTGGCCTGCCATCAGACTGGGGGGAGCGGCATCAGCCCTCCCCCCGAGTAAGCGGGGCCGCGGAGCCCGGGCGGCGCGGTGCGGAGCCGGGCGGCACCCCCCCTTATTTTACTGGCCGGAGACGGGGGGAGGCGACCGGGCCGAGCTGGGAGGGACTGGTGGGCGGGCGCCTTACCCCCTCCCCCTGTGCAGACCGGGGCGCCGGGCAGCAACCGGGCCCATACCGAGCCCCAGCCAGCAGGCCCCGGGGGAGGGAGGCCCGAGCGTGCGCTCCCAGGTGGGGGGGGTTCTGGCAGCTGGGCGGATGTTTCCAGGGTCGGCAACTGGGGGGAGGCGACCGGGCCCATCCGGGAGGGACGTGAGGGCTGGCGGGCGAGCTCCTCACCCTCTCCTACCCCTTGGCAGACCGCACCGCCCAGGCGCAAGGGAGCGACCGGGCCCCCTCTAGGCCACAGCCAGCAGGCCTCGGGGGGAGGGAAGTCCAAGCATGCTCGCCCAGGTGTGGAGGCCGAAATCGGCGATAAGTGACTCTGGCAGGTCGGGAACCGGGCAGGACTTTTTCCCTGGCCTACAGCCCCGGCCGACAAGGGGCGTACCCTGGGAGCCTGTGTGAGGCCTTACCAGGCGTCCAGGATCATCAATAGGCTGGCGGGCCCCAGGCGGGGGTCCGCCCACCAGCCAAGGCGAGGGCGATTCTCCATGCCCTGGGGGCGGGTGAGGCTTTCCGCGCCCCCCCGCACACAATGGGAGGCCACCACCCACCTGCACCCTTGGGCCTCGGCCGGCCTGGTGGGAGTGGACCGGGCTTCCCTTACTGCAGTTTGCACGGCCCGGCCTACCTGGGCCCACCCAGTTGGCCGCACCTGATGCGTTTGGGAGTACGGGAGATGGTCCCCTGATGCCACTCCCCTGCACCTGGCCCTTGAAGTGCCCTGGTTTTGGGTCTCGAGATCCATCTCCGCCATGGTTTGTGACCTGTGATGGGTTTTTTACCCCGGGAGTTTGTCTAGTCCCCTTTTGGAGGGCATGCGGGCCGGATGCAACCATCACATCCCGTGGCAGGGAGTGCCATAGGCTAACAAAGCGTGGGGTGAGAAAATATGGGTTTTGGTCTGTTCTTACTCTCCCAGCCCTCAATGGGAGTGTATGTCCTCTAGTTCTGGTATTCGGTGGGAGGGAGAAGGGCTTCCTTCTATTCACTTTACTCATGAGTAAAGAAGTATTTTCTTAGCAGACGACATTCAAATTGCAAAAGCAAAGTGCACATATCATATACCACCCCATAGTGAGAACATCAGGAGAGCCATAAGAACGTAAAAACATAAGAAGAGCCATGCGGGATCAGGCCAAGGGCCCATCTAGCCCAGCTTCCTGTATCTCACAGCGGCTCCACCAGATGTGTTTGGGAGCGCATGAGACTGGATATCTGTCTCCTGATACTACTCCCCTGCATCTGGCCCTTGAAGTACCCTGGTTTAAGGCCTGGAGATTACACATCTCCATCACGGTTTGTAACCTGCGATGGACTTTTCCTCCAGGAATCGGTCCAACCCCCTTTTGAAGGCATCCAGGCCAGATGCCATGACCACATCCTGTGGCAGGGAGTTCCATAGACTTACAACGCGCTGTGGAAAAAATATTCCCTTTGGTCAGTTCTTACTCTCCCAGCCCTCAGTTTTAGTGTATGTCCCCTAGTTCGAGCAGGCCAAAGGCCCATCCAGTCCAGCTTCCTGTATCTCACAAGTGGCCCCACCAGATGCCCTGGGAGCGCATGAGACTGGACACCTGTCGCCCGATACATCTCCCCTGCATCTGGCCCTTGGTGTAACCTGGTTTCTCCATCATCGTGTGAAGTACCCTGGTTTGAAGTGCCCTAGTCTCTCCATCAAGGGAACGTGGACAGCAGCGAGGCAGCCCCATAGCAGGCCCAGCCCCGGGCAGGGGTTGCAGGCGACGAGCGATGGCCCCGCCTTGTTGCACCGGGAGGCTCGCCTTAAAGCAGGGGAGGCGCCAAAGCGGGTGGTGGGCACAGGAACCCAGCCAGGCCCAACTCTCAGAATAGGGGCGCGTCTCGCAAGTGCATGCCAGGGGGAGCGGGGAAGGTCTTGATTCACGATACATCGTCTCGTTTTGCAGTGCTCGAGCAGATGGAAGCAGCCGCGGGATCAGCCGCGGGGTACAGCGAGGCCTCAGGATCGGGCAAGCGCCCACGTCCGGCCACGTGGAACGCAGAGGAGGCGAAGTTCTGGCAGTGGAACCAGGGGGGGGGAGACCAGCCCCCGAGGTGTGCAACGGAGAGCACAGCACTCAGTGAGTTGGCAGGCGCACCCGAACCTGCGCCCACTATCATTTGGCCTTGGCCGGGGGGTAGTTTCTGGGCTGGATTAGCCGCCCCGGTGCAGGGTACAGCCCTGGCGCCGCCGGCCCAACCACCAGCGGCCAGGCTTCCAGCAGGGAGGCCGATCCCGTCGTGGATGCCCGGCCAGCGCCCCCACAGGTGGGGCTGAGACCGGTCCAACTGACGCTTTCCAGGGGGAGGGACAGGTCAGCACCACCAACTCTGCCTGGATTCCCCCCAATGGGGGCACCTGGCCTGTTGCCGGGCTGGTCTGTGATCGGCCATATGGCTGGGGGAATTGCACCATGGCCAGGGATGGGTGCAGTCCCGGGCTACCCCGGGGTGGCAGTGGCCACCATGCCATAAGGCGAATACGCCTCCCCGTTTAGGTATCATTTGTCTCAGCCCACTAGGGAGAATAGCTAGCGGGGGGCATTCATAGACATCTTCAGCTTACTCGATTGGGAGCTGGATATTAAGGACTTGGCCGGGGAAGACCCGCAAGGCAGGGAACGCAGGCTCAGGGCAAAGCCGCTCGCTCCTGGGCAATATAGCGGCCAGCCTACCTGAATTTTATCTCTTTGACCTCGCAGGCCCACCCATGGGGGGCCCAGGTGATGCTTAAGTATCTAGATATTATATACAGGGGAAAGGTACGACAGTGGCCACACCATAAGGACAGGGCCGGCCAACACGCCCACCCGCGCTGCAGGCCAGCCGGGGCAGGTCCCGCTGGTCTGCTGGGGTTACAATGGCCGGTGAGGCTACGATAGGAAACCCTGCCGTTTTTAAACATGAGCGTTTCAGTTGCAGTGCAAATCACCCGGCGACCGGTTGCAGCAGTGCCCCTCCCAACAAGGACGGCCCATGGAGGGGGGAGGGCTCAGAAAGTGGGAGGTATGGAGGGACCCCCCCGGTAAAGGGGCCCAGCCCGATTAGGCTGGAGGTGTTGCGGCGATGGGCTGCGGCATACCCCGTTATGGCAACAGCACATTGTCTAGGGCAGGATTTGAGTCGGGGTTCCGTATTCCGTTGAAGGAGGCCCGCACATCTTGGTTAGCAAACAACTGTAACCCCGGGATATGGCGGTAAGGGGGTAGAGGACAGCATCCCCGAGGAAGTCCGGGAGGGCCGTGTCCGCGGACCCTTATAGGAGCCACCAGCACCGTATCTGCGAGTGTCCCCGATTGACTTGGTAACAGGTAGTTCCAGAGGAGTTCTGGGTACTCCACCACCCATCCCATCCCAGGGGGGTATCCACCAAGGACGGGGTATCATCTGTTCTGGGGATCCAACGGCTCCAGCAGGGGCAGAGCCCCATTGGATCAGTTCCGCTCACCGGCCCGCGAGCTGGGGCCTCCCTTTAGTCGATCAAAAGACCGAAGGGCCCAGTCAGGTGCTCTCCTTCCCGGGCATAGAGAGTGGCCCTGGGACGCAGCAGGGTTATGCACCAGGGGGAGGAGTTCACTGCCTCTAGGGACGCCCAGGGCCTGGGCTAACGTTCCCCCCCCCTGCACACGGGGCACCTTCAGCGATTCCTGGTCTACCTGCATCACAGGGGACCGGCTCTGTGCTCCTTGAGGGGGTAGTGAGCCGCTCACGGCGGCAGCGGAGGGCCATGATCTGTCCCCATTTGCCAGTGGGGAGGAGGGCCTCTCAATCTTTGACGGATGCTTGCGGCTGTCGCCGGCGCTTTAACGTGTTGTTTTGTTTCCCCAGGATCGGAAGGCTGCGCATAGCGGGCGAGAATTAGTTTGGTGGGTCACAGCTGGGTGTACCAGGCCGAGGAAGGCGCGCGTAGGACAAATGGGCAACCATGGAGGGGTGGGGAGCGAGGGGAGCGGGGTGGCTGGAGTGCCTCGGAGTAGCTACGGCTGTGGAAGGGGGCATCTCGACAGACATTCCCTCGACTCACTTGGGGGGAAGGGATTTGACCAGGCAAATTGGCAAGTCCCTAATTCTCAAATTTGGGCGACCTGGCGTCTGAGAAAGCCTGGTTCATGGCCTGCAGGGTGCTCTGGTTAATGATGATTCCGCGACAGATTGGGAGAGCAAACTGTGACCCACACAAAACGGAGCCACTCCTGGAAAGGGGTAAACTGAGAGGTTTGTTGGGCGGTCTGCAGGGATTGTGGGGCAGTGATGGGCCACCCGGAGATCAATGGACACAGGACGGAGCCATGCAGGTCGGACGGTGTACACCTGACGGACATGGGCACCGAGGTGTTCCTGCTGGAGTGGAGGAGGGGCCTGGCTATGGAAGTGGCTATTGAATGGGTGACCGGGGCCATAGCAAGGCTAAGCCCTCGGCAGTGGCGGCTAAAAGCTGATGGAGGGCAGCGGTGAGCATAAAATTAACATCTGGACACAAACCTCCTCATCCACAGCACTGCGGGCCAGGAGGTCTCGGTGCTGGGGTGGGGGAGAGAAAACGCCTCCCTGCCCTGGGAATCTCCCAGATGGGTGACAGCAGAGGCAGGTAGGATAAAATAAATCAACTGGCCTGGTGGGTGCTGTCGGACGACTGCACCACCTGGGGGTTCGTGGCTCGCCCGATGCTGCCCGGTTGGAGGGGTCCCGGGAGACCCCGGGGTTCCAACCAAGTTATGGATGCCTGGCCCCTCCTGTTGTTATTGATGATGTTTGGTTATATGTGTTAATAAAGTGTGGCCCATTAACCCCCAACACACTGTCTCGCCTGGTCATTTCGAGTGGGGGGGCAATGCATGCTCCGCGGGTGGCTTGTCCGCCCGCGGAGCCAATTTGCCCCTCGCAAGAATGGCAAGGGGCGAGACAGGACCTAGGTGTCCTGAGAGGGAGGGGGAGGAGCACCCTGTAAAGGGCGGCTCCTCCCCCAACACCAGTCAGTCTTCTTCCGGTGTTCGGGGAAGGAAGACCTCCGAACGCCGGCTGCACAGAGGGCGCCACGTGGCGGGCGCCATCTTGAGGGCCGCATTGGTGGTCGACCCCGCAGCGCGGCTCCGCTCTCCGGTTGGGGCCTAGCTGGAGCAGTACCCCACCCACCCGCCGCATTAGGGCTAGTGTGAGTCTGACTGGTCGCCAAGTTTTGGGGCCGGATAGGAATTTTTGACCCGCACTCTGGATTGGCTGTTGAGGGCAGGGATTTTTCGCCTATCCCACACTGGTGCCTTGGAGTTTAAAGGTTTGGGTCATTTCCACACTGGTCACACTATGGCGGCTAAAAGCTGATGGAGGGCAGCGGTGAGCATAAAATTAACAGCTGGACACAAACCTCCTCATCCACAGCACTCCGGGCCAGGAGGTCTCGGTGCTGGGGTGGGAGAGAGGAAATGCCTCCCTGCCCTGGGAATCTCCCAGATGGGTGACACCAGAGGCAGGGACGATTAAATAGATCGACTGGCCTGGTGGGTGCTGTCGGACGACTGCACCACCTGGGGGTTCGTGGCTCGCCCGATGCTGCCCGGTTGGCGGGGTCCCGGGAGACCCCGGGGTTCCAACCAAGTTATGGATGCCTGGCCCCTCCTGTTGTTGTTGATGTTGATGTTTGGTTATATGTGTTAATAAAGTGTGGCCCATTTACCCCCAACACACTGTCTCGCCGGGTCATTTCGAGTGGGGGGGCAATGCATCATATTTTCCTGTTCTGGTTCCGTGTCTACCTGTCTACTTCACATTTTTCCATGGGAAACTGTCAAAAAAGGGGAACAACTGATTTTACTGCATATTTTCTGTGTCCTGTCATGGTTACAGAAACAAAGTAAGTAAGCATTTTCGAGCAAAGTTTCTAAATCCAGCAGTGGTTATTGAAACTTCGCTGAAACTGCTGTTCCAGTGGCGTGGTCAGCCGGGAGCAGAATTTACTTCTCTTCGTGGTTAGGACGCAATCTTTTTATGCGCAGTTAGCCTAAGGGAAACTACGGAGAAAACGCAGGTATGACCGCGGCCTAGGTAGCTCAGTAGTGTTACTGCTGCAATTTTCTTTATGATATGGCTGAAATCCTGCTGCTTAGCATAGTAGTTGCCCTATTGAATTATTTGGTAAATCAACTCTTCAATAAGTTCTATTAACTCAAATATACCTTATCTAATAGCAACATGCTATACCAGTGTTCCCCAACCTAAGTGTTCTTGGGCTGCAACTCCCAGAAACCCTGGGCAGCAAAGCTTGTGGTGAAGGTTTCTGCAAACTGCAATTCAGAAACACCTGGGATATCCAAGGTTAGGATCCACTGTGCCACAGGATATCAGACTATCCTTTACTTGATATTTTCTAGTTCCTTAAGAAAATGTCTTAAGTTAGTAAAAGGGAGAAAATTTGAGAAAAGAAAAAGAATAACATTAGCAGCTGCTATGTTACTAGCAAAAGGAACATTTGCAAACTTTGTTTAACCTCCAAAATATTTTTACCTCTACTAGGAAGTCTTGTTACTTCTGTTCCCAAATCCCATTCTTGAGTTAAGTGCCATCAAAATTAGTCTGAGTTGCTCTCACTGATTATAACTAGGCTTGGCTTGATAATAAAATTTCTTTTGTTTTTGTCTATATCCAAGACTGGGATATAAAACTCAAAATCTAAATTTCCCCATGGCACAAGAGCTTCCACTTATATTGTACAGATGTTGAAATAATTCCAACAGACATCAGCCCTTTTTGTATCTATGCACACAGAAGGTGTCCTGTTCTTTTTTGCTATACAAATATGTTACTGAGACATAAAAGGGCTGTAAGTTGCAGCATGCAGATGTAGCCACTAGTGACATATAGACCTTCTACATTCTTACCAGCCCTATAGTCAATATAAAGGGGAGGGATGGCAGATGAAGGGAGAGAGATATTTATTTTTTATGAAGATATTCAACCTTGGATCGGGGAGAGTTCCCAAATGGTGGTGCTTTAGTATGCAAGAGTAAATACATAATTTACTCATCCTCCTGTTTGAAGAAAAATGTATGATACTCAAATGACTTGAAGGAGGTAATATCTTGATTAAATTTTGAGTTCAATATACTTCTGAAGATATGATATGATGCCTCCTTCATTTGCATATGAATGTTGTATTTAAAACTGTATGTACACTTTGAGAAGCATCTTCAACTCATATCTTTTTGCAGGAAAAATTCTGAGAATTACTAAGGGGGAGAGAGGGAAGGGTGTATGTGTGTGCTGAAAGAACCATATACAAGCTGAACATGCTGTTAGATGTATATTTTATGGAACCAAAGATCAAATACATCTCATCTGTCAAAATCTTCAGCCAGTAAGAAACAACAGAATGCATGAAAGAGCAAAATGATTGTGAAAATCTTCTCATCCTCCCTGCTTCCCCTCCTCAGACATTAGAAGGGTTAACATGACTTTGGACTTGGAAACTCTAAACAAGGATGTTGTTCTGCATGCCAAGGACCTACAGCTAACATGTTCTTTTCCTTCTTGTACTGCTTTTCCCATTTACTTTACCTTGAATTGTTGAGACCAGAAATTAATATAATTCAAGGGAACCAAAGTGATGCCATGTTGATTCCTCTGTATGCCTTGTATGTGTACCTTATTTTGCTTTGTAAGCTATCTGAAACTGTTTCAACTTTACTGGAATGCCTGTGCCTTGGCAAGAGAGAAAGAAGAAGAGCCTGTGTTATATGTTCAAGGACATCAAGGGGGGGGGGTGCAAGGAGAATGGGATAGGATGTCTCTAACAAAGAGTTACAGCTTGCCTAAACAATGTTGTTGATTGGGGAGGGGCATCTCATGCTTTCTGTACTTAAACGTGTACCCTGCTTTTGTTAGTTGCATTTCCCCCCCTCTGCTTCAGGGGGGAAAGACATCCCCTTTCCTTTATCCCGCTGAATAAATGAATGGTGAGTTGGATCCCTGCTTGTCTCAGAAGTTTTTGGCTACGTTATTCTGATACAAGAAAAGTTTAGGATTAGCTTGAACTCAACAGAATGATCAGACTGAACAATCTGTACTTTTTGTTTATCATTAAGTGAGTGAACAATACTTGCCTTTTGCAATTTATGTATTTTCTGATTTAGTTGACTTTATCCATTTATGCCAGTCTTTGGTAACTTTAAATCTAGGTTTTTTTTAGGAATTGTAGAGGCAATTTTGCCAGTACTGGAATTTTGCCAGTACTAGTGTGAGTCTGACTGGTTGCTGGAAGGAGCCGGATAGGAATTTTTGACCTGGTCCCAAGATTGGCCTGTGGTGAGTGGGGATTTTTTGCCTATCCCACACTGGTAATTAGAGGGTGATGGCGATAGGCAGCTGCTTAAGGTTATGGTCACATAGTGGTAGTGCAGTAAAGGAAAAGCATTCAATGAGTCAAATCAAATTCATTGTGCTAGCCCATTCGACCTCATGATGCTACGGAACAGGAGATTATAACGTCAGGGGAGGATGCACTGGTAGGCCTTATTGGGCCACAAGAAAACAAGTGGCAGGACTTGTGGACCCAGAGAATGGTACAGAAAAGTGGCTGGGCATGGATGTGCTGTCTCACTGACAGGGCAGCCATGGGGTTGTGACTCGCCCTAAGGTTTGCTAGTTGGAGGGGTCCCGGGAGACCCTGGGGTTCCAACTTTTATCTGCACGACATCTGGCTCCTCTGAGAGTTACCCAGTGGATGTTAATGTGTTAATAAAGTGTGGCCCAGAGTTAAACCCAGCTCCAATGTCTCACATCTTTATTTTGTCATGGAAGGGTAAAGCTCTTTATGCTTATTCCTCTCTCATTGCAGTGAGGTGTTGTTGTTGTCATTTATCTATAATTTGTGATAGATAGATAGAGAAATAGATAGAGAGATAGATAGACAAAAACTCTTATTGGCATATGTCAAAAAGTGGAATTGTAGTAATTTGTTATTATTTGCAATATAATAACAGTCCATCTCAATGGACTTTTAGGAAAGAATTGTGTTCTGTAGCTTCCACTGAAATGATTGCTAAAACATCTCAGTTGTCTTTTTCCATTAGATTTGATGCTTCTATGAAAAGACAATTAAGTTATGAAGAGTTACATTTAAATATTTCCACTGCTGTATCAATATCTGGTGCAATGAATTATGTTTTTTTGTTTTCTTTAAATACTGCACCTCCTTAGTTTTATGATTTAACCATTGATGTCCAGCATTAGATAATTATTACTGTCTGTCAGCAAACGGCAGTCTTTTTATATATCTCATGGATACCTGCTGGATGTCAAAGGAGTTGTAGATCTTCTCTTTGTGGATAACTACGGAGTTGACAGGATTATTATTTGAATTTACATCACCTCCAGATTACATTTTCACCTGTTTAACATTGTTGTGGTACTTCAGAATAAAAAGAAAATGATCACTACAATAAAGTATTGTTCAGCATCAGGACTCTTTGGCCTGAAACATGTGGGGAGGTGAAAACCTTTTTCAATTTCGTTCTAGCTACCACGAGTGTTCATAAGAACTAGAAGATGCCAATAAGCAAAGAACATTATTTAGGTGACTACTTATATAAAGCTGTGATAGGGGAAAAGATTCATACAATCTGAAGAGAAACCAGAGCTTCTTTTTCTTTTTCTTTTTTCTTCTTTTGTATTTGATATGGCCTGATAGGCTAATCAGCAATTTTCTGAGGGTGATAAGATCTAAGCCAGAACTTCTCTCTTATAATGGCACTTCTGTTCAAGTGTATCAAGATTAGAGATGGGCACGACTAGGGAAAATGATGTTTTCGAGTTGTCGTGTGTCGGAGGCAGCCTGTTTCGGCTCGTTTCCATTTTTCGTGAAAATTCGCAAAACTTAGTTGGTTTGTTTTTTCGTTGTCGTTAGTACTGGTTTGGGGGGGGTAGCGGGCTCCTGGAGGCAGCTGCAGGAGTCAGCCAGAGCCACAAGTGACGGACTGGCAGGCTCTTTGTACCCGCTGCATCTCACGTACTTGCATGTAGTGCAATGCAAGTAGATCTGGCTTAGGGTTAAGATGGGTTAGCGCAAGGGCTAGGGTTAGGCTAGTTACTGGTGAGGTTAGGGTGAGTATTGGGGTGCACCTCTGGGTGCCTCTCTGACCCACTTAGAAGGACAGTGTACTGGCGTATGGGTTAGGCTTAAGCTTAGGGTTCGGGTTTGGGCTACGATTAGTGGGCTGTTTATGCCCGATTGGCACATCCCAGAAGTCTCTGTGGTCAACCTGGCCAAGTGCCCATGCGATTGGTGGAAAATTTGCATGGTCCACTCCCATGGGCGAGCCCATCATTGCGAATGTGCAGGTGTAATAAAATAAAATAAAATAAAATAAAATAAAATAAAATAAAATCAACGGAGACTTTTTTTTTTTTTGCAAGAAAAACCCACTGCTGCTACTGAAAAAATTCAAGCATTTAAAATAGCTAATTTTCGCATGTTTCTGTGGTGCTTTGGTGGGGTTTTGGGCAACGATTTAAAAAAAAATATTGCGGTCACCATTTTGGATCCCCCCGCACTGCATGGCAAATGGATGCGCCCTCCCAGCCTGGTACAGTCAGCAAAACCTGGCCATGCGATTGGTGGAATGGCTCCAAAACTTTGCATGGTCCACTCCCATGGGCAAGCCCATCATTGTGAATGTGCAGGTGTAAAAAAATAAAATAAAATAAAATAAAATAAAATCAACGGAGACGTTTTTTTTTTTTTGCAAGAAAAACCCACTGCTGCTACTGTAAAAATTCAAGCATTTAAAATAGCTAATTTTTGCATGTTTCTGTGGTGCTTTGGTGGGGTTTTGGGCAACGATTTCAAAAAAAATATTGTGGTCGCCATTTTGGATCCCCCCGCACTGCATGGCAAATGGATGCTCCCTCCCAGCCTGGTACCAGCAACGCAGCAGTAGCAATAGCCAAGGAGAGGGGGAGCGGGGAACCCCCCCAAATAAAACACCCTTCTGGCCTGGTAGGTGCCCTCAGACAGTTTTCGCCTGCTTTTAGGGCCGGGAATCGGTTTTTTTTAAAACTTTTAAAAACTTTTTTTCTGTGCCTCTTGGCATCACGCGATCGCACAATGCCAGGAACGACCACGACAAATCAGACCACATTATTCGTTCGTCGGTTCGAGTTCGAGTTCTGGCGGAGTAATTCCCGTTACCGTTTCCGTTGAGTAACGGAAACGAGTAACGGAAACGGAAATGGGAATACCGCTAAGTCATGCCCATCTCTAATCAAGATCTTTCTTATGCAACATCTCAGTGGAGAAAAAGTATGTGGCCCGTGACTGCAGTCCTCATAAAAAACAACTTGAAATACAGCTGGGGCCATCCAGTATTTATCAAGATTTGGAAAGATGAGATCCTTCATAAAATTTATTATCCAGAAGAAGGAAAACACTTAATAACTGCATGGGGCCTCTCACAGGAAGATCCGGGAGCAGCAACATCGAGTGGTTAAGTGAAGAAACCACATGGGAAGAAAGTGGATTCCTGTACTATTTTTTTTTACCAATTTCTCCTTTTGTCTTTTTGGGTCTT
>JAHTLZ010000348.1:2987146-2997691 GCA_023846285.1 Phrynocephalus versicolor
TTATTATTATTATTATTATTATTATTATTATTATTATTATTATTATTCATTTGATGGCTGAATTTGTTGTGGAGTTGGTTGGGGTTATTAGTGGTACTGTTTATTTTCTCAGGCTAGGGGGCTTTCTGGTCGTTTCAAACCAGGAATCAAAGAAGTAAAGGTTTACTGAATTAAAGAAAAGGGGAGTTATGCTTCCTTGCATTGCTTTTTTGGAGGGCAAACATGCAAGGTCTAGAGGAGGAGTAGCTACATCTGCACAAGTAGCACACCCACTTCCACAGGCTGCACCGTACCAGGAACAGCAGATGGTAATGCAGGTCATCAGTGACAGGAGTCACTGTGGCAGGAGTCTGCAGGAGTGATGAGAAGCATGAGTGAGGTTGTGTTGGACTTGTCAGTTTGTTCAGAGGATGAAATCAGGTAGCTATGCTGGAGTTGGCATGGTTTCAGCCAGATCAGTGTGCACCCACACCTATGGAAACCACCATACTAGGCACTTGCCCCTGGGGCAGTGGGTATTGGGGAGGCTCCTCCCCTCAATTTCACCCATATGGACATCTGTGGTGGACCAGGGTTCTTCTGGGCATCGCACATCTGTGCACTTGATAGCTATTCAAGCTTCAAGCACAGAGGTAGGTACTCAGGTAGAGAAGTCTGTTGCAGGTTCAGGGTCTGGAAGTCAAGGAGCTGCTGAGGCAAGTTCTGTTGCCAGCATAGATTTACCTCAGACATGTCCAAACTTCAGCCTTCCAGATGTTTTGGACCACAACTCACACAGTCCTTTGCCATTGGGAATGCATGCTTGGAATTCTGGGAGCTGTGGTCCAAACCATCAGGACGGCCGAAGTTTGGTCATGTTTAATTTACCTGAAGGGGATGAGTCCCTGCTGCTTGGGATCATTTGTCACAGGCTACAGTGGACAAGACATCGAGTGGGGCATATGTTGATACTTTTGAATATCTTCAATTGGTTTAGGGTCATGAAGATATTGCTAAGGAAAAGATAGAGAAAAGGGTTAGGGAAAGCAGAGTGCTGGGCCCCTTTATGACCCTGCCCACAGAATGGTTTAGAATGTTGCCACTGGGAGTAGTACCTAATAAGTGCACAGGGGAGTTTAGGTTAATTCATCACCTGTCCTATCTTGATGGGAGATTGGTTAACCACATGATCCCTCAGGAATTGTATAGTATGATATATACTTCCTTTGATGAAGCAATCAGAATGGTGTGTACGTGCAGTATAGGGGCCCAAATGGGGAAATGTGATGTTAAGTCAGCATTCGGATTCTTGCCTGTTCATCCAGATCATTTTGAATTTTGGGTTTTGCATTTGAAGGCAGGTTTTTCATGGATATGGCACTTCCCATGGGATGCAGGATTTTGTGTTTGTGTTTTGAATGTTTTAGTACATTTTTAGAGTGGGCCCTGAAGAAGCGGGTGCAGATGCACCAGGTTGTGCATTACTTAGACAATTTTTTATTTTGTGGAAAGGTACAAATGGATCAGTGTCAGATAATGATGGAGGCATTCATGCAGATGGCAAGTGAGCTGGGAGTGACTTTAGCAGAGGAAAAAAACAGAATGCTTGACAACACTCACTTTTCTGGGTATTAAGGTGGATACCAGTCTAGCAGGTTGCCAGAGCAAAAGTTGTGGACCCTGAAGGAATGGATGAAGGCGTTGTTAAGCAAAACCAAGGTAACACTTAAAGAGTTGCAGGAAGTGATAGGTCACCTTTTGCATTTAAGGTGGTGGCCCTGTGGAGAGCCTTTATATGAAGGCTCTGCAGGGCAACTAAGGGTTTGAGGAAATCTCATCATAGGCATAGAGTATAGACTGGCATGCAGGATGACTTAAAAGTATGGTTAGATTTTTAGGAAAATTACAATGGAGTGTCTTTTTGGAAGACTGAGCTTAGGCTAGGAGCTGATCTGCAGGCTCAAACAGATGTATCAGGTGCACTGAATTTTGGGATTTATTTCCATGGCAGTTGGTGTGCTGGTTGTTGGCCAGAGGAGTGGGAGGAGTCAGGAATCAGCAGGGACCTTACATTTCTGGAATTATTTCACATACTCGGGGCTCTATGGCTGTGGACTGAAAACTGGACCAACATGATGGTAATGTTTTAATGTGATAACCAAGCAGTAGTTGAGATAGTTAATTCATTATCATCCCAGTCTCATAGAGTTATGAATTTAGTTAGAACCATGATGCTTAGATGCCTGCAGTTTAATATTCCCTGTCACGTCAGGAAATGGAACAATTCAGGGTGTTGCTTTGCAGGTGAAAGTTCATAAGGAGACACTTCTGGTTGAGGTATGGAGGCTTGGAGATTAGAATCCTATAGGGTTATATCTTTGGCATTGGCTCATGGGACCAGGCGAAGTTATGCCATAGCCTGTTCTGAGTATGAGCATTTTTGTAGGCTAGAAAGGATAGAATGAATGTGGCCTGCCTTGGCAGATCAGCTGGTTCAATGTGCCTTATATTTAAATGGGAAAGGTTTGACCCCTCAGATGATACAAGGGAAAATGTCTACCCTGACATTTTATACTAGAGATAGGGGATTGCTGCACCCTGTGGATGATTTTAGGGTGATTGTAGGGTGGTCTAGGGAAAGGGGTCATCAGAGGGACTCAAGAGAACCATTCTTGCCAGACATTTTAATAAAAATAGATGGTATTTGGCAAATGGTTTGTTTAGATGTTTTTGAGGTAGGCCTGTTTAAAGTGCTGGCAGTAACTGTCCTTTTTGGAGCATTCAGAGTAAGTGAGTTGTAGGCTGGTTCGAAGAATGACAGGTCAAGATCCTCTTTGCAGAGGACCAATTTAGTTATTTCCCATTATCAGATAGTTTTGCAGCTGCAACTTTCTAAAACATATCAAGCAGCAAAAGAAAAGGAAATAGTCCTTACTCTCTGTGGGGTGACATCAATCTGTCCAACGCAAGCTATTCAGGAGTACATTTTTGGAGAAGTCATTCAGGGGGCCAGCTTTTTCAACATAGGGATAGCACCCCTTTAACTCAGTATCCGTTTTAGATAGGGCACTTGATGTGGCTGGGATACATGGATTCCATTTTGGAACATGTTCGGTTTGAATTGGGGCAGCGCCCACTGCAGCATCCATGGGATATGGCACGTCAGCTAGTCAATGCAGTGGGAGATGGAGGTCACAAAAATATTGTGCTTACATGCACCAATTGCCCAAGTGTTAGGGGGCTGACCGTGTTCTCTGTTCTTCTCATTGCAGGTTTAATCCTGATGGGCTGAGCTAAGGTGATGGTGTTGAGGCACAGTTTAGTGTTTTAGGTGGCCAGATATGCAGCTCATTTAAGTTGGGGCCGAGATCTGGGCCTTGGTGCACAGGCCACAATTGATGGGATGGGGTGGAAGGGCATGCTCTGGGTTGGATTTAGGAAAGTCCTGTCCCAGAGTTCTCCATACGTGCCCCTGGACACCTTGGTGATACACCTTGGTGGCAATTATTTGGTTTGGATACCAGGGAAAGAGCTGATTCTCAAAGTCATTGCTGACCTGAGAGCTTTTAAACAAAAATTTCATGAGACCAGATTAGCGTGGTCCAAGTTGGTTCCACATCGTTTGTGGAGATCAGTCCATGACCCATAGCAGGTGAACAAGGAATGTAGTCATTGGAGGGTATAACCTGTTTCAAAGGAACAGGCCGAGTAAGAAAGGAGGAGGTGTAGCTTTACATATTAAGGACATTTATACTGCTGAATAAATGCAAGATAAACAGCAGAGAAACCATGTTGAGAGTGTTTGGGTGAAAATCACGGGTGAAAAAACTAGGAGGGATGTCACTGTGGGGGTATATTATAGACCCCCAAGCCAGCCGGAGGAGTGGGATGATGCCTTCTTTGAGCAGATGGCCACACAATCAAAAGGGAGAAATGTAGTACTAATGGGAGATTTTCACTATCCTGATATATGCTGGCAGTCCTACTCAGCTAAGAATGCAAGGTTTAACAAATTCCTACTGCCCTTACAGACAATTTCATGGCCCAGAAGGTAGAGGAGGCAACAAGAGGCAAAACCATTTTACATCTGGTCTTAACCAATAAGGAGGACCTTGTAAATGGGGTCGAAGTGGTGGGATCATTAGGTAAAAGTGACCATGCCCTCTTGGAATTTGTTATACAGTTGGAAGGTGAAGCTAATCATAGTCAGACAAGAATCCTGGACTTTAAGAAAGCCAATTTTTGTAAACTTTTAGGGAATTATTGGCTGTGATTCCATGGACCAACACACTGAAAGAGAAGGGAGTCCAAGATGGATGGGAGTTCCTTAAAAGTGAGATATTAAAGGGACAATTTAAAACTGTCCCAACAAGAACAAAAAAGGGGAGAGGTCTAAAGAAACCACAATGGTTTACTAAAGAACTTTCAACTCAGCCAACTATAAAGAAAAACAAGTACAAGGAATGGAAAAATGGGAAATGCACCAAAGAGGAATATAAGCAAAGAGATAATATATGCAGGAGGATGGTAAAAAAAGCTAAAGCGCAAAACAAACTTAGACTTGCCAGAGAGACTAAAAGTAGCAAAAAGGGTTTCTTTAGTTATGTCCGCAGCAAAAGGAAAAATAACGAAATGATAGGCTCTCTGTGTGGCGATAATAACCAGTTACTAACAGGAGACAAGGAAAAGGCAGAACTACTCAACACCTTCTTTACCTCCATTTTCTCCTAAAAGGAAGAAAGAGATCCACTGGGACAAAGAGTAGATGAGGTAGGATGGGATATGCAACATAGAATAGGTAGAGAGCTAATACTGGAACACCTGGAAGAATTAAATGAATTTAAGTCTCCAGGGCCAGATGAATAACACCCAACTGGCAGAAGTAATTTCCGAACCATTGGCAATAATCTTTGAGAAGTCCTGGAGAACAGGGGAAGTCTCCATCGATTGGAGGAGGGCTAATGTTGTCCCCATCTTCAAAAAGGGGAAAAAGAGGACCCAAATAATTACCCCTGAGTCAGCTTGACTTCAATTCCTGGAAAGATCCTAGAGCAGATTATTAAACAGTTAGTCTGCAATTATTTAACAAACAATGCTGTCATTACAAGAAGTCAACATGGGTTTCTTAAAAGCAAGTCATGCCAGACTAATTTGATCCAGACTAATTTGATTACAGGCCTAGTGGATGAGGGGAATGCTGTGGATACTGTTTATCTGGACTTTAGTAAGGCCTTCGATAAGGTTCCCCATGGTATTCTTGCTAAGAAGTTAGTAGAAAGTGGGATAGATAGTGCTACTGTCAGGTGGATTTGTAATTGGTTGACTGATCGCACCCAAAGGGTGATCATAAATGGCCTCTCTTCAGCTTGGAGAGACATGACCAGTGGGGTGCCCCAGGGTTCTGTTCTGGGTCCAATGCTGTTCAATATCTTTATTAATGACATGGAGGAAGGAATAGACAGTATGCTAATTAAATTTGCAGAAGATACGAAATTGGGAGGGGTTGCTAATTACCTAGAGGATAGAATGAAAACCCCAAAAGACCTTGTCAGATTAGAGTGCTGGGCCAAAGCTAACTGAATGGATTTCAACAGATGGAAATGTAGGGTTACTACATTTAGGTAAAAAAAAAAAATGAATTGCACAAATATAGGGTGGGAGATACTTGGCTGGTGGATAGTACCCGTGAAAGGAATCTGAGAGTCTTGATGGACCACAAATTGAACATGAGTCAGCAGTGTGATGCAGCGGCCAGGAAAGCCAATGCGATTCTTGGTTGCATCAACAGAACCATTGTGCCTAGATCAAGCGAGGTGATAGTACCACTCTATTCTGCTCTGGTCAGACCCCACCTGGAGTACTGTGTCCAGTTCTGTGCACCTCAATTTAAAAAGGATGTTGACAACCTCGAGCAGATGCAGAGGAGAGCTACCAGGATGGTTGAGGGTCTGGAGGAAATGTCTTATGAGGAACAGCTTAGGGAACTGGGAATGTTTAGCCTTTCAAAAAGAAGACTGAGAGGGGATATGATAGCTATGTTTAAATATTTGAAAGGATGTCATATTGAAGAGGGAACATGTTTGTTTTCCATGACTTCGGAGAGTAGGACTCGGGGAAATGGTTTCAAATTACAGGAAAAGAGATTTCATTTGAACCTTAGGAAGAACTTCATGACAGTTAGAGCTGTTCGGCAGTGGAATATGCTGCCACAGAGGGTGGTTGAGTCTCCTTCTTTGGAGGTTTTTAAGCAGAGGTTGGATGGCCATCTGTCGGAAATATTGTGACGGGGGTTCCTGCATGGCAGGGGGTTGGACTAGATGGCCCTTGAGGTCTCTTCCAACTCTATGATTCTATGTTTCTATGATTCTATGATTCTAAGGCATGCAAAGGTGTGAATAGAGAGATGGCTAGAGATGTTTGGGGTCTGTTATCAAGCACACAGAGATAAGATTTAGCCACCCCAAATTAAATTGGCAGGATGGGGTCCACCTGTCACAGGTATGGCTAGAGATTTTCTTGAGAAACCTCCAAGGCGGCCTTAAGGCTGAGCTGCTCATTCATGTGGCATGAGAGGAGCACACAGAGTAGCTCCTTTCTTGCGGCAAGTAGTGCAAGAGGTCAGAAAATTAAGCATGCCCCCAGGAAATTGCCCTTGAGGTGATTGGTAGCCCTCTGGTATAATAAAGTAGAGTTAGGATTTGGAATTCTAGAAATAATAAGATATGTGCTAAGACAACACTTAAAATGAGGGAAAGGAAGATTACTGGGGGCTTTAGGAAATTGAGTTTGGTAAAGTGCTGAACTTGTGGACAGCACCTTAATGAAGTAGGGAATTCAATTAATTCACATGATAGGTTGTGAGACACTGGGACTCTATCTAGTAACCCACTTGCACTACAGGTAGCCCCCCTTGGATTGAGGAAGGGCTAAAAAAAGATAAACAGAAAATTATGTTGAATAAATTGTGGCCCATTTTAAATCCTACAATTTTGTCTTACCTATTTATTTCGATCTTGGGGGACAAAAAAGCCAGCAATTGACTTGACTTCTAGCAGATTGAATTTATAAGTAGACTTTGTATCAAGATGGGTAATGTTGTGAGGTTTTATGCAATGTTTCCTTTTTTATCTATAGATTCCCCTCGCCTTTTCCTTAATCCCTGATTTGGAAGTTAAAAAAAGAAATACATTTCCATGGTGCTATTAACAGTATTGGTCACAAGAGGGAGGAAGAAACCATGCTATGCACAGCATTCATCCACTACCACTATTATTATAGTGTTCGCTCTAATTCATGTTTTTCAGCATTCACAGAGGGAATTGGAGCTGATTCCCCTGTGGACCCCCACAAGGATCATTACAGAAGGCATCAGATCACTCCAGATAAAGTTGCTGATCAAGAACCATGCAAAAAGAAATGCTAAGCATAGTTGGGCTTATATCATTTATCTGAATAAGATCAAAATGAGCGGCTCAATGAATAATTATGATGAAATTGAATTAATGTGGTATTCAAAGGCCAAAAGCAACATAGTACATTGATCCCTGTATACATTACATTTTACTGCTTTCTGTAGAGTATATTTTTAGTTTATTAATTAAAAGCTTTGAACTCACTCTAATGTTATAAAATACTTAGACTTCTTTGGAATGTTCATTCTAGGGTAGCTAGAACAATTTTTTTCCAGATATAATTTTGGCAGGTTCTATGTGATCTTGACATAAGTGCAACAGTAGTTAAAGGGGGGAAAGTTAAAAACAATAAGAGACAAACAGCACCAGTATATATGTTACAAAAGAAAGACAAACTCCTGGGTGCTAAAGATTGAGATTTGGAAAGGGAAGGAAAAAAACACTCCAGTAAATATTTTGCTCTTCATCAGAGACAAAGATATCTTCTAATCATGAATGCTTTGAAGATGAAAGTTTCTTCCAAAATAAAAACTTAGATGATAACATGATCTCAGATGAAGGACATTTGCTTGAAACATGAGAAGAACAGCAAAACATCACACAGCTTCCAGTGTTGCAGAGTTCACCTTTCTCTCTTTTTGCTGCAAAATTTGTGCCACAGGTGCAATAATTTCCACAGTGTATTGTGGCTAAGTTAGGCAGAAGTAGGAAGTATTTAATGGATGAAAATGTTCTTCTGTGACATCACTACCCTTTTGCAGTTCTTAGCTACACTGCAAGATTACAGCATAACAGTTCTTTTTCTGAGCATATTTTTACTTGTTTCAAAGGGTATTCAAAATTTGCATTCCTATTTCATGTGTATTATCTCTCTTACCATCTGCAAATATTGCACATTTCATTTGCTTATCTATAAAAATGTACACACCATTTCTACATGTCAGATCTCACTTATTGTTCACAATGCATTTTTGTTATCGCTCAGATCATCTTCAGAAGCCCTGCTGCAAATGTGGTCACCACCCGAATTACAATGAATGGTCATAAGAGACCATGCACATCACATTCATCTACCCTACATGTCAGATGTCTCTACTTGATCTTTCTGTAGAGCTTTTAAGGTTGCGAATGAATAGTTTTTGGTACCTAGTGCTTCATGATGATTTTTTTTTTCAAAGTCAGTCTTTTGTTGTTGAGGTGGTTATTAATTCCATGCAAGTGTTCTGTTTCAGGCTGGGTTATAGTATGATTTATGTTGCTCCCACAGGATTGAAGAGTCGAAGAGCAAGAGCCATGATACCATGGGGAAAGATTTAAATCCACCACTTTACAAAGCATGCCCCTTGGCATGGTGTAGGGCAAGGATACAAACAAAGGACAGACTGACATATGACCAACAGAACTGCTCAGCGTGCACCATGATAAACTGTTACCAGAGAGAAGGCAATCTCAGCCCAACCCTTAGGCCATATTCCAGGTGGCAAGGCACATAATTCCAACAACCATACATCCCTGGGTGATGACTATGTAGATGGATGAAGGGAGCAGAGTAGTTCACTCTTTAGCCCCACCTCTGGCACAGTCCTGCTTGTCAGATCTATTGCCCCCTGTGGTTTGGAGGGAAACTAGGGAACCTTTTCTATCTTTGCATCACTAGCACGTTATTTAGACAGCAGGGCTGATGGAGCACCTTTTGCGTTCTGAGAGGGGGGAAAACAAGACTCCCCTCTCCCATTCCACCTATAGAAGCTAACTGGACTGGTCAGTGTCTCTTGCATCAGCACTGGTCATGGGATATAGTGAGTGGATTAGACAGTGTAGCAAAGGACGCGCCTGCCTTCCAGAAAGGGGAATAGGCAAGGGTCTTTAGCAAGATGGTGGTGGAGGGAGTTAAATCTGCTGCTTCCCAGCTCTTGTCACCTGAAGTTATTGCCTTTGTCAGTGAGTGCTGGCAGTGAGTGCTGGCTTTTGCCAAGCTAGGCTGGAATAACGAGGCGACACACGTTTGTCTTGGTTTAAACAGGGCCACAATGTATTAATCACAGAAACAGGCATTTAACATTATTAAACTAAACAGTAACTTTTAGGAGGGTCTGTGACGTAGTGCAATAAAGGTGGAATAATGCCTTTATTAGGTCCCCTTGCTGAACGAATTTAGTGCGGCCTGTAATGATGCCGCAGGGAGGATGCCTTGAGTATCTTTTGGGCATCCCCCAGATTGCCAATATCTTGGCAGCCCTCTTGATTATGTTTGGGTTGTTATTAAATACTACCTAATCTAATTTATTAAATGAGGGCTGCCGAGGACCTTGAAGGTATTAATTCGAGTAGGGACCTGTTTGATCAATATTATATATTGCGCTACCCGCCCAATTGTGACCGGGATATCTTAGAGCCCTTCTCCAACATATGACTGGTGGGATGGGCAAAAACATGCCACCACTCACGGCCAATCAGAGTGGTGGTCAAAAATTCCCATCCGGCCCCGAAGCGACCAGCTGAGCATCACCATCACATTCGAAAAGTGAAGGGAGGGTGGGGGATCGTCAGACTGCGCAGGCAGGCGGTGAGGGAGCGTGGCAGTCCTTTATATGGCCGCGCTCCCTGGTGTAAGCTACGCCAATTGCACAGCCAATCACCGCCTGCCTCCAGCCAGCCGGCAAAGCCACCCCAGCACCACACAAGGTGGTGTGGGGCAGCCATTGCCAAGCTAGGCTGGAATGACGAGGCGACACATGTTTGTCTTGGTTTAAACAGGGCCACAATTTATTAATCACAGAAACAGGCTTTTAACTTTATTAAACTAAACAGTAACTTTTAGGAGGGTCTGTGACGTAGCGCAATAAAGGTGGAATAATGCCTTTATTAGGTCCCCTTGCTGAACGAATTTAGTGCGGCCTGTAATGATGCCACATGGAGGATGCCTTGAGTATCTTTTGGGCATCCCCCAGATTGCCAATATCTTGGCAGCCCTCTTGGTTATGTTTGGGTTGTTATTAAATAGTCCCTATCTACTACCTAATCTAATTTATTAAATGAGGGCTGCCGAGGACCTTGAAGGTATTAATTCGAGTAGGGACCTGTTTGATCAATATTATATATTGCACTACCCGCCAACAAAGAGACGCACTGCTGTCTCTTTACCCAAACCTGC
>JAHTLZ010000348.1:2998691-3011454 GCA_023846285.1 Phrynocephalus versicolor
TCCATGGAAATGGAATCTAGTATTAAATCATCAGAAGCTGGTTATTTCAAATTTCCCAAAACCCAAAAGAAAACTTTCACTGGCACAGCGTAAAATCAATTTATTGGAATTTTTAAGTAAAGTAGCCCCACAGCCCCTGAATATTGATGATATTCTTAACATAGAATATTTGTTCTACAACTACCACTCTCTTCGCATTGTGGTTACATTTAGAAATGGGCTGAAAGCCAAGAAATTATACGAAGATAGAAACAAGTTTCTCACTGCAGGCCTGATGATATCCAGGTTCTTTGAAAACAATGTTCCTAGCCCTCTGCTTCCTGAATGGATAAAGGACAACAAAAGCCCGAATGAGCTTGGCTCACCCAATATCCAGGAGGATACGGAGTTTACCAACGAGATAAGGGCTAGCCAGAGTTTAACCGACCAATATCAAGATTCCACACAGGAGTTTAGAGGAGACCTGGATCCAGGAGAAATGAAGTTATTAAAATCCTATATAGCTCTGCCCTCCAAATCACAAAAGGAAATAATTGACCATCTCTCATCATTGCAAGAGGCTCTCCTCTATTATGGGAATGCAGGCAAGAATGTAACACCTCAGACATGGGACACCAAAATAAACAGAAACCAGGAATATCTACATAACCAGAAAACTGAGACAACTGGTTCCCCTCATTAAAACAATAGCATGTATGGTCTACATAATCCTTCCACCAAAGAATATATCTTTACAGCTCCTACAAAGACACCTATGACATGTCAGGAATGGCTACAAAGAAGCCATCTACATCCTGATGAGGAGGGACAATATGCTCCACTAGTGCCCTCGCAAATTGTAACAGCTGAAATCAAGTATATTGACCCCACAAAACAATCTATGTGTGTTTTTTTCAACAAGGACAGGGAGCTGGACCAAATCACCAAAATTAATTGACCAAATCTGCTTCAGGATTCTCCAGTAGTGAGACCGCATCCACCAATGTCCTGCAGCACTCTGAGAAGCAAAACAATAAACTCAAAATTGTTTCCTGGAATATAGCAGGGTGGACTTCTAAGCAATATGATGCTGGAATACTAGATTACTTAAGAGCCCATGATGTGATCTTCTTGCAGGAGACATGGGCCACCAAGAAAATCCATTTAAATGGGTTTATAGTAAATGATATGCCAGCTGAGCCCACTAAAGGAAAGGGTAGACCTAAGGCTGGCCTGGCAATACTGATATCTACAGCTCTGCAAGTATTCATCAAATGGGCTCCCCCCCTTGTGGTAAAATAGCAGTGGCTGGTCTTATCGATCTTGGTACCAAGTCCCTGTTGTTGATTAATGTCTACATTCCCCCTTTCTCCTCTAAGAATGCTACTAAACAAGCCTGGGAAGAACTGGAAAACTATATAATAGACCTCGAATCTAAATTTCCCGGAGCACAGCCATTTATAATGGGAGATTTTAATGCAAGGCTAGGGCCAAATAATGATGCCCTTTTTGCTTCACCCTTGTGGGGGTTCATTGAAAATTAGATCTTTGTTCCCAACTATGACAGAACCTCTGAAGATGCTAAGGTGAACTATGGAGGTATCTGTTTGACCCAAATCGTGAGTTGTCTCGCCCTTATAATTTTAAATGGAAACCCTCTTTTTGACAAAAGTGCTGAATTCATTTATGTATCTGGCCATGGTAGTAGTGTTGTGGATTTTGTGCTGATCTCACACTTATTATCTGGTAGTGTATCTGCTTTCTGTGTAGATTACAGATTGGACAGTGACCATCTTCCTCTAATTGTCTCTATCTCTTTATCAAATGTTATTCACCTGAATACAAATCCCTACTTCCAGGATAAATCTCTATGTCTAAAACATAAAAGGATATATTGGACAGGAAAAAACAGCAACAAGGTGACGGAATTTTGGGGTTCCTCAGAGGGGGAGTTCTTTAAAAACTCAATCATGGCAGCTACAAATGCTACCTCTGCTGTAAATAACTACGCAGCCATGATTACTGCCCTAAAAGCAGTATTAACCCCCAAACAACCCCCCACAGAAGTTATGCCAAGAGCAAGTGGCCCCAAGTGGTTTGATAAGGAGTGCTGTGCACTCAAAAAACAACTGAGAGGGATATATAACCATTATAGGAGTGAAAATATAAACACATTACCACATTAAATTAAAAAAGAATACAAACAACTGATAGCTGTTAAAAAGAGACAAGCAATTCAGGAAAGATGGAATGCATTGATAGAATCCTCATTAAATAAAAACTCCAAACTTTTTTGGGCAATTGTGACAGGTGCCCTAGGTCCATCTTCTAATCATCCATGCTGTAACATCTCAGCAGACACATGGGAACAGCATTTCTCCACTTTATTCGAAGATATCAAAGACAGCCCAAAAGATAGCTCCTACACCATAGATATATCTGATACTCCACCTTGTAATCCAGTTACACAATCTGAAATAAAATATCTTATCAGTTGTATTAAATCAGGCAAAGCTCCAGGGATTGACACCATCCTGCCAGAAATATTAAAAACCAACACAGGCTGGTGGGCCCCTTTGCTAGCCCATCTGTTCACACATATTAACAACTCAGGTAAATTCCCTGTTGATTGGTTAGAGGCTATTGTCATACCGGTTTTCAAGAAAGGTGATACAGGAGATCCATCAAATTACAGGCCCATCAGCTTACTGTCAGTTGTGGGCAAACTGTATGCTAGATACCTAAATCAAAAACTAACAATTTGGATAGAAGATCAAAATATTCTGGGAAATGAACAGGCAGGATTCAGAAAGGATAGATCAACAATAGATCACTGTATCCTCCTAAATCACCTAGCTGAGAAATATATGACCTTTTATGGTAATGGTCTGTTCACCGCATTCATAGATTTAAAATCTGCCTTCGAATCTATACCAAGAGAGAAACTATGGACCAAGTTGTGTAATGCTTCCATTGATAAGCGACTTCTGTATCTCATCAAATGCCTCTACCATCGCTTTCCTTTCTCTAGACACTATGCTTCTGTTGATGCAACCAAGAATCACATTGGCTTTCTTGGCTGTCACATCACACTGCTTACTCGTGTTCAATTTGTGGTCCACCAAGAGTCCCAGATCCCTTTCACATGTACCAGATTCTAACCAGATTCTCCCATCCTATATCTATGCAATTCATTTTTTTCTGCCTAGATGCAGGACCCTACATTTCTTTCTGTTGAAACTTATTCCATTAGCTTTGGCCCAGCACTCTACTCTAGGGTAGTGGTGGTGGATCTTCGGCATTCCAGATGTTTTGGACCACAACTCAAACAGTCCTTGGTCATTGGCAATCTAGGCTTGGAATTCTGAGAGTTGTGGTCTAAAACATCAGGAGAGCTGAAGGTTTGCCACCATTGCTCTAGGGAATTAGCCACCCCTCCCAAATTGGGATCATCTTTAAATGTAATCAGTCTACTTTATATTCCTTTTTCCAAGTCATTAATAAAGGTATTGAATAGCACTGGACCAAGAACAGTATCCTGGGGCACCCAACTGATCACCTCTCTCCATGTTGAGGAGAAGCCATTCATGATAACTCTTTGGGTTTGATCAGTCAACCAATTACAAATCCATCTAACAGTGGCACTATCCATCCCATATTCTACTAACTTATTTGCAAGTATGTTATGGAGAATCTTACTGAAGGCCTTACAGAAATCTAGATAAGCAACATCCACAGCATTCCCCTCATCCACCAGGCCTGTAACTCTATCAAAGAAAGAAATCAAATTAGTCTGCCATGACTTGTTTTTGAGAAACTCATGTTGACTTCTAGTAATTACAGAATTGCTTGTGAAATAATTACAGACTGTCTGCTTGATAATCTGTTCTAGAACGTTTTGAGGAATAGATGTCAAGCTGACTGGGTGGTAATTATTTCGGTCCTCTTTTCCCCTTATTTTTCCTTTTGCTGTGGACATAACTAAAAATAACCTTTTTTACTAGCTTTAATCTCTATGTCAAGTCTAAGTTCATTCTGTGCTTGAGCTTTTCTTACCACCCCCCTGCATATACTAGTGATTTGCTTATATTCCTCTTTAGTGCATTTCCTCTTTTTCCATTTCCTGTACTTGTTTTTTTTTTAAATACCAAGCTGAGTTGAAAATTATTTAGACAACCATTGTGGCTTCCTTAGAGATCTCCCTTTTGTTTGTTTGTTAGAACCATTTAGTCTGTATCTCGCTTTTAAGGAATTTACATCCATATTGGACTTTCTTCTCTTTCATTGTCTTGGTCCATGGAATTACAGCCAATAATGCCCTAAGTTTGCAAGTACAGGATGTTTGTCTGGCTATACCTATCTTCCCCTTTCCACTGTATAAGAAATTCTAAAACAGCATGGTCATTTCTACCTAAAGATCCCACCACTTCCACCTCATTTACAAGGTCTTCCTCATTGTTTAAGATCAGATCTTAAATAGCTGTTCCTCTTATTGCCTCCTCAACCTTCTGGACCACCTGGAAAGTGGTGACATTTTCCTGAGCTATGTTGCTGAGGAGTATTGACAAAATGAGAACAGCAGGAAAGTAGTCCATATTTTGAGTATTTGAAGGGAGATAAAGGTAGGACTCCAGGAAGAGGCCATGGAGGAATGGAGTGATATTGTAGAAGAAAATCACTGTATGCATACAGAAGAACTGAACCATGAAGCTGATGAATATACTGGCCTATTTAGGAAATCTCTAAAGAAGTAGTATTATCATATAGGGCAAGTGTATTTTGGGCTCTTAATTATTGATTGAAAATGACTGATTTAAACTGTTAGAGGCTAAACACGTTGAAGGAATGGTACTGATTTTCTTATTCTGTATGCCAATTAAGGCTGTTTCCTTGCTTTCTTGTTCTCTCATTTCAGTTCCTCCTTGACATATTCCCACTCCTTGCAGGCCAGGAGTAATGTGTGTTCATATGATTATGCACAACCTAGGCACAGATTTCCCCCCTTGCCCCAATGCAGTTTTGATTTGGAAAGATGATTCAGGTGTCTCTGTTATCTCCTCAATGTAAAACTAGTTGTAGAGGAGATAATTGACTGTTCAAACTATGAACAAATCCTATCCCAAAAGCAAGGTTTATTCCAAAGCCCCCTTTCCCATGAGTAAGTTTCTTTTCTATAAATAACTAACATTTTTTAAAAGTGTGAACATCAGAGCTGTGTAGGATGGTGCTAGGTTTTAGGTCTTAAATGAGGGCTGACTCTTTTAATGAGGGGCAGTTGAGTGATGCCATATGCTCCTGAGTTTGAAATTAGCAGATCCATCTGTTAAGCAACTTCTCATTTTCCTGTTTTATTTGTAATTTCTCCTCATTGAACTATGAGCCTGATTATTAAGCGACGATCTCAAAGTTCTAAATTCTTTCACTCTGGTCTTTCATTTAAAGCTATTACTCTGATATTCAGCAGGTGCTGGCAGACATAAAGCCCTCCTTTAAAAGAGTGAAGATCACAAGCTTCACTCTCCAGGGGCATGGATCATTAGCAATTATCCGTGGACTTATACATCACCAGGGAACACTGAAAGCCTACAAATCTATAGTGCAACAAGTAACCTCATTCATGTTCCTATTTCCCAAAAGCCCATTACAAATACTTTTTTTCCTGAAGAAAGGAGAAAAGTGTGAAATAAAAATAATGGATATATTTCCAGTACAAAGGGCAAAATGTGAATCCCCAGAAAGCATTCCTTCATAGGGAGAAAAAAATGCTGCAGAAATGATGAGATAAATGTTATTGTCATTTGGGATGGTTTACTTTCCTAAAAAAGTACAAAAAAGTGGAAATGGGTAGGAAAAGCTTCCAACTTTACTATGCAGTGATGCACATTTCCTTTTAGTTTGTCTCAGTCATGATACTAAAAGGACAATGTAATGATCTACTTGATCACTTCTACAAATGTGCTGTATTCCCAAGAGATCTTGGGAACACCTTTATGGATATAAGAAGTTAAATAGGTCAGGAAACAGATGGATTTGTCTTTATTTTCAGAAATATGGGTATTATGTATTTAACAAAACTGGTGCAGTGTATCCAAATTTGTTGAGGAATGATGCCTTCCCTTAATTCAGTGATTCCCAAACTTTTTTTTAACTCATGGCTTCCTTTACTTATTGGCCACTGGCCATGGTTCCCCAGTGCAGTAGGACTGCCATAGCCACAGGATCAGTACCTGCAGTTTCACTTATCTGAGGCCTGAACAATTTTTTTAAAATAAAATAAAATTAAAAAACCAAGAATGTGCCTTCACAAGGTGGAATACAAAGACTGGCCACTAGATGGCACCAGAGAGTATGCAATATCTATGTGGTTTAACTGAAACTCTCTCATGGCCTGAGTTCTCAGAAGGAATAAACTTCTGGTTAAATGGAGAAGCTGTATTTATACTGGGGAGTGGAGGGAGGAAAGGCTCCCTTGCAAAGAGGACCGGGCAAGACTTGCTCAGAGCTCCTTCTCTCCACCATGCACAGACACCAGAGAAATTGCAAATAAGTACTGTATGTTATTATTGGAGCGGGAGAGGGTAGAAGGGAGGGGTTAAGGATGAAAGGATTCTGTGGCACCTGTAGGTGGCCTTCCTGGCAACCCACAATGCCATGGCACACGGTTTGGAAAACACTGCCTTAATTTGATGACATTCTTTGCAGCAGTTCAGTCATTACTACAGTTCACCTGCATAATTTAAGATATGGAAACAACTACTATAACAGCTATAGTAAGATTAGCTCCCTAGATGCCCCGAGCACATCTGATCTTGCCAGATTTTGGAAACTAAGCAGGATCGGACCTGGTTAGTACTTGGATGGGTGACCACTAGAAAATACCAGGTGCTATAGGTGCCTGGAGTAGGAACTGGCAAGCCACTCCAGTATTCCTGCCAAGAAAACTCCATGGACATGGAGTCACAAAGAGTCGGTCAGGACTGTAACGACACCACACACACACACACATAGTAAGATTATCGGAGAAGGCTTACCTGCTATTGCCACCACCATGGCCACTGCCATTGCCTCAGCTTCCCAGAATGGAAGGTGATGGGCTTCCCTTCCTGATAAATGGTCAGTGGGTACATGCACAGAGGCAGAAACCCAGGTCCTCCACATGAATTTTGTGGTCCATCCAGGGAGTCTGAGGCAATGGTGGCAGCTGAGAAGCCCAATGGGGGAGCTGGGTCGCTGCCTCTGTGCTTGTGCCAACCAATCTGCTGATCAGGCAGGGAAGCCCCAATGCCAGGCTTCCCTGCCTAATGAACTGGCCTGCTTGCGATGCTCACAGGACACAAAGTCAGGCCTTTAGGTCCTTGGAAGTGGTGCATCCTATCACACAAAGGCATGGATCATCTGGTAAGACACTAGCTGGAGCTCCAGTACAAACTTTCCCCGGTCAGATCTTTGATTTCTCATCTGGGTACCAAAGGGATTTATCAATGGCTTGGGACAAATGTGCAAAAATGAAGGATAAATGTGTGATGCTGGAACAACTGCAGGGAGTGCAGCAAGAAGACATTCTTCACTCATTGGCGTGAAGCAATACTGCAGTTGACTCTTTGTATCCCATTTGAAATTTATAGGATTAGAAAAGTGATCTGAAGCTTGTCTAAGATAACTTAAGGTTTCATGTTATGAATTTTTTTTTAAAAAAAATTGATAAAATGAAACAGAAGGAGAAAAGAAATGAACTAAACACTATTTTTCTGTTTCATGCCCATCTCTAGTGGTCATATGTGCTGCCAGTCTGAGCCTGTACAGGAGTAAACAGGAAGCTGAGAACAGGTATTTCCAAGACTATGGGGGAACGTGTAGCCCTAGTTCATGATGTGGATTATTTCAAGAATTAATAGATTTATGTCCCTTTTTTTTACCCTATTATTTAAATTTCACCTCTTGGGGATAATCTATGGCCATCTACATTTATCTCTGCCTATACCAACACATAATTGTAATTCTAAATAATCATTGAGGACATAGCACCACAATTTTTTGTGAGTACAGTAGACCCTCGTATAACGGAGGGTTTGTACAACGAAAAATCCGTACAACTGAAAAAAAAATCCGCCCCCTCCACCCCGCGGCCACCTCTGTCCACCACCTGCGGCCGCCCGGGAAGAGGACGGGGGGGTGGTCGGGGAAAGAGGGGAGGGGAGGGGAGGGGCAGCAGGCACGGAGGGGGGCAAGCCAGGGAGGGGTGCCCTTACCTGGCACCTGCGCAGGGGTCCTCCCGGCAAGAGGTGAGCGGGGAAAGGAGGAGGTGATGGGGACGGCGGGGAGGGGCTGCTATGGAAACCGCAGGGGGACGCCCGGAGGGGGAAGGGGGGAAAATACGGCTCTGTCACGTCACCTCCGGGATGGCGCTTGCGGGGGTTGCGGGGGTTGCTGGAGCCCCGGAGGCAGGCAGGAGGGCGCACCGGCGGCCCGCCCCGGAAACCCAGCATCCGCGGCAGCGGCCTGCCACCCTCCCCTCTCTCTCTCTGTGTGTGTGTGTGTGTTCTCCCTCGAGGGGTGAGCAGCGGCGGTGTGGGACCGAGCAGCCGATAGCTGGTGGTGAGCGGGGAAGCCACCGGCCTGGGCGGAGAGAGGAGCGCGAGTGCGGTTCGACGGCAGCAGGCAGGAACTTCCACCGCGGGCTCCCTCGCCCGGCCTGGCTTGCTCTCGCCCTTGCCGCTCGCCCGGGCTCGCTCTCGGAAGCCCGCTGGCGCCGCCCACCCAAGAGGGATGAATGGGAGCGGTATCGCGGAGGGACCCTGCCGAGTGAGTGCCTGACTCCTGGGGGAGGCGAGGAGGGGAGAGAAAAGGCAGCTCTTGTGCTTACGAAAAACGGAGGGGTGCAAAAGCACCGGTCAGAGATGGGAAACGTGGACTCTCTGGACTACATCTCCCATGGCTGGAGCGGGGGAAGGGGGGTTGCAGTGTTGAGCAGTTGGGGAAACAGGAGAGCCTCCAAAGGGAAAGTTCTTCCCAGCTACGATCAGTAGGAACCTCCTCATTTTTAAAAAGCAGGAGTAAGACGCGAGAGGACTTCCTCTGGGTCTGCAACTGCATCTGCACCTCCACCCTACTTCTGTTGGAGCACAAAATGATGCAACAAGTGCAGGCGTTCTATTTGTTGTTTGCATAGTTTATCTCTGTATTGAATGGAAAGGTTTGTGTGTCACTTGTTGCCCATGCCTCGTTGGTGCGGAGCTGGAGTTTATGAGTTGCGCGCCGGCGTATGAGGAGGAAAGGAACCAAGACGTCCGTCCGAGGAGGCGAGGGGCCTTTGTGATGCAAATGCATCGCTGTTAAGCAGAGGGGGTTGGGGGGGAAGAGACCAGGCTTGCATTTCGCTACGTTGATGGCAGCGACTAGGAAACGGAGCCCTGGCTTGCCCCACTGACCCACAAGGCTGGCTTGCCCCGGTGACCCATGTCATGATTCCTCCTCCTCCTCCTCCTCCTCCTCGCGATTCCTGGGCGACGCCGTCCGGGGCTCCGGCAAGAGGTGAGGGGGGGAATTTCTGGCGCGGTCTCATCCAAGGCCGCCCGGGAAGAGGACGCGGGACGGTTGGGGAGGGGAGGGGAGGGGCGGCAGGCCACCGCCGCGGATGCTGGGGTTCCGGGGCGGGCTGCCGGTGCGCCCTCCTGCCTGCCGGGCGCCTCCAGGGCTCCAGCAAGAGGTGAGCAGGGGGGGAAATTCCCGGCGTGGTCCCGCCCAAGCCTTCCGCCCCAGGACAAGCGGCGCACCCCACTCCCTCCCCCCACCGCCGCGGCCACCTCCGCCTGACCACCTGCGGACGCCCGGGGAAAGAGGGAAGGAGGGAGGGGAAAGGAGGAGCGGCAGACACGGAAGGGGGGTGAGCCGGGGAGGGGCACCCTTACCTGGCACCTGCACGGGGGTCCACCGCCCGCCCGCCCCCCCTCGCCCAAAAAAACCTAGTGCCGCATTGGAACGCATTGGAACGGATTAAATCCAGTTTCAATGCATTCCTATGGGAAATTAGAATTTGTATAACGTAATTTGATTTGGAACGAATTAATTACGTTATACAAGGTACCACTGTATTCCAATTTTCAGCATATGATTTTATGCAAGTTCATTGTTAAATGTCTTATTTTAATTAAACTATACTAAATTTTGATTGTTGACAGACTGTTGCTGGAAATGTTCATTCAGAGAACCAAGTAATGCTAGTGTCAGAATGAGCTCTGAAACTATTAAGAGTTGGCAATTATTTCCAGCTGAGATATCTCTACTATGAGTGATTGAGTTGCTTTTTCTGCTTCTATTGAAATATCAAGTAAAATGCCCCTGTTGTGTTTATGATTTTGTGTTTCCCATCAGGAGCAAGTGTTGTACACATGGCAGGTTGGTTTCTGGTTATAAAATCTGTTCTTTTATTACTTTAGCTAATTTCACTCTTTGATATGTACAGTAGCTATATTTAATGCATAGGGATTTTGACCCATCAGCAAAAATGTTCAAGCTATGAAGGAAATGAATGTTAATGTGAACAGCTGAAAAGACTTTGATTGTTTGTCTTGCTAATAGGCCAAGTTATTTAAGAAAAGGTGCACAATATGAGGTCATAATTCTCATTAAAATACAAGTTTCTGAAAGATTAAAAGGTATCCTTTACTTTGATCTGCGTATGAGTGTATACACAAGGTGTGAGCTTTAAGGGATTTTGGTATCAGAATTTAGCATAACTGTAGACCTGTTTAGGTGGAATGATTTGTTTTAAAGTGCATAAAATCAGACATGCAAGGAGCATAAATGTGGAAAGTAAGGGAGAAAATAGGTATTTTCTAAGCATACTGTATACTCAGTGGAGTTCTTATAATCTTTTCTAATAACATTTCACAGTCTGAGGGTGCCTCTGTGGCTGAAACTGAGCAATGAGTTGCAACGAGAATGTGCCCACAGAATCAATTGAACTGATAGAAAGAGTTGGTTCAACAGATCCCTACTGATTCAATGGGCCTACTCTATTTGAGCCTTACTAGTGAATTTCAGCCTACAAATCCTTTCCCCCTCTGAATAAAATTATCACTATGGATGGGAGAAGGATCCTTCATGTCTTATCCTGTGGACTGATCTTCATCAAAAGAGGATCCAGATTTGTGAGGTGGCAGCAAAAAGCAGATCAGCCACTAAAATGTTGGACCCACAGAGACATGGTAGCAGAATCCTATTCTGAAGACACAGTGAACCCGAGTATTGATCAGAGGATGGAGCAAGGACTCTTTGCAGACCAAAATAATAATGCAGGATGAATGCATGAAAGGATGGAGGTGCTAAAATGAAGAGTCTTCCCATGTTAGAGAAATTAGCTGGAGTAGGGGGGGAGTCTCCTCAGGAGTGCAGTTCCCCTAAAGAGAAGGGTCTGGGGAGGCATCGCAATGCATTGCCTCACATCATACTTCAAGTGCCTCTGCTTAGCATGATCAAAGAAAGAAAATGAACCTGAACTAAAACGAATTATGAAATAATTTTTTTATATAAATCCATTTTGTAATTAACAAAACAAAATCAGGTGGTGGAACAAATTATGAAACAAAATGCCATTTGGGTGTTTCATGCCCATCTCTACTTAATAATAGTGAATTAGCAGTGTTACTACTTAAGGTACCACTTTCTTCTCATTTTCTCTCCAAAGGAGAGCTCAGAGGAATTGTTCAGTTAAGCAACTTCTCCAAAGAAAAAGCCAACCAAGCTCTTTAATTCAATCCCAGGAACCAGATTGACTAAAATGAAGCTATCCTACTGCATCTAAAAAATTATTAACCCTTGACAAGGACCCAGGAAGTCTAAGATAGGAGTGTTCTGGGAGTGGGCTGGTTCATGCTAGCAATGAGATCATCTGACTGCCAGCAAAAAAAGGATCAACCAGATTATCCTCACAGGAGGCTAAATGTCCATGCAGTTACACTCATGGTAAATTACAACAAGAGTAGGCCCATTTGAAACAATAAAAATTATAAAGGGATTAACTCACCAAATTCTCACTAGCATAGGCTAGAGAAGGCTTACTACACTAACAGGATTTCACCCCTTGAATGGTATTTCCTTTTCCTAATTTCCCAAAGGATTAATATTTTACAGGATTTTCTCTAAATGTTCTCCAATACAGTATGTTGATATGAACTATCACTCCTCAATTCCAGAATGACAAAACATATTGGAAGATGTAAAATGGTGGCTGGGCTGGCAGCACAAAGGCTGTTGTTGCCACTTGTACTAGCAGTGCATAAACAAAACCCGGAGGGGGAGCGAACTCACCCTACAACCACTGCTATTGATTAGCTGTACCTCTTAGAAATGGTTGGATAATTTCTTTTCATAAGGACATAGAACATAAGAAGAGCCATGCTGGATCAGGCCAAAGGCCCATCTAGTTCAGCTTCCCGTATCTCACAGTGGCCTTTGTGCAGTGGCATGAAATCGTTCCTCGGTTTTCCTGCCCATCAATAGGCCATCTGAGCATTCTTGCAGTGCCACAATTTTCTATTAAAGCTTTTTATAGTGTGGAAGGACAACAATGGTGTGCTCATATGGAGGCCCAAAAACATTTGAAACTGAATTGTACTGAAGAATGTACCAGCATTATGTTACTAAAGTGCCAAGCATGTTATCAATGGGAAGCTTCCAAACAGGCTGTGCTCTCTTTTTCTCTATATCTATCTGCCTCATCTCTCCCTGGCAGCTAGCTTCCTTCCTTCCTTCCTTCCTTCCTTCCTTCCTTCCTTCCTTCCTT
>JAHTLZ010000348.1:3012520-3047684 GCA_023846285.1 Phrynocephalus versicolor
ATCTATCTATCTATCTATCTATCTATCTATCTATCTATCTATCTATCCTGTTATATATACTCTGGAAGCCATTATATATGACATTGTATAAATTATATTTATATTATTTGCATTCACTGCTGGAGCAAACATAAAAGGTATTGTCCCCCAAGTCCCGAAATAATGAGACCACACAGAAATTTTGGGTTTTAAATTGAGCGACAACTTTAATAACTTTATTAATAACTTTATTAATAACTTTATGGATAACTTTATTAACTGCTGTAACTGTCACTAAAGTTGTAGCCAAAAGGATGGGCCTGCCGTAGTGTAACTTATATTTTAGATCACAGATGTTATTTTATTTTATTGTGATGCCATAATGGGACCCAGTATGGGGGTGCTGTTCCATGACAGCAGCCCTCCCAGCCAAAACTAGGTAAGGATATCACTTGGGGCAGTCGTACAAGCTCCTTTACTTTGTGATGTTTAATTTACTTTCCTACTGGGTTGTTTTACCTATCAGTTGGTCTTATGTTATTATCTATTGTACAGCTGCCCTGAGCCCTATTCAAGGTGCATTTACATTCTAACAGCACAGTCCTGGCCCCCTTTTTAGTTGCACAACCCGCCAGGACACTCAGGTGACCCTGCCTAACAGTCAATGAGAATGGAATGGGCGAAAACACACTGGTACCAGGAAGCCAATACTGGTACCAGTCAAAAATTCCCATTTGGCCCTGAAGCGACCAGATTATCTCATTCTCACAACCTCTAAGGGAGGGAGGGTGGGGTGCTTCTCGGGGCGAAAGAGGGGGGTTGGTGTGCGGGCAGCCCTTTTAAGGGCTTTGATCCCCGTACACCCTGGGAGTCACATGGCCTCCCTCTTTCACTCTGAATTAATGGCTCCCAGGTTGATAAAGCAGCCCTAATTTGGGACAAGCCCGGCAGGAGCCTACATTGGCTATTGAGAAATATGACAACGCTGACCTTCTACTGATACTGTATTCTTTAACAAGCTTGCACTGGAAATGATGTTGATAAGATTTGGAACACTTTCCAATGAGTTATTCCTGTTCTATGATTAGAAGTTAACAGGTTCAAAAAATGTAAAATGCTGCTTGATGTAATATATCTTCATTAATACAACAAACCACATCTTGTAAGTGCTTGATGAAAACAACATGCCCTAGAACTTCAGTTGATTGGACCATTATCCATTATAGAAAAGTTTTAACAGCAAAAGAGTGGGATCTCTTTTTATTTTGTTTTTTGTTTTAATTCTCAAAAGCAGCATGGAAGACAGAAAGGAAAGAGGGTGGGTAGGCTTTTGATTAATTAAAATTGATTCATATGTCATATAATTCTATACAACAATTACAAAAAACCAACTATACAGTATTACAAATAATCATATTATTCAAAAATGCTTTCCTTTTTTGTTTTCAACTTCTTGTTTGGATTACTGCATCTTGTATTAATCTACTCTGCTTAAAATTACAGAGCATAATATCCACTTTTCTAATGTACTTATTATGCTCATTTTAGTCATGCCGATATCTGTAAGTATAGTTTTTTTAAAAATACAGAATGTTACACATTTTAGATTTAAATTGAGTTTGGCATAAACTTTGAATCTCCATTTCTATCAAGCAGTAAAAGAGAAATTAAAAAGAAGCAAAAAGGATTAAAGATATACTAAATATTCACCCCAGCCATTTTTCAATTATAGAATTCAACTCTAAATTCTCCTCATAGCACATTTTATCACACATCTTAATTAATTCCAAGGTAAGAATAATAGGGTTGCCAGTTTTGTAGATTTTCATTGGATGGACTTTTATTTACATACAGTAGTTCCTTAGCTTTGTCATTATTGGATACTTGGCTAAATTTTCTTTCAATTATTGGAGACTTTTCTGTCTTTGTTTCTTTGCAGTGGTTGCTCTGGCAGCCATTAACATATATCTAAATAGTCTTGTGAGATTCTCTCCACATTAATAAACGGCACCCGACTTACCGGGGGCCGACGTTGTGGGCGGGAGCGGCGCGGGCTCTGCTGCTCTTGCCGGGTGCTGGGAAGATGGCGCCCGCCACGTGCCCCGGCTGGCCAGTTCCGGGTCCTCCCCCCCTTCCCGGCCCACCCGCCAATTGCGGGCGGCCTTGCCACACATGTGGCGTGGGCGGACTTCTGGGTATAGTCCGCCCGCGCACGCGCCCGGGATCCCAGGGGGGGATATAAAAGGGGGAGAACCCTCCGGCTGCCGCCATTGTTCGTCTGGCGGCAGAAGAAGCAGGACGTCCGGAGCAGAGCGCAGCTTCCGGAGCAGCAGCAACACAGCAGCAACCGTCGGCTCCCCCCGGCTTGGCCTCCAGCCAGCAGCGATCAGCTGTAGTGCAGGACCCGAGCGGGGAGTGCGGAAAGGGCAGCATAAGCGGTAACCGCTGGCTCCACCACCACCACCCCGGCTCGGACCCGGCTGGTAGACGCTGGCTGGTAGACCCGGGCCAGCGTCTACCAGCTGCAGCGCGGGAGCCGCGCGGGGAGCGCGAAAAGGGCAGAAAAGCAGTGGCTCCCCTTCCCACCTGGGCAGCGGCATCCCGCCTCGCCGTTAGCCAGCGCATACAGCTGGGTCGGGGCAGCCAGGTGGAGGGGATAGGAGGCAGCGGAGGAGCCACTTCCGGCGGCGACCAGCGGCGGCTCCCCACAGCCCGGCCAAGAGCCAGTGCCACCCAGCTGGCGAGCGGGAGCCGGGCGGGGGAGCGAGGAAGCAAAGTATAAGCTGCACCGGACAGCAGCTAGGGACGCCCCCCCCCCTCAGCTTGGCCCGGAGCCAGCGCCATCCAGCCAGGGCAAAGGATCCCACCCCGGCAGTTTTCAAGAGCAAGCCAGACGGCAGCCACCCCGAGTCCAGCACCGGCCCACCGGGTCAACAGTGGAGCGCCAGGAAGCGGGTCGCATCGGCACCCGCCAGGTCCCTCTTTTCTTTTACTTCCCCGGCTGGGGGGGGCAGGAAGGCCCACAAAGCAAAGGGCAGGGCTAAGCCAACCAATAGCAGGTCAGAGCGGACCTCAAACCGGGTTAGCGGCCTCCATACAGGGAGTTCACGCTCCCCCCCCACTTAATTCAGAGTAGCTCCCGGAAGGACAAGGCAGGGGCACCTTCGTAAGCCGGGGCCGAGGTACCAACAGGGGGTGGCCGGCAGCCTTGACCCCGGGGGCAGGTAGTAACCAGGGCCACCATGCCCCCCCCACAAGCGCAAGGCAGCAGCCCCAAACCCCCCCAATCCCACCAGGGCAGCGGCACCGCGGCGTGGCACCAGAGAACGGCCAAGCGCAGCCTGTTCGGGCTGCACGGGTCATCAACAGAGCAACAACACTCAGGCCGTCAGTAGCAGCGGTGGGGTGGGGTGGGGGGACCCTCCAAGAATCCACGCCCGTTACAGCACCCCCGCCAGCTGAAACCAACCCACAAGGGCCGCAAATCAACACCCTGCAACAGCTCGGCCAGGCCTTAGCATTGCTCTCCACCCAGTTAGTCAACATGGGGCAGGCGACTAATGCAAACGCTAACACAGCAATGCAAGCTACCCCGCAGGCCACCACAACCCCCTCTCACTCCGACGAGTCCGGCGAAGACAGACAACCCCCCTCGCATCAGGGAGCAAGGCCTGCCGGATGCAGTTATATTGCAGGTGGGGGAGAATGACATTACCGAACAGAAAGGCGTCGACCTTATCTTCAGCCTGAAGGCCACCCTGGAATTCCTACACGACTCCTTTCCAGAAATGGTAATTATGTGGTCCGAGTTACTTCAGAGGCGGTCATGGAGAGGTGCCAAATCCCCGAGAGGTGTCGAGAGGACCCGCAGGAAGGTCACCACAGCCATTGGTAACATAGTAGCACAATGGGGGGGGCGTATTATCCCTCATCATCAGATTTCTTACAGGAACAGCGAGCTCTTTCGTCCAGACGGTGTGCGCCTGTCGGACGCCGGCACAGAGCTTTGGCTCCAGAGCGTCAAGGCCGCAGTTAGTGAATGGGTCGAGCTGCAGTATTCTGGCGGGAGGCGAGCTTAACTCGTCTCTTGTGGCGGTTTGGAGGCATTGGGTCCGGATCCAGGTGGACGGGACCGCAGGACGGAGCCTGCACAGCTGGTAACCAACAGGTGGTGACAGCGGAACCACGAGGGAGCACGGATGACCCCAGCTCGGGTGGGGACGCCAGGAGGCTCCCCCTCAGCTTAGCAGTGGAAATCCCGAAGGAGCGTACGCCCACGGGGTTCGCAGATGCCGGGCCGAAGGGTGCTGCCACCCAGTGGCGCTGTCGGGCGCATCGGGGGGCAAGGCGGGCTCCCCGATGGAACAGGATCCGATCCCAATGCCTGCCCAGAGTACTGCAGTCTCTTCCTTTCAACTGATGTCAATAAAGCTGTGGCCTTTTACATTTTTCCAAGAGCTAGCCAGTTGGTCCGTGTGGTTTATTTACAGCAGAACACAAGCTCAGTGTTAGCCCACAACCCAGCCAGCCCAGAATGAGACAGACAACAGGAATGGGTGATAAACAGGGCACATTTTATTCAAACACTTGAACAAATACAGCATCCCTTTTCAGAAGGGGGTATATCATAGTGTGTGGAATTATGAACTGAATCTGGGGCCAGCTTGACCCCGGACCCAGACCCACTCCATGTGATTTCCCTTTTAATAAAAGCACCCACAAGGGCCCATGCTGTCTGACTCTCCTTACTCTAAGGATACCCCAATATCCCCCTTGGAAAGGATCCCCCTGGCACCTAGAACAACCAAAATTTCAGGGAAACTTCCAGGGACTCTCCTCTATAATCCAACCATGTTTGTTGAATATTCGGTTTCAGACATCTGAATTATCCACCCACAAAGTGGGCCACTCAAGGAAAGTGCCCTTTAGAACTGGGGAAATCCAATGTTCACCACACATGGAGGGATTGTCACATGATGTTTCTCTGCAAGTTTGGTCTCTGGAGAGAACTTCTATGGGGGGCATCTTTGGGGGTGCAAAACACATACTAGAAATCTAATCTTCTCCAAGACTGAATAGATTGTACAGAAGAGTGAACCTGCAAATGTAGTGTATCTAGGTGCCTTGGGGGCCATTTTATATCCCAATGAATTGGCAAATAGAATTTCCTATTGATCGGGCCCCCCCCCCGTACCAGATCTCTGGATCCCAGGCCCTTGGAAAAGAATTTGTCAACAGAACAAGGAGAGACATGGACATAACAACAATAACATTTATTGTCAATGTACAACCAGTATATATAAGATGCATGGAGACAAATCCAACTAATTACAAGGTAACACAACATACCATGCCATACACACAAGATACCAAAAACAATCATAAAGCAGAGCATCATTTTCCAGAAGCAACAACAATGATCAACATGGATTTTCTTCTGAAGATTCAAGCTGCTTTGGCAGGGTGGGAATAATTATGTCCTCAAGTTGCAAGAAGCCAGATTTCAGCTGAATATCATGAAACAATTCCTAACTGTTAGAGCAGTACACCAATTGAACCAATTACCTCAAGAGGTGGTGAGTGCTTCAACATTAGAGGAATTGAAGAAAAAATCAAACAACAACTTAGCAGGTATCCTATGATTTGTATTCCTGTCTTGAACCTGGGTTTGGACTTGATGGCCTTTTAGGCCCCTTTCAACTTATAGTTCTATGATTCTATGTGTATCTAGATATGTTAAAATGTTAAGCAATATATTTTTCATGGATTATGAATTTTAACTACTTTGATATTTTTAGACACACCGTCTGTGCTTTTTATTGTGCCTTTCTGTTCTTGCATTTTTAGAAGGTAATTGAAACATTCACAGTGTTGATTTTTACTCTCAAAATATATTTTACTATGTTTTGGAGTGAATTCTGACTTAAATATTTGCTTGCAAACTTAAATTATACATTCATATATTTGTACCCAGACTTTTCCATATCTGCAAAACTTTTAGAAGTTTTGAATATTTTCAGATTTTATTTTTGTGCATCTGGAACATGGAAGGAAAAGCAAAAAGCAAAGCATGCTGCTTATATACCTCCCCACAGTGCTTAAAGCATTCTATGGGCAGTTTACAATTTAATTACCTAGGCTACACATCACATACTCATTTAACTGACTTCAGAAGAATGGAAGGCTGAGTCAATCACGAGCTGGCTACCTGGGTTTGTGAGCACTGTTTTAACCACTGCATCATGGGGCTCCAGAAAGCAATTTGGAGAAGTGAAGTTTGTAGAATGAGTGAAACTCTTGTTTTATTATCTGGAATTATTGTAACCATGGAAATACATATTTGGATAGCCACATGAAGTTTAATATGACTGGAAATGATTGTCTTGTTTCTTTCTGTGGTTAACTTTTAATTGTAATAAATGAGGGTTAACCAATTAAGAATGCAGGCATCTGATTTCTCCTGAAGGTCTATAACATTATATGGGACTTTTAGGTTGATGTTCCTACATTAGAATCCCTGATGTGATATCTCATATTGAAATATCACCTATTCCAAATAGAGATGGGCACGAAACAAAAAAAAAATTCATTCTGTTATTCGTTATTCATTTCATTACTTAACGAAACGAATAATGAAAATTGTGATGAAATTGGAACAAACCAAACAGAGCCACGAAAATTAGGTTCATTACATTTCATTTTTGTTAATGGCGATGCGCAATTAAATGAGCTGTTTTTAAATGTTAAAAAATGTCCTGAATATCCGTAAAAATCCAGTGATAATTATTTACTCTGCCTGATAATACCTACCGGGGGGGTGTGCATTTATGTCTTTTCTCAGGTCACTGTATTTTTTTCCTTTAAGGGGAGTTAGGGGACATCACCCCAAAATGGCTTCCAGATGCTAATATTGATTTCTTGGGTATTAAAACGCCCTGGACATCCATAAAAACACAGCTATAATTATTTGAAATTATTACCAACCAGGGGGGTCCTAAAAAATGTTTGTTTTTGTCTTTTTCCCATCGTGATGTATTTTTTCTTTTTCCTTTAAGGATGACACAAAATTGATTCCAGCCACAAAATGGATGCAAGCCATGTGATGGGATAATGTAAATTCTTGGACAGTTTCAACCAATAGCATGCCCAGGTTGCAGACTGGGTAGGTGTGGCTGCCACAGAGGGCATAAAAAGCTCTGGCAGCTCCCGTCCTCCTTGCAGTCTGTGGTGGAAGTTAGGGTGGGATTGCTGTCTCTGCAACTCGTTACTTTAGGCCAGCCAGGCAGATGTGTGTCTCTGTGTTCCTGCTGGATGCAGCCTGGCTCTTAGGGGAGAGAAAGAGATTTCTCTTGCAGCCTCCCTGTGTGTGTGCGTACCTCTTGGTGAGTACCCTTCCCTGCCCCACAGTGCAGTCACTCTGCGGCTGCCTTGCACCTGGGCAATGTCCGCCACTGCCTTTGCAGCCTCCCTGCATACCTAGTCTATACTGTGTCTCTGCCAGCACCCATTTTTTTTAGTGTTTTCCCTCTGGTCTGGGGCATTGGGGGATGCCTGCACACGGAAATGCTTTAAAAATTGCGCAAAAAGCGGATAGAAACGCCAAAGAAAAAACGAAAAAATCACAAAAAATGAAAATGAACTGAAACGGGACCCACAAAAAGAAAAGAAAAAGAAACACCATTTTTTCAATTTCTGCCCATCTCTAATTCCAAAGCTGTCTAGGTTGCATATATTATAGTCAAAGATGCCCTGTTGAGTCTGATGGAGCAAAGTTAAGACAGCAGTGTGAGCAACAGGCAATTATGTTCTGAAAAGTCACATTGCTTACTAGATGATTCTTGTGTTAAACTGCGAACTCCATCTAAGAATTCTACAGAGAAAAATCTATGGATGCTACAAAATATTTCTTTGAAATAAAAACAAGATTAGCATGGAAACAGGATCATCATAGAAAGTCAGACTGATTTGTCTGGAGGTGCAGATGTATGGTAAGAAGTTAGCAGAGTTTCCTGTTTCTTCCAACCATTTGGCATCCTAAGATATACTTGAATTTACAAATCCAGTTTACAAATGCTAAATATACCAAACTCCAACAAACAAACAAACAAACAAACAAACAAGCATCAGCTTCTTTTGAAATTCAGTTTAAGAGCATTCATCTGACCTTGAGAGGATGATTTGCATAAATTTATTTTGAGGTTTCTGAAAATGGATTGCCTTTTCTCTGGAGTTCTTTTCAGCTGTCTTCTGTGAGTGCCCCCAAATTCTAGTCAAAAGGCAGGGCAAGTAACAGCTGATCTTTAAGCTCAGCTTTTCAAATGTGACTACAAGATAAAATTCTGCTGCTTTGACCTCACTGAACAGACACACATTTCCTATTAGCAAAAGGCTTTTAGCAACCTAGGAGAGAAGATGACTAAGTCAGCCATTGGTCTGAATAATATTTCTGAAAGCATTTCACCAAGCACACTATTTTTATATTTCCTAAGAATGTTTTTAGTAATTTTTTATTCATTCACTAAACACTAAACCTGAAGAAACATTGGGTAGTGAGTAATGAAAGGTGATGGAATTTGCAGACACTGTGAAATGCATTTTCCTAGGATTTACAGAGCAATTGATGCCCTTGTTGTTTCAAGTCTGATATAGGCATGGCATTAAATAAATCATGCACTCATATCCACAGTAGAGTACATATGGCAATAAGAACAGGTTTGGAGCTCAACAGAAATAATGCCATCCTTGTTGCAAAAACCTAGTACAAAAAGAAGTGTACTATAGTGCTCCACAGTCTTTGACCTGCCAGGTATTTGATGGTCAACATGTTTTTGCAGTCACAAGCACAGTAAGGAGGTTCAGAGTGCTCCTGGCACCCCTCCATATGTGGCTCCTGGGCTTTTTCAGATCATAAGGTAGACACGCTGATACTGCTCACAAGTTCTGTTACAGGAGTGGGAGATTTCATAACAGGCATTGAGAGGATGGCAAAGCCAAATGAGGCAGGGGAGAGCAGGCCAGGGCAAAGTCCAGCTTTCAACAAGCCACAGCTGAAATCAACCAAGGCAAGGCAGTAAATCAAAGCCTTGGTTCTGATAAAAGAAAGCAATACTAGAAAAGGCAGGTGTTTGGAAAATATTCATGCAGTACTACACAGAGCTTACTGTAAGCTGTAGACATAGAAGAGTAATGTTCCTATATATGGCTGCAAAATGGCATGGCAGAATAAAAGCAAAGGAGGTTTGCTTTTCTCAGTTTCTCTGTTGGAGGGTGATAAAATCTTATCATGCCACAGACACATTTTTCAAAGCTGGCATGTTTGTGCAACACATAAACGGAATCCAATGTGTTCTTAAAGGCTTTCCCGGCTGGGATCTGATGGCTCTTGTGAGTTTTTGGGGCTGTTTGGCTGTGTTATGGAAGTTTTTCTTCCTGACATTTTGCCAGACTCTGTGTCCCACATCTTGAGCGGACAAGGAGCTCAGGGAACTAGGAGTTCTCTCTGTGCTCTGGGTATAGAATGAGTGAAATTATGTGTTTTTTTAAGTTGTGGGAAAAGGGAAACTTGTCCTATGCTGGAGAATAGGTGTTAATCATTGTATTGTGATGCAGAGGGATTAAGATGTTTCACAGCAGTCAGGTTGAATCAGAGGATGATCCTTCTCTGTGTTTGATGGGTGTCATTAGCTGTTCTATTCTGCAAACTGATCATTGATGCTTGTGGCTGGTTGAGAATAATTGAACTTTGATCTTTTGCAGGCTATAGTTTTCAATACTGGGAGCCAGTCTTTGTTGATTTTTAGACTTTCTTCTTTTCTGTTGAAGCTGTGTTGGCATTTGTGGATTTCAGTGGCTTCCCCGTGTAGTCTGACATAGTGATTGCTGGTGTTGCCCAGTACCTCTATGTCTTGGAAGAGGATTTAATGTCCAGTTTGTTTCAGGATGTGCTCAGCTACTGCTGATTCTTCTGGTTGTTTTAGCTTGCAGTGTCTTTCATGTTCTTTGATTCTGGTCTGGATGGTGCACTTTGTGGTCTTATTATATACCTGGCTGCAACTACAACGTATCTGGTATACTCCTGCAATGGTGAGGGGGGGTCTTTTTGTCCTTTGCTGACCATAGTATCTGTTGCATTTTTGTGGTGGGTCTAAATACTGTTTTCAACACTTTGTTTATGTGGTCCATGACTATTTTTATGTATGGCATAAATACTTTGTTTCTTGGGGTCTGTTTTTCTTCTTTAGTTTGGTGTTGTTGTTTTTTCACTTTGATGGCTCTTTTGATTTTATTCTTGGGATATCCATTTGCCTGTAGGGCCCAATTCAGGTGGCTGAGCTCAGTGCTGAGGAATTCAGCTTCACAGTTTAAGTATCTGCAGCTAGATAACTATTTCACTCAGGCGGATACTCAATTGTCAACATCTTAAGAGGTCAACATTAGGGATGGGCATGAAACAGAAAAAATGAGATTTGTTTTGTTTCATTTAGTTCCCCCATGATTAATTTTGTTTCGTTAGAAACAATTTTTTAAAACAAAATTCTACAAAATGAACCAATAATGAAGTGATTTGTTACTCTACAAAATGGGTCCCCTTGGTGCTAGAGACACCAAATTTTGTTGGCACATTCCTTGGAGCCAGGTGAGCTGCTTTACAGAGAAATGAATTGGTTTGTTTTAAATGAAAAACCGCTGGTTCATTTCATTACTAACGAAACACTGCTTCCCTGGTTTGTTTCATTTCGTTTTGTTTTGTTATGTAATGAACTGACAAATCAGCATTTTGTTTTTCACTTGGTGCCTACCCATAGTCCATATTCATTTCAGAGGTCTGATTCTTCTCCTTTAGCAGAGTGGCAGCCACATCTATCTACACAGCAGGCCCAGCCTCTAATGGAATATGATTCTTTACTGCTCAGAACATTCAATGGTCTGATTGCCTGGGCAAGAGTGACTGTTGTTCAACTGGTTTCTCTGAACTGGAGTTTTCCTGAAATGCTAGAAAAACAGGTTGATGTTTTTGCTAGGACACTGGGGGAGGAAGGACATCTGGGGCTGACATCAAGGGAGATTCTCAATCCATAGTCTTGCTCCCCAAATTTGTGGAATCAAGCCATGGCTCTCTCTGTACATCAGTTCTTGAGCTTGTTTGTTTGTTTGTTTAAATCTCCAGTGCATATATTTTGCTGTATTTATGGTTTCTTGAGAGTTTGCTTAGTATCCTCCATGCTGCTCCATACAAAAGCCAGACATTTATGATGGCATCTATGAAGCTTTCAAGATGATTCTTAGGTCACACAGTGAAAGCCACTATTACATGTCACATGGGCCTGCAACTGCATCTGAGTTTCAGGATCCTCAAAGAGAAATAGCCATGGTGCCATTTTTCTGGCAAGCTTGTATGTGGACCCTCCCAGGTAGGTCAACATTTATTTATTGGGCTGACCAGAGACTGTGAAATCCAGGAGAAAGTTCAAATGTTTTCCTACAGAAGACAATACTACATGTGCCACAACTACATTTTGGATGCTTATGTGCTTCCAGCTGAATGTGCAAACCTGTGATATCTTAGTGGAGATAGTCTGTTGGAATTAATTACTATTAAAATATATTTTCCGAGTTCTGAAACTTGTTGACTTAAAAAGAAAATAAATAAATCATCAGAGTATCCAACAGTCACATAGAATACTCAGTGCAGCAAAGGTGGACGAAAGAGGTCAGCAAGTAATCAAAAAGGGAGAGATAGTAACCCAGATATACCTACTGTAAAGTAGCAGTAAAAATAGGTTTAGAGCCGTGCAGCCATTAAAACAAGCAAAATCAAAACTAGACTATGGGTGAAACCTTCATAGGCTGCTAGCAGAAAAATAAAAAAGTTGCTGAGCTTTAGAGAGCACACGCCCTCTTTTTCAAAGCAGGTATAAAAGTCCAAACATGGCAAGGGATCTAGTTTGCCAGGAGAGAGTTCTTAAAAGTTCACAGGGCAAGATGGATGTCAGGCTTCTTCTTGGAAGGCACAAAGCAACATGGTCCGAAGAGGCTGGACTTTACAGGCCATTCAAACAAAGAGCTGCATGGTATGGGCACCTCCCTCTTGCTTAAAACCTCTCTATTGGCTCTTGCGAAGCAAAGCTCCTGATTGGCCAGGGGTGGGTTAGAAGTAGGAGGTTAATGGAAAAACACAAGCTCTCCATTGGGGAGTTGGGGGGGGAGTTTTTGGGGTGGTTGGGGGGGAGAATTTTAAAAAAGTCCCACTAGGTAGACCCAATTGAGACCCAGTTGAGGGGAAATGATATCACAGTACTTAGTGTTAGTGTCCTGTTGCTGTAGATGTTTCTTTTGCCTTCTTCATGGTGGAGGTAGCTCCTTCGTGGTACCTTGTTCCATTGCAGTAAAAACAGGTTTAGAGCCACGCAGCTTTACTGCTATGGAACCACTGCAGCTTTACCGGAATGGAACCAATTACATAAATTTGCTAAGTTTGCCTCTGAAGAATGCATAGAATTTAATTTTAGTTTTACTTGGCACAGATTCTTTTTTTTTTTAAAGTAACAAACCCTGCAGCCCTTACATAAGCCTGGTCTCACTATACAGACACATTTACACTGTGACTCCCTTTAAATCAGATCTCCAGCTGACAAAGTCATAAACCTACTGTTACTATACAGTACTTTGAAGATGCTAGTAGTGCAGGGGAGGGAAGAAAGAATTTGGGAAATGATTAAAGAGAACCTTTAAACCCATTGGCTTTTCTACAAAGGAAACATGTCTGGAAGCAGCATAATTTAACAGAGATAAAGTGCAAATTTCTATACCTGGGGAGAAAATAAATAAATAAATGCAGTTACAAGATGGGTGATACTTAGCTCAGTAATACTACATGAGAGAAGGGGCTTGGAATTGAATATGAATCAACAGTATGATGTAGCTGAAAAAGAAGGAATTGATACTTTATGCCACATGAACATAGGGGTCATCAGGGAATTAGGAATGTTGAATGGGTTATTTAGTAGCTTCTCATAGATTTGTAGCTGTGGAAGCCAGCACAAGGATTTGTAGTATGTTATTTGTAGTGTGTTGTTTTGCACCAGTGTTTTGTAGGTGCAAGCAGCTTATCTACACAGAGAAGCACAGAGCTCAGAAGGAAGACACAACAAGATAGGAGGGCGGAGAAGAGAAAATCATTTTTGTGGGAATTGACAGTGGGGATAAGAGCCCAGAAACTTAATGTAATTTGCAGATCTTTGGTCACTGATTGGATGGAATGCTTGGAAGTAGAGATGGGCACAAAACAGAAAAATGGTATTTTGGTTTTTCGTTTGTCGTTGAGAGGTCTGTTTTGGTTCGTTTCCGTTTGTCGGGAATTTTTTGAAAAATTTCGTTATCGTTTTTCATTTTTTCGTTTGTTGTTTTTACCCGCTATTTGCGCGATTTTTAAAGCATTTCTGTGCATGGGCGTCCCCCAACGCCCCAGACCAGAGGGAAAACACTAAAAAAAATGGATGCTGGCAGAGACACAGTATAGACTAGGTTCGCAGGGAGGCTACAAAGGCAGTGGCGGGCTTTGTCCAGGGTGCAAGGCAGCTGCAGAGTGACTGCACTGCGGGGCAGGGGAGGGTACTCACCGAGAGGTACGCAGCACGCACACACAGAGAGAGGCTGCAGGACTGAAGCTAGAGTCGCAGAGACAGCAGTCCCACCCTAACTCCCATCAGAGACTGCAAGGAGGACAGGGGCTGCCAGAGCTTTTTATGCCCTCTGTGGCTGCCAGACCTGCTCGCCCAGTCTGCAACCTGGGCATGCTATTGGTTGAACATGATCCCACATCACATGGCTTGCCTCCATTTTGTGTCTGGTGGCGACATCCATTTTAAAGGGAAAGGAAAAATACATCGCGATGGGAAAAGACAAAAACAAACATTTTAAGGACCCCAACCCCCCTGATAGGTATTATCAGACAATATAAATAATTATTGCTGCGTTTTTACGGATGTCCAGGGCGTTTTTTAACATTTAAAACAGCTCATTTTATTGCACGTCACCATTAACGGAAACGAAATGTAACAACCACAATTTTTGTGGTTCTGTTCGTTTCATTTCATTTTCATCACAATTTTTGTTTGTCGTTTTGTTACGTAATGGAAACGACAAACAGTAACGGAAACGAAAAATGTTCGTTCCGTGCCCATCTCTACTTGGAAGCATTGGGAAGAAGGGAGGAGCATGCTTTTGGAAGGAGAACTTTTTGTGAGAGTGATGGTGGGAGCCAGAGAGAGCTGTCCACGTGGTGTTGCTTTTAGAGACTTTTTAATTTGTAGCCAAGATAGATTCTGTTGTCCAGCTTAGCAGAGTTGTTTAGCTAGAATTTCTTGTTTTATGGAATTGGCTTGCCTGTCATATGCTGCCTAACTGAATCTTATTTTCTATATTTTTGATCTTACAATTTTTACCTGTTTTTATATTTTTGCAATAAAGCTCATTTTATTTTACCAAAGTGTGCCTTAAGACTATTTGGGAGTGTTGGCTTTTAAAAGTGCATGCTCAGGAGTTTAAGTGCAGAAGCTCTGAATCCAGGCAACTTTCTTGATCCTGAGGGGCAAGATTAAAAGGTGGTAGAGTTTTTAAGGGACATCTTTTTGAACTGGGCAATCTTTGACCTCCAGTTCTCTTGACAGCGATAACGTCCAAATTCCCTGAAGTACTATTACTAGTACTGTACCTCTATGTTTGGCACCGCTTAGGCTTCAACTTGAGTATTGTGCCCATTTCTGGAAACCACGTTTTAAGAAGGATACTGAGAAACTGGAACAAGAATGATGAGGAAATTGGAAACCAAATGCTATGATGAAAGACTGAAAGAGTTGGATATGCTTAGCCTTCAGAATAGAAGACTGAGGGGAGATATAACAGCACTTTTCAAATACTTGAAAGGTAATTGTGGCACAGTGATTAAATGCCTATACTGAAGCTAAAACTGTGATCACAACTTGGAGTTCAATCCCAGGTAGCAGGCTCATGGTTGACTCAGCCTCCCATCCTTCCGGGGTTGGTAAAATGAGTACCCAGCTTGCTGGGGGGTCAGCGGGCAATGTGTAGTCTGCATACTGTAATTAAACTGTAAACTACCCAGAGACAACTTGAAGTGGTATGGGGCAGTATATCAGCAGAACACTTTGCTTTTCACTTTTAATCAGACCAGAGGAGGAGCAGGATCAGTTCCTAATCATTTCAGACTGTATCTGGAAGTTGAGTCATGGCTACTGGACTTCTTTTTGAGAGATAGAAATGTTTCGCTGTTCATCCAAACAGCTTCACCGAGACTGGAAAAGATCGGTCTACATCCCAATCCCAAAAGAAAGGAAACACCAAAGAATGCTCCAACTATCGCACAATTGCACTCATTTCAGATGCTAGCAAGGTTATGCTCAAAATTCTACAAGGCAGGCTTCAGCAGTATGTGGAAAAAGAACTTCCAGAAGTACAAGCTGGATTTCAAAGGGGCAGAGGAACTAGAGATCAAATTGCCAACATGCGCTGGATTATGGAGAAAGCCAGAGAGTTCCAGAAAACCATCTACTTCTGCTTCATTGACTATGCCAAAGCCTTTGATTGTGGAGACCACAACAAACTATGGCAAGTTCTTAAAGGAATGGGAGTGCCTGACCACCTTATCTGTCTCCTAAAAAATCTATATGTGGGACAAGCAGCAACTGTCAGAACTGGATATGGAACAACTGACTGGTTTAGAATTGGGAAAAGAGTACAACAAGGCTGTATACTGTCACCTTGCCTATTTAACTTATATGCAGAGTACATCATGAGAAAGGCAGGTCTGGATGAATCACAAGCCAGAATTAAGATTGCCGGAAGAAATATCAACTCTACTCTACTCTACTCTAATAGCAGAGAGTGAGGAGGAATTAAAGAACCTCTTAATGAGGTTGAAAGAGGAGAGTGAAAAAATGGTCTGAAGCTCAACATAAAAAAAAAACTAAGATCATGGCCAACAGTCCCATCACCTCCTGGCAAATAGAAGGGGAAGAAATGGAGGCAATGACAGAGTTTGTTTTCTTGGGTGCCTTGATCACTGCAGCTGGTGACTGCAGCAATGAAATTAAAAGACGCCTGCTTCTTGGGAGGAAAGCAATGGCAAACCTAGGCAGCATCTTAAAGAGCAGAGACATCACTTTGCAGACTAAGGTCCTGATAGTCAAAGCTATGGTTTTTCCAGTAGTGATGTATGGAAGTGAAAGCTGGACTATAAAGAAGGCTGATGGCCGCAGAATTGATGCTTTTGAGCTGTGGTGCTGGAGGAGAGTCTTGAGAGTCCCCTGGACTGCAAGGAAATCAAACCTATCCATTCTGAAAGAAATCAACCCCGAATGTTCACTGGAAGGACAGATTTTTGAAACTGAGGCTCCAGTACTTTGGCCACCTCATGAGAAGAGAGGACTCCTTGGAAAAGTTCCTGATGCTGGGAAAGATCGAAGGCAAAAGGAAAAGAGGACGACAGAGAATGAGATGGTTGGACGATGTCATCGATGCAACCAATATGGATTTGACAATGCTCCGGGAGGCAGTGGAGGATAGGAAGGCCTGGCGAGCTCTGGCCCATGGGGTCACGAAGAGTTGGACATGACTGAATGACTGAACAAGAACAAGAACAAGAACAAGAACAAGAACAAGAACAAGAACAAGAACAAGAACAACAACAACAACAACAACAACAACAACAACAACAACAACAACAACAACAACAACAACAACAGCCATGACTCAACTTCCAGATAAACTCACCTGGATGACTGAGAATCTTCACGGACATTTCAGACTGTAGGGCACACAACAATGGGCTCAGATTTTGGTTGAATATTAGGAGAAGCTTCCTGTTAGAGCAGCATGGCAATGAAACCAGTTACCTGGGGGGGGGGAGTGCTCTATCACTGGAGGTATTCAAGAGAAAACCTGGCAATCATCTGGCAAACAACAACAACCCAGATGATTACAGTGGTACCTTGTATAACGTAATTAATTCGTTCCAAATTAAATTACGTTATACAAGGTTTACGTTATACAAACCCTAATTTCCCATAGGAATGCATTGGAAGTGGATTTAATCCGTTCCAATGCATTCCAATGGCGCAGGGAATTCCCTCCCCCCCCCCACCCAGCGCAGGGAATTCCCTCCCCCCCGACCACCCGGCGCAGGGAATCCCCACCACCACCACCCGCACAGGGAATTCCCTCCCCCCCACCACCTGGCGCAGGGAATTCCCTCCCCCCACTCACCTCTTGCGGCAGGCAGGAGGGCGCACCAGCGGCCTGCTTCCCCTCCCGCCCTGCCTCCGATGGGGAGCGCCGGGCCGGTGGAGAAGCAGCGGCGGCGGCGGCGGCGGTTGGGGTGGTCGAGGACGAGGAGGAGGAGGAGGAGGAGGAGGAGGAGGGTTGGGGTGGAGGAGGAGGAGGGAGTGGAAGACGCGCCGCCGTCCCGCCTCTTTCTCTTGCGCGCCCGCGCGCCCACTCTCCCTCCTTGCTGCTGGCCATCCAAAGCCTGGCCTGGGGAGCCCATCTCAGGCCAGAGAGAGCCTGGCCGTCCGGCCGGCCGCCCAGCCTTGCCCCGAGGAGGGTCCGGCCCGGTTGGAGGATGGGGGGTGGGAAAAGCCAACGGAGGCCCCTTGAGCGGAGGGGAGAGCGCGGCTCCTGGCGCTGGGCTGCCGCTGCCTTGGGTCGCTCCGAGGGAGGAAGGGAGGGGTCGCGCGCGCTGCTACCTGTTCCTCCGGAGACGGCGCCCCTTCGAAAAGCCGCCCAGAAAGCCCGCCTGGGCGCGACCTTCGGGAGCCGCAGCCGTCCAGCCGGCTCACCAACGACGGCGCCGAGGGAGGGGAAGGGAGGGAAGGAGGGAGGGAGGGAGGCGGGAGGGAGGGCGACTCAGGGCCTGGCAATTCAATGGGCAATCCTTCCTGGCTCCCTGATCTCTCAGGATCGGACCTGGCTGCGAAAAGGAAGAGCCAAGCCTCGATGGCTGCAGGGAGGGAAGGAAGGAAGGGGCAAGCGGGAAAGGGCGGGCACAGGTTGGAAAAGGAGAAGTCACACACACACACACACACACACACACACACACACACACACACACACACACACACACACACACACCTCCGGAGGAGGCGCCCCGGCCCCGGGAGGAGGAGAAAACAGGGAAGGGGGAAGGAGGGGGGCAAAAAAAATATCCGTTGTACGGATTTTCGTTATACAAGTGTTACGTTATACGAGGTATGACTGTATTTGGATTCAGGCATTAAGCAGGGGGTTGGACTTGGTATCTTTATAGTACCTTCCCATTCCATTGTTCTAGGATTCTATGATTCTATGGTTTTGCAAATTAAATCTCTAAATAACTGGTGTTGGAGGAAATGCATATCTTTACAACTCAGGCTTTTAACTCCAAATTTGTTCAGTTCTAATGCATGGATTTGTATGTATATCGAAATAGGAGCTACTCTTTGTTACATTTAATGGTATATGGTATTAGCTGCATTTAATGGTACTTGGTCTTTGTTTTTGATCTGTATTCAAATGTATTCATTTCCCTTTCTTTTCCCTCCCTTATTTTTCCCTTCCCCCTTTTTTTTCTTTATTTTAAAAACCAATTAAACCTAAAAAAGGGATTATGAGCTACTCTTTATGGTTTTAATATATGTTCATGTTTAATGCTTTAACTTAAGTAATGCAGCATGAGACAAATTCAAGTGCAATGGTTATCATGCCGGATTGACATTGTTTAATTCTTACAGACCAAGACAACTGCATTGGCAGAGTAGGTGTTGCCATGTGAGGAGATGTAAACAAAATATCTAAGCTTAAGCTGCCATCCAGGTACATTTATTGTAGTTGCTGCTGTTTTTAAGAGACAAAAGGTTGAAGGAATTAAAAAAATGGCCCTTCAAAATCTATTGGCAACAATTCAGTTGCAGAGTTACACCTGCAGGAGCCAAATAGCACAACTTCCAGTTGCTTCTCCCTGGCCTGGTGGCTAATGACACCCTGCTATGATCATCAAGTGTGCATTAGTGTGATATCTTTGTGTGCACCTAAAACTTTGAGCATAGACTCATTAGCTGCCTGTTAATTTCTTTCTGCAGATGGATTTTTGTTTGTTTGTTTGTTTGTTTTTGCTATTGGGGTACTTTTCTGTCCCAGTGAATGAAGTGTATTGGGATGAATAAATAAACAAGATAAAAACATTCCACTGTTTTTCAGTAAGTCATTGAATAGAAGTTGCACTAGGTTGGCCCCATTCAGAGTGGAGGTTAATTGAGTGAAAAATGTACACATCTTAGTGTACATTAAATCTAAACTTTAACAGCTGCCCTAATCTTCAAGCTACTGTTAACCCTACATTCACTGGAATGCCCTTTAGAGTTCAGAAAATGCCTCAGAAGTCATTTGATGCACTCACTCACTCCCTTTCTTATCCTAGTAGAACTTTAGCTAGGCCCATCTTTTTAAAATGTACTGCTTTTTCAAAAACCCTGTTCAGTTTGCTTCCTTGCCATCAGAAATATTTCTAGTTGTCAAAAACCCTTGGGTAAGGTCAAATATTTTCACATCCTAGATCCGCTCTGCAATTAGCTATGGCAGAGGGAGAGGATTAATTTATTCAGCCTGTATCATCATGAAGGGGACTCTTCCTTTGTGCTACTTGAAAAATGTGTCAAAAGAAAATTGTGTTAATGGGCATCTGTTTAGAATTCTCATTATGAAGGAAGTGCATATAACCCGGACAGAATGTTTTAGAGATCTGAGCATGGTACTGAAATAACATCCACAAGCAAAGCACAAATGTACCTTTGTTGTCCTGGTGAGAAGTAAAATGTTTTTCTGTTTGCTAGATCTAAGCCAAATTTTCTTAGAGCACCTCCTTTCCCCTAAAGAAAAATCCATCTTCTTCTACTACCACCACCCCATTGAAGTCCCTACCATGTATTAGGACTCTGTGAAGTCAAGAAATACTGGGTATTAAAAAACATGGTGGCCAATTTTGCAAGAGTATGGTTTTTAAAAAATCCTTGTATCAAAAGAAAAATGGTGTTGTTTACATAATTATATTGTAAACCACTCAGAGAATACTGTAGCACTGTGGAGTGGTACATAAGTTGAAACAACAAACAAACTCCTAAACATACAACCAAAGAGACAAAACTGTACTCATGTCTTTGCCAGTGGTCAGCTACATCCATAGGAAAGTACTGGGAATTCAACTTCCCCAGTAAAGCAAAGCAAAAGCAAAGTGTTCTGCTTATATACCGCCTCATGCCACTTCAAGTTATCTCTGGATGGTTTACAGTTTAATTACAGTATGCAGGGTACACATTGCCGCCCCCAGCAAGCTAGGTACTCATTTTACTGACCTCAAGGATGGAAGGCTGAGTTAACCATGTGCCTGGAACCTGTGATTGAACCCCAGGTTGTGATCACAGCTTTAGCTGCAGTACAGGCATTGAACCACTGTGCCACGAGTAGAGAAACTCAGTGACATGTTGCACTCCATTTCTGTACCAACATAGTAGCAGATGGAATGAACACCCTTGACAATGAAATACAGTTTTCCCTGGTTCACCAGACCTAGCCCATGGCCATGCCAAGTGGAAGGCAAAAAAATAAAAAAATAAAAAAAAAAAATAGAAGAGCGGACCCTACCAAGATGGACAGACACAAAGAAAAAAAAGATAATTTGTAAGTACACAAGGAAAAATGACACCAAAGACTCTCAATCACTCTCTTACTCACTTTCTGTTTGCATGTTCGTTCATGCAAACTCTCTTAAACAAAATAAAATTTGATTGACAAAAAAGAAAGATGGAATCATGAATGTTTGGGTCCCTTCATGTTCCCTTCTTTCATTTACCCTTTGTTAAATTACCTTGAAAATACCTTGGATATTATTATTTTTTTCATTTCCCCCCAGAACGTCAAGGAGTAGGGGAGATGAAATTTTGATCCCATAATTGATTGATTTTGCAATTTTGCCATTTTTTTCTTGGGGTTGGGGGCAAAGCTTTTAGATCAATTTTCTCTTGCCATTTCTGTTTGCTCTTTTGCAGCATAATTTTTAAAGGTTCTTTAGGATCTTTGGATTGGTTCTCTTTGTCCATGCTTTTTTAAAACGATGAATGGGAGAGAAAAAGCTAAAGAACATTAAAGAGGTGATCACTTCCGGTTTTTACAAAAAAGACTGAAAAACTAAAAAATGCAAGACATGAAACAACCCCAAGCGAACCCAATTGTTTTTAATAAAATTCCTAGTAGAGAGCTTCAAGCATCTGCTTATGTTCTAATTCATTGACAGCATGGTTGGTACTATATAAACTTGAAATAAGTTGGTTGAATTAGACTGTTGACTGGCTGGCACTCATAATGTCACCTTACAAATATATGAGTGAGCACCTATATCAAGTTATGCAGCTACCACCATTTCAGGCTGGCTATCCACACTGCTGACATATAAGGGAGGGTTGTCAGACCTATTCAGTTGTTAGAGAAGTGTGTGTACTTAAAATAAGAGGAAGGACCCGTGGTTGCTTCTCATCCCTCCATGGCCTCTTTGCTTATGCAAACTCATCAGCTCTACAGAACTGAACATATTCTCTTTATGGAGGAAGTCCTTCTAAACAATATTATGGAAAAATTCCTTTTCAAACCTGTCACTTCCTTATGAGAAAAGCAACAAGCTGTTGGGCAAGGCTAGTTTACTCTCCACTTCTCTCAGTAAGCATTTTCCCCTGATACTTCAGGCGTGGCATTCACCAAGGGAATGTGAGCTCCGGGCAGCGACTGTGGCCCCTGGGTGCCTTTGCCAGCCCACCAAAGGGAGGCCGGCATAGCCTGCATACTTGGCGTAGGCTGCGCCGGGGGCGGGCCCCTTTTTAACGCTTGGGCGCACTTCCCCGGCACAGCCTTGGCCAATTTCGAGCCCCCGCCCGCCCTCCCATACTATGGTTCGGATGGAGATGCTTTGCTGGTCGCTTCGGGGCTGGATGGGAATTTTTGACTGTCACTCTGATTGGCCGTGAGTGGCAGTGTTTTTTTGCCCATCCCACCATCCTTTAACCATTTAAATTGACACCTTTAATACGGTCACAATAGGTGGGTAGCGCAAGCATTAATATCAATATAGGTAGGTCCCTCCTCGATATGGTACCTCTAAGGTGCCTGGCAGCCCTAAATAAAATTAGATAGGACATCAAGCATACAGGTACAACTAAATAAAACCCTGGCCAATAGAACAAGGGCTGCCACTTTATTAAAACCTTGGAGAATGATGCCCAGGCATAGGGTGGGTATCCCACCCTCGGCATCAGCAGATACGCACATGGAATGTATCACAAGGAGGAGGGGCCTAGCGTTTATAACATCCAAATTAATTGTGCTACGGTACAGGCCCTCTCTTAGAGCCCGTCCAATGTTGAAGTTATCCCTGGTTATTGTATTAAATAAATTGTGGCCCATGTTTAACCCAAAGTAAGCTGTGTGGCCTCCTTTATTTCAGCGTGGGGGGCAAATAGATTGGGTGGCTGAGACCCAATTTTGCCTGAGGAAGATGGGTGAGGATGATTTTTCCCTGCATGGCAGCCAGAAGGTGTTTCAGCAGTAGGTTTGCTGTGATTTTATTCAATTCCAGTGATCCTAACTTATCATTCTGGGATGGAGCTGATTGCCTGAAGGAACAATTTCTCAGATTATTCTACGTGCATTTTCATCTTCCCCAGCCTATACATCAGTTATTTATTTATTTAGAGTAATTTTACCCCACCTTTCTCCTCGGAAAAGAGTAGTTCTGCATTCTTTTCTTCTTTTATGTTTGGAATCAGAAATGAAAAATCCAGACATAACTAGCACCATTCCAGGAGAGCAGACTGAGAGAACACTGACCAAAAACAGACAAGCTCTGGTGAAAATTTTGTTTGAACTTCCAGTACCCCCGGGCACACATGCAGAGGTCGTGTGAATGGCACAGCTTAGAGACTTTCCACATCTCTAATGTACACTTTCTCAGTGAAAGCATCAGCCCTGTGCTCAAGTTTGGTGTGCTGCGTGCCTAGCATAATTATGCCTTGATCCCCTTTCCAACTTGTGACTGAAATATTAAAATAAAATTGCCTGCTACAGAAATAGCTTCTAGGATTGGTAACACAATAGCTGAAATAAATCTAGGTTGGCTATCTGCTATAGTCTTAGCCCACCTGAGGGTCAGCAAGCAACCACGGTCGATTCAGGAATGTCCTGAGGTAACTGCTAAGTTCCAGTGCTGATCTGGGCCAAGATCTGAAGACTTCACACTGACTGAACATATTTCTCAGTGGCTGGAGACATAGTATTTCTTTTGATGGCTTAGTGGATGTCCAATGGATTTAAATTAAAAGAGTGTTTCATTACATTGGATCAGACATGGAATTACATTGCCATTAATTAAAGGTAATCTGCACTTTTACATTAACTCCATTACCAGTAATAGACTTTTAATGTGGTACTTACATTGCGCTTAAAGGGTGAGCACTGAATCTACTTGGAAATATCTAAGAAAGAGAATAAGAAGGGAGATTAGACAGAAGAGGATAAGAGATGGGGTGGGGAAAGGAAGCAAAAAAGAAGGAAGATGGACCCATCAAGACAGGCCAGAGGATTTTTTGATGAGGGAGAAAGGCACAAATGAATGGAATGAATTAAAAAAAATGGATAGGTTGTTGCTAATCTCATTAACATATTAATAGATAATTTGGGCAAGAAGAAATAGACTGCATCTGGTGCAAATGATGAGGCTGGTCAAAATGTATACATGATATATATGATTCTTCTGTATTATGCAATTCTGTATACCAATTTACACACACAAACACAAATGCATCATCAGTTAACATTGCCCTATTTACACTTCCTATTTTTAAGTGTATAGAAATTGCAGGAGTGGACAGATAATTAAATATGGGTTTTGATGAACGTGCATGTGTTCTGAGCCATCAAGTCAGAATCAGCTTATAGTGTTCCTAATAGGGGTTTTAGGGTTTGTTTTACTGAGATATTTGCCAGTTTCCAGTGAGTTTCCATGGCCAAGGGGGTATTTGAACCCTGTTCTCCAGAGTCCTAGTCATCACTCCGTCCACTGCATCACACTGGGAGTCCTACATATATAGAAATGCCAGACTAATAGTAATCCTCAAAAACAAGAAATATGCTAGTAATTATTGTTCTATGTGACATCTATACAGTTCATATAGAACAATTATTACAAGCACACCTTACACAGGTAGGTTTACTTTTATCCTTGTGTGTGACCGACTCTTCATGACCCCCATGTCCATGGAGCATTCTTGGCAGGAATACTGAAGTGGCTTGCCAGTTCCTACTCCAAGCGCCTACAGCACCTGGCATTTCCTGGTGGTCTCCCATCCAAATACTAAGATTCTGAAATCAGGTGAGATTGGATGTGCTTAGGGCATCTAGGCAGCCTGATGAAGCTGTTTGGATGAGCAGTGAAACGTTTCTCTCTCTCTCTCTCTCTCAAAAAAAAAAAAAAAGTCCAGTAGCCATGACTCAACTTCCAAACTGGTAGAACTGCACCTACATAAGCTTAATGTTCCATTAAGAATGCATGCTGCTAGATCTTCCTTCACAGATACAAAGTATTTCTCTTTCACCACCCACTCTAAAAACCGCAATCTGGTTCATTGGGAAACAAATCGACTTTCCCCTTTCACTCACTCCTCAGGAAGACACTTTAGCCTTCTTCCAGCTTTCTCTCATCCAATAAGCTTTCGACGTTGCCAGGTAGATTTAGATTTTGGTCTTGTTCCATCATACCTTGGCCCTGAGGATTGTTAAAGCTAGACTAAACTGGTCAAGAAATTGCTCTGTTTTATGGCTAACAGGTAGATAGAAAAATCCCTAACCACAGAAACAAAGGACAGTTGTATACATGGAGTGGGCAAATATGATAGTGACCATAGCACTGGAAAAGCTATAATATAATATGCTAAGGAAACTTGGGTATAAACAGATATACAGTATGTTACCAGAAATTACCCAGAAAATGACTATAAAAATGCATATTCATCAATCACCACAGATAACCCAATGCTCATGCATACCCAAATGCACATTTTTGTGGCCTAAAAATGCAGATATGTTTTGAAAAGTGACTCCAAATTTGTTACAAGAAATGGTAGGAAAGTGCATTGATGAAAGTCACTTAGAAGAGGCATTCTCAACCTTTTTGGAGGCACAGCCATAAAACACAATACAAATGAAATGTAGGAAGAGTCAATTTTGTATGTTTAATAACAAACCTTGTAATGTGGTGTGAAGAATTGTTTCCAGTCTGTAAAAATAAAGGTAAAGATTCTCCCTGCTCATGTGTGCTAGTTGTGTCTGACTCTAGGGGCGGTGCTCATCTCCGTTTTCAAGCCAAAGACCCAGTGTTGTGCAAGTCTGTGGCAATGTGGCTGGCATGGCTGAACGCATTTCTGCACATGGAACACTGTTTACCTTCCTGCTTTTTATGACAGCACCTATTTATCAACTTGCATTTACATGCTTTCAAACTGCTCGGTTGGCAGGAGCTGGGGTTGACAGTGAGAACTTGCTCCACTGCGTGGCACCCAGGATTTGAACGGCTGAACTGATTACTTTGCAGCTGACAGTTTCAGCGTTCCAGGTGGATCGAATCCTGGATGTCACACAGTGGAGTGAGCTCCCACTGTTAATCCCAGCTCCTGCCAAGCTAGCAGCTCTGCCCCCCTTCAAATGTGCCATGGGGCTCCTGAAGGTCATGTGGCCTCCATTGAGAATGGCTGCCTTAGAGAACAAGGCACCAGCCAAAGATGGATATTCCCCAATCCTAACAGAATCCTGAAATGTTTATGTTTTACTCATTTCTTCATTTATTACACTATTACAGGGTGGACAGTTTGCGGCTCTTAAATATTCTTGGACTGTAGCTGCTTTAACCCAATTCAGTAAGACTAAGGCCGTGTTATTCAGGTTGCAATTATGGCTATGTTCAGTACAACTAGAAGAGTTTAACCATACTCAGGTTTCCTAACAATGAGACAAAAATGTGTATTTTTATGCTTCTTTTCTGTGCTTACAAAGATGTGCACACAGAACTTTGTATTTGTCCATGCATATTATTATGCAGTTTAGCCTATCAAACATATTTTATGCAGAAAATCTCTCCCAATATATTCCTTTTCACACAATTTTACCTAAAGGATATATTAAAATCAGAGATCTGCTTCACAGAATTTGGATACATGCATCAATTTGATTGCACTTTATTTTAGAAAGTGCAAAGTAGGTCACTTTTTATTGAAATAGGAATTCAACAAATTTGCATCTCCCTAATACATTTTCTAGTAAATGGTTACCTTTGCTGGCTCTGTGTTTTGTGTCATATGTGCCTTTTCTCTACGAAGAAGCATTTTCTGGGGAGAAGCATTCACAAACATAGTTCTCTACCTGCAATATGAAACATTCCATAATGTTTATACTGGTCCATCTAATTGTTTATATGAAAACTGGCAACTCATTTTCAATATAAGCTGTTTTTTCAACTCCATAATAAAACATTTCCTTCCAGGGAGCAATCCAAAATATTTTTTTCTTCTTTTTGTGGCAAGTCAAAAATAGTTTTTCTCCGCCAAATCACCTCCTGAGGGGCGCTGGGGAGGATGCTTTCTATGGGGGGACTGGAGAGTGGTGGGAGGTCCTCTCACTGCTCTCCTGGCTGAGCAGCTCAGTATGGCACACTCCTCTACCCTCGTGGTAGCCACAGACCTAGGCAGTGGCATCAGCTATCTACTTCTCATTGCCCATGCTCACCAGCATGAACATGGTGCTTCAGGATCTCAGCAGCAATGTGAGTCCTGCAGCCCCTCTTCGTCTCCTCCTGCCTCCCACAGCAGCAGTGGTGGGTTCTCCGGGTGGGTGGCACTGGGTGATTTGAGGAGGCAAGGAGCTCTTCACCTGACATCACCCCTTGGGCATCTCTGCTGGCCATCTGAAGAAGCAAATATGTATTAGAGGTGGGTGGGATGAGACAGGATTCACCCACACATACACAACCACCCCCAAACCACCACTGTCACCGCTGTCACCCACAGATAAGAGTGTTTGCTGTTATCCACAGATATCTTTCTGTGGGGTAGCCCAGAACAGGGGGTCATTCTCTCTCTCTCTCTCTCTCTCTCTCTCTCTCTCTCTCTCTGTGTGTGTGTGTGTGTGTACTTTTTTTTACCATGTTAGATATTCCATGATAGTGGTAGACTGAGTGAGATGTTTGTGTGCATAATCTCCCAGTTTCTTGCACACATTCAATCAAATATACACCCCTGCACTGAGCAAGTCAGGAACATGTTCTCTTTCACATACAGTGTTTTCCTTTTGTTCTCATGAATAGGAAAGCATCTACACACCTACATACAAATAGGCATTTATGTTACACATGAATGGGGATTTGCACAAAATTAAGAAAGTACAGTAGTAACACTATTTTTTTCACTCACGAACACAAAGAAAAATCGAATTCCTCTCATGAGAGTTCCTAAAGGTACAGTAACTTTACGTATCTACCCAGCATGAGGCAGTTACATCAAAACAATGTGGACAAACATACGGCGAGATAGTAACAGAGACCGAGAATAAGACAAGAGACAGAAACACAGAAAGAAAATGAATAGAGAATGGGGACAGAATGAACTGCCGCTATCTATTAATGTTAATAAAAGCTTGGAACAATGAACAAGATGGGAGGAAAACGGACTTTATCCCTGACAACAGTACGAAGAAACATTGAGTAAAATTCACTGATCTTCCTTTAAGATGAATTTTCACTATATTTATATTCACCCACTCACACTATTAGTAGAGACCTGATTCAGACTTGATCTTTCCTTGACCTCACTGGAAATTTATTTATTTAATTATTCAAAACATTTATATTCTACATTACGTAATATGCTCTAAAGGCAGAGTACAGCAATGAAAGCAATATAAAACAGTTCTGTATTTTAAAACCATTTAAACTGGATACCTACATTAACATCAATGACAATAATGAAGAGACATGGGCACTCTGTATACATATCCTTAGGATACAGATATGAACCATGGCTCCATAGGTGCAATGGTGGCCCAGTAGCCTCCTCCACCGAACTGGATTGGCCACTTAGTGGACTCCACGTGGCAAGAAGCTCCGACATCATTGTTGCTGTGCCAGTGGCGGAAATAGCTGGGCTGGACTCTTCCCCATCTCCCCCTGCAGCCAACCACTTCAATTGGGGGAGTGGACAGGATGGAGAGTCTCCCTGCTCAGCCAACAAATGGTCACCAGCTCAGGAAGGTAGGTAAGAGCCAGCTGAGCCGCTTCTGTGATTGGCACGGTGATGTCAGAGCCTCATGCTGCGCAGAGACAATTAAGTGGCTAGTCTGGTTCCTTCGGGGGGGGGGAGGGGAGAGAACTGGGAAGCTGAGTCACCAAGAACATGAATACAAAAGTGCCCATGTCTAATAAAAAAGTATCCACAGACTCCTCTCTTAATTCTCATATGGCTTGGTGAATAGCCATGCTTTAACCTGGCACTGAAATAAGGTTAGTGTCAGTCCCCAGTTTGGTTTCTAAGGGGGAAGGGGGCTTCTGGAATTCAAATGCTGCAGTCAACAAATTTACCAGCAGACACCCCCCCACACACACACACCAGCTTTGGGAGCTTTTGGGGAGAAAAGGGAGATTGAAATATTTTAAATAAATAATAGATCTTAGTGACTGGAGAAGGTGTGTATAGGGAGATGGTGGAGTGATTGTCCATGCGTTATGAGGGTCTGGTAACATGAAGTGGGTGACAGTATATTGATGGAAATTGATAAAAAGAATTAATATCTCTACCATACAATTTTCAGAGTATTAATTCAGCTCATAGGATAGTCATCTCCTAGGCTGGCTGAGTTTGTGCCCTTGGGCCAGAGATCAAATAGCAATGCCGGCTGGTTTCTTTATAGGTTGTCCTTATTTTGTATTTTGTTTGTTTGTCTGTTTAATTTGGAATATTGTATTGGTTTGTTGTTGAATTGTTAATTTGATTACACTTTATTTGCTTTCTTTAGTTGCATAATTATGTAGTTGTGGGATTGCCTTGCTATCAGGGATACCTGTGTGGTATTGCCCTGATGAAAGGGACATCTATATGGGTGACCTGCTTTGTTTTTACATTACTTTTGTCTTTATGTCTGCATGGGAGATAGAAGCTTAGCTCAAGCAGCCATACATTTGTAACTACACTTGCCACACCCTTGCTATGGGCCTTCTGATACCCATTAACTGTATTTTTAGTTAGTCCCCATCAGCTTATTGGCCAGTGAGAATATCTGCTCAATGGACTACTGCATTTCTGTGATGTCTGGGCAAAGTATATATGTTGGAGGTGGGAGGGCCTATCATTGCAGAAGTAGGGGTAGACAATTAGCACCTATCACCATTTCTGACCCTCCCAGCCCTGGACATGTTTCTGGAGGCCTTGTAGGGCCACCTGTTGATCTGGTAAATGATCCCGTCAATGCCTAGGTCAAAAATGGTATCTTGAAGTGACCCAGGTGGCTGACATGACTGAATGCCTTCACAGTCTCAGGGCTCAGAGGGCTCTTTGGTTTACTGAGGAGCTCTGAGCCATGAAGTCATTGGGGAGATGGCTGTAGAGCATGTGAAGGAAAGATAGAACTGACTTGAATAAGGCAACTGCTAAGTCCATAGTATGTAAATATGGCAGTGCACTAAAACAGCCAAGAGAGGGTATAGCATCAGGACCACCACACAGAGCTGTTCCAAGTGGAACATGGCTTTACTGACCTCTCTCCCTTGATGTCTCACTGGCCTTTTTTATTATTTTTGCTGAACAATTTGCCAACTATTTTCAATCTAAAGTAGTCCATTTGGGCCAATCTTGATTCCAAACAGAGCTCAAGCTGGCTCTGGTACTTCCATTGAAATTGTGTCCTTAGAGTACAGCTTGGGGACAAGTTGTCGACCCCATGGAAACTCAATTGTGGGGTTCTACGGGAGCGGGCATTGTTCCTAATGCTATTTAACATCTATGTGAAGCGGCTGGAGAGATCATTAAGAGGGCTGGAGTACATTTTCATCAGTATGCTGATGACATGCAACTCTACTTCTCCTTTTTCCAGCTTGGCAATGGATGCTGTCCAGTCCCTGGAGGGTTGCCAGGACTAGAATCCAGATAAATCAGAGATTTTATTCCTGGGAAGGTACATTGGTAGATTTGGAAGGTACCACCATTCCAGTCAAAGATCTGGTGTGGAACCTGGTCATCATTTTGGACCCAACCGTCTCTTGGGAATCCCAGATTGTGGTGTCCAGCTTTTTACCATCTTGGAAGGATGGCCCCACTTTGCCCATATCTAGACAGGGACCCTTTCAGGACCGTTGTGCAGGCATTAATTATCTCCCATATTGACTAAAGTCGGTGAGTTTTTCCAGAGTTTGGAATATTACATTTTAAAAGGAACTAATTGTTTCACTTCTCAGCAGCAAGGTTGACATTGCAAACTCAGCAGCAAACCTTGCCATTGTTGTTGCTTCAGTGTTTGGAGTCATTTGGTGTGCTGCATATGATTCACATGTTGTGTTGCATTTGGAAATATTCATGAATATTATTGGATTTGAAATATTATTGGAAATAGTAATGAAATACAAAATTAAAGAATACTTCCCTGACAACCTTAGGGTTGCTAAGAGAATGCAATACAAATGAAAATTCTGTTAAAATGCCTTTCGAAAGTCTTTAAAAGGCCCTTTAAAAGAAACTTTTGAAAGCACAATTATGTGCACTCTTTACAGGAAGACTACAGCTAGATCGTGTTATTCCCAAACATGCAACTGTGTACAATTAGTTTCATTTCTTGTTACCTGAAAGCAACTAATTAAAAGTTGCTTCCAATAACCATGTTTTCCAGAAATGCCAATGATCCTAAAGGATGTCACCATGAAAGCTTATGGAAGGGATAATGCCCTTGTGAATTAGTGATCCCTGTTGCTTTCCATGATATTCCTACTATGATCATAGAATCATAGAGTTGGAAGAGACCTCATGGGCCATCTAGTCCAACCCCCTGCCATGCAGGAACCCCTTCACAATATTTCCGACAGATGGCCAACCAGCCTCTGCTTAAAAACCACCAAAGAAGGAGAATAGCTCTAACTGGGAAGGCTTTCCATTTATGGAAATCCTTGTGCTTTAGAGCCTCTTTAACTCTGCTTGTTAACCATGCGAGCTATGAGTTGCATGAAATCCCACCAGTTTCAAATCTGGTAAATATGTCCATTTACATCAATAGCCTTAAAAGCCTTACAGATTCCCTCCACCCCTAAGTCGCACATGTCCTTTAAAACATACTTTGTGGAGTCTTACACCCCGGGAGAAATTATTCAGAAATGGCACTAATGAGTGTCAAAACTGCATTGCAAGGCAGTTTGAAAATTGTCCTATTAATTAATGGTGTAATTAAGCTTTTGTCATTGACATATCATATTTCTGACAGGAATAGATGGCCTATGCAAGCCTGTACTAGGCAGGAATCCAGGCAGCTACTGTGCATAATGGATGGCAGCAATTTAATGCAGGTTTACAGTGATGGGACCACCTGCATTGGGGGAGAGCTGGCAACAGCATACCAAACAGTTCTTTGCACTCCACTGCAGTAAAATCGCCTTAGCTCAGATTGATGGAACCCTCCCATGGATGACACATTAGCTCTTTGCCATTAAACTATATATATAAAAAGAGTTTTTCAGTGCTTTTGTGACAAAAATGTCAATTAACTTCCTACTTTCATTTCCATTTAATTTTGTATTCCCAGTTCCATTTGCATATTAATGTGAAAGTGCCAAAGAACAGTTGAGATTGGAATACCTTGCTAAGGCTAATAGCATGTAATGCATACTTATTGAGCATAGCAGTTACCAAAAAGTTTTTTTAAAAATAAAATTTCTGGAGAAGCTCTTGCAACAGAGCTATCTTCACATAAAAGGGAAAATAATATCAAGCTATCCACAACCAGGCATATTTGGTGCTGTTGACTAAAAATAGAATGGGAGTTCAGGGTAAATTTCTAAGTGCAGATGACTGCAGTATAAAGCATTTTATTCTTTTCCTGCCTTAGCAACAGATCTCTATTAATTCTAATATTAATAATTTATAACCTAATGCAGTTAACAAGAACTCAGAATTCATTCTGCATGAGAAAAAGAATAATACTAAAAGAAGAGGGAGGGAGGGAGGGAGGGAGGGAGGGAGAATGTAACAGTTGGAGAGATTTTAACTTCCTTGTGCTTACATAGGCTATTGTCATCATATTTATTACCACTGCTCCATTCCCACACATCTTTCCTGTTTGGAAGTTTAAAGAAATAGATTGCCTGGGTGACAATAACAAGGTCACAATGCAAAATCAGTTTGGTAATCATAGAATCATAGAATATGCAACTAAACTGCCAGTACGCAAGTACAATTCCCTTCTTAGTGAGTCACAGTGTTTTGCAGCCCAGAGGAAAGAGTAGCGGAGGTCACATAGCCTGAGTCTGAGGCCACAGGACCTGAGTAGGCGAGGCCAATGGGCCTGAGTATGGGCTGCCAAAAGGCCTGAGTACGGGAGGCCACAAGGCCTGAGTACAGGCTGCCAAAAGGACAGCAAGGAAGAGTTTTGCCTCTTCCTTCCCAGCTGTGTGCTAGTATGCTGGTAAACTGCCAGTACATGAGTACAATGCCCTTCTTAGTGAGTCACAGTGTTTTGCAGCCCAGAAGAAAGAGTAGCGGAGGCCACATAGCCTGAGTCTGAGGCCACAGGGCCTGCGAACGGGAGGCCAGAAGGCCTGAGTGCGGGCTGCCAAAAGGCCTGAGTACAGGCTGCCAAAGGGCCAGCAAGGCAGACTTTAGCCAAGTCCAAGCAGTGTGCTACTGCAAACAGTTTTCTGCCCTTCTTAGTGAGTCACAGTGTTTTGCATCCCAGAGGAAAGAGTAGTGGAGGCCACATAGCCTGAGTCTGAGGCCTGAGTACAGGCTGCCAAAAGGACAGCAAGCCAGAGTTCTAGCTCTTCCTTCCCAGCTGTGTGCTAGTACACTGGCAAACTGCCAGTACGCAAGTACATTTCCCTTCTTAGTGAGCCACAGTGTTTTGCAGCCCAGAGGAAAGAGTGGCGGAGGCCACATAGCCTGAGTCTGAGGCCTGCGTACAGGCTGCCAAAAGGACAGCAAGCCAGAGTTCTGGCTCTTCCTTCCCAGCTGTGTGCTAGTATGCTGGCAAACTGCCAGTACACAAGTACATTTCCCTTCTTAGTGAGCCACAGTGTTTTGCAGCCTGGAGGAAAGAGTGGCGGAGTCCACATAGCCTGAGTCTGAGGCCACAGGGCTGCGAACGGGAGGCCACAAGGCCAGCAAGACAGACTTTAACCAAGTCCCAGCACTGTGCTACTACAAACAATTTTCTGCCCTTCTTAGTGAGTCACAGTGTTTTGCAGCCCAGAGGAAAGGGTGGTGGAGGCCACATAGCCTGCCTGAGTCTTAGACCACAGGGCCTGAGTAGGGGAGGCCAACAGCCCTGAGTACGGGCTGCCAAAAGGCCAGAGTAGGGGAGGCCACATAGCCTGAATCTGAGGCCACAGGGCCTGAGTAGGCGAGGCCAGCAGGCCACAAAGTCCCAGCTGTGTGCCAGTACGCAACTAAACTGCCAGTACACAAGTACAATTCCCTTCGTAGTGAGTCACAGTGTCTTGCAGCCCAGAGGAAAGAGTAGCAGAAGTCACATAGCCTGAGTCTGAGGCCACAGGGCCTGAGTAGGCGAGGCCAAGAGGCCACAAAGTCCCAGCTGTGTGCCAGTACGCAACTAAACTGCCAGTACGCAAGTACAATTCCCTTCTTAGTGAGTCACAGTGTTTTGCAGCCCAGAGGAGAGTAGCAGAGGCCATAACAGCCCCCCTAACCCTAAACCTTACCCTAACCCCCCTCCAACTATTCCTAAGGAGTTCCCCTCTTGGGTTATCATCGCCAGCTGGAATATCCAAAGGAGACCAGACCAGAAAGCCAGAGTCCTTCTTAGTGGGTCACAGGGGTTTTCAGCCCAGAGGACAGAGTAAGGGAGGCAAAAAGGCCACCTGAGTATTAGACCACAGGGCCTGAGTAGGGGATGCCACAAGGCCACAGTATGGGAGGCCACAATGCCAGAGTATGGGCGGCCAGAAGGCCAGACTAGGGGAGGTTGAAGGAGAGGCACCCAGAAGACATCCTCAAAGCCATGGTGTCCCGGCCCGGGAGCCTGACAGGCAGGCAGGTTGGCAGAGGGGCGGGCAGGCAGGGAACCAGGCAGTCTGGCTTATAGGTTTGAAGGCAGGCTTGCAGGGTACCCACCCAGGCTAGGGAAGGCACAAAGCCAAAGTGCCAGAAGGGAGGATTGTTTCTGCCTTGGGAGACCGAGTTTCTCCAACACAGGAGACTGAGTTTCGTCAACCCAGGAGACAGAGTGGAAGCAGGAGAACAGGGCTATTTCTTTAAGGCTGTAAGGAGAAGAGCTAGCCCCGTGCTAATCAGTCTTTAAGGTAGGTTGTTGTAAAGTGCATCCTGACCACTTAGTAAGCAGAGTGGCTCCAAAACCCCAGGGAAGGGAGGAACGAACCAAGGAAGGGAGGTATTGGGGTGTACTACACTCAGACCAGCCATGGCCAACGGGGAAATATTGAGCCAACACTGACCCTACAAAAAATAGTCCTGGGCTGTTACTGTTACAAAGACCAGGGAAGCCCTTTAAAACGTGGGCTAATTATGTAGCCCTTATGTTACATCCATACATGCAGCGGAATTACAGGCATTCAGGCAGACAAAGGTGGAAGGCAGGCAGGAAGGCGAAGCATTCAGGCAGGGCAGGCAGTCATATAGACAGAGAGAGCAGACAGCCAGGAATAACTGAGTCGCACTGTTGTAATATTATGATGGGAGGCATACAGGCATTGTTTACGTTGGGTTAGGGTTAGGGTTAGGGGAATTTGTACAGCTGCAACCCCAAAAGTCTTGTCAGGGTCAAAATTATAAACATTGAGTGGTCCTTGCTGGTTTGGAGCCAGGCAAGGGCTAGAAAAATT
>JAHTLZ010000348.1:3066564-3090484 GCA_023846285.1 Phrynocephalus versicolor
AATAATAATAATAATAATAATAATAATAATAATAATAATAATAATAATAATAATAATAATAATAATAATAGGTGATTCAACATGATACATGATTTAGCAAGTCTGTCAAATTGACAAATTGCTGAATTGATTTGTTCCCCCTTTAAAATGCTATAAACAGCCCCCTGCATCTAGAGGCTTCCTCTGCCTCTTCTCTACCAGCAATAAAAGTTTGGTTAGAATTGGGATTCTTCCCTCCAATTTTGGTGTTTTTAGGTGCATTGGGGGCCATTTTATAGGGTTATCAAAAATAATTAACAATTCATCAATTTTTATTCGTTAAGGGACTCCATTTATAACATATTAGAATTGTCAAATTTTGATGAATTGACCAAATTCACCGGGAAAGGGTTTGTTTTCCAGTTCATCCACATCTCTCATTTTAGTTAGTACAGGTCCCGACTAGTGTTTGAAAGTGTTGTTATTCCACATATGTATCAGGTTTGGTCATCCCTGAGCTAGATACTGCAGCATGTCTGTAATGCATTATTATTTTCTTGGAGAGAAAGAGGAAAAACTCATAGGTCATTTCTGAACAATTTTGTCCTGCCCATGCAAGTTGAGACTTATTTGTACAATATCTACTATCTGCTTTTCTGCATGTGCATTTAATAACATACAAGTATTTCTGGGTACCATTCCTTACTTCTTTTCCCATTAACTATGGATTTTGCTGTTGCTATGTGCTATTTTTCTATGATATATGGTGACTTAAATAACTTCCAAAATGTCCTATTATTAACAGCTCTGCTAAGCTGTTGCAAACTCAGGCTTGCAGTTTCCCTTAATGAATTGAATCCATCTTATAGTTGGTGTTCCTCTTCTTCTGTTGTTGGGCCTCCAGATTTCTGACTATGTGTCTAGTTACTTTTAGCACAGAAAGCAATGTGGATCTGCAAAATTAGATATCATGATTGGCAAGCAGTGTGAGGTCTTCATATCCATGGCCTTGTACAAACACTAAGGTTTTGCAGTTGGTTTTGCTGAATAATGGGAAAACATAGTACAGTAGAAGGGAATTGCAGGACACACCCATATCACTGGTTGTGGTCATATGGATCAGATAGAATATATTTTCCAAAAGGGTAAGATCCTTCTTCCTGAATATTTTTGTAGCTTATTGTATTTCACTTCCATTTTAATTCTTTTTTCATCAAAAATCATTTTGTCAGCTGCCTTGTATCCCAGTTTTCAAAGAAAGGCAGTGTATTAACAAAGTAATGAATTGTGTTGACTGTGAACAATTTATATATCTCATTCATATGGCTCCTCAGTTACTCAGTGCCTGAATCCTTTTGCACATCTTCACAAAATGAGATCTGAAATTCAGAGCATAGTGGAAGAGATATACATGAAGCACCTCTGTCTGTGTGGTACACAATGGACATGATGGAAACTGTGGAGATGACTGTACAATTCAACTGCACAGTATTTGTTGTGTAATGCCAAGCACACTTAGGGTATTTGTACACGACCCCTAAACTCCGCTGCAAATGGCTCCCAGCTCCGGAGCTTAAAATTGTTTCCCCACCAGCTCCGGAGTTTACAGATAATTAAGTGCGACCACGCCCACCTAAGCGCATCCCAGTGCACTTTTCAGGTACCTGCTCTCCAGAGGTGAAAATTCCTGATGCGGATATAACGTAGTGTCTGCCGGGCTCTCCTTGCTTCTGTTTGTTCTTTTTTTGCCCCCCGCCCCTTTAAGAGATCTGAATGCAGTGCCGGGACGGCAGAACGGAGGTGAGCGGCATTCTTTTCTTCCTTTTTTTCTCCCTCCCCTCATGCAGCCAGCAGCCAGGAGTGCAGAGGGGGTGGGAACGCAGGAACAGCGACAAACTCCTAAGATCTCTGGTCTGAATTTAAGTGGCCAGCGGATCTTGGGGGTCGTGTGAAAAGGCTCGTACTTTATGGTCCGTGAAGAGAAATAGGATTTCAGCCTATACATTTAATGACATGGTTGTAAACAACAGACAGCAAGGAGCTATCATGGGAACAATATTTTTTGTTGTCTGATAGCTATAAGTATGGGAAAGTATGCAATACATAGTTTTGGGACCTGACATATATTTGTGAGTTCTTCATCTAAGACCTCTTAACCATTTGAAATGTCTTGGTGATGGTAAGACAGATTGATACCGTTTCTCTCACTTCCACATTTTAATACCTTAAAACTACAGAATGCAGGTTCATTTTTCTCTGTCTTCCTTGTTCTAACTTTAAATGTGTTATTGTTTTAAAATTTATGATTCTAAATTATGAATGGTGGTCATTGAGGAAATTTTAAATATATTTTTCCCCTTTGGATGCCACTGTTATACTTGCAGTGCTTTCTGTAGGTTCCACAAGTATTCCAGGGCTAAACAGAAATAGGTTTCAGAGATGCCCTTGCAAATTACTGTAGTGAATTCTACTGGTTTCTCTCCCTCACAGAAATTTTCCCACCCTCTTCATTCAATAACAGTTAATACAGCTTTTAGTTATATTTTGAAACTGTGCTGGTTACAAGAGATGTAATCAAATTTTGTCAAGAGCAAAAATGAATATGCAAAGTATTCCAATCCCCCTATTTTAATGGGTCAGTCCTTTATTTAGCCCTGTAATAAAAAGCACCAATCCAGCAAAATCAAATTCTCTAGTCCTTGCATTTTTATTTCTCAGGTCTGCTATTCACATTGAATGAGAAGGGACTGCTAATCCTTGTTGAAAAGGATGGAATTGCTAATGCAGTTAAGTACTACTTTACATGTTAAGTACTTTCCTTCTGAATGCAGAAATTAGGCAGTATATGATAAAGGGTGTTCGCTTTTTCCAGTATGGAGCAAAATCTTTGAAACAGTTTTCCTTGTGTGTAGCACAGAAATAGCAATCTAAGACTCCTTTCATGTTACATCCCTGTTAAAGTCTGTTTCTGAGTGACACCCCATCTAACTCTTCCTTCTCACTGCCATTACTTATCATGTGCCCATGCAAATATATGTATATATGTATATCGACATGTGCAGTTCATAACAAATCATTGTCTTATTGCTGTAATAAACAATGCTTTCTACCTACTTAGAAATATTACTTTTGGAGAAACATTATCTCAGGAAGGTTTTTGTAATATTACCTTCCCAGTGCTAAAGTTCTCTCCCCCCCCAAAAAAAATGTTGTTTTTTTTACCAACAATGGAATAAGTGGCTGTCTTCCCTTCATCTGACTTTTACTACTTGGTTGAGGAAGAATGTATAAAATCCAAGGCTGGTATGAAAGCTGCCACTACCAGCCTTCCTGAGCAGGAATAAGGGTGTGGGTGGGTCAGGGAAACATTTGCTGCTAGAGATGGGCACAAAATGAACAATTTTTCATTTCTGTTTTCATTTTTTCGTTTCGTTATGTAACGAAATGACAAATGAATTTTGTCTCCAAAATGAAACGAAACGAACAGAAACACCGGAAATTTTGTCGTGCGTTTCGTTTCCGATACTGCAATATGAGTCAATTGCTTAAAATCCTAAAAAAATCACAAAAAATGAAATAAATGGTAACGAAATGGTAATGAAACGCACGAAAGCGAAAACGATTTTTTTGCAAAAATTCACAAAAAACAGAAACGAACCGAAACGGACCCTCCAAACGACAAACGACAAACGGAATGCCATTTTTTTTATTCGTGCCCATCTCTGTTTGCTGCTATGTCCCTCCATGTACCCTACTGAAAATTGGCGGCATGACCTCTGTTTCTCTGCAGGACCAAGTCCTCTCTGCTTGCTGGATTATGAAGCAGCTGCTTTGTTTATTTCCTGCCCTTTTAATTCCCCTGAATTTTATTTCCTTTGACTTTTATCAATTGTTAGGGGATAGGGGGTGGGGAGTGTATATAGTAAACCCTTTTTGTGATGGGCTTGTCTGTTTATATTTCACAAATACTCCACAATAAGTAGTGCACTAATTGTAGTCAAATGAAGCCATGTAGTATTTGAGACATTGAAAAACTGTATCCTCTTCCCTTAAGGCTGATATTTCAAAAGAACAAGGGAGTTCACACAGGATTGAATTGATTTACAAAAATCAGTGAGCTAAAATAAGCAGCCCCCTGGTGGAGAGTCATAATAACCCACTAGCTAAGAAAATAAAACAAGTGATGAGCAAATAAATCTGTACTTTGGAATTCATTGTGTGAACGCGAAATTAAACATAGTTTGAAAACAAGCTTAACATGAGTTAACTCCAAGGGTCTGTCTGTCTGTCTGTCTGTCTGCCTGCCTCCCTGCCTGCCTGCCTGCCTGCCTGCCTGCCTGTCTGTCTGTCTGTCTGTCTGTCTGTCTGTCTGTCTGTCATGGGGCAAGACCCTTAATGTGTCTCATGCCTGCCTCATGTTGTTTGCTGTTGTGATGTCTTTGTCAAGGGGGAATATGTTTTCATAGGAGAGGAGATATTGCAAGGGAGAAGGGAATGGCCATCACATTTGCAAAAGGTAGAGGAGATACAGAGTTGGGAGACATCAACAATATCTTGAGGGGATGCTTGTTTGAATTATTTTTCCACTTTATTTCATTAATTTTGATTGTGTAATTATTTAATCCTTGGCTTATATATGTATGTACTGCTGTTGTAAACCACCCAGAGTGGCCTTGCTGCCATAGCGCTGGCCTAAAAGCTTAATAAATAAATAAATAAATAAATAAATACATACATAAATACATAAATACATAAATAAATACATAAATAAATACATAAATCCAAACTGTTTCCTGAAACAAGTGGGATGGAGAATAGAGTGATGTTGGTGGGGGGAACTCAGACTACAACTTATTGAACATGGCCTACAGCTCATGGGAAAACCTACTTTGTGAGAGATGTGGCAGCAAAGAAGCTATTCTTCCCTGCTAACAAGGCTGGCTTTTGTTGTGGTCTAGGGCTTGTTGCACAGGTGGCCACAAGAGAACAGCCTACTGTGAAGATTTTGCATAGCACTTTGCAGAGAAAGTCACTTAGATCTGCTTTGCCATAGATGCTGTAGTTGATGTAACCTTGCCCCTAGCACATCCCATTATAATGAATATCTTCCAGTTGATGCAGTTTGAGGATGCAGACAGAATCTTTGGAGAGGTGAAAATTATCATGTGTACTGGACCCTTGCTCTTCCTGACTTTCAAAAGCAACCAGAGGGGATTGTCTGGGAACTTTAGAGGAATGACAATTTACGAGACAGTCTAAAAAAGGCAGTAATAAGACCTTATATTAAAAAGCCCTCCATGACTCTCACTGTACTCTAATTATCTAATATTCCATTTTTGGACAACATCTTGGAAGGTCCTTGCTCCAGGGGTTCCTGGCTAAAATGGATTATTTAGATACATTTTACTCTGGCTTCAGGTCTTGGTTACAGAAGGGAGAAAGCTATTGGCACTTTGGACTTATGCCAGGAAATTGAGAGGGTGACTGCGTCCCTGTTTATTCATTTATTTAAAATATTCCTATCCCGCCTTTCTGTCTGAAGGGACCCAAGGTTGGTTCTGCTGGACCTCTCAGCAGCTTTTTATGGACCATGGGTATCCTTCTTGGGGTATCTTCCGGGATGGGGCTTTGATGTACTGATTTACAGTGCTCCCGATCCTGGGATGGTCAAACTCTGAAGGTGCTCTTAGGGAATCTTGTTCAACACCATGGTCATTAGTCTGTGTTGTATCTCATGGATTGATCCTGTTCCCTAATGTTATTCTACATCTAAATGAAACTGCTGGGGAAGGTTTTCTTGAGTTTTAAGGTTCAGTGTAATCAGTAGGTTGATGACACCAACTATCTCCCTCTATTCAATCTAATTCCAAGGAAGATGTTCTTTGTTTAGTCCAATTTCTGTTGGATGATGTGTACTAAACTGAAATTGAAACTTGACTGAGTTTCATACATATCTCAGGTCAGAGACATCTATTTTTTGCCTAACTCTCAATTTCCCCCATTTTCAGACAATTAGAGATGTGAGCAAACACTTCACATCAACTTTCCTCAGACTGATTTGCTCTGTGCAAATGCTTGTGACAACACTGTATCAGTGCTTACAGTGAGATTGAAAGGTGCTGAGATTTACTTGGATGAGTAGCAAAATATTATTGATCTCACAAGAAATGAAATCCACTTGCCATGACTCAACTTCTGGTGCCTGCTGGAGGAGGCAGGACTGAGAAGCTGGGTCACCCATGAAAAAAGTAGTGGGGCCAAATTCCCAAACTGTACAGAACCACAGAAACACAGATTGTTCCCATCGCTACCCATCGGGCAAATGGCAAGGGGGAATATATTCTGCCAAAGCTCCATTTTGTGTGTGTGTGTGTGTGTGTGTGTGTGTGTGCGCACGCGCGCGCGTGCGTGCCCTCAATTGGGCTTTCCTTTCTACATCAGTTCCAAGTGACCACATCTTCAAAACAAAGCAGAAGTCACCAAATCTTAATAAATAGAAGAGTTTTTTTTCTGGGTAGGAAACAATGTGGATTGGGGTGTGAAACTTCAGCCTGTTTTGCATTTTCCATTACATCAAGTGATCAATGGGAAAAAATGAAAATCAGACCACACCTCATATGTCTCACATTTCCCCCTGTGAATTTGGGCTCTCACATGGCCTACAGAGAGGCTCAAAGGAACCTTGTTGCATATCATATGATAAATAATTCAGACTAAGTTGAAACCAATAGTATTCACACATGCCTAAAACACATAATAAAGGGTGAGTGGAAATTTCATCTGGTTTTATTTTTTAAAAATATTTTCCAGCATGTGCAATTTTCTTCAAAATTTCATAGAAATATGTTGTGAATTGGAAAATCAAAATGCAAAATAAACTGAAAGCACAAATTTTCAATCTCTCTCCATCTCCCTCTGTCTTTTGGGCAGCCTTTTTGTTCTTAACACCAAGTGAAATAACAGAACAATCTCCATACTGCAAATAACTATACTTATCTGATTTGCTTTTTGCAAATGTTTGCGATAACACTTTATCAATGTTTGCAAGTTCTTTATAAATTTGATTGAAAGGTGTTGAGATTTTCAAATACTCAAACGTAAAAGCAAATGAAACTAACAGATCTGGCAATCACTGCAACATCTTCAGAAAACATCTATATACAGCAATGAAGCTATTCTTCTGAAAAGTTTCACTTTGAGCCATTTGGAATCACACCCAAAACATTGCAATGCTTAAGGATATGTGTCTGCATGTTCTTAATGCATTCCTGAAACCATGGTGAGGCCTTGGGTTCTTCAGTGTTGTTCTGCATGAATAGGGAACATGCCCTAACATACAGTAGGATCCCTTTATCCATGGGATCAACATCCACTGATTCACTTATCCACGGTCTGAAAATATTTAAAATATTTTTTTAAAAATCCTAGAAAAATCTATTTCTAAAGATGAAATTACCCAAACTGATGGATAGAGGGAGGCAGAGACAATACTATATATAGTGTTCTCTAGAGAAATATATTTTCACATTATCATTACTAGAATTGGCTACTAGAGAGAGTGAGATGCCATGCTATGTATTCCGCCATGTACCTGGGTGCCATTCCGCCAGCACCTCCGGCCTGTTGTGACTCCTGGTTAATGCCAGGTTGGTTCACAATAAGATCCCCATCATCCACGTTATCGTGGATGAGTGGGCTGACCTGGCCTGTATCACTGAGACCTGGGTGGGTGCAGAGGGAGGGGCTTCCCTCTCCCTTCTGTGCCCCCCGGGTTTCAGGTCCAGTGGGCCGGCAGGTTGGAAGGTCAGGTGGGTGGGGTAGCCATCATTTACAGGGAATCCCTTTACATTAGCAGATATGCGGGGTTGAATGCCTTCATCTATTGGTGGGTCAGCAAGATAAGTTTGGTATTGTGCTGGTGTACCATGCTTCCCACAACCCAGCACAACCCTTTCCAGAGACCTCGGAGTTCATCTCGGCTGCCCTGTTGAGGTCCCCCCGCCTATTGGCGGTTGGGGACTTCAACGTGCATGCCGAGGAGGAACTCTCTGGAGCTGCTCTAGAATTCATGGAATCCATGACTTCCATGTATCTATCTCAGCATGTTGATTGCCCCACCCATACGGCAGGCCATACCATAGACCTGGTTTTTACCTCCATGTCGTCAGATTCTTGTCTGAGGGTTGGGGGTATTTCATCCCTACCTGTGTCATGGTTGGATCACCATCTGCTAAAATTTTCCCTATCAGACACTGCCCTGCCCCACAGGGAGTGTCAGTCCTTCATCTGGGCCCGTCCCCCTAGGCTCCTGGACCCAGCAAGGTTCATGGAGGCCTTTGGGGAGCTTTCTGGCGGTCTGGCAGAAAATCTGGTTGAAGCCCTGGTGGATAGGTGGTATGAGGGTGCCACTGGGGCAGTAGACCGGATCGCCCCCAAGCGCTTCCTGCATTGTGGAGCCCGTTCCTCGCCATGGTACATGGCTGAGTTGCGGGTGATGAAACAAGAATGCAGGAAGCTTGAGGACATTTGGAGGAAAGATCGGATGGCAGTGAGTAGGGCTGAACTCAAGCAGCTGACCAGCCGCTATGTTCACGTGATCAGGGATGCTAGAACAGCTTATGTCTTCCTGAGAATTGGTGAGGCCTCGAACCACCAGGCGGAGCTGTTCCGGGTGGTTCGAGACCTCTCCAATCCTGGTCAGCTGGGGCCTCCTCCTAGTGAGTTCACTAGTGAGCAATTTGCAGCCTATTTTAGATAAAAAATTGAGGCCATGCATTCCAATCTGCCCCCCCCTGGTTGCGCTAGTTCAGCCTCTGATGTCTCTAGGGCCTCACTTCCTCGGTCTTCCTGCCTGGTGGAGTTTGAGCCAGTGTTTCCAGCAGAGGCCTCTAGGGTTATGGCTTATTGCTGGCCAGCGGCTACCCATTTTGACCCTTGCCCAGCCTGGCTTTTCAAATCCGCCGGACGGAACATGCCGGAGTGGGTTTCTGCTATTGCCACAGCCTCCTTCAGGGAAGGAATTTTTCCTTCCCATTTGAAGGAGACTGTGGTGAAGCCCACCTTGAAAAAGCCTGGCATGGCGTCAGATGAGTTATCCAGCTACCGTCCGATCGCCATTGTTCTCTTCCTGGGCAAGGTTGTTGAGAGGGTGCCCGCCGTCTGGCTTCAGTCGTACCTGGAGGATAATTGTATCCTGGATCCCTTCCAGTCTGGGTTCAGGCCACTTCAGGGGACTGAGACTGCCCTGGTCGCTCTGCAGGATGACCTCCTCAGGGAGGCCGACAGGGGGTGTTCCTCCCTGTTGGTCCTCCTTGATCTGTCAGCTGCCTTTGATACCGTCGACCACGGTAACCTGCTGGACTGGCTTGCTGAGGCTGGAATTGGGGGCTCTGTTCTCTGCTGGCTCCGTTCCTTTCTCGGCGGCTGGTCTCAGCGGGTTCAGCTGGGGGACGATTTGTCGGCTCCTTGGACACTCCCTTTTGGGGTGCCCCAGGGGTCGGCAATCTCACCCACGCTGTTCAATGTTTACATGAGGCTGCTGGAGGAGATCATCAGGAGATTTGGAGTTTGCTGCCATCAGTACACTGATGACACACAACTCTATCTCTCCTTTTCTTCTTCTGCAGAGGAGGCAGTTCGCTCCCTCAACCTGTGCCTGTAGGCGGTCCTGGAATAGACCAGGACTAACCGGCTTAAGCTGAACCCGGAGAAGACAGAGGCTCTGTTCTTCGGGGTGCCCTTGTATGGGTACAATGGCCCCCTCTCTAGACTGGGGGGGTTCCCTCCAGCCTACGGACAGGGCCAGGAATCTGGCTGTGGTCCTGGATTCAGCCCTCTCCCTGGAAACACAGGTGACGGTGGTCTCCAGGGCCGCTTTTATCCATCTCTGCAGGATCACCCAGATGCACCAGTACCTTGATGAGTCCTCCCTGAGGACAGTTGTGCAGGCTCTCGTTATATCAAGGATCGACTACTGCAATGCCCTCTACATGGGGTTGCCCTTGACCCTTGTCCGGAGGCTCCAGCAGGTGCAGAATGTGGCGGCTAAGCTGCTGGTGGGTGTTCATAGATCCGAGCACATCACCCTAGTTCTGGACCACCTGCATTGGCTACCTGTTGTCCTCCAGATAAGGTTCAAGGTCCTGGTTTTGATTTTCAAAACCCTCCACAGCCTGGGGCCAGAGTACCTGTTGGAGCATATCTCCCAGAGGTCAACTGGGGTCAGGCCCATGAGAATGACACAGGCGTGATCACTTAGGGTGGCCACACCCAGGCAGGTGCGGAAATCGCTCATGCATAACCGCACCTTCTCTGGGGTGGGCCCCACGCTGTGGAACCATCTTCCCAGTGAGCTGCACCTTGCAGAGTCCCTGCCCGCCTTTAAAAATGCCCTGAAAACCTACCTTTTCAAAGAGGCATATGGCGACCTTTTTACTTTTTTTTTTTTTTTTGGCTGCCTGCGCCATCTTTCATGGAGGGTTTTGTCCCCCTTATTTTATTAGCACTTTTCCTCTTTTTGTATTTTTGTTGCCTTGTTCTAATTGTAAACTGCCCAGAGTTCCTCTCGGAAGATGGGTGGTCTAGAAATATAACAAACAAATAAATAAATAAATAAATAGTGTTTGCTACTAAATTAGTGTTCACTAGAGATAGTCACGAAATGAAAAATGAAACATTGTTTCATCATTTCATTGCATAATGAATCATTTTGTTACAAAATGAAACAAAAGACGGCATTTTGTCAAGAAATGAAATGAAATACCATTTTTTATTTCAGATATGAAATGATTCATCATACTGGTGAGAGGCTTATTTCTTGATCCAGGTGTCTTGAGAACAGGAGGTTTATTTTTAAACTGATTGTTTTCCTCCCTTCTCTCCACAGACCAATCAGCTGTTGATGAGCTAGCTTATCTCCAATCTCAATCTGCAGAACAGCCAGTCAGAACTCACAGCTCTGCTGCCTGTCTCTGGGCTGCATTAGGATGGCCATTTTAGGTTCACAAGGCTGATTGGATCATGTCTTCCTTTCCCTTCCTTTCCTTTCCCTTCCCTTCCCTTCTTTCCCTGTGCTGTGTCTGCAAGTTGATTTAAACTGATTTGTTTTCCTGATTAGGTAGGAGGTTTATTTTGATGTTTTCTGCACCAATCAGCAGTTGAGCTTATTTCTTTGATCTTGATCTGAGGTGCAGCTAGCCAATGGGTTTCCTGTGGAGTGGGAGCTATGCTTGTTTACAGAGGGTTCTTGTCTGAAAGCAAATTGATTGGATGATTTAAGGAGGTCTTTGATTTAAAGCTATTTAAACTCAGGCACTGGGCTCCTTGTTAAATAAAAAAGGAAAGCTCCCCATTATTTATAGGCTTACAAATCATTTAGTTTCATTTTATTTGATGATGAAAATCCTTTTTAAAAATTCATTATTACCAAAAAATGAAAAACAACAACAACAAATGAATTGCTCTATTTCCATTTTGTGCCCATTTCTAGTATTCACCGTAATATGGATTTTTCGGCCTCTGCTTTGGGGACTGGAATGAATCCCCAATGGTTATCCTACTATATATCTTAAGTATTTCATTCAGCTGCATACTGCACATGAAGTATGGAATTGTTTCTCCTTCAGCTTTTCTTCTGATCAGGAAACCTTTAAATTGCAAGGAAACTGAGGAACAGCTGGACAACCACTGATCTAAATTAACAGACTGTGTCAATGGGATTGAATGAGTACGTTTGTGAATATGAGTATTCATGAATACGTTCTTCTATAAGGAATGCTGGATGGGGGAACATTATTGGAATAACACATAGAAAAACAGAGCCAGTACAGCCATAGAAGTCTCTTGAGCGTACACAGGGAGGAATCATGGGGCATAGGATAGTGACTTGTCAGTAGCCTTTTTCTGTTCCTGAGTTTTGTTCCTGCCATATTTGTGTAAACTCTGCTTTGGACTCTGTGTGGCATGGAGAAGTCTCACCTAAACATGTGTACAGTCCAAGCCCCAACCTGCATAAGCATGCCATGTAGTCACTAAATGATGTGTGGAAACCATGGGAAGATCATATCTTTGTCAGAGACTAAGAAGGGCAAAATACTTTGACTATAGAAAGCCTGTCATATACATCCTCTTGTTCCCTACTCAGTGGGTCTACTCTTAATGCTGAAAGTTCCCCTGTTCACACATCTTCTTCCACCCCAACCTTGTCTGTTTTCTCTTCTTTTCAGACAAAAAATGCCCTATGAAGCCTTTTCTCACATACACATAACCTTAGTGGTACATTTCCTTCTGTCTGTCTTTTCCTGCTTGATAATCTTGGAGGAAACCCTGTAATCCCCTGAAAGGAATGTACAGTAGATTTTCTGTGCCTTCTCATATCTGGAAGTGAGTTCTCCAGTCACTCCAGTCCACCAATTAGTTCTCCCTCTGAGTCAAGTATCTTTGCTTTCTGGGATATTAAGAAAACAAGGTGGATACGGGGGGTGAGTACCAAATAATTTAAATATACTCTTATGAGGGAATGATGGATTATGAATGAACTAAAGAAATAAACATTGTGGGCCACATGATGATGATGATGATGTGTCATCAAGTCAATTCTAACTTTGGGTGACACTTTTCAGGGTTTTCCAGAAAGCTAGTAATCAGAAGTACTTGACCATTTGTCTTCTATGGTCATTTTGGGGATTGTGCAGCTTGCCCAAGGCCACACAGACTGGCTCTTCTCACAGGTAGAGATGGGCACGGCCAGGGAAAATGACGTTTTCGAGTTGTCGTGTGTTGGAGCCGGCCCGTTTCGGCTTGTTTCCGTTTTTTGCAAAATTTTTGAAAAATTTGTCGTTTCGTTTGTCGTTTTTTCGTCTATCATTAGTACTGGTTTAGGGGGGGCAGCGGGCTCCTGGAGGCACCTCTCTGGGGTGGGTGCCTCCTCTGGCCCTCTACAAAATGGCATGCATAGCCAATTGGATATGCATACCAAGTGGCAGTGGCAGAGGCACCTCTCTTTTTGGGTGCCTCTGACTCACAGCATACTGCTGGTATAGTGCAGTCACAGTGCACAGGGGAAGGCTCCCTCTGGGCGCTCTGTGGTCCACTAAGAAGGGAACTGTACTTGCGTGTGTAGTGCAATGCGAGTACAGATTTGGCTTAGGGTTAGGGTTAGCGCAAGGGCTAGGCTTAGGGTTATTACGGGTAAGGTTAGGGTGAGTTAGTGGGGTGCACCTCTGGGTGCCTCTCTGACCCACTAAGAAGGACAGTGTACTGGCGTATGGGTTAGGGTTAGGGTTCGGGTTCGGGTTCGGGCTAGGATTAGTGGGGTTTTTATGCCCGACTGGCACATCCCAGAAGTCTCGGTCAAAACCTGGTCAAGTGGCCATGCAATTGGTAGAATGGCTCCAAAAATTTGCATGGTCCACTCCCATGGCCAGCCCATCATTGCGCAGGTGTAAAAAAAAAAAATAAAAATAAAATAAAATAAAATCAATGGAGACGTTTTGTTGCAAGAAAAACCCACAGCTGCTACTGTAAAAATTCAGGCAGTTTTAAAATAGCTATTTTCGCATATTTCTGTGGTTCTTTGTTGTGTTTTTGGACCACGATTTCAAAATAAATATTGCGGTCATGCCATTTTGGATCCCCCGCCCGCACCGCATGGCATGGCGAGTTGGTGAGACGACGAGGATGCCCCCCACCAGAGCAGCCCAGGACAGGAGAGGGGGGAGGCCGGGGACCCCCCCCAGAAACCACCCCTCTGGTAGGTGCCCTCACTCAGGCAGGCATATTTTCGCCTGCTCTTTTGGCCGGGAATCTGGTATTTTTTTAATTTTTAAAACATTTTTTCTGTGCCGCCACTTGGCGAGTTGGCGTCGAGACAACGAGGATGCGCAGCCCAGGAGAGGAGGGGGGAGGCAGGGGACCCCCCCCCAGAAAACACCCCTCTGGTAGGTGCCCTCACTCAGGCAGGCATATTTTCGCCTGCTTTTTTGGCCGGGAATCGGGGTTTTTTTATTTTTAAAACTTTTTTTCTGTGCCGCTTGGCATCTTGCGATCGCGGCGATGCCAGGAACGACCACAACAAATCAGACCCAATTTTTCTTTAGTCGGTTCGAGTTCGAGTTCTGGCGAAGTAATTGTCGTTCATTCCGTTACGTAACGGAAACGAGGAACGGAAACGGAAACAAGGATTTCGCCGAGTCGTGCCCATGTCTACTCACAGGAGTCATAGTAGAGAATCAAACTTCCAGTCTCTGGGCCTGTAGCCAAATGCCGCAACCACTGAACTATCCATCCCAGATTGTCTTATTTACTAAAACAGTAGTAGCATTGGAAAGTCCTGTGTTATTTTCTATCATCCTTAATTTGAATTCCAAATACTTTGTCATTTAAATGATTGAATATAAAAGCTTAGGCAGATGAGAATATGTACACTTATCCTGCTTCATTGCACTGCACTTAAGAAGGGTTAGATTTTCAGGCTAGGAATTCAAAAGAAAATAGCTGGAGAGAAAGAAAACAATATTGTTAATGTACTGAACTGTTTATTTTGAGGTGTTGCAGCAATATTTTGTTTCATATATGCCTTCTGTGTGTATTACAAAATTTGAAAAGCAAGGACAGACCACAATGCAGATAGCACAAAGCTGGTCATCACATCTTGGTTTATCATTGTGATCAGCTACTTCTCTGTGTGTAATTCAATAAAAGGTTTCAACAACAGAACCGGTTTTGCTTTATTTGAAACTTTCTGCATTAAAGCTTGAATTGGCAATTGTGTCTTTCTATATTATCAAAATCATGCCATGTAAAATAGTGCATATGTTTGCTGTGCAGTAATACAAATTTGTGGTGATGATGATGATGCATGTAAGAGATTAGCTTAGGATCAGCATTTCAATAAACCATGGAGACAGAATGTCTTGACAACCATACCAAGTATACTTTTGGATACAAACACTCCAATCCAAAATTAAAAGCTAGTGACTAGATTCCAAAACAAAATATCCTAGTCAGGAAATAGGTCCTTGAAAGAAAAATAAATTCCAAGTACATGAGTTGAAAGTGGAATTGTTAACAGCTTAACCTTGGCGAGGAGGCTAAAGGCTGTCATGGAGCATCTAAATAAGGCTGGCCATACGATGAATAATTTAATAGTATTTAGCATACTATAACATAACAATTAAAAGACATGGTCAAGTTCATGAACTTCTTGAAGCTTTAAAAATGTTATTCACCCCCTAAAAATATGCTTAAAAGCTTAGTAAGGATTTTCTTGTCTTAGGACTGCACCTCTAAGCACACCTGTCTGAAGTGATGCAATATGACTTAAGTTGGAGACATGCCTTGAACACCCATACATAGGATTGTCTATCCTGTATGTTCCTGTTACATGTTACCAGCATCTCTGCCTGAATTGTGCTTCTATCTTAAAAAAAAAAAACATTTATAAGATAGCCAGCATGGAACCAAGCATCACATGCAACCACCCTTGGTCACTTTTGTACCCCAAATTGCCCCATATCACCCACCACACCTGATTTTTTTAAATCCTGATTTTCTTTCTTTTTTTTTTCAAAGTCATTTGGGGAAAAGGAAAACTTGTCAAACATTCATCCAAAAGGCATGAAGGCAATTTTGCCATGTTCAAGCAGATTTAGGATTGGAACCACAGGGTTCCCCATATTAAAACATTCAAATGAATTTCTTGGGGGGGGGGGGGTCCCTAGAGATTATGAGCAGCTTTTATGTTGTTTTCTGAAACTTTCTTTTAAAGTTAAATCTACATTTTCAGCTAGCAAAAAACAAAAAACACCACTGTGACAATCTCCACAGCATCTAACTACTGCATTAATTTAAATATGCAAATTAGTCCTTTGGCCATGCCCCTCATTTAGCTCTGTCCCCTAGAAAGTACTGTCTTTAGGTTATTGGCAAATTTGAAAAATGCTCCCTGGCCCCACTAAAATTGCCCACCTTTGCTGCATTAAAAACACAGTTTGAGATCTATGACACTAATCCAGTGCAAGGGGTTGGATCTGCTGGCAAGATTCAGCAGGTGGATCTCCTGCTTAATCAAATCTTATGTGCAATGTGTAGGGAAGGAGATATCTGACATTTCACTAGGCATCAAATTAATTTTCATTTCTCTAACACATATGCAAATCAGAATGTGTTTTTCAAATTTAACTCTGCTCCAAATTTGCCAAGGCAACTGAAATACAAAAATATTTTCAATAGGGGAAATTATAGACAAAAATCAATACATTACAATCATTAGCATGCATAAAGAAAGCACCAGGACAAAATGACTCAGAAGTGGAACTGGGGAAAACTTGAGGCTGGCCCCACTATCCCCCTGAACCCACTGATCTTGCTCAATTTCACAACTACTAGGGAAGAACCTGATCTCAAACCTGCAATAGGTGATAGATCCATGGGAGGGATGGACACCATACAAAAAAATGAAATGGTGTTTCATCATTTCATTAGCTAATGAAATAAAATGAAATGAAGTCAAACAGGGAAAGCAGCATTTCATTACAAATGAATAGAAAAAACATTTTTCCTCTGGAATGAAATGATTCATTCTAGAGGGAATGGCAAGGGAACTTTCTCAAGCTTTCACCCGAAAGCCCCCAAAATTTGGAAATATTTTGGGGTCAGGGAGCTGAGTTATGAAGCTCCAAAAGGGGTGCCCCTAGGGGAAAAAACTTCTACTTGGAATCAGCGATTGGGCCAGTGATAGTGCTGCTGCTGCTTTTCATATGATTCCAATTAGAAGTGTTTTCCTAGGGACATCCCCTTTGGAGCTTCATAACTCAGCCCCCTTCTCCCCAAATCTTTCCAAATTTCACTTTCTGAAGGTACTCCTGCTACTTTGGTGCCCCAAGGCAAGTAATTTTTGAGTGCATATTTTAAAAATATTATGCACTCAAAATTATTTTAAAAATATGAAATCAATATTTACTTACTTTAGGGATCCAAAACAGCAGGGGTACCTTCCTGAAGCAATTTTAGGTAAACTCCTTAAATGTGAAAGATTTCGGGGTAAGGAGACTTAGTTATGAAGCAATAAAGGAGCTGGGGGTTATTAATTGGCAAAGTGTGCTCTGCTTGAATTTATCTCTGCCTCCTTCCTTCTCCTGTGCTCCCCCTCCTCCCAGGGTGGTTTTCTGGACAGGGAGGGTTGTGGGGAGTGGGGTATGGCTCCACTGCCTACAACACTCCCTGTCCAAAACATCCCACTGGGATAAGGGGGTGCCAGGGGAGAAAGGAGCAGTCAGGAAGGGACTTTACTTCTGCCTGGCTGCTCCTTTCCTTCCTCCCAGCTGGGATTGAGCTGTCAAAATCAGCTGGGAGGCAGTAGGGAACAGGTTCTTGAATCCCCTACTGCACCAACTAGTGCTCTGGTGCCATGGGAGATTCATTTTGTTTTGTTTTGTTTTATAAGTAATATTTTTTTTGAAAAAAAATGTTTCTTACTATTAGAGATGGACACAAAATGAACTTTTAATTTGTTTCATTATTTGTTATTTGTTTCATTAGGTAAAGAAACAAATAATGAACCAACCCATCAAAGAAAAACAAAATGAAACAAAACAGAAATTTCCGTTTTGTTTGCTTTGCTTTTCATTACCTCCCTCCTACCTTGTCACTGCTGTTGGAACTCCTGGAACTCTGGTAATCCCTGTGGGCCGGGACGGGAGGGAAAGCCCCACATCGGGAACTTTTAGAAATTAAAAATAAAATAAAAATAAAAAATAAAAAGTCACTCTGGCCTATGGGCCAGCCAGTCCAGCCCGTGGCCAGCCAGTTCAGCCAGCCAGGAGGAAATAAAATAATAAAAAACCAGGCACTGGGAAGCTAGCCGGCTGGGGACTTTTTAAATTAAAATAAATTTTTTATATTTTTTAAAGTGCCAACCTGGCTCCTGGAGGTGTGTGGTCAGTGCTAAAAATAAGGGAAAAAATTAAAAATAAAAAGGCGGTGACCCAGCCCCTGGGTTGGCGCTGGGGGGAAATCAGGCTCGGGGAAGCCAGCCCTGCAGACCCAGGACTCTTAATTTTTTTTTTTCAAAAAGCACTGGGCCTCTGGTTGCCACCGCTGCCAGGATCACTGCCACCAACACTGAGATTGCCACTGCTGCCACCAGGATCGCCACCACCACCGCTATCAAGTAAGACAAACCAGTTCAGTTTGGTTCAGGTTCATACAGTTAAATTTGTACAAACTCGAACCGAACCAAACTGAGGGTGGGCCCAAATCAGAACCAACCGAACCACTGGTTTTCTGTTTCGTGCCCACCTCTACTTATGATACAAAACAAAATGCGAGAAGACAAAACAATATGAAACTAAACACAGTTTTCTCATTTCGTGCCCATCCCTAATCCATGGTTTTGAAGCTCTAACCGAAAGAATCTTCCTATGATTCTGTGTTTCATTTTAACCATTGGGGTTCTGCAAAAAAAAAAAAAAACAAAAAAAAGAATTTTCCCTAGCCTTAGGGATTTGTTGCCATACATGATACTGCTGGTGTAGTTCCAGTCATTGGATTAAGACCATGATTCCCAGCACCAAACACATTATGTTCACTGTCAACTTTGATTATACAGCCACCTGCCTGCTGCATAAATAGACATAAAACCCACACTGCACATGTTTCTGAATTATAGCCAAAAGAACTTGAGCTCCTTGTCTTTCTTGACCACCTGTTTAAGAAAAATTACACCGAGCATTCAAAATTCAAGAGTGTGTTAGAAACAGCACATTTCAGGAGTCTTGTTAAAATGTGTCCTTGCCTCTTAGGAACAGAGGAAGCTGCTTTATGCCAATATTGTGTTTCCAGACTAATAGATGCCTCTCTTCAGGTATCGTCCCAAACACTACATAGAGATGCTGTGGACTTGACCTGCAACCTTTGTCACTCATAACATGTACCCTTTCACTAAACTAGAGTCCCTAATGCACCATCTTTATTGATAGTTGATACAAACCACTCCAGTATTCCTGCCAAGAAAACTCCATGGTCATGGGGTCATGAAGAGTTGGTCACGACTGTAACAACACCACACACATAGACACAACATGCCTTCATTCATTAAAAGACTTACACATTTCTCCTTTTCAGCAGGTTTTCACACATTGCAGAGGTCTTCATGTTATTTCCATGCACCTGCTGTTCCACTATATTAAGAGAATTGTTGACTAATTATTCCTCCCTTTCTCTCTCCTTTTTGCATAGTTTCATTTAATGTTACTATTATATCAAACAAAATATAAGAAATAATCAAAAAACAAAAAATACACATACCTTAATACACCTAAAACAAACAAAAAATCTGTATCTGTATATAAAATTAACAGATCCACCAGCAGAGGCCTTTGAGAGAGATATTTCCACCAATGTTTGATTATGATCCCCCCGTAACCCTTCCAAAATAGCATTATCTCTTATTTGGGCAGCTATTGTTCACCTTTCATTATTACAAAGTTCAGAAAATCTTACATATTTCATCACTTATTTTCTTTAACAATCTCTTTTAAAATTTTATATCCCATGTTAATTTACCACTAACTGCTATATCCCAAACTTCATTGTACCATTTAGTTAATTGTACCATTTAGTTAACCACATGCTTCAGTTTCCAATTTCTCACAATCATTAATCTAACTGCAGTGATCATATACACAATGAACTCTATTTTGCCCATTTGTTCTGTCTTTCTTTGAAAAAAGACAAAAATACAATTATTGGAAGAAAAGTTTCTTGTTATTTATATATTTTCTCCCGTTTCTTTAAATACTAATTCCCAAAATTTCAATATGACTTCACACTCTCACCATATAGGGAAATGAGTATCTACATCTTCTCCACATCTCCAACAAATCTTAAAATATCTGAAATTGAGAACAATTCATTTCACATCTGTCATAAGAACATAAGAAGAGTCATGCTGGATCAGGCCAACGGCCCATCTAGTCCAGCTTCCTGTATCTCACAGTGGCCCCACCAGATGCGTTTGGGAGCGCATGAGACTAGATATCTGTCTCCTGATACTACTACCCTGCATCTGGCCCTTGAAGTACCCTGGTTTTAAGCCTGGAGATTACACATCTCCATCATGGTTTGTAACCTGTGATGGAGTTTTCCACCAGGAGTCTGTCCAATCCCCTTTTGAAGGCATCCAGGCCAGATGCCATCACCACATCCTGTGGCAGGGAGTTCCATAGACTAACAACACGCTGGGTGAAAAAATATTTTCTTTTGTCAGTTCTTACTCTCCCAGCCCTCAATTTGAGTGTATGTCCCCTAGTTCTGGTATTTTGGGAGAGGGAGAAGAGCTTCCCTCTATCCACTTTACTCATGCCCTGCATTACTTTGTATGTCTCAATCATATCCCCCCTTCTGGCACCTTTTTTCCAGACTAAAGAGGCCCAAATGTTTTAGCCTTTCCTCATAAGGGAGGTGCCCCAGCCCAGTAATCATTTTAGTTGCTCTCTTCTGCACCTTTTCTAGTTCCACTATGTCTTTCTTGAGATGCGGTGACCAGAATTGTACACAATACTCCAGGTGCGGCTTGTATACCATATCTTCAAATACCACATCTTCATATCATATCTGAAAGATATCGATTTTAAATTTTTCTGTTTCCATATGGTCATCCATATGCCAGTATTTATTTCTTTAACCAAATTTATTTCTCATATTGTTTTAAAAATTTATTGATAATATCCCTAACAATTATTTATAGAATTTAGTCCCCATGTTTCATCTATTTATCCTTTTCTTTCAATCTTTGAATTATACTTTCCTCAAATTTCATCACCTCTGGCATCTACCATTTTGCTTTTCCCATTATTTTGTCCAATGATCATTCTAAACCATATGAATTCATTTTATCTTTTCACCTTCTAATGTTTTCTATTTTTGTTATTTATAAGTAATTTGAAAAAAAACACAGTCTTTTAGTCTATACATTTGTTCCCTTTTCAGTAAATTCTGAAAACACCTTTCAGATTTTCCAGAAACATCTCTAATTGTTTGTCCATTTTAATTCCAAATTCACAAATATATTTTAAATGGGATTGTCTAGTTCTTTAACACAAATTTTATTATTTCTTTAGAAAATAATACTCTCTACATTACTCTTTAATTCTTGCATTTCCAAGTTAATTTATATCAAAGTGCCTGAGGAACATACAATATCAAAAATGAATCTTAGTTTATTAGCCAAGTGATACATTTAAATATTATGAAGGTCCACCTCACCTTCTTTTGAGGTTTATAACATATTTTAAAAATTATGCTAATCCCCCTTTCTAAAAAGAAAGAAAACAAGAAATAGAGAGATTTTTATTTCTAACATACATATTCTAATCTCAATACACTAAGTAAAAAAGGAAAGGAACGTTCTTTCTTTAAAGGAAAACACAATTTGGCATTTAAGAGTTACTCTTATATAAGTTTGTCCTGCAGTAAACTCCTTGATTAAGTCCAGAACATCACAATTCATTCCTGTATTTTTCATTGTTAGTAAAAAATAAAGCTGAATGCTATTTCCCCTAAAGAAATCAGAGTCTTATGAAACATAAAAGGATGAGATGAGACATATCTGCAGTGTTTCTTGCCCAGTCATCAAAGTAGCTGGAAGAACAATACTTTTATTGAAGTCACTGTGATTCCTACTGGTTGAGATTACATGAAGATCAGTGTGCAAGAGACTTGTAATATAAAGTTTTCTACCAACACAGAGGTAGACATGTTTACTAGTGAAGGGCTGCACAGCTGGTTGGCTTTTTCTAGTGTTTAATGGGGAATAGAGATGCTATGAATATCTGTGACTTCCTGGTCTCAAAGCAAAAGCAATATATTCACTATTCCAGATAAAAATGTCAAGGGAGCATCAGGTTTATGAATGTATCACTGAACCCACAAGCAATCATGCAAACAAAACAAAACAATCATGTATGCTATTTTTTTAAAAAAAATGAATGTATTTTATTTCTACACTATTTTCTACCAGAGTTCAAAATGTGAACCTTGATTCTCTCTCCAACCCGCCCCAGTTTTTTTTTCTTTATGATAACCACATAGGGCCTTTGTGTTAGGTTCATAAACCAACCTACTGTCACCTTCCACAGGAAGTGGGAATTAAAAACTGGCTTTTCTCTCTCCCAGTCCAAATTTCTAAGAAATACTCTGATAGTGAAACATGAGAGGCAAAACAGTAAATTTTCTTGATTCTTTCTAATATTCTTTTGCTTGCTGTTGGTAGGTTTTTAAATATTGTGTATTTATAATTTAAGATGCCTTGGATCCTTTTTGACTAGGAAAGTAGAATAAAATATTTTAGATATTTATACAAAAATAAATAAAACAATAGCCTTTTAAAAAGTGTGGAGCAACAATGAGTTTTTTCCAAATTCTTTTTCATTCCCCTTTCAGTGGATCTACAGAAGTCCTTAAGGCAATATGCAGTCACTCAAAACACACTGGCATGACTCAAGTCAAACCTCCCGGAGTCTGCCTGGCTTACCACCTAGAAGGACCTCAGATAACAGCACCTCCTCTCAATCATGCCAACATTGGGCCATTTTTTATTCTTTGATTTTAGAAATGTTTGATGAGATGGCATACTGCTACAAAGGAACCCCAAAAGAATTCTGGGCAATGATTGGAAGGAAATTCTGGTAAGAAAGATTGCATAGTGATTGAGTTCATGGCATCATTACTATTTTTTTCTTTTGTAGAACAGCATATTGAAAAGACGTAGTGATGACTATAATTACAGAGAGGAGGAAAGACGAACCAGGCAACACTGTGCTAAGTGTCACTTTCTTTCTTTCCAAGCTGAAAGTGTGGGAATGGTCTTGAACAAAAGCATTGTTCTTACTGTCTGGTAACCAAGTAGTTGATAGGGAGTAAACACACTAATTCTCATATCTACATGCCAGCTTACCAAGTAGAAGGTAAGGGGCTGCTCTTTAGTGACAAAGAAGACACCAGGGAGGAGAGAGGGAGCAGCTTGGAAAGGAATATTTTCTTCCCTAAGGCTGTTGAAGATCTGGCATCTTCTTTGCTTTGAAAGGGAGAAAATGTTCTCTTTTCCATTTATTAGCAAACATTATTCAAAACTCAGTATTCATATTTATGGAAGGGGGGGAACTTAGATATGGGTGATTTTTTCTTTGCTAGTTACCTGGAAATCTAAAGTGGATGGAGTTGGTAGTGCTAGTACAGATGGTAGTGCTAGTATATGTCACATGTCACATCTCAAATGTCATATATCCAAATCCAATCAGCATGTTCCATTGAGTCGCAATCCTGACTTTCTCTGTACTGAGAAGTATGTTCCAAAATCTTCCATATAACAGACCAATGAGCAGACCCAATGGCTACATATCTGGTAGTTTCCACTGCTCATACGGTGGTTCTTTTGACTGTGACAGTACAAAGTTCCAGTCCTTCATTTGCGCAGATTCCCACTGTGAAGAAGAACCTATCAATGTGGCCATATATTACTTGATTCACACAATTGTCCTGCCTGAGTCATGTTGGAGGAGGTTTGTTTTCTTAAGAGCACACGAACTGAGCCATGATGAGCAAGAATTTCCTTGATTGTAGCAGCATTTCCCCCCTACTGTTGCAATCACAAAATATTGTTAGCTATTATGTCCATTAGACTGCTCTTTTTTTGATACCAGCTACTTGCATACAACAATCTGTCTCCCTGAAGGCCCATTTTGAAAGAGAAGAATGGGCAAGGTTACCATAAGGAGTTAAGACAAGCAGCAGTGAAGCAGTTTAGAATTTTCTTCAGAGAAGCCAAGAACTTTATTTGAATTATGAACATCTTGCCTTGCAGGGAATGATTGGGGCAGGGATATAACAGTTACATCATCCTTTGGCTGATATCATCCTGCAATATGGTAATTAGACATGGGCA
>JAHTLZ010000348.1:3090984-3115512 GCA_023846285.1 Phrynocephalus versicolor
CACCCCACTAACTCACCCTAACCTTACCCATAACCCTAAGCCTAGCCCTTGTGCTAACCCTAACCCTAAGCCAAATCTGTACTCGCATTGCACTACACACGTAAGTACAGTTCCCTTCTTAGTGGACCACAGAGTGCCCAGAGGGAGCCTTCCCCACCGCAGTGTGCACTGTGACTGCACTATACCAGCAGTATGCTGTGAGTCAGAGGCACCCAAAAGAGAGGTGCCTCTGCCACTGCAACTTGGTATGCATATCCAATTGGCTATGCATGCCATTTTGTAGAGGGCCAGAGGAGGCACCCACCCCAGAGAGGTGCCTCCAGGAGCCCGCTTTCCCTTCATAGCAGGCCAGAGGAGGCACCCACCCCAGAGAGGTGCCTCCAGGAGCGCGCTACCCCCCCAAAACCAGTACTAACGACAGATGAAAAAACGACAAACAAAACGACAAATTTTTGAAAAATTTCGCAAAAAATGGAAACAAGCCGAAACGGGCCGGCTCCGACACACGACAACTCAAAAACATCATTTTCCCTGGTCGTGCCCATCTCTAATGGTAATATTGATCATGATATGAAGTATTATTAATTCAAATTATTCTTTATATATTTCTTACTAGCAGGGTGTGGTGATTTGTTGGAAGCAAGGGGATGTGCAGCCATAGTTGTAATTGCTTCTAGAGAGCAGTAGGGATTTCCTGCAAAGGTGCCTCTTTATGTTACCTTGTCTACTGCTTCTACACTTCTAGGTTGCTCTTATGCCTCATCTCATGTCCTTCAGCAAACCTCTTCCTCTTCCTCTTCCTAGAAATAAAGTGTAGTTTGGTTAAATAAAAAAGTTTCATCAAATAAATGCAGTCCCCCACTTCTGTTATCAAGCAACAAGGTGGTAGCAAAACCTCCCCAGACTCTCCTCTATAAGCTCATTATATTTGGTGAATGTGGTTTCTGGATATCTGGAGGCCCTCAGGGAAGTGCCCCCCGACACCTAGAGATACCAAATGGCATAAATGTATCTCCCAGCAATCTTCTATGATCCTTCCAAGTTTGGTGAATATTGTGTTTTAGATATCCGAGTTACACACCCACAAAGTGGGTTTCTGAGGAAAGTGCCCCTTAGTATCTTGCATGGGAAAACCCAATCTTTACCAAACTTTGATGGATTATAGAAAAGCGTCAGGGGAAGCTGCCCTACAATGCAGTTGTCTCTAGATGCTTTGGGGACCATTTTAAGCCTAAACAAATCAACAAATTAAAAAAAAATCATCAATTCATGTTCATCAGGATTGCTGATAAATATGAATTGATGAATTAGCAGCTTTGAATAAATTTTGCAATTCATTTTTAATTTTGTACCATCTCTAAGAGGAATGTTCAAGTTGGGGAGCCCTAATATTATATAACATCTGTCGCCATTGTATAGCAATTAGAGATGGGCATGAACTGAAAAAATGGCAATTCGTTTTGGTTCGTTTCATTTTAGGCCTTGGTTTGGTTCGTTTTCTTTTTAACAAAATTTTGTTTGAAAATTTTGTTTCATTGGTTCCTTGATTAATTATTCATTTTTTCCTGCTTTGCACAATTTAATCCATTTGACAGTGTGCGGGTGGGCCAAAAACATTTAAAAAATAAAAGAACAGACAACTGCACAAACTGGACTGACAGCATCCTCATCCTCATCATCCACATCCACATCCACATCCACATCATCATCATCATCATCATCAGTCATCAACATATCATTCTTACTGGCGGTGGCGGCGGCAGCAGCCGCGGGGCGATCCTGGCGCCTCTTCTCCCCCAAGTGCCGACTGTGCGGCCCCTGGGGCCGGGTCAGCCCTGGTTTTAATTCATATATATATATACACACACATTCATTTTAGGGCACCAACCCGGCCACCCCTGGGGCTGAGTCGGCACTCCTTTTATTTATTTGTTTATTTTTTTAAAAAATGCTCCTTTTTATTTTTATTTTTTTTAAAACTTTATTTTATTGTATTTTTTAAATTGCTGACCATGTGGCCCATGCAACTGCTGTAGCACAGGCTGGTTGGTTTTTTTCTTTCCTTTTGCCGGCCGCAGGCCAGTTCCAGTGCTCATGCGCCGGTACCGGGCCCGCATGCCAGGTGGGGTTTATTTTATTTTATTTTATTTTTAAGCACCGACTGTGTGGCCCCTGGGGATGGGTCAGTGGTGGCTTACATATATATATAATTTTAGAGTGCCAACCTGGCCACCCCTAAGGCCGGGTTGGCGCTCCTTTTTTTAAAAAAAATATTTTTTTTTCAAGCACTGACTACACGACCCCTGGAGCTGGGTCAGCACTGATTTTATTTTAATATTTCCCCCTTAATTTTAGGGGCCAACACAGCCACCAGGGGGCCGGGTTGGCACTCCTTTTTATTTTATATTTATTTTATTTTTTTACTGCCGACCACATGGCCCACGCTACAGTTGTAGCGTAGGCTGGTGGGCTTTTTTTTTTTCGTTGGCCCTCCCTGCAGCCAGGAAGACTGGATCTCTGGAAGGACCAGCTCCAGGTAGGAGACATCTCCGGCACCGCTATTAATGAAACAAAACAAAACAAACCATTTTTATTTGGTTCTGTTCGTTTCATTCTAAATCCACTCTGGGGTTCATTATTTGTTTTGTTATGTAATGAAACAAATAACGAATAACAAAACAAACTAAAAGTTCATTTCGTGCCCATCTCTAATAGCAATAATTGCTGGCAGCTTTCAATGTTGTTTCACCTCTAAAAATGAATGGTAGAACCCGTTTGCTTTGTTCTTCTTTTTGACAATCATTTTATTATGCCTTGTAATACTGATGCAGCATTCCTACTTGTCAATTCTGCCACCCTTTCAAAGATGAAGGTGTTTACCTGTACGTTCTATCTAAGCAGACAATGTACAATAGCAAATGCAACAAGAAAACAATTCCTTTTTAGCCTTCATCCCTAGGATAAGTAAGCTTTTGTTGGGACTCTTCTGATCTTAGTATACATTTCCCAAGGGAAACCTTTGAGCAGCAGGAGGGCAGGGCAGGGCAAGGCAGATTTTTGATGAACAGTACGCCTTGTAGTGTGCAGAATGTTTCCCTTAGAGAGACAGGGTCAGCAGATGGAAAGAAAAAAGAGTGCTAGGCTTTTCCCAAAATTCTTGTCCTTTAAAAATTACAAGTTCATGGGACAGGTTGGAATTTGACAGGTCTTGTCCTGGCCCAGAAATATAAACATTAAAGCTGAGCTTCAGATCTTGTAGAATTCAGATTTTTATTTGAAGTTTTCTTCTGTTATTAACCTCAAAATGATAAGACACAAAAATTGTGAGTCTTGCACAGTAGCTGAGGAAGGCTGCTTATCCATATAAGCTTACTTTAAAATGTAGCTTTTACTATTTAAGATGCCACAATATTTTGTCGTCTTTGTTTTTTCTTTTCTTTTGGTTTCGCCTGATATGCTGGCATAGACTCTTTAAAAATCATCAGGAGGTGTGACACAGCTCTCTAGTTATGTGACATATCCACTTAATTATCATCTCACAATTACATACATTTGATAATTGTTGACACAAGTTGAGTACACTGAATGGGACCTCATGACATGGTGGCTAAAATGCAGTACTGCAGTCAAAGCTTCTACTCACAACCTGAGTGCAACCTCAGTGGACTCAGGTAGCCAGCTCAAGGATGACTCTACCTTGCATACTTCCAAAGTTGGTGAATTGAGTTTCTATCTTGCTGGAGGAGAACAATGTGAAACCTGCAAAATTAAATGTTAAACCACCCAGAAAATTCTTTATAAGTGCTCTGAGATGCCATATGAGCCAAACACCTTGCTTTGCTTTGAATTAAAGAACAAAGAGAACCCAACACAAAATAACTATGTAAACAGTGATGCATATCTTCGCCCTCCCACAGCAAAATGTGTGCGAGACAACAATGTATGCGAGAGACAAGTATGCGAGACAACAGTGTTGGGTTTAAGGCCTGGGGCACACTTTATTAACAGTTTCAACAAGTAGAACTGCCATAACTCCAACAGGGGCCTGCACGAGTGCAGATTCAAGCTGGAGCCCAGGATCTCCCGGGACCCCTCCAGCTGGCACTTTTGGGACAGGGCAAGCTGGGCTGGAACATTCCATTACCCCTCCCCAGGACCACCAGCCACACCATTTGTGGCTTATGGCCCAGGGAGGCCTCCAAGTGCATCCTTCCCCCAACACTGTAATCTCCTGATCTGCAGCATCCAGAGGTTGGATGGGCCCCAGAGGACCACAGAATTTCTCTCATCAAGTGCCTTACCTTAATCTACACTATCTCCCGTGTGGCCCGAGCAAGGCTCCCTATTAGCCCAACTGCCTGGTACCAGTGTGGGATAGGCGAAAAAGCCCATCCCCAATGGCCAATCACAGGGGCGGGTCAAAAATTTCTATCAAGCCCCAAATCAGCGACCAGACGAACTCGCACTAGTACAAGCTGATGAGTCACAATGGGAATGAAAAACATAGAATTATAAAACTGGACAGGTTCCGGGCTCCCCAAGGCCACCGATGATTGCCTCACACGATCATAAGCAGAACGCAAGACACCCAATCCAAAAAGACCATTCCATTCTGGAGATATTAGAAAAAACACCCCTGTGGCTTCCTTCACAGCCAGGAGGCTCTGCTGTTGGGAATCCAAAGCAAGCAAGCAGGAAATGTTTGTGAAAAGGGACCATCCTCCCTGTAAAGCCTCTGGAAAGTCACTTTTTCATTCTCCCCACAGTATGACCAGGTCTCTAACAATTCGGATTGGGTTAACCCTTATCTGGCCAGACAAATATTCATTTTCCAGACATTTAAAACAGCCAGTCACATGTCCTAGGTATAACTCGCTTTGGGTCACAGTCTGCATCTTCTGTGTTCATAAACTCATGAGGTGACGGCCATAGATCGCCATCCCCAAACCCCAGGGACACCCCTTACACATAAGGTTATCTCCATCACCCCTCTATCTATGTGGATCCTGGCTTTTAGCCATAGTCAGCCCCCCCTCCTCTGCTCTATTCCTCCTTCTCTCTATCATTCTTTCTCTCTCCCCAACCCACTTCCACTGGGTGTGCTTAAAACATGTTCCTACACTGTTCTACCTTTCCTGGACCTACGCCATCTTTCCTCCACATCTGAGGATTCGTGTCTGAGGGTGTGGGACATTGTTCCCACCCCCGTGTCATGGTCAGACCATCACCTGCTGTCTTTCTCTGTATCAATCGCCGCCCCACCCCGCGGGGACCTTCGGCCAACTGTTTGGACCCACCCCCGAAGACTCCTTAACCCTGATCAGTTTCGGGAAGTCCTCGGAGGGCCTCCTGGCGGACTGGCTGACGATCTGGTAGACTCCATGGTAGATCTATGGTTTGACGAAACATCCCGGGCTGTCGACCAGATCGCCCCTAGGCGCCTCATCCGCTGCCGAGCTCGTTCCTCACCGTGGTTCACGGAAGAGCTTCGAGCGATGAAGCAAGAACGGAAGAGGCTGGAACACAGCTGGAGGAAGAACCAGTCAGCGACTAAGAAGGCTGCAGTCATTGCACAGTCCAGGCGCTATGTCCATGCGATCAGGGTGGCCAGAAGATCTTACAACACCCTGAGAATTAGTGAGGCCTCGAACCGCCAAGCGGAGTTATTCCATGTGGTTCGTGACCTCACTAATCCTGGACTGTCTAGGCCTCCTCCTACTGACTTTAGTAGTGAGCATTTTGCAGCCTTTTTTTGATCAAAAATTGAGGCCATCCGTACCAGTTTTGAACCCTGTTGCTCTAGCCCACTCTCGGCACCCCCGGCGGCTGCGCCCCCTCAGTCTCCTCGCATGGTTGAGTTTGGGCCTGTCACCTCACTTGAGGCCTCCAGGGCTATTGCCCACTGTCGGCCCCTTCGACCCTTGCCCATCATGGCTCATGAAAGCCGTTGGCGGGAACATGTCCGAGTGGCCATCTACCATCGCCACAGCCTCCTTCAGGGAAGGGATTTTTCCCTCTCGCCTGAAGGAGACTGCGGTAAAGCCCATTCTGAAGAAACCCAATCTAGCATCGGGCGATTTATCCAACTATCGCCCGATTGCTAATGTTCCCTTTATGGGCAAGGTGATCGAGAGGGTGGCCGTGGTCCGGCTTCAATCACATCTGGAGGGAGAGCATATCCTGGGCCCATTTCAGTCTGGGTTCAGGCCCGGTCGGGGGACCGAGACAGTCTTGGTCGCTCTGCAAGATGACCTCCTCCAGGGGGCCGACAGGGGGTGCTCCTCCCTGTTGGTCCTCCTGGATCTGTCAGTGGCCTTTTATACCGTCGACCACGGTATCCTGCTGGATCAGCTCTCCGAGGCTGGGATCGGAGGCACTGTTCACAGTTGGGTCCGGTCCTTCCTCGGGGACCGTCCCCAGCAGGTTCAGCATGGGGGCGAACTGTCGGCCCCTTGGATACTCCCTTGTGGGGTTCCACAGGGGTCGTCTCTCTCTCCCATGCTGTTCAACATTTACATCAGGCCACTGGCAGAGGTCATTAGGGGACATGGAGTCTGCTGTCATCAGTACGCTGATGACACGCAGCTCTATGTCTCCTTTTCCACCGCTGCAGATGAGGCTGTCCGGACCCTCGATCGGTGCCTGGGCGCAGTCATGGAATGGACCAGGGCTAACAGGCTCAAACTCAACCCCGATAAGACCGAGGTCATGTTCTTTGGGGCTTCCCCATCCAGCTACGGTGGCCCGTTTCCCACCTTGGAGGGCGTTTCCCTCAGTCCATCGGATTGTGTCCGGAATCTGGGAGTAGTCCTGGACCCGGCGCTCACCATGGAGGCTCAGGTGTCCGCTGTGTCCAGGGCTGCCTTTTTCCACCTTCGCCGTATCTCCCAGATTCGTCCGTACCTGGATGGGAACTCCCTTAGAACAGTGGTCCAGGCGCTGGTGATCTCGAGACTGGACTATTGCAACGCGCTCTACATAGGGTTGCCCTTGACTCTGATTCGGCGCCTGCAGCGGGTCCAAAATGCGGTGGCCAGACTGGTGGCGGGTGTACGCCGATTCGAGCACATCACCCCAGTTCTGGCCCGCCTGCATTGGCTACCCGTTGCAGCCTGAATCAGATTCAAGGCCCTGGTTTTGGTTTACAAAACCCTCCATGGTCTAGGACCTGGCTACCTGACAGAGCGGATCGACCAGCGGTCAACTTCGGTCCGGCCGACTAGGTTGTCGCGGGCGCCCATTGTGCGCGTGGCCACGCCCAGGGAGGCTCAGAGAACTTCCACTCATTCCCGAGCCTTCTCTGTGGCTGGCCCGACGCTGTGGAATCATCTCCCAGCAGAAGTGCGCCTAGCAGAGTCCCTGCCTGCCTTCCGGAAGGCTTTGAAAACTCTCTTCTTCCGGGAGGCTTTTGGTTGAGTTTTTTTCCCCCCGCCATCTGCATTTCTTGCATTTCTTGCAATTGTTGTTTTGTTTGTTTATTTTATTAGTTCATGTAATTGTTGTTCTTTTGATTTGCTGTAAACCGCCCGGAGTTCCCCCTCCAGGACGACGGGCGGTATATAAGTGCCACAATAAATAAATAAATAAATAAATAAATAAATAAATAAATAAATAAATAAATGGCAGAGGAAGGGAAGGCCGAATCTTCAGGATGGACTCCATTTCTCCACAAGGACTCCAGCACGTCTCACTCCAGAATGCATCATGGATTAATCTCAGCCTGGAGGCATCTCATTGTCTCATTTCCACATCCACCAGGAATTGCGTCTGGCAGTTGGGACTCCCCCTATTGACTTCCCGGCTTCCCATTGTGTCCTCTCAGCTCCCCCATTGACCTGTTAATTACCCAAAGATTACCCAAGCCCTTGGACAATGCCAGTCTCTTCTTTTCCTATTATCACCTCCATGATGGCTTATTAAAGGACAGATATGGCTTGATCACACCTGTGCAGGTATCCGGTTCCAGGACAACAGGAACGCCCAGGACCTCCCTTTGGCAAGTCCCCAGACTGCTTCCATTGGACATTCCCGAAGACCATCCCCTTTGCCCACCCTGGGGAGGTGCACACCTTGGGGGGGGCAGGGAAAGGTATAAAATGGTATCCATCTTTTTGTCTTCGGCGTGGAACATTCTCACACTGTCCTGGTGGGGTGTTCGCCTGCTGTCTTTTATTGAGCTCAAGAAAATCTGTATTTTTCCTCGGATCTCTCTCCTGTTGGACTCTTTATTGGTAACACTGAGGCCCAACAGTACCTAGCAGGATTAGCCTTGCTAAAATCTCAACAATGCAATATGCAGTGAGTGAGTGGGAGCCCAATCTCCAGCGGTGAAGTGCCCCCTCCCCCTAGCCAGGTGGGAGCCCTTTATCTGTTCTGCCTCCCCCTCCTGGCTAACGTGAGACTTCCCTGTCTTGTGTTACTTCACCTCACGGTGAAGTGCCCCCTCCCCCTAGCCAGGTGGGAGCCCTTTATCTGTTCTGCCTCCCCCTCCTGGCTAACGTGAGACTTCCCTGTCTTGTGTTACTTCGCTGGGTGGGGGCAAAGTGGCTCCCTGGTCTCAGTTTTATGCCAGAGCTGGATCTTTTCTTCACCTACAGCTATGAATAATGTTTGTTGGAGTGCCTGAAAAGGGATACACTGTGAGGTGATCTCAGCCTAAGTCCTTCCTAGGGACTCAATGCAAGAACATTCAGCAGTCATTTACTTCCTCTTTTGTTGCCAGCAACACAAATTGCAGTATTGCTTTTCATTTCCTACTTCTTCCATTCAAATCACTATCATTTAAATCTGAAAAATGCTGAATGGGGTATAAAGGCTCTTTGCTCCAGTGCCTCTTTGCTTTGCTCCATGGTTGCTAAAATATCACACAAATGCTCATGATTTGGTCTTCCCCCCCCGTTTTCTCCAAAGACCACCCACATACCTAATACAAGTGAAAAATAAAAAGAAATGTAGACATTTTGTTGCACATTTGGCTGGATTTTACTAATATTCTAGCTATGTCATCTGATACCTGATTATGTTGCCTGGCCTGGCTTTCCTTCTTTAAGAGAGTGTCTTTTCAGTTTAAAAAACATTTAATGCAACCACCACCACTGGCTGCATCTCCTGTAAAGTGGGTCTGAGGGAGTGGGAGCTTTGGGCTCCAATGCCTGGAAGACATTTCTGCATGGATCCCCATTATTTTTACGTGTAGAATCACACCAAACTAGAGAAGATGGATCCCCATGATTCCCATGATCATTTATTCATTTATTCATTTACTCATTTTAAAATTTATACACTGCTTGCTTCCCGAAGGGAACTCAAGGCAGTGTGCATAATAAATAAAACAAAAGCAAAACTCACAACAACCAAGAATTAGTGGCAAGAACAAAATGAGGAAAAAAGAAAATTAAATGGCACCTAACAGAAATACACAGAACACAAGACTTTGGAACTTTACTGGTCACCAAATGCCTCCCTAAAGAGCCAGGTCTTAAGAGCTTTCTGGAAGGCGGGCAGGGAAGGCAGAGTTAGTGTGACTAACTTTTCTAGATTGGGTCCACAGTTATTCATTTTGAGGTAAATACAAATGTGATATATATGCCTGAAATATCAAATTGCAGAACGTCAAGGATGGCCATACTTAAAATGATTCAGCATGAGAAAATGACCAAAATAGCTTACTAAAGAAATATTTCAGATACACAATTAAAACAAGCTACTTTAAATGAAAAGCACTCACACAAGAAAGGCAAACATATTTATATAAATCCCTTGTGAATTTTCCAGGCAAAATATGTTAATTCAATAATGTGTTTATGTAATATTGGAATAATGTGTGATTTAAATCATAGCACTTAACATTTATACAATGGCGTATTTATTTTCAAAACTCCCAGTGAATCCCAAGAAGCACATTACTGAAACCATCTCAAGGCTATGCACAAAATATCATTATATGTAATTATTTCTCAAATACACAGGCATAAACCTTGTTGCCTTAGCTGGTAAGTGCATGGAATCACCATGAAGCAGCAAGCCACCCACCCCATTAGCAAGTATTCTAGAAGCCTCAAATATGTCCATCTTCTCCACCGTAAAATTGAGAATTTGTGAGTGGATATGCTTTGACTGTACCATGACAGCCAACTAGAACATGTGGCCTTTTTAAGGATTATTTCCTTACTCATTTGAGATTTCTAATAGCCAAAGGTACAAACCAATTATAGATGCACAGGAAGCATATCTCTGATATTGCATGCCTAGTCAAAACAACATTATGTAAGCCCATTTTTGATAGGAGCTGGCAGTCTCAATGAAATGAATAACTTTTGAATGGACTCTAGAATCAGGATTGGCAGACTGATTGTAGGCACTACAGGTTTGCTTTGTAGCAACACTGAAGAAGGATGGACAGGTACTTTTAAAGGGCTGTTTTTTGTTGTCTAGATAAAAACTCTTTCCCAGTAACTTTTTTTTTCCATTTTGGCAGCTCATTGTGAGTTTGTTAATTATTTTACAAATGCCTACCATTTCTTCGAAAGGAAATGGCTCCTGCCACAGGCTTTTAAAAATCTGAACTTTATCTGTTCTGCCATTTAGAAAATACACAAAACTAAATATGTTTATTTTCCATAAGAAAATTTCCCTAGCTAGAGCTGCCCATACTCACCAAAGAGTTTGACAACTGTTTTTTGAATGTTTTGCCACTGCTTCAGAATAGGTGGGGGGACAGACAGATATTTAGATGGATTGATAGATCAATAGATCAATAATCCAGAGGGAGAAAGCTGGAAAGAGACAGAAGAGAGGTATCATGGAGGGCAAATAGAGCAAAAAAGAGAAAAGCCATAGTGCAAATGATGGATGAGGCAGAAAGTGGGGAGGGGGAAAGAGAGAAGAGAACCCCTGGAGAAAGAGAAGGGGAGAGGAGAGGAGAGGAGAGGAAGAGAGTGGGAGGGGAAATACAAGGAAATGGAGGGAGGGAGAGGAATACTGCTAGGAGGAAAGAGAAACAGGGAAACAGTAGACACAAAGACAGAGAGCAGTTCAGAAGGTTGCAGAGAGCAAGAGAGATGAATAAACGGGGGGGGGGGGACTAGGAGGAGAGGTGCTATAGTGAAAGGTAGGTGTGTACGTGTGTGGCCACAGGAATCTGAAGCAACCTTTCCCCCTGCCTCTATTTCTTTTTTTGCTTTCTTGGGTTATTTGGTTAAAGCAAGCCTGTTCTGGTGTACTTGAACAACACTCATCACAAAGAAATAGCTTAGCCTGCAGTTTTGCACTCATGAACTCAGCAGTAAGTCTTTCTGAGGTAAATGTGGCTTACTTGTAGGCAAGATACCATATTAGGACTACAGCCTTACAACATGAAAAAGTGTCATTAAAGTTGCATGTGAGTATGTTGGCCTGCAGTATTGCTTATGAGACTTATTATCCAGATACATTTGGTTCTTGGGTTAAAAAACACAAGCATAAAAATTCACACACTGCATTTTTCTGTGCACCTAGTCAAAAAGAAGCCCTAATGAATTTAATGGGACTTAGTTCCATGTGTATATCTAGTATAGTCTAGACCAGTGATGGCGAACCTTTTAGAGACTGAGTGCCCAAACTGCAATTCAAAACCTACTTTTTTTTTTTTTGCAAAGTGCCAATACAGTAATTTAACCTGTATACATGTGGCTATTAAGAGGCAATGTCGGGTGCCCACAGAAAGGGCTCCGAGTGCCACCTTTGGCACCCGTGCCATAGGTTCGCCATCACTGGTCTAGACATTGAAATGATTTCTTCAAATGTATATTTGGGTGTGTTGTGGAATATTAACTTTATGTTTGAAAAAGCCAAGATATTCAATCCTTTAAAAAACAAAAAACAAAAAAACCCTCTTCTTTATGAAAATGGGTTATTGCTTCTGTATGATCAACTCAAAGCACCAGGAAATGGCCCAACATCACTTTATGATGTCTTGTCTACACTGCAGCAGGAAAAAATACACTAGGCTTTGTAACAAAATGTTGATGAAACCAGTGACAGCAATCAAGATGGACTGTGGGAATCTCCTCTTGTTCACACTAGCACTTGCAAAAAAAGACACTAAGTAAAAGAAAATCCCAGAATCTGGCTCCTCTTTTTTCATAAATTAATTATTTTTCATCTAAACATTAAGCAGTTGCTAGGGCTGCTTCTTTTAATGCTCTACCCATTTATTACTTAATCATACCCATGTCAGTTTTCTCATCACATACTGTGGAAGATTGTATGTTAGTTGCCCCAAATTATCTCAATGTTTCCCATTCCCAATATGGGAAAAAAGTAATCCTCTTCTAGGTTTTACAATTCTCTTTTTAAAAAACCAATTTGCATATTATATGTATAGGCTTCCACTTAATTTTATATTGCTCTCTTTTGTCTGTCTTGTGGTCCTTCTGACGTGAACAGAGAAAGAAGCCAATCAACTTGATGCCTTCCTCCTTTTTCTCCTTCAATTTAATAGATGTATTTGGCACACTTGTGCATTTCCATATATCAGATCCTGTCCAAATCTTCACCCAGCATCTAGCTTCAGTTTTGATAGTGTTTATAGGAAAGCCCGAAAAATGGTTAATAAGCTGGGGAGTATTCCAAAGCAACACAATACAACTTGGACTTCATTCAAATGCCATTCATATCCTTACTGCAGACACCACCCAGGCCATCTTGGGAAGGAGAGAGGCAAAGAAGGGTAGTAAAAGAGGAAACAGTGAGAAAATTTTGCTGTCCCCTACTACTGTTTTCATGTTTGTTTTTTTGTGGTTTATGCTTCCGTTCTAAATTTTCTATCATGCCAATGCATACTTCATTTAGAAAAGACAGTCTTCTTTTTCCTTAGCTTATGTCACATAAATTAAAATTAATCCTAGCTATGTGGACAAGCCTTTGAGATAAATGTCAACAACTTGTTCCTTGGGAAGTAAGCTTTCCCTCTCTCCCCCTCCTCTCCAAACCCATTGAAATTCAGTTTCTTAGACTTTGTGACCATGAAAGACTGATTTATATTGCTATGGTAGGCTGGTTTATGCTGTGGCTGATTCTGGACAAAAGTGACAACAAGACAACGTACTTCTTGCAGTATACCGCAGAACTAATTCAAAAAATATTGCAAACCTTGAAGCAGAGATTAAGTAGTTGGTCTTGAGAAAGTCACTGGTTGTAGCAAAAAGAATTCATCTTTAGCTCAACAGAAAATAACATTGTATGCCTGTGGGTGCATATAAGTAGGAGAGTCAGGAAATCAGACAAGAGGAATAATTCATTGACACACAAAGACACAGGTTACACCATAAAATATAGTAGACTCACATGGAATGGACTCATATTGGCTAGTCTAATCAGCTTCTTTTTTAAAAAATAGAACAAGTCCTTTAGTGCCATACTATTTCATGTGCCATTGAGCCAATCTCCCCATCCATACTTAAACCACTGAGCTATCCAACAGTCTTTAATATAGGAGCTAATCAACAGCTTATATAATCTGAAGGAGGGATTTTCTCTAAAATATGTCAAGTAGAGTTCCTCTCATTTCTGTAGAAACAGCAGATTTTTATTTTTATTTTTATTTGCAATCTACTCATATTCTAAAGACTGATGGATAGCTCAGTGGTTTAGGCATCCAGCTGCAGAGCCAGACGCTGGGGAATGGATTCCCTACTGTGTTTTCTTGAAAGGATCTGGACTCAGTGATCCATACAGTACCTTCCAGTTCTACAGTTCAATGAGGAGGAGGAGGAGGAGGAGGAGGAGGAGGACATTTACTTGGTCCTGATTGCTTTTGGAAAAAGAGCAGGACTAGGTGCTTGCTACTTGAACCCACTCAGTAGGCTCCAGCAGCTTCCACTCTCAGCCACTGCAGCCAATGATGATAATAAAAGTTAGACAGCAACACCCAGAGAAACCTAGCACCTCCTTACTATCATAGGATGAGCTAGTCTATTTCTTAGCAAGTTTTAGAGATAGCTTCTTTTTTATCTTTTCAAGTGACTTCCTTCCAAAATAAGAGATGATTTTATTTATTACAGATTTTTGTCACTTTATTTGGCAGTTTTATCTGACCACAAGCTTCTGTGATAGGTCAAGCAGAGATACAATGACTGAGCCTCTGAGTTTTTTTATGGTTCTGTATCCTTTTATGCTATTTGGATTTCCTCCAGTTTGAATATCTGTACTTCTGCAACAACATGCCCAAGCATTCCTCTCACTAGAATGCCAGTGGTAAATGGATAGGATGACTTAGGTCCTGAAAATCATGAGTGAGGAAAAGAATGAAAGATTTGTGTCACTGCAGCCTTCTGTCCATCCTGGACAGTGAAATATCAAGAGGCTAAGTATGGCATCCTCCTTTCCTCCCTCCAAGTAATAACAGCAAAGTTTTTTCTCTTTGGCCAGCAAGAGGGTGAAGTGTTTTCTGGTAATATAGTTTAGGCAATGTTTTGAGAATTGCACATGATGAAGAAATGGCTGATTTTTAAGAATTTACATAACTTATACAGTTTGCCGGACTCCAGTCTCTGCTGCCTTATACTGAGGGATCATCAGAGAAACAAAAGCATCACATTGGTTGTCCCCATCATTTTAAAGCAGACAAGCAGAATTTCTGGGCTTGTAGGATGTGTGCACACATGCTCTTGTATTCACTTTTTGGTTCTTAAAAGGAGTGGTCCATAGACTGACTCAGAATGTTTCAGAGAGATTGTGCATGCTTACAATATGGTCTTTGTCCCTCTACATTTTGCCATAGATGTTCTTACAACCTCTGGCTACATTTCAGCTAGGCATCACCACATTTGTCCATAGTGTTTTCCTACATCTAAGTAGTAATAAGTGAAAGAAGTACATCCAAGCATGCACTGAAGGAAATTGACAGGAATTCATGACAGGAATGGGCTTTAGAGCAGAGGTTCCCAAAGTGGCCTATATGGTCTCCCGGGGATAGGTTTTGACTTTCAGGGGGTCCATGTCAGTGAGAAAAAAGTTGGGGATGCATGAAATGTAAATGGGCATCCAGATGAGCAGACTCCATTTAGGCAGGCCATCGCCAACATTTAGGTGTTCCGTAAATGTCTTATTACCCCTAACACAGATTGCTTTGGCACCATTTTCAGTGAATTTTGGGCCCTTTTTAAAATCTTTTGCACACTACAAAAAACCCTGTCAAAGTGAGCAGCACTGTGTAAGCTGTCAAAACACATTTGAAGTTAATAAGTTTAGGAAAATTCTATATTAGACAGTAGAGATGGGCACGAAAAACGGCATTTCAGTTTTTTGTTTTTCGTTGAGAGGTCCGTTTCTGTTCGTTTCCGTTTTTCATGAATTTTTGGAAAAAAATTGTTTCCATTTTCCGTTTTTCCGTTTGTCGTTTCTACCCACTTTTGCGCGATTTCTAAAGCATTTCCATGTGCAGCCGTCCCCCAACGCCCCAGACCAGAGGGGAAACACTAAAAAAAGGGATGCTGGCAGAGACACAGTATAGACTAGGTACGCAGGGAGGCTGCAAAAGCAGCGTCGGGCATTGCCCAGGATGCAAGGCAGCCGCAGAGTGACTGCACTGTGGGGCAGGGGAGGGTACTCACCGAGAGGTAGGCAGCATGCATGCACACAGGGAGGCTGCAGGACTGAAGCTAGAGTCGCAGAGACAGCAATCCAACACTAACTCCCACCAGAGACTGCAAGGAGGACAAGGGCTGCCTGAGCTTTTTATGCCCTCTCTGGCTGCTAGACCAGTCCAGTCTGCAACCTGGGCATGCTACTGGTTGAACATGATCCCATCACATGGCTTGCCTCCATTTTGTGGCTGGCAACATCCATTTTGTCATCCTTAAAGGGGAAAAAAATACATCGCGATGGGAGAAGACAAAAACAAACATTTTATGGACCCCAACCCCCTGGTAGGTAATAATTTCAAATGATTATCGCATTATGGCTGTGTTTTTACGGATGTCCAGGGTGTTTTAATACCCAAGAAATCAATATTAGGCATCTAGGAGCCATTTTGGGTCGATGTCCCCTAACTCCCCTTAAAGGAAAAAATCCAGCGATCTGAGAAAAGACATAAATGCACATTTTAAGGACCCCAACCCCCCCGGTAGGTATTATCAGACAGTATAAATAATTATCGCTGTGTTTTTATGGATGTCCAGGGCGTTTTTTAACATTTAAAACAGCTCATTTCATTGCACGTCGCCATTAACGAAAACAAAACATTAATGAACCCAATTTTCATGGTTCTTTTCATTTCGTTCCATTTTCATCACAATTTTCATTAGTCGTTTCGTTACGTAACGGAACAAATAATGAATAACGGAAATGAAAAAAGTTCGTTCCGTGCCCATCTCTATTAGACAGGCAGGGGAACAACAGGAAACAAAAAAAAAAAAAAATGAACAAGTGGCCTAACAGGGCAAAAAAGTTTGGGAACTTCTGCTTTAGAGTTTTTTTTGTAAAACGAAAGTAGTGTAAAATAGCTAATCCTACTCTTACAATAAGCAGCCCAGTTTTTCCATTCACTTACCATGACCACATAGAAAGGGCAATCTTCTATTTAGGGTAAATCTGACACTGCACCAGTGTCTCCATCTTGCTATAGTGCAATTGTAGGTTATTACCCAATTTAAAACACTGGGGATTCTGCTTATGCTAATAGGTAGGGAAGACTTCCATGTGTAAGCACCAGAAGAAGGCAGACACTTGGACAAACAACATTGCATGATGAAGTTGGCCTGAATCTTCAGTCACTAACACCTTTTGTCACAAAATGTGGAGCCAGTTTCTGTGTCTGGCTGCTTGTTCTTATTTTTAATTTTGGAAGGAAACTATTTGCAAGCTTCTGATCTTCACTGCTGCTGAACATGTTGCAAATGGAGAAAAGCATACTCACTTGATAACACAGCCATAAGTCAAAGCATGCAGAAGGAAAAAAGTGTACTGCAAGCATCAGGTGAACTTAAAGGGCATTAATCGAATCTATTCATCATTTACTTTACTAAACATTTTAAGAGATCAGTAAAGAGAACAAACCTGTCTGCAAAGACCAAACACAAGATAAGAGGAAAGGAAATTGTTCTCTTAGTCTAGCACAACAGATTACTGCCTCCCAGAACAAGATCAGATTTTTATCTTACAAGCCAAAATACAACAGAGATGATAATACATTATGTTTATATAATACATTGTATACAGAAAACACAATCTGCCTACGCTATTTTTGTAGAGAGTGAAAAATGTATATCATAAAACTCCCTTGCTGCTCCTGTAGACACACAATCCCTTTAACTTTGGAAATGCACTTGTTTGCCTATTTGTTGTGCTTCACACACAAACCTTCTGTTTCACTATTTAACATTTTAATTTTTAGATAGATTTCCTTACAAAGCTTTCTTTTTTAAAAAAGAAATCCTCCACACATTATGAAAATGTTCCACATTTTCCTACAGTCTACAGTGTGAGGAAGTTGGACTATAAAAAGGAGTTATTAGTAAAACATATACTGAGAAATTCTGTGTTAGAACTCCCTTTTGATTATCAACACTAGAACAATTGTGCTGAATCAGATGAAAGATTTCCAACACCTAGCCCATTAAAAGTCTTTCAAACATCAGAAGCAGTAAATTAAACCAACCACTTTCAAAAACGTGACATGTTGCTTCCTGGGGCAAATAATAAAATGGGGCCTGCCTTCCTCTTCCATCTATGTAAGCCAGTTGGGGGCCACTATGACATTTGGTTGCAAGGACCATACCAAATGGCATATGCATTCTCCTGTCAACTTCAAGTATCTTCATTGAGCCACTCCAACTAGCTTCAAAAGGTCTACTGTAGTCACAATCATAGAGTTGGAAGAGATCTCAAGGGCCATCCAGTCCAACCCCTTGCCATGCAGAAACCCCCATCTAGGTACTCTCGACAGATGGCCATCCAGCCTTTGATTAAACATTTCCAAAGAAGAAGATTCCACCATCCTCCGTGGAAGCATATTCCACTGCTGAACAGCTCTAACCACCAGGAAGTCCTTCCTAATGTTTAAATTGAATCTCTCTCTCTTCCTATAGTTTGAAACCATTGCCCCTACTCTTAGTCTCTGAAGTCATGGAAAATAAACCAGTCCCCTCTTCAATATGACATGCTTTTAAATATTTTGGAGAAGGCAGTCATGTTAGTCTGTGCAAACATTCCAGGCAAAACTCAAAGAAAAACCAACAAAAAGCAAAAAAACATGTGGCACTTTAAAAAAGAAGTGGAGACAGCGGTCAGCCTTGAAAACTTTAAGAAAAGATTAAACAAGTTCAAGGAGAACAAGGGTATCAATGGCTAGCATTACGGATGCCTAAGGACAATCTCCAGGTTGGAGAGATAGGCAGGATATCTATCAATGCCATTTGCAGGGAATCGTAAGCAGGTGGAGCCATCTGCTTGGGAATACCCTGAAGCAAATGGTGCATCGCTGTGTGAGGTAGAACGCTGGACTGGATGGGCTGTTGTAGCAAGGCTGTTCTTATGTTCTTATGTTTCATGGACACATCCACTTCTTCAGACATATAGCAGCAAAATGAGGTGTGCAATATAATATATAATGGGATATACATTGAATACCAAATATTAATTGGCTGTAGTATGTGTATTTGCATGCAAGCCCGGTTGCAAGTTCCTATAGAGACAGAGTTGGGTGGGGATCGATAGGGGAGAAGGAAGAGGAGGAGGGTGTTTGGCTAGTTTTAAAGATTATGGGAAGAAGAATTTGGCCTAGGGTCTAGTGGTGGAAGTTGGGTTTATTGATATGGTAGGTGTAGTTTTATACCTCTGTGGTAAATTCCTCAAGAGACAATATTTGAACATGGCTATCATTTCCCCACTCAGTCTTCTTTTTGTAAGAGTAAACATTCCTAGCTCCCTAAGCTGCTCCTCATAAGGAACAGGACTGGAGGCAGTGGTCTGTTCTATAGTGTTTTTGATCCTGACAATCATTCACATTTTCTAGCTGCTGAACTGGCACTGTCTACACTGTATTGCAAATAAGGCCTATTTTACCAGGGCTGAGTAATGTCTGGGCTTCCAGACATCAAGTGACAGGTTAAGACTTTCCTTTTTGTTGCAATGTTCTTATGAAATTAACATCACCTCTTAGCACTGATCTATCACCAACTGCCCAACAAGGGCATTTGGAAGAATAACAGTTTGTGTCTGTGTGTTTAATTGACTGTATCTCCACTTTCCTATGACCCCAAAGAAAGGAAAACTAGACTAGGCTTCAGGCTCGCACATAGTAGTAACAGTAGAGGTAAAGGATCAGACTTTCCTGTCAATGTATTTTCAAAATAAACATTGGTAATTATTTTTAGTGGAAGTTCAGCCTCTGCTTTGTTTACTGCTCCAGAAAAGAGATGAACAAGATAGATTTAAATGCCTACTGGAAATACATTGGCTACTCTACTGTGCAACTTTGAAGGATTCTCTGATAGGGCACTTCCGCGAATAAATAATATCCAAGCAATTGTAAGGATGGGTTTAGCCATGCAACTGAACAGTAGATAAGCATGTGCAGTATATTTTTGATCCATGTTACGTTTACCATTTGAAAAAATAATAATCTATATATTGCATGCTGTAGTTAAATCTGATGTCATTTGAAAGGGTTTCTGAATAAGTCTCTGAATAAGGAAAGAGTTGACATAGGAATAAAATAAGTGTCACAACAAGATCCAAATTCCCATTGCCCCCCAGCCAGAAATAAAGAGGTGAGACAGCAGCGTGGGTTGAACAAGGGCCACAAATTTATTAACATATTATTTAAACTATAAAGATAAGGGAGCCTACATAGTGCAATAGGTTGGGATTGGTAACTCACTAAGATATCCATATCCCATGTGATATTCTGTGAGATCCCAATTAAATGTTTAACTACATCAGAGCTGCCCACAGCCACTTATTAATCCTAATTTATCTCTTTTCTTTTGCCTATGTTCCAATCAAATCCTATTTACAGCCAGAGGGTGTACCAAGCACCCATAGGATGCCAATCTGGGATCTCACCAGGCTCTAATAACCTCTGCACTACTTGCCAAGGCTAAGGAGATATTAGGAGATATGCTCCTAGCCCCCCCCCTACCAAGTTGACTAAGTTTGGCCAGAGGGCTCCCTTGGGTGTCCTGAAGGAACACATCCAAACCTACATCCAACAAGTGAACTCCATCCTGTCTGTACAAGTCTGGGCAGTGAAATCTGATCCGAGGGTCACGGTCCCATCTGGTCCTTCTGGCATGGACTGGTGCCCAAAAGATAAACCTGTGCCAAAAGATAAACCACCACTAATGGGGACACTTTCAGGTTCGCTAATAGAGGGTCCTTAAATGGCCCTACCACCCTGCCCTCACTCACTTCCTTGCTAATCTTACTCCTAACAAAATCTTCATGACCCAAAACTGACTTCAAGTTCTTAGCCCTGGTGGCCACCTGTAATCCAACCACAGACCCTATAACTTTGAAATGACTACCTACCCAATCACTGAATAGTGTCAGCCCCATATCCTAGTGAAGCTGCTGTAGATGCTGTCACTATCCGAAAGGAGTAAGTGCTGAATCGCATATCGATCAACCCCAGCCGCTTCAGGACTGAATCAGTGATTTTCCAAAATTGGAACTTGGTCAATGGAGATCCATCATTATGGCATAGCAAAAAGCCTTCCTCCCTGCCTCTAAGCTTTAGATAGGTACGTAACACCCGGACAGGACAAATGTTCTGTATCGAACAGATTCCCAGCACTACTTGGATACCTTTACCCCACTGGTCCAGTTTGGACCTGCACATGTGAATAATTGCCTTATCCTGTTCAACTTTCAAATCAGTAATCTGTAGTGCTGCTCGAGACCTGTCCTCCCTACCCGAAGCCACCGGTTCACTAATCCTGAAGGCCCCCCAAAATGTCAGCATAGCAGCAGACTTAAACAGGGTGATGTCATAGATATCCCTACACATATCTTTCCATTCCTGGTTCATTTTAACTAGAATCTCAGTGGTAATGTGAAAATAGTCATCTGGGTTCTTCACCTGTTCCCTGCCCCAGATCTCAAACATCTTTCTTATACGAAAATCACTGGTGGCATCTTGACAGCCCTGTGCCTTAGTGTAAAATGCCAGAGCTGACATCTTACTCTGCATAGAGCTGGGTTCTAATCCCTTCCTATGAAGGTAAACCAAAAATTGTTGCAGATGATCAGTGGGAGTAGGCCAAATCTGTTGCAGCGCAAAAACATCCTAGAATTTTCAAAATTCTTTAACCGCTGCTTCATATTCCTGCCTAGTTCTAGATGCCAGGGCCAACCCTAGGGCCCTTTCTGCTTTCCCCTGCCAATCTGCCATACCTTGTCTGGCAGCTTCTCTGGTAGGTCAGATGCTCCTGGGGCCAGGGCCCTGAAACTCTCAACCTGATGGCAGGATAAAGCATCAGCGATACTATTATCTAACCCAAGTATGTGGCGGGTGTGAACAAGAATGTTATACTGAAGAGACCTCAAGTTGAATGCCCTTATAAGTGCCATACACCCTATTTGATTTTGATGTGAGGTTGTTCATGATGTCTACAACTGCCAAGTTGTCACACCAGAAATAGACCATCAAATTGGCCATTCATTGGGCCACAGCAGCAGGGCCCCCACAATAGGGAACAACTCTAAAAAGGTGAAATCCCCTTTGATGCCTTCCTCCTCCCAAACATTGGGCCAGACCCCAGAGCACCATCTCTCTCTCCAGTATATGCCATAAGTTGCTGAACCTGCCATGTCCAAATGCACCTGAAATCAACCAACATCTGCCAGCAATTGGCACACTTACTCCCAAGTATCAATCTCTATCCCTAAAAAAGTCAAAAATGTTGCTGGGCCCTTGGTCTTCTCTTCTGCAAGGGACAGTCCCAGCTCCTTTGCAAGGTTCTGGAATGCCTGCGACAGAAATTTACACCTGCCTGTACATTTGGCTCCAAAAAGAATGTAATCATTGAGATAATAGGATGTGCAAACTAATCCTTCCTCCTCAAAATCCATTCCACAAATGTACTAAACTTTTCAAATGTAGCACAGGATACTGAGAAACCAAATGGCAAGGCTTTGTCCATGTAAAACTCACCCTGAAATTGAAAACCCAACAATTCAAAATTGCCCAGGTGCACAGGGAAAAGTTGAAATGCTGATTTAATAGCACATTTCCCCATCTCTGCCCCTACATCACAATCTCGACTAGTAGCTATAGCTGCATCAAAAGAAGTATACCTGACCAAGTAAAGCTTGTGCAGGATGCCATCAGTCACTGAGGATTCCTCAGGGTCAGAGAGATGATGGGTGAGCCTAAACTCACCTGATGCCTTCTTGGGTACCGGGTCTAGAGGTGACACTCTTAAATTAGGCACTGGTGGTTCCTTAAAGGGACCCAGCACTCTACCTTCCACCACCTCCTTGTCAATCTTTTCCCTGGCCATGCACTCCATGCCTTTGATGGACCTCAAGTTCTTAGCCATAGTGGGGCACCTCTCGCCCACTACAGGAATGCATAACCCTATTGTAAAACCACTCAACAAGAAACAAGCAGCTTCCCTATTTGGGTAATGCTGCAACCATTCCTGCAGACCTGTACTTTAATTGGGTTGGGTCCCTTTTGGAGGACCCCTCCCCCTGCAGGAGGCTTCCTATGTGAGAATCCCACTCTTGCTCTACTCTGCTGTGCTCTCGACCCACTGCAGTTAATGGCAGCATGCTGGCCACCATAACTTGAGCACTTGTGCCTGAAACTGCATAGTTTTCTACCACAAGATCCTTGACTATTGAAATCCCAACAGAGCAGACAGCATTGAGCTGGCTGGCCTGTACTGATGTGGGGATTCAAATGCATAGGTTGGCACCTAATCATATGTCCACTATCATAATGGTCCCCCAGTGCCAGTCTCGTTGGTGTCATTATTTGGAGCCATAGATTGGACAATGGCTCATCACACCACATATGGGGCTGTGTGGTTGCTCTTATGTGAAAGCTTTCATCATAGAACAGCCAAGTGTGCCCCAAGAAATTTACATAGGCTCTATAAATAAGATCCTGATATTTTATCATGGACTGAGCTCTTCATGTGCGGGCCTGCAGACCTACCAATATATAAATGCTATAAGCCAGTAGCCAGTTGGCCCATGATCACTCCACCTTCTTGCAAAGCCTGCACTCTTTATCCTTGGCATCCTCTCTCTCAACATCTTTAGCCTCAATTTCCCTATTCAAAAGGCCAAACATATCTATGTAATTGTCCCTCTAGATCCTCTTCCTGGTTGCTTAGGCAAGGTGTTCCCCTAGAAGGGATGCATAATCACCATAGCGTAAAGCAGTGACTGGTACACCAGCGTATCCAGAATTGTTTCTCACCCTATTCCCCTCTCTCACCCTAATCCCCATCTTCATTTGTTTGTTTGTTTGTATGGTTAATTAGATAGATAGATAGATAGATAGATAGATAGATAGATAGATAGATAGATAGATAGATAGATAGATAGATAGACAGACAGACAGACAGACAGACAGACAGACAGACAGACAGACAGACAGACAGACAGACAGACAGACAGACATCAGGCCTGCACAATGTGTTGACCACGGGTGACACGTAGCCCATGGGGCTGCTTGAACTAGCCTCCAAAGTCCCCACCAGTCTCTGATCCGCCACCACCAGCAGTGTGTTCAGGGCAGATTTTTTTTTTTTTGCCACCCCATTGCTCGGCTACTAAGGAGTACCAGTTGAGGTGTGCAGCCACCACCAGTGATAGCAGCAACAGAAGGTGGTGGTGGTGGTGGTGGTGGAGGAGGAGGAGGAGGAGGAGGAGGAGGAGGAGGAGGGCCAGCTAGCCTATCAAGCGAGGAAGGAGGCAGATGAGGGAAGCCAGGTGTGGAGCAAGAGTCTCAGTGGTGGGAATGATGGATGCTTGGGGCGGCAGATGCAGGAGGGTCCTGGTGGGGCTGCTGTTCCTGCTACCCTCCTCCTGACCTCTATGGAGTTGGGGCCTGAGCTCCCAGGGAAATAGAGAGGTAGAAAGGAAGCCATGGCCCCCTCTGCTCCCCCTCCGCCTCCCCATCTGCTGTCACTCCCCACACTGGGAGTCCCACTGTTGCTTACCCCCCTCCGCTGCCATCACTATCCCCCCACAAGAGTAAGGGGCCCTCTCTGCAAAGTCTGCTGGGATCCAGGGAAATAGGGTGAGGGGAAACACCACAGGCCTCACTGCCACCCCCCCCCGAGGGGTTCTATTGGAAGGAGCAGATTGAACTGGGGAGAGTCCCCCACCAGGGCTGGCACGTCCATTAAGGCAAACTAGGCAGTTGCCTAGGGCACCAAAATGGATAGGGGGAGCCGGCCACTGTCGTCTGTCCCCCTGCCCGCCACCCCCCTGCCACCCCCACCCCCTGGCTGCCCTGCCTGGCCCCCTGCCCAGCCGCCACTGCCCGCCCCACCCCCCACCCCTCGCCTAGGGTGCAAAAAAACCTAG
>JAHTLZ010000348.1:3118981-3137101 GCA_023846285.1 Phrynocephalus versicolor
TACCTACCTACCTACCTACCTACCTACCTACCTACCTACCTACCTACATACATACATACATACATACCATGTGTGTGAGAGAGATGCAGTGAGCTCCTTTCTCTGCCGCCACCATTGTGTAGAAAGTGACCACCAGTTTTCCTTCCAGGAGCCTGGCGTGCTACCTCTGTATCTGCACATGTGCTGGTCTTTCAGCTGAGAAGCCATTGCATTCCTACAGACAGATAGCTGAGACCCAACTGGCTGCAAAAAAGAACAGCCCATGACATCCTGCTTGAGGTGACTGATGCAACCGGGTATAAGATCCCCTTGAGAACAACATTCCAGTATGCATTCTGGGCATTAAATTGATATTGCCAAAAGCTGCTCAGAATAGTGATGTCTGAGTTGGCTAGGTCAACCAAATTCAACTGTCTCATCCAGTCTGAGGGAATTTATTTGTTTATTTATTTATTTATATTTATACTTGTTAACTGCCTGACTTTCACTCAGGAACCCTGGGTGGTGTACAACACATTAAAAATACAATATGCCCAAACACAACCCCAAAACAAACAAGAATAAAAATATGAAAATAATAAACAACAATGATAATACAACAAGATAAAATCAGGCAAGAGGAAGGGCTGGGACAAAATAATACAACCATCACACAGCACACAATTGAATGGAAGGAACTGGCCACAAAACAATCCCAGGAACAACATCCCAGTACCTATTCTGGGAATAAAATCAATATTGCAAACCTCCCCCCCCCCAAAAAAAAAAAACCAACAACCCTCCAACTTCTAGATGAGCCAAATGCAACCAGGCACAGAATGCACCCAGGAGAAGCACATGAATACATATTCCATGCAAAGTCTGTTGCAAAATAGGAGCTTCCAAGTAGGGAACCCCACTTGCTTCATCAGACCAGAGGGGACTAGAATATGTACCTCTGGACATCCTGTAACTTCTTGCATTGCCCCCATTCATTTGTGTGACTGATAACTACTAGGGATGGGCTTTTGGTTTTGGAAGTGGTCAGCTTCTGAAACAAAATGTGGGATCCCAACTGATGTTTGGAACCGGAGGAATGGAATCAACCAATCCCTTTCCTTGCGCTGGGCTCACGTGAGGTGTAACTCCCACAAGGAAGAAGCCTCCAATGTATCATCTTTCCTTTTCCCACCAATCAGGAGCTGTTCAGGGAAATGCATCATCCTGCTTCTCTGTCTGACTGGACAGCACCAGCGAGAAGGAAAGATGATGTGTCAGAGGCTTCTTCCTAGTTGGATTTGCACCCCGTGTGAGCCCAGCACAAAGTTAGGGATTGGTTGATTTCATTCCTCTGGTTCCGAACATCAGCTGGGCTCCTGTGTTTCATTTTGGAACCTGACCACTTCTGAAAAGAAAAGTCCTTCTCTAATAACTATAGTTCTCCTGGCCTCCCTAAAACAGATTTAGCCAGCATAACCAATGGTGAGGAATACTAGAAATTGTTATCCAATAACTTATGAAGGTCATCCATTTGCCTATCCATGATGTTAAACAGCTAATATTGGTTCTCAATGAATTTCAGTGAGGATATCAACCTGCTGGTTAATAATGAGGAACCACCACCATCTTGTGCCTAAAACCTTATGACCTAAAAGTGTCTTCATCTGCACTCCACATTTCTCTTTATATTTCCCCTTTAGAACCATGAGTAGAGGTGCATAAGCTGTTCATCTGATTTTTTTCACTGAAAAAGGTCTAGAGTGACATACTTGAATTTAGGGTTCTGTGTAAAAGAAGGTGATAAGGAACAGTATGACCTATATAATTTAGCCTATATCTAATATATAGTAGGCATATATAATTTGAAGACTGGAATGTGAAGAATATGAAGGACACATGTGGTGGCATCCCCCTTCCTTTGTAGCACTGAGTGAAGTCACAATCAACAGATGAATAATTAATTACCAAGTGAGAGCTTATGGAAACTCATTGATGATGCCTGAAGAATAAAAACAATGATGCAAAATGAAGAAATCTGAAGCAACCCCATATTTGAATTCAAACCTTACAGTCAAAATCTGCATGACAAAGCTTAAGAATTATCTGAATCTTGAAAAGTCACAGCTAGAGATGGGCACGACCAGGAAAAATGACGTTTCGAGTTGTCGTGTGTTGGAGCTGGCCCATTTTGGCTCGTTTCCGTTTGTTGCAAAATTTTTCAAAAATTTGTCATTTCGTTTGTCGTTTTTTTCATCTCTCATTAGTACTGGTTTAGGGGGGCAGGGTAGCGGGCTCCTGGAGGCACCTCTCTGGGGTGGGTGCCTCCTCTGGCCCGCTAAGAAGGGAAGGCATTTAGCGGGCTTCTGGAGGCACCTCTCTGGGGTGGGTGCCTCCTCTGGCCCGCTACAAAGGGGAAAGTACGATAGCCATTGCGTTTGCGTATGCATACCAAGTGGCACTGGCAGAGGCATCTCTCTTTTGGGTGCCTCTACTCTGACTCACTAAGAAGGACAGCATACTGGCATACTGGCGTACTGGTGTACGGTGCACTTGGGCTGGGGAGCGAAGTGAGAGAGGACCCCTATGGGCGCCCTACGGCTCACTAAGAAGGGAAGTGTACTTGCGTAGTAGTGCAATGCGAGTACAGATCTGACTTAGGGTTAGGGTTAGGGCAAGGACTAGGCTTAGGGTTATGGGTAAGGTTAGGGTGAGTTAGTGGGCTGCACCTCTGGGTGCCTCTGACCCACTAAGAAGGACAGTGTACTGGCGTATGGGTTAGGGTTAGGGTTAGGGTTAGGGCTAGGGTTAGTGGGCTTTTTATGTCTGACTGGCACATCCCAGAAGTCTCAGTCAAAACCTGGCCAGGTGGCCATGCGACTGGTGGAATGGCTCCAAAAATTTGCATGGTCCCATCCCATGGCCAGCCCATCATTGTGCACTGCGCAGGTGTAAAAAAATAAAAATAAAAATAAAATAAAATAAAATAAATTGAGACGTTTTATTGCAAGACAAACCCACTGTTGCTACTGTAAAAATTCAGGCAGTTAAAATAGCTAATTTTCGCATGTTTCTGTGGTGCTTTGGTGTGTTTTTGGACCACGATTTCAAAATAAATATTGTGGTCGCCATTTTGGATCCCCTGCCCACACCGCATGGCATGGCGAGTTGGCGACTTTGGCGAGACGACGAGGATGCCCCCCACCAGAGCAGCCCAGAACAGGAGAGGGGGGGAGGCTGGGGACCCCCCCAGAAACCACCCTTCTGGTAGGTGCCTTCACTCAGGCAGGCATATTTTCGCCTGCTTTTTTGGCCGGGAATCGGGTTTTTTTAAAAAACTTTTTTTCTGTGCCACGATGGCATGAACGACAACAACAAATCAGACCCAATTTTTCTTTTATCGGTTCGAGTTTGAGTTCTGGTGGAGTAATTGTCATTACCGTTTCCATTACGTAACGGAAACAAGGAACGGAAACGGAAACGAGAATTTCACCAGGTCATGCCCGTGTCTAGTCACAGCTCTTCACTTTATCTTTGGATCAAAACTCTATAGGAACTAATCATTCTGTGGAAAACTTGCTACTATGATATTTCTTGTCATCTACATCATATTCCAATACTGCTGTCATGATACCCTGCAGTCCTTCTAGTCCTCATCTATTCTGCTCTCTCTTAACTGTGGTTTTCCATGACCTTCCTTGGATTTTAAATGTGTTTACCCTCATTTTGTCTTGTTATTTACCCACCCTTGGCTTCCACCACTGTTCTGCCATTTGTGAGTGAAAAGTGATCAACAATACAAATATGTACTATGTTCTATCCATTATTTGCTGAGCTTTCGTATTAAGGGCTGCTTCCTGGAGGCATGGAATGACTGATAAGAAAAACAGTACACCTGTGGCATTATATCAGCCAAAAGGGGTGTGTGGTGAACTTTAATGGAAACACAGCAGAGCAACACTGTGAAACATCCCTAGGTAAAATCTGAAGGTATGACTAGAAAGAGAAATGTGACAAAGTGGTGCCAGAGGAGTTAGTAATAGTGGCATTAAATCTATTATGTACCATTAGAAGAAGCATATCTTGGTGAAGAAGAACACTGATTTGCATATAATTTACATAATAATTTATATGCACGGATAAAACAATTATGTGTAGTATAAACAACTGACAGTAATGGGGAAGGGCATGTGCTTCTATTACTCGTGTACCTACACAGCTGCTAATGACCAAATTTATGAAATCAAGATGTTTTACTTTGAGGTTACGACCAGAATGCATGTCTATTTAGTCAACGTAAGGGTAGTTGGCATCAGTTGTTCATGCAAGATTATCTCCTTTGTGTGTGTTCCTTGGGATTTTGGTCAAGGGGAATATCCTTGTCCCTAGTCCTGAATTACTTGGGAAAACTTTGCATTGCCACCCACAGGAATTATGTTCAACAAGTAGCCCCCTTTTAGGTTACATGACAATATGAGCTTTCTCATACCAATACAATGACTCCAGTAGTCTCTTTGTCTTCCTATAGCATTTGAAGCTGTAATGGACCTGGTTTATACCACTGCCACCATTTATTTGCTTCAACATTTAAATAATATTAATGGGGTCTTTTCAAGAATGTTTTCAAGATATAGAAAGACTTTACTGATGTTACAGAAAGAATTGTGAATACTAAATATGTTGTAAACAGTTTAGGACCTCGATATCTGTCAAATGCTGGCTTCGCGGGCGGCTCGTCCACCCACGGAGCCGATTTGCCCCTCGCGAGAATGGCGAGGGAAGAGACAGGACACAAGAGTCCTGTGAGGGAGGGGGAGGAGTGCCCTATAAAGGGTGGCTCCTCCCCCCCAACCAGCATTCAGTCTCTTCTGGCGTTCAGAGGGTGAGGACCATCCGAGCGCCAGGAGGCGCTGCCATTTTAGGCTTGCAGCAGTGAGCCACGGGGTGGGCACCATTTTGTGTTTTCCTCCCGGACCAGGGCGGCGGCGTTCCCCTTGAGAGGGGGAGCAGCGGATCGAGGTCGGGCGGAGGAGCGGCGGTAGCACCGCGGCAAACAGCGGCGGCGGCACCGCACAGGCACAGCACCGCCACGTGGATCAGGGCGGCCCGGCCCGGACTTCGCCCGCGAGGCTTCAGATCGGGGGGAGCGGCACCGGCCCTCCCCCCAGAGTGAGCGGGGCCTTGGAGCCCAGGCGGTGCAGGGCTAGCCGGCCACCGGTGCCCCCCTTTCCCTTTCCTTCCCTTCCTTCCCTGGCAGCCCAGAGGCGGTGCGGGGGAAGTGGGGCCAGGAGGCCATGGGCACCTCGGGGCAGGGATTGCGGGCCAACGGCAGCAGGCCGTGCGGGAGGCGGGCGCGCCGAGGGGGATAGGCCCGCTGGCCCAACCCACTCACCCGCTGCAGAGCTGCGCCTGCAGGGCACGGGGGTACCCCTTAGGCCCCAACTTGGCCACGGACGGCGGCCCTTGAAGGGCGACAAGACCGGGCCTACTGAAACCGGGCTGGAGGGTTGAAGCAGCGTGGCTGTGCCTGCCCCAGACTAGGGGTTTGGTCAGCTTGGGGCCCACCCAGGCCTGGCTGGGTGAGGCTCCCTGGGGCCTCCAGGCCCGCACCCAGGGGTGTGGGCCCCACCCAAGGGGGAGCCCGATAGCTGGGGGCAGGGGACGCTTCTGGAGCCCGGGGGGCTGGGAGAGGACCAGCAAGGACGGTGCCCTGAGGGGCCTACCCACACATCACCACCCGCCCCACCCCATCCCCAGCCAGCCTAGTGGAGCACTCCTGTGGGGCTAACCGGTCACCCACACGGCAGAGGCCAGCTTGCCCAGGGCAGGGGGATATGATGGCACCGGGCAAGGGCCGCAAGGGGGGGGAAAGGAAAACAGCCGGTGCAGCAGCGTCCCCAGCAACAAGCCCCGGGCCCGGCGGAGGAATCAGATGAGGAGCAATGGCCCATATGGCTGGAGCTGGAGTCTCGCCTCACAGCTTTGGAGCCTTCAAAGGGGGTGGTGGGCCCAGCGACCCAGCCTGGCCCAGCTCCCAGAACCAGTGCGTGCCCTGCAAGATCCCAGAAGCGGGCACAACTTAAGGGGATGATTAACAATATGTTTGCTCGCTTCACAGCTCTAGAACAGATGGAGGCGGCCCAGGGCGCTCCTGCAGGGCCCAGTGAGGCACCGGCCGCAGCCAAGCGGCCTCGACCGGCGCTGCAGAGACCAGACGAAGACTGAACCATGGTGACAGAACCGGCAGAGGAGGACCAGCCCCTGATGCCAGCGGCGGAGAGCGCAGCACCCAGTGAGTTGGCGTGCGTGCCTGATTATGCACCCACCATTACATGGCCTTGGCCAGCGTGCTTGGCCCCGGCCGGGGTGGCCGCCCCATCACAAGGGGCGGCCCACACAATGGCCCACCTACCACCAGTGACCATGCTCCCGGCGTGGGGGCCTATCCCATCGTGGATGCCTGGCCCGGCGCCTCCGCTGGTGGGGCCAAGGCCGGGCCAGCCAACATCCGCCATGGGAGGGCCGGGACAACACCAACCGGCCAATCCCGGTATTCTCCCGCCCTGGGGCCTCGGCCAGCCATCAGGTTGGCCAGGTGCTGGGCTGATGGCGAGTAGAATGCCGCCATGGCCGGGAATGGATGCTGCCCTGGGCTACGCCGGAGTGGCAGCGGTGGCCATGCCGTATGGGGACTATGCCTCCCCATTTGGACACCACCTGGCCCAGTCCACCAGGGAAAATATCTTGAGGGGGAAGTTCATCGATATCTTCAGTTTACTCACCAGGGAGCTAGATACTAAAGAATTGGATAAGGAGGACCCACAGGACAGGGAGCGCAGGCTGAAAAAGAATCCGGAGCGCTCCTGGGCTACCTGGTTGCTGGCATACCTTATCTATATGTCCTTAACCCTGCAAGCGCACCCATGGAGGGCCCAGTCGATGCTGAAGTACCTCGATATCATATATAGGGCGTTTGTAGACTTCCCCGGCCATACTTGGCTGCAGTATGAGGAGGAATTCTATCGTAGGGCGGCCCTGGATCCATATGTCCACTGGGATGAGCCACGGCCACCCATTTGGTAGCAGTTTATGACCCCGGTGCGGCCGACCCTGGGGGAGAGGTACGACAGCGGCCACATGATAAGGAGGGGGACGGCCAACATATCTGCCCGCGCTGCGGGCCAGCCAGTTCAAATCTGGCTGGTCTGCTGGGACTACAATGGCCAGGGAGTCTGTAAAAGGAAACCCTGCTGCTTCAAACATGAATGTTCCGTTTGCGGCGCACAGCACCCAGCAACCAGCTGCGGCAGGGCTCGCCCTCAGCAAGGAAGGCCCCGGGAGGGGGGATGCCCCAAGAAGGCCGGGGGTACAGACGGATTCCCTGCTAAAGGGGCCCAGCCCAATTAGGCTGGAGGTGTTGAGGCGCTGGGCGGCTGAGTATCCCAATAGGGAAGCCTCACAATTCTTAGTTGAAGGTTTTGAGTTTGGGTTTCATGCTCCATTTAGTGGGGGCTGCCTACCCTGGTTAGCTAAGAACCTGAGATCCCTGGATATGGCACAGGTGGTGGCTGAGGACAAGATCCTTAAGGAAGTCAGGGAGGGCCGGGTCCTCGGCCCATTCGAAGAACCACCAGTACCCAACTTGCAACTGTCGCCACTGGGCTTGGTCCCCCAAAAGGCCCCGGGGGAGTTCCAGCTCATCCACCACCTGTCCCACCCCAGCGGGGCCTCTCTTAATGACGGGATACCACAGGAGCTTTGCACGGTCAGGTACACGTCCTTCGACGCTGCGGTGCGTATGGGGCACGCTTGCGGGGTTGCGGCAGAGATGGCGAAATGCGACATTAAGTCAGCCTTCCTCCTTCTCCCAGTGCACCCTGAGGACTTTGAACTGCTCGGGTTCCAGTTCCAAGGCCAGTTCTACATGGACCGGGCGCTCCCATTTGGTTGTTCGGTGTCCTGCGCCATCTTTGAGACATTCAGCTCGTTCGTGGCATGGCGCCTGCGCGGGCTGGGTGAGCACAGCGCACTATCTGGACAATTACCTTTTTTGTGGGCCCAGTGGCTCAGGCAGGTGCAGGTTCCTTCTGGAACGGTTCCATGCATTGGCCCGCGAACTGGGACTCCCCCTAGCCGAGGAAAAGAAGGAAGGCCCCAGCCAAGTGATTAGTTTCCTGGGGATAGAAATTGACACCACGGCCCAGGCCTGCCGGTTACCCCAGGATAAGCTGCAGGCCCTTCAGGCCAGGGTGTGGGAGGCTCAACAGCACCACAAAATGTCCCTGAGGGAGCTCCAAGAATTAGTGGGTCACCTTAACTTTGCCTGCAAGGTGGTAGCCCCGGGGCGAGCATTTCTGCGCCGGCTGTGCGCAGCAATGGGCAGGCTGTGCAAGCCCACACATAGAACCAGGGTGATGGCCGAGATGAGGGAGGACCTAGCGGTATGGCGCCTGTTCCTGGAGGGATTCAACGGAGTATCCTTCTGGAGGGACGAGCTCCGTCTGGACGCCCAATTCCAGGTACACACCGACGCGGCCGGTGGCCTGGGCTTTGGCATTTATTGGAGGGGGTCCTGGTGCAGTGGTGCCTGGCCTGCCGCTTGGTGGAAGGACGGTGCCACACGCGACCTCACCTTCCTCGAATTGTTCCCCATCTGGGTTGCCCTTTACATCTGCTCCGAGGCCTGGGCAAACTCGGCGGTACAATTCTGGTGCGATAACCAGGCGGTGGTGTATGTCATTAACAGCCTGACATCACGTTCCCCCAGGGTTATGAGGTTGGTCAGGGCTTTTGTGTTGCGAGCTTTGCAATTTAATATAGTGGTATATGCTCGCCATGTGCCGGGAATCGAAAATGAAATCACTGATGCTTTGTCCCGCCGACAGGCCGAGCGTTTTCGGGCCCTTGCCCCAGAAGCGGCCGACCATCCGGTGGAGATCCTGACAGAGGTATGGCGGGTTGGCGTGCTGAGGCTGACAGAGCTCTCTGCCACTCTGTCGCCCCCAGGACACAGTGGGCCTATGCATCGGTGATGGCTGACTTCACTTCGTTCAGGGACCCCCAGGGCCTCGACCAGCAGTGGCCACTGCCCATCGAACACCTCCAGAGATTTTTGGTTTATTGGCACCACAGGGGGCTGGCACCAAGTTCCCTGCAGGGGAAATTGGCCGCCCTGGCCTTGTACTCTAGACTGAGGGGCCACCCAGATACAACCAGGGATTTCCGGGTGTGGGGCATGGTTGCAGGCTGGAGCCGGGAGAGGGGTAGGGTCCCAGACGCCCGCTTCCCGCTAACGCCGTGGCTGCTGGCCCGCATGGGCGCCACGTGGCCCGCCGTCTGTTCCGACGGCTATGAGGCGGCTCTGTTTAGGGCGGCCTCTCTCCTGGCCTTTTTTGGCACCCTGCGGGTCAGCGAGCTGGTGGCGGCGGGGGGGCAGGATGCTTCCTCTACTGCCCTGGGCATATCTGACATCAGCATGGCCTCGGATGGCCTAGCACTGTGCATACGGAAGTCCAAGACGGACCAGAAGTGTAAAGGGGTCAAGATAAATTTGGGCCCATGTTCAGCAAGGGAAATTTGTCCAGTCTTAGCCATGAGAGACTACCTCAAGTTGAGGGGTCCGCGCGAGGGATACCTATTCATACATCAGGACGGTCGCCCGTTGACCAAGTTCCAGTTTTCGGCCGTGACTAGCAGGGTTTTGGGTGAGCTGGGTCTGGGGACACTCAAATTTGGGACACACTCCTTTCGAATCGGGGCTGCATCAACAGCGGCAGCAGTGGGATACGATCCAGGCGCCATTCGCCAGCTGGGGCGGTGGAATTCCCAATGTTATAAGAGGTACGTGTGGCCATTGCCAGCACTTTAACATGTTGTTTTTGTCTCCTCAGGACCAGAGGGCCATCCCTATCGGGCAAGGATTATTTTTGTGGATCACAGTTACGTTTACTGGGCTGAGAAATTTGCCCGTAGGACCAGCTGGGGGCCCAACCTAGGGCTGGGCAATGCGGCAACAATTGAGTGGTGGGGAAGGAGGGGAATGAGGTGGTGGGAGTTCCTCGGCGTAGTCACGGCTGCAGCGCGGGGCCTGTCACCGGATTTTCTCCTTATTCATTTGGGGGGAAATGATTTGACCAGACAGACTGGCAAATCCCTAATCATTGAAATTTTGGCTGACCTAGCGACTTGGAAGGCACGGTTTCCGGCCTGTAGAGTCCTATGGTCTACAATGATACCACACCAGGTTTGGAGAGTGGACTGTGACCCACAAAAGGGGGTCAACCAAGAGGTTTGTCGGGCGGTTTGCCAGGAATTCGGGGCAGTTGTGGGCCACCCAGAGTTCAGCGTGTGCAGGGCAGAGCTCTACAGGCCGGATGGTGTACACCTGACTGATGTGGGCACCGAGTTGTTCCTGCGGGATTTGAGGAGGGGGATGGCTGCAGAGCTGGCTATATAATGGGTGACCGGGGCTATAGCAAGGCTAGGCCCACGGCAGTGGTGGCTAAAGCTGATGGAGGGCAGCGGGGAGCCTACAATTGACATCTGGAACTAAATGCCTCTCAACCACAGCACTGCGGGCCAGGAGGTCTCGGTGCTGTGGGAGGGGGAGCGAACGCCTCCCTGCGCTGGGAATCACCCAGGTTGGTGCCATCACGGATGCCTGGCCCCTCCTGTTGTTGTTGTTGTTTGTATATGTTAATAAAGTGTGGCCCGTTTACCCCCAACATACTGTCTCGCCTGGTCATTTCGAGTGGGAGGGCAATGCTGGCTTCGTAGGCGGCTCATCCACCCACGGAGCCGATTTGCCCCTCGCGAGAATGGCGAGGGGCGAGACAGGACACAAGAGTCCTGTGAGGGAGGGGGGAAGAGCGCCCTATAAAGGTTGGCTCCTCCCCCCCCAACCGGCATTCAGTCTCTTCTGGCATTCGCCACCCACCCACCGCGTTAGGACCACTGTGAGTCTGACTGGTCGCCAATTTTGGTACCAGCATAGGAATTTTTGACCCGCACTCTAAATTGGCTGTTGAGGGCAGGGATTTTTCGCCTATCCCACACTGGTACCTCGGAGTTAGAAGGTTTGCTTCAAGTTCCACATTGGTCACACTATGGCGGCTAAAGCTGATGGAGGGCAGCGGGGAGCCTACAATTGACATCTGGAACTAAATGCCTCTCAACCACAGCACTGCGGGCCAGGAGGTCTCGGTGCTGTGGAAGGGGGAGCGAACGCCTCCCTGCGCTGGGAATCACCCAGGTTGGTGCCATCAGGGGCAGGGAGGATTAAACGAAATCAACTGGCCTGGGGGGTGCTGTCGGATGACTGCACCACCTGGGGGTTGGTGGCTCGCCCTATGCTGCCTGCTTGGAGGGGTCCCGGGAGACCCCGAGGTTCCAACCAAGTTACAGATGCCTGGCCCCTCCTGTTGTTGTTGTTGTTGTTTGTATATGTTAATAAAGTGTGGCCCGTTTACCCCCAACATACTGTCTCACCTGGTCATTTTGAGTGGGAGGGCAAATGGCTTCTACCTCATAATACCACCTGAAGCACTCACTCCTCCAAAGCAGGTCATCTGAGGGTGCCAACACCGAGGGAAGCCTGTAAAACAGTTACCAGGAATCAGGCTTTCTCAGTGGTGGCACGTCTTTGGAATCAACTCTCCCCAGAGATCTTTGCCTGCACTCATGCTGGAGGTCTTTAAAAAAACCTTTGAAGACCTGGCTTTTTAAAGTGGCTTTCCCTGGATATTGATCATTATTGCTGCTGATCTGTTTTCAAAATATTTATTCTACCTCTGTCAGGGCATCTTGGATTGTAATATTTTTTTTTTATTCTGATGCTGATTTTGATTTTAATTATGGTCTATTATTTTTTATTTTTATTATGTTTTATTGTTTACCTTAAAATTCTGTAAACCACTCAGAGTGGCTTTTATGCCAGATGGTGCAGTAAATAAGTCAAATAAATAAATAATCCTTCTCTTACTAAAACTGCTTGCTCTTCCGACCATAACTATTCTCTAACCAGACCCTATCTGTCACTGGCATGTACACTTCCTTCTATTCCTTTACTAGCCCCTCTCATAAGCCATATGATTGGATACACAGATCACAGTATTAAATATGTGTGAGGTACCTTTGCATTCTGTTACAGGGCCCACTGTAATCTCACAGTGTCTCCCTGGTCCATAAGGTCTCTCTTGTTCCCACCGTATTTATCTTTTCCCATTACACTATGCAGTCCAACTTAATTAGTCTGCATTAGAGATGGGCACGACTAGGGAAAATGACGTTTTCGAGTTGTCGTGTGTCGGAGGCAGCCTGTTTCGGCTCGTTTCCGTTTTTCGCAAAAATTAGTCAGTTCGTTTTTTCATTTTTTCGTTGTCGTTAGTACTGGTTGGGGGGGTAGCGGGCTCCTGGAGGCAGCTGCAGGAGTCAGCCAGAGCCACAAGTGACGGACTGGCAGACTCTTTGCACCCGCTGCATCTCACGTACTTGCATGTAGTGCAATGCAAGTAGATTTGGCTTAGGGTTAAGATGGGTTAGCGCAAGGGCTAGGGTTAGGCTAGTTACGGGTGAGGTTAGGGTGAGTATTGGGGTGCACCTCTGGGTGCCTCTCTGACCCACTTAGAAGGACAGTGTACTGGCGTATGGGTTAGGCTTAGGCTTAGGGTTCGGGTTTGGGCTACGATTAGTGGGCTGTTTATGCCCGATTGGCACATCCCAGAAGTCTCTGTGGTCAACCTGGCCAAGTGGCCATGCGATTGGTGGAAAATTTGCATGGTCCACTCCCATGGGCGAGCCCATCATTGCGAATGTTCAGGTGTAAAAAAATAAAATAAAATAAAATAAAATAAAATAAAATCAACAGAGACTTTTTTTGCAAGAAAAACCCACTGCTGCTACTGTAAAAAGTCAAGCATTTAAAATAGCTAATTTTCGCATGTTTCTGTGGTGCTTTGGTGGGGTTTTGGGCAACGATTTCAAAAAAAATATTGCGGTCGCCATTTTGGATCCCCCCGCACTGCATGGCAAATGGATGCGCCCTCCCAGCCTGGTACCAGCAGCGCAGCAGTAGCAATAGCCAAGGAGAGGGGGGGCGGGGAACCCCCCCCCCCAAATAAAACACTCTTCTGGCCTGGTAGGTGCCCTCAGACAGTTTTCGCCTGCTTTTAGGGCCGGGAATCGGTTTTTTTTTTAACTTTTAAAAACTTTTTTTCTGTGCCGCTTGGCATTGCACGATCGCGCGATGCCAGGAACGACCACAACAAATCAGACCAAATTGTTCGTTCGTCGGTTCGAGCTCGAATTCTGGCGGAGTAATTCCCGTTACCGTTTCCGTTGAGTAACGGAAACAAGTAACGGAAACGGAAACGGGAATACCGCTAAGTCGTGCCCATCTCTAGTGACAAACAATTGTGTCATGTTGTGGCATTCATCTGTACTTAGCCAAAGGTTGGGTAAAAGGTGGAAAAAGTTTACCTTTGATCACAACTCCCAGAATATCACACATAGGAAGACCTTTGGAATTCTGAAAGTTTTACTCCAAGAAACAATGCTGCTTGTTTCTGAATAGAAGCTAGTCTGTATGTCTCATACAGGAAAAGCTGCTTTCGTCCGCAGGTCTGTCAACTATTATGCAAACCAAATAGCCTTTCCTGATTCCACCCATTGCTGACACGGAAGGGGATGTTGCCAGTAATACCTGCTCTACTCTCACTGAAGCAAAGGGTCCCACAAAAAGAACTGGGGAGGTGCATAATGAGGGCTAAGAACAAAAGACAAGAAGATCCCACTCCACCAAAGAAGCTAACCCTGTTAACTTTGGAGAAGAGGAAATGCAGAAGCAAAATAGAAAGTAGCCATCAGGACAAGGAGAACAGGAAGATGGATTTTAAACCTTTATCCAAACTGTTAGAGCCCAAAGATTATCCAAACAGAGTAAATCCAGTTCAGAGCATGAGAGTTGAAGCTAAAAGGAAGACCAGGGGTGGGGTGGGGCCCTGCCCTCAGACAGTTTTCGCCTGCTTTTAGGGCCGGGAATCGGGTTTTTTTTTAACTTTTAAAAACTTTTTTTCTGTGCCTCTTGGCATCGCGCGATCACGCGATGCCAGGAACGACCACAACAAATCAGACCAAATTATTCGTTCGTCGGTTCGAGTTTGAGTTCTGGCGGAGTAATTCCCATTACCGTTTCCGTTGAGTAACGGAAACAAGTAACGGAAACGGAAATGGGAATACCGCTAAGTCGTGCCCATCTCTAGTCTGCATAACAATTATGGCACTTAATTGTACATTTTAAGAAATGTGCAGGAACCTCTCTTGCAAATTTGTGCACATTCACTCTGTGACTAATAATAATGAATGACAGTAAATGTCACTATCTGACAAAAAGAAGAAAGGAGATACCAAGTCTATTTTACAATCTCCAATTACACACATATGATGTAATAGTCAGAACTGCTGGTGAGGATTTGGGAGAATAAAGTACAGATCATCACTCAGCATGGCCTCAATTAGGGTCTAAGTCACTTGGGGCAAAACATGGATTTTTTGCCCCCCAGGGGTGGTGATGGCGGAATAGTACAAAGTACAAATAATATTTTGTTATTTTGGCACACAAACCCCAGCTTGGCTCAAATCCCACATCTCCCCCCCCCCCTCAGTTTTGGGCCTCAGATGTGAAACTCATTAGAAGAAGTTGGGCCTGCTGTTATATTTTAACTGACCTACTGTAGTTCACAGGATTGCTATAAAGAAACTTTGCACAACTGTGTCCATCTTATGAAGTGGACCCTAAACCACATTTGTTTTTCCATTGTTCCGTTTAAGATTTCTTTTGAACAACAGGATGACTTGACTACCCCTTGGCAAGCTCTTTAAAATGGAGAAATCTCTGAGAAGTGCAATCTTTGAGTCACATGGTTTCTTCCTCTTTTTAAAAAACCATTAGGGCTTTCATTGTTCAAACCCATTAGCACCCTCTTTAAGCACTAATATATTCAGCAGTTAAGTGACCTTTTCAAATTTGACCTTTTTGGAATTCTTTCTGGAGGCTATGGGGTAAAATGATTTTACCAGCTGCTTCTAGTTGCATTAGAAAATAATTGTGCGAAAGATACTTGATTAAGAATCACGTTAAACTTTGCTCTTTAGCAAATGGGTTGATCTACCTTGAAAGAAACCTGCTTAACCCCATTGTTTCATACATGGTCCCTTCTTTCCCTAAATTGATAAATGATTTGCATATTAAAAACTCAACATAAATCTTCTTTTTTCCTAATCAGGCAATAGAGGTATTTCTTATACAGAAAGGTTTCAATTGTTTTGCTACATGGGGCAGAAGGCGAAAATTAAAATATAAAAGAAAGGGATTTAAAATGCATTCCCTGGTGACTGAATTCTGTATAAAATTCTACCACAATATACCAATGATAAGAGAGCAGAAATAATAAAGTATAATAGACTATTTTCTAAAGAAAAACACACATGAAAATGTCTGGATAGTTTTAATTCTATCCACGAAGTTGTATTAATGTTCCTATTTGTTTTAACTTTTTTACCCAGTTAGCATGCAACTCTTGTTTTAACGTCTCATTTGAGATTTGATTTCTCAAGATGTACCACTTCCCTCTCTGATTAGATTAAATACAACATCCAATGGATATTATCCATGGATATTATCCATCAATACTGCATTGTTTTCTAAACCGTTTCTTATTGTTTGTGTGACATGTCCCCCCCCACTGCCTGTTGACAATTGCTTTGTCCTAAAATCTCATCAATTTTAGAGTTCAAGACTGAAACCCAGAACTTGAAAGTAGGACTTCTTTGGACTGCAAGTGGCAGAGTCCCCCTCTCAGCATTTTAAAAAAAAGTTGAGATTCCATAACCTTTGGAAATAATGTGCCATAAGTAAAAATTCCAAGTAGTATGACTTGGTGTAGAACAGAGGTCTATAGAGATTTCTTAATTAATAAATAAATTTAAAATATTTTAACCCAACATTTTCCTTTAAAAGGACCCAAAGCAGATTACAAATCAAAGGCAGCATTGAAGTTTGTAACAATGAGAATACAATGCTAAAAGATTCAGTGACAATGCCAAAAAACATAAGCGACACCAAAACACATTTAATGAATTGAAGTACAAGAATTCATTTAAACCCACTTGGAAGCCATTCACACGGGGAGTATACTGCTCACAAAGGACAGTAAAGATGGCACCAGTCTAGCCAGTTTGTATCTAAATGTTATATAGTTTGTGTATCTGGGCAGCATAGTTTCAGACATTTTTTTCAAACTCTGGAAGAATCATGGACCATGGCATGCCAAAGCAGAAAAACACAAAATTGATTTATGCCAATGGGTTCCAGACTTTTTAGCGTGGCATCTTCTTTTTGATGATGGATTAAATTTCCTGCTGTCTTGTTTCTCCTTTACTGTCATCCAATCCCCTTTTACAAAAAAAAATTCAAATCATAATTTTAAATTAGTAATATATACAAAGTGAAGAACTGAAGAACAACTGATGCAATCCATGCTGACTAGCTGCTACTAAAAAACACAGGGAAAAACAGAAACCAGTGCTTTCAGCACTTCTCTGCCTCAAGAAAGCATTATTAGACGAAGTCCCACACAATGTCATCTGCTATGCACCAACAAGACATCATGGAGTCCCAGAGGAACTTGTTGCTTGGGTCAAACTTCTCTACGAGTTGCCAAAGAGCCGTGTTCAGGCTGCTATGGATACATCAAAAGATTTTCACATCACAGTTGGGGTCCACTAAGGATTGGCACTCTCGTTGCTTCTTGATCTGCAGAATCTTGTAACCTGGACACTCCTTCATGCTGATGATGTCATAATTGCATCTAGGGCCAGTGTCAGGCTTTTTTGTGCCCTAGGCAAGACAAACTACTTACACCCTCCCAACCAATTTTCAAAAACAGACAAATTGTAGGAAAAACAGAAAGTACAAAAGTTGAAATTGTGACAATTTTATTTTAAAAAACTGAGAGAACAATTAATAGAACAGTCTTCAAATTTCTTTCTCAAATACAAAACAGTTTTAGCATTCAAATCATTTTGAATAATCCTATGTACAGTAATGTCTCTTAAAAGTTTATCTTTTTGCCATATCAAAATCTCATTTTGTGTGCCTTATCTTTGCCCTCCCATCCCGGAACAAGAGGCAAGACAGAAGTGATACGTGAAAACAGGGCCACACTTTATTACAACATGTTAAGCTTTGATCAACAAGAAAAAAGGGGGGAAGGTAGTGCGAAGTAATGGTTGGGCCACCAAGGTCACCTGTAACCACCCCAACCGCCATAGGATTTCTCCTGGGCAAGTCACCTACCCCCCCCCCCCATTTTGGGCAATCTCAACAATGGCGATCAGGGGCTGGTAAAATGTCCCAAAGACCCCCTGGGTGTCTTAGCCCCACTATTTGGTAGCCCTTAGCCCAGGGAGTATTTTCAGTGTATCCTTCCTACAATAATGTAATTTCAAGATCTGTAGCATCATGAAGTTGGATGAGCCAGAATGACATTTACACCCAATGGTTTAATATGCTGCTTAGCATCCATTTTGCATTCCACCAAAAGCCATTTCATTGAATTCAGTATCAGAAAGGCATTATGGCAAATTATAAACATCTTTATTTTGTAATGCCTTTAACACACACATAGGGATGGGCTGTTCATTTCAGAAGCAGTAGGTTCTGAAACGACCCATGTGAGCCCCGGTGCTGTTCATAAGCCTCCGAAATGCAAGTAGTCAGTCCCCGACCTTGCTCTGTGCCTCCATGGGGCTGAGCTCCAATGAGGAAGAAGTCTCCTCACATCACATCCTTCTCCCTGGTGCTGGCTAATCAGGAGCTGTGCAGGAAAATGCATTATCCTGCCTCCTTGTCTGATTGGCCAGTGCCAGGGAGAAGGACAGATGATGTCAGGAGACTTCTCCCTCTTTGAAGCTCAGCCCCATGCAGGTGCAGAGCAAGGTAAGGGATTGGCTGCTTGTGTTTTGGAGGCTTCCGAACAGCACCTGGGCTCGTGTTGGTCATTTTGGAAACTACTGCTTCTGAAATGAACAGCCCATCCCTACACACACACACACACACACACACACACACACACACACACACACACA
>JAHTLZ010000348.1:3145020-3163276 GCA_023846285.1 Phrynocephalus versicolor
TTTCTTTCTTTCTTTCTTTCTTTCTTTCTTTCTTTCTTTCTTTCTTTTGAAAATTCATTAAAGTTTGTGGTGTGTGGTTCATGAACTGCAATAAACTATGAGCTGAAATGAACCATCATTTTTCCAGTTCATGTCCATCTCTGATTTTTAGCTGTTTTGTCCTGGAAAAATATTCCAAGGAAGAGTTGGCAACACACAACTGATCAGATATTTGTATTAAGAGTATCTAATAAAGCTATAATACTTGGTCTGTACCTGACTTACCAAGTACTGAAAACTGAATGCAAAACTGCCTGCAGACATACAGAGAAGATTATACTAACTAGAGTTGTGATCTAGATTTCTCCAATAATTCTCCAGGTTGTGTGTATGCATGTCTTCATACAGTATATGTAATGTCTATATAGCAAAGGAAGTTAAGCTAGAATATTTCCTAGTTTTAGTTTTCTGAATGCAAAGAAGGGTGAATGATTTTGAAGAACTGGAGGTAATGGAATATGATGCCATAAAGAATGGCCACATAAGCCAAAATTTGCTGGCAAACCACAGTGCCACATTTTTGTTTGTTCTTGCTTTCTCATTTCCATGGGCTTGGAGTGAAAAGAATGGTTGTGTCTTCTGCCCTAGGTTTGGATTGAATTGAAGAAATTTAACTCCCAAATAATCCTCTTTGTCTTGTGTACACGATAAGACTATCTATAATGGCATAACAATTTATAAAAGATATCTCAGTCATTGCCAAGAGTTATCATATCTGACACTAGAATGCTGTGCACACTTCATTTCAAAATAAAGAGGAAATGTCTTATGAGACAGCGTGCACAGTCTTTTGCTACCCTGTTGCTAATGACTTTAAAGTAAATCATTGGCACTGAAGTCTCACGAAGCTGCACGTTGATGTGAGTTTTGAAGGTGACAGATCTTGACAAGGTCAGGATAATGTTGCTTTTCTGCTTGCATGACTATACAGCAATCACACATCCCTTGCACAATGTCATCCCCTTGGCTTGAAGGACTGCCCAACTGACAGAAGGCAAGGAAGTATCTCTGTTTTCCTATTAACAGGAATTTGCCAAGGTTTCTCTGAGCATGACACCATGCCTTGCTTGGAAGCCATATGTTCCCATTTAATTCTTGCATCTGGCTGCTACAACATATTTTTCAAAACTGCTTTGATTTTGGTTAGTTACAATGAGCCTTTGGGTCCAAGCTGTCTACTTCTTGCCTACTTCTCTTATTTAGTCAGTCCTAAAATGCTTGATCCAGAAAGAAATAATTGTCTGCATTGTGCTCAAATGAGGAAGTAACACCCAGAAATCTGGGGGCAATGTTACAAGAAGTCAGCTACACATGTAAAGTGATATATGCCTTAGGTACATTCATTGGCCAGATTACTGTAGTACTCTGTGTGGGACTTGATTTGGAAACATCCAAAAAGCTGTAGTCAAATTGTTAAAGGGGATGGTGATAGGGATTGCATAAGGAAGTGAAAGGAGGAACGGAGGAACGAAGATGGCGGGCGGCAGCTCTCCCTGTTCGCTTTTGCGTCCTAGCAAACTGCTATTTTTTGGGGGAATGCTGCCGTGATTATTTTTCTTTTTCTGTTAATTGCTTGTCCTGCCAGAGGACTTGGCAGGGGGCCAGCAAGGGGCTTGCTGGGGCTTGAGGGGTCTCGGGGTGAGAGGGGGCTCAAAGGGGCTCAGCGTGCTCGTCATTTTGACGAGCCGACCGGCCGGCTTGTAGTTCCATCTATCCGGTAAGGCTGAGCGTCCCCTCCCCTCCCTCCCTCCTCTTCTATCCTTTTATTCCTTTTATCTTTCTCTGCCTCCCTTGGGGGGGCTGCCTCGGTGGCGCTTTGCTCCCGGTGGCGGTGGGTCACCTCGCCTCGGCGGCGTCTCCCTCCCCCGTCTGACGGTACCTTGCTCCTGGCGAGAGCTGCTGGAGGGGGCTGCCGTCAGCCGGGTTGTCCCTGACAGTCTGGAAGACTCGGGGCTTCAAATCGTGGCTGCGTTTGAGCCCCCCGTGAGACCTGCGGATCATCTGGAGCGGGGAGGTTGCCGCGGACGGGAGGTACTATTCTCGGGCAGCGCCTCGGCTGCCGGCGCCTGGGAGATGACGCCATCTTGGCGGCGTCCCGATCACCGGTGCCTTCTCGGGCGGCAGGGCGGCCGCCGGAGCGGTCCAGGGTGTGCCCTAGTTGGCCCCCCGAGTGGGGATGTCCCCTGTCTGTTGGCGTGGGGGGCCTTGCGGGCGGCTGGCGATACCTCGGGCAGCGCTTCGGCTGTCGGAGTACCCCGGGCGACGCGTTCCCGCCGCAATTCAACATGGTGACGGGCCAGGGACCGGCGGCGTCTTAGACGGCATCAGGATCCTTGGCCCTCCCTCGGGTGGCACGCCGGCCACCGGCGCGGTCCTGGGAGCAATCCAACCTCCGGTTGAAGCCTCCATTTTCCATCTCGGGCAGCAGATCGGCCGCCGGAGTCGTCAATGGTGGAGCCCTTTGTTACACTCGCCTGGTTTATTTTAGGCGCTTGGGCCACCACCCAAGTCAACCTGGGAGGGCGGGTCCCTGGCCAACTTTCAACGAGGGCGGCACTCCGGCCGCTGATACCGAGACCAGGCGCCTTGGCTGCTGACCTTCTACGGGCCGCCTTTTCATTTCCATCGTGATCCCCGTTGCAGTCGAGGCACTCCCCCTTTCCCCTCCCCTAGCCCCTAGATTCTATTCCCCCTTTCCCCATGCTATTCATCACCTGTTCTCTGGCGGGGATTTATTGTTATTGTGCTTTATATTTTGTTTTGGTCTTTTATAATTTTAGCTATATTTATTGCAGTTACTTGTATTGTTAGTGGCTCTGCTAGAACCTTGTTCAGGAGTATTTGTATTATTTGTATTATTTAGCTATCTGTTAGAGCTTTGCTCAGTGGTTTTTTGCATTTGTTTGTATTATAGAGTATTTTTATTAACTGTATTGTTGGTGTTTTTTTTTTTTTTGGTTGCCATGCCCGCAGGGACTCACATACCAACTGTGACGGGCCGTGGGCGGTACGCTCGTAGCCGGGGGGGTCGTCAGATCAGAAGAACCCGGGTCAGGCATCTTGTGCCTGTCCCGCGTTCTGACCCCTCGGCTCGCTGCCACGTGTCCAGGAGCCACTTCTCCAGCGCCTCCAACCTTTCCTGCCTATTGCTTAATGCCAGGTCAGTCCATAATAAAATCCCTATTATATATGATTCCATCTTAGATGGGAGGGCTGACCTGGCCCTCATCACCGAGACCTGGGTGGGCGCAGGGGGGGGCTTCGCTCTCTCTGCTGTGCCCGCCCGGGTATCTGGTTCAGGGTATCGGAAGGTTGGAGGGTCAGAAGGGAGGGGGGGTTGCTATCGTCCACCGGGATTCTTTTCATGTTTGCAGGGCCTCGACATTGGTTAGCCAGGGGTTAGAGTGCCTTCATCTGTTAGTGGGACAGCGGGATAGATTTGGCATTGTGCTGGGCTACCGTGCTCCCCGAAACCCTGCACAATCCCTCCCGGAGCTCTCCGAGTTCATCGCGGCTGCTCTGTTGAAGTCCCCGCACCTTCTGGTTGCGGGTGACTTCAATGTTCACGCCGGCGGTGAACTTTCTGGAGCTGCTCTGGAGTTCATTGAATCCATGACTTCCATGGGTCTATCCCAGCATGTTGTATGCCCCACTCACAGATCAGGCCATACCCTGGATCTGGTATTTTCCTCCATGTCGGGGATGTCAGGTCTGGAGGTGGGGAGCATTGTCTCCCTACCTGTGTCATGGTCAGACCACCACCTGCTTTCTTTCCCTCTGGCGATTCCTACCCCCCCTCGCGGGGACCATCGGCCTCCAGTGTTGGCCCGGCCCCGGAGACTTATGGACCCTTCTCGGTTCCAGGAGGTCTTCGGGGCGTTTCCTGGAGAACTGTCTGGCGCGCCGGCCGAGGTTGTGGCCAACCATTGGTTTGATACAGCTGCCCATACCATCGACCGGATCGCCCCTAAGCGCCTTCTCCGGTGCCGAGCTCGGCCCTCGCCGTGGTTCACGTCTGAGCTCCGAGCAATGAAGCAACTGAGGAGAAGGCTAGAGCGCAGCTGGAGAAGAACCCGGACGGAAATTAACAAGGCTGCCGTTGTTTCCCAGACTAGGCGCTATTCCAACACGATCAGGGAGGCCCAAAGATCTTTTTTCTCCCTGAGAATTGGTGAGGCCTCTAACTGCCAAGCGGAGCTCTTCCGGGTGGTTCGGGACCTCACCAATCCTAGTCTGGCCAGGCCTCCTCCTGCTGATTTCAGTAGCGAGAATTTTGCAGCCTATTTTCGAACTAAAATTGAGGCCATCCGTGCCGGCTTCGACTCCGGTTGCAGTGGCACTGCCCCGGCATCCCCAGTTGCTGGCCCACCTTCGTCGCCTCGGTTGGATGTGCTTGGGCCTGTTTCTGCTGCCGAGGCCTCCAAGGCTATGTCTCATTGCCGGCCTGCTTCCACTCCTTTCGATCCTTGCCCTGCTTGGCTCATCAAAGCTGCCAGCGGGACTATGGCTGAATGGGCTTCGGTCATCGCCACTGCCTCCTTCAGCGAGGGGTTTTTTCCCTCTCGTCTGAAGGAGACGGTGGTAAAGCCCATTCTCAAAAAACTGGGTCTTTCCCCGGATGATTTGGCCAACTACCGCCCAATTGCCAACGTCCCGTTTATGGGCAAAGTGATCGAGAGGGTGGCGGCGGTCCGGCTGCAGTCGTACCTGGAGGATCGGCAGTGCCTCGATCCTTGCCAGTCCGGTTTCAGGCCTTGTCGGGGGACCGAAACAGCTTTGGTTGCGCTGCAAGATGACCTAATCCGGGCGGCCGACAGGGGTTGCTCTACCCTGTTGGTTCTCCTGGATTTGTCAGCGGCCTTTGATACCGTCGAGCACGATATCCTGTTGGATCGGCTTTCTGAGGTGGGAATCGGAGGCACTGCTTGCAGTTGGCTCCATTCCTTCTTAGAGGGCCGTCCACAGTATGTTCAGCATGGGGGGGAGTTGTCGGCTCCTTGGATACTCCCTTGTGGGGTTCCACAGGGGTCGTCGCTGTCCCCCATGCTGTTTAACATCTACGTAAGGCCGCTGGCTGGGGTCATTAGGAGATTTGGAGTCTGCTGTCACCAGTACGCTGATGACACGCAGCTCTATCTCTCCTTTTCCACCTCTGCAGTGGAAGCTGTGAGGATCCTCGATGAGTGCCTGGATGCCGTGCTGGCTTGGACCGGGGCGAACAGGCTTAAGCTCAACACCGAGAAGACGGAGGTGATGTTCTTTGGGAGCTCACCATCTGAGTACGGTGGCCCTCTGCCCCGTCTGAGGGGGGTTTCCCTTCAGCCGGTGGAGAGGGCGCGGAATCTGGGCGTGGTCCTGGATCCGGCGCTGTCCATGGAATCGCAGGTGGCGTCGGTTACCAGGGCCGCTTATTACCATCTTCGTCAGATCGCTCAGATCCGCCCGTACCTGGATGCTGACTCTCTGAGAACAGTGGTTCAAGCACTGGTGATCTCGAGGCTGGACTACTGCAACACCCTCTACATGGGGTTGCCCTTGAATCTTCTCCGGCGTCTGCAGCGGGTTCAGAATGCAGCGGCCCGGCTGGTGGTTGGTGGGCGTCGGTATGACCACATCACCCCAGTCCTGGTCCACTTGCACTGGCTACCCGTTGCGGCCCGGATTAGATTCAAGGTCTTGGTTTTAGTTTATAAAACCCTCCATGGCTTGGGACCGGACTACCTGTCAGAGCGTATCGCCCAGCGATCAACCTCGGCCCGTCCTGTTCGGCAGGCGCGAGCACACTCGCTACGGGTTGCCACTCCACGAGAGGCCCGAAAGACTGTCACCCGGAACCGGGCCTTCTCTGTGGCAGCCCCTTCCCTTTGGAACTCCATCCCTAGTGAAGTGCGCTCTGCAGAGTCCCTGCAGGCCTTTCGGAAAGCTCTAAAGACCTTTCTATTCCGAGAGGCCTTCGGCGAACCTTAAGTTTTTTTTTCCCCGCCATTATTATTGATTGATTATTGGTTTTATCACTGACCATTGGTGTCATCACCCGGAATTTTCGCCTCCTGGCGACTGGGACGCTTAGAATTTTATCTTAGAATTTTATCTGGTTTTGTGTCTCACTGTTGTTGTCATATTTGTACCATGTATTATTGTTTATTTGGCTTCTGCCGTTGCTGTTAGCCGCTTAGAGTTCTGTACAGAAGATAAGCGGGATACAAATATAATAAATAAAATAAATAATAAATAATAAATAACTGCCCTATCCCAGCAGCTCTACAGACTCCTGGTCTGTTTTCAAGCACAATTTGAAATGCTGATTTTGATCAATTAATACTTTAAGTGCCTTTTCCCCAATATTTGTCAAAGACTACATGTCTCTATGTGTACCTGCCAAGGTTTTAAGATCATCAAGAGAAGGGTACTTTCTTGGTCCCACCAACCTTATGGGTGCTTTGATAAGAGAGGGCATTCTCTGTCACTGCTCCTAATCTATTGATCTCCGTCCCATGGGAGGCTAGGTGGGTCCCATCTTTGCTGTCCTTCTGCAGGCAGGTAGAGACTTTTCTTTTCAGGCTTCCACTGACCAGCAGCTTTGAAGTGGGTTCTTAAAACTGAACAATGCTTTTTATCATTTAAAATGCATTTTTTGGAATTTTTAAAAACTACATTTTAACAATATATCTGTTTCATTCTTTTAGTATGGTAATTATTTTCTGTTTTTAGCTTTTACTGCTGTCAGGCTTCAATGCTGTAAGCAGGCATGGGTCCTTTCAGGATCAAAGTGAGGTATGAATATTGAATGAAAATAATATAAAATATATAAAATCTGTTGTTTGAGTTTGCCTTTGAAATTTAAAAGTGAGGAGCTACTGATGAACATGTAAATTGGAGTAATGATTTTTAAAAGCCCTAGAAAATAAATTAAAGTTGCATTGCAGGTTTATAGGAGAGAGTTATTTATTAGGGATATACACTGTATTTGGACAAATGTGCAAAAACAGGTGAAATAAATGTGTTTGTGTACTTCAGGGGCAGTCCCTAGGCAAATTAAAGCCTTTGATCTTCTGTGGCTCAGACAAACACCCCCACAAATCCCGAATGTTCCATCTGCCATTTGTTCCTCAGAAATTTGATCTGAAGAAGGGGAAATTATGTTAGCATATAACAAATGCATTACTTCAATAAAGCTCTTCCAATCATCAAGGAACAAGGTGGGTATTATATTGTGGCTAGTGTGTGTTATGTATCTCCTTGCAACCACACTACTAGACAATTCGCCTAGCTAAAAGAAGAAATGCAAAACCTGGGCCGGCCTTGCTAGTTGGGGCTTTTCTTGTCCCCCCTCCCCTTATCTATCTTAGCTAGTTTACTAAAACGGGTTGCTACTGGGACTGACTCTGTGGATGAATACATGTATCCCTTTTCTATAGACTTTGATTGGCTAAGACAGAATTAGTGCACTCGAGTCTGTCTTTTCACCTCCGTCACCTCTGCCTTTTCTTCTTCTTGTGGACTTCCAAATTCTCTTGCCTGTTGGCCTTTATAGAGTTTTGACATTACAGACTCATCACTGGGAAGGAGGGAGAAAAAATAAAGCTACTAGGAAAGAAACTCTATGTGAGGCACCATTGAGTTGAAGAAGTTGTTTCTCCATGTGGGCCAGAGGGGCTAATCTGGAAAGTGACTCGGAATCAACATTAATTCATTCTTGGCAATTTGTTGGGAAGGCTTTTGTTGGAACTGTGCAGATTCTTAATAAAAATTATGAGACATAAATTATAGAAGTTGTATGAAGCTTGACTTTTAAGTCTTCAAATGTAATGTAGTGCCAAATGTGTGGGGGTTTTCTCATATAGTTTTTGCATTGATAAAAATACTCTAAAAAACTTACAGAAATGTTTCTCCATCTGTAAGAGTAAATTAATTGTTTCAGATGTGTAGCACCATTAAAGGGAACAAAATACTTTATGATATACTGAAACTGGATGACAACCTGCATTTTTAAAGGATGACAAGAAAATGAAGAAATGCAGATGAGCTTTTGTCAGATTTTCACTTAAAATAGGTAGTGTGAACAAATTCCCAAAAGGCGTGAAACCAAATTTTTCATAAGAAAAGAAAAGAATATCACCTTAAACACATTTCCTGTGCTACCATTACTAACATGTAGGATTCCTCAAGAAAAAAATATATTTCTGCTACTTTCAAATTATTTATTTATTTAAAAATGAGATTGAATTGTGGTAATTGAATAGCATGAGAAGCACTAGGTTTTCTCAACATTAAAACTGGCATGACGGCAAAAAGATTGGGAACAACTGGTTTAGGGAAGGATTTCTTTTTTAAATGGCAAAACAGTAGAAGAAGGGGTTAAGAAACTGTGCTCCCCACTCCACTCCACCACACCATAGCTTTTGTTCTGTAGAGGAAGCCTCTCCAGCCAAATGTCCTCAAAGGAAGAAAGTTTGGGTGAATTATATGTGACTGAGCATTACCTATGAAAAGGAATGCTGTAAACTACTGCTTCCTCACTCTATTGGAAATCATGTCCTTTCTCTCACTTTCTCTTTGAATATGCAGCACTTTACTTACAATGCATTTGTTGTTATGACAGATGGGGTCCACTTGACCATTGTCATATATGGGCAATAGTCCATGGGGTTAAAATGGCTGAATACCAGATCAGTAAAAGGAAAACATCAGCCATCCAGGACTTCCTCTACTATCAGAACCAATACAGAGACCTAAATTCTTTGACCAAACCACTGTTCCAAAAACTTCCAATGAAGAGTTTTTCAACGATGGAGCCTTGGCTGGAAGTAGCCTTGTCCTCCCACCCAGCCATGAGGTCCATGCTTGGCAAACGAAAGTCCTCCATATAACCACGGCCATAGCAAGGATTCGGGGCTGGGACTGTGTTTCTTGGAGTCATTTGTGATGAAAAGTTGGGAACTTTCATACACAAATACATTACCTCTCTTTTAATTATATTTCAAATATTATTTCCATCAAAAGAGTATTCAAAATATAAAATTTGCACAATAGCTGCGCTTTCTCTTTAAACAGCTCAGTTATCCAAGCACACTGTTTCACCTTGAAAAAAGTCAGATATGGCTTGTTCGTTTGAAAAACGTGATTTGCCCTTGGATATGATTTCTAAAAAGAGAGCCAGTCAAAAGATTAATAGAATTAAAATCTTAGTAGAATAAGCCCATTCTTGCTGACAGCTAACTCACTCCCCCCCTTCATTTCAGAAGACAGTAAACAGAAACAAAGCCTGCAGCAACAGAAAGTAAGCAAGCACATTAAAGAAGGATTAGCTTCAGGAGGCTATGACAGATGTAAAGTGCTTTGCACACATTACTATGTGATGTTCAACATATGTTGTCAATTAAAAATTGCTTAAGAAATATTTAACAAGGCAAATCTTACATAGCTCTGGTTTGTACTGTGTTTCTGCTTCACTGCCTTTCATTTCATTTTAGTATTTTACTGTGAGCAAAAGAAGATCCCTTGTACACCGTGGTTGCAAGCTAGCTTAATTTACTTCCCAAAGTGGTGTTTTAATTATGTGTCTCAGAGAGCTAACATTAATCTGCCTCTTTAGGGAAGTACTGGGCTGCCTTGTTCTAAGTCCGACCATGGGTTTCCACAGCTCAGTAGCATCCCGGGCAATTGGATCACCAGATTCTTATACAGAGGTCTTACCTGCTATGCTACTTGAGGCCCTTGTACCTGGAGGTAACATTGCTTGACCATGGTGGCACCTTGTGTTCACAGAGCATCAGACTGTTGAGAACACAAACACAATTCTTTTCCTTTGCACCAGCTGTTTTTACTTCAGTTTACACTCACCTAAGCCCATTCTTTGTGTTCAAGGACAAGATGGAACATGTGCTTATTGGTGGTATATTAAAGACAGACTAGATAGTCCTTTTAGCAGAGGAATCCAATAAATCAGGTAACTGTAGTGATCCTTATTATCAAACCAGTTTTATAAGCTTGTGTCAGTCTGAGCCCAATGCTAATATGGGGCAGACAACAAAACCAACAGAGCTGACCAGGCACATCATTTTCCTCCCAAATCTTGTGAAAACTATTGCACAGCTTGAGGCAGTGGTTTTCTGTTTGTGGTCCTCTCACAATTTCAGAGCTCAGCTCCCAGAATGCAAAGCAAAAAAAAAAAAAAGTCTTACCATTTACCATGTAGGCAGGAACCTTCAGGAGCTGAAGGTGAAATCAGACAGAGGACAAAAGTTTCTTTAGAGATCAGACACTGGAAGTCAGTAACAGATGACATACATCTTCGTCTCTGCTGATAAAGAAGACCAAATGCTCTGACCCTGGAAACCTGAGTTCTATTATATCTTACCTGTTCATATGCCCACAGCTTGGCTTGTGGTGTGATCATATGAATACATTATTTGTGCAGTTGATTCCCCTCAGAATTCAGTATGGTGTGTGGAAAGATTGTGTAAATCAGCATGAATTTCCATTGCTTCATTTGGGCATGTGACTCCATGAAATACACCCTCTTGAGCCACAGGATTGGTGCATGTTCACATGGCCCTGGGGGTTTGGGAGGGATGCATGCCTCCCCCTACCCACCCGAGCCACCTGAACATTCACATGTCACACAGCACCCTTGTGGTGGCAGGAGGAAGGTTTCAAAGGGCTAGAGCCATGACAGTTCAGCTCTAGCTCTTTGAAACGCACCCGCCTGCCACCATGAGAGGCTCCTTCTCCTCCTCTTCAGCTGAGTCTCAAAGCAGAGACCTGGGCGAAGAGGAGGTGGATGCCCCCCGCAATCCCCTGGAGAGCCAATTTTGACAGGTCCAATCTGTCAAAGTCAGCTGTTCGGCAGGGCTGCAGGAGAGCAGCCTTCAGCTGCCCTTGATTAAGGGGGGTTGGGACAGCCTTCCCATAGGAATGCATTGAAAACCTATAAATCTGTTCCCTCCTGAATGGATTAATTGGTTTTCAATGCATTCCTATGGGAAATGCCTGCTCAACTTATGAACAGATCGACTTACAAGCATGCCATTGGAACTGATTAAATTCTTAAGTAGAGGCACCACTGTACAATTAACTGACTCTCCTACTGTTTCAGATTATAGTAACACCTTGGTTTATGAGAATAATCTGTTCCGGAAACATGCTTGTAAACAAACAAGTTAAAGAAAAATATAAAGAAAAATAAAACAAACCCCTAACATGCATTCCCCTTTGAAAACATTCCTGGCTGAAGCAAGGGAGACATCCTTTTCTCTGTCCTCTGCTTTAGAGGCTATTTGAGACAGAACATCCCAGAAAATTACCCACAATCCGGGGTGGTGGAGAGCCACCATTGGCTCACTTGTGACCATGTGACCTGCTCTACTTACTTGTATTGCAAGACATTGCTTGATGATCAAGGCAAAATTTAGAAGAAATGTTTACTTTTCTGGCAAAATGCTCTTAAACCAAGATATTACTATACCTTTAGTTGGTGGCTTGAAAACATACACCTTTATTGTGAAATAAAGGCAATCTATAAACATAAACATTAAAAAGACTTAAAACCTAAACAGTAAAAATAGCACTGAAATATTTGAAATGGTGGTAAGAGGAAACATATCAATCAGGTTATGGTTGGGTTTGCTTTGGGTCATGTTTTAACTTTCATTGTGCCAATGCCAAGGCAAGCTTCATGACAAGAAAGTACAGCTTCTTTTTGCACTGCATTTGGAAGGTGACACCTCTTTTCTGGGGGGGGGGAGGGCCCATAAAACTTAACAGAAAGGTGTTAGAGGATAAAATGTCCCTTCTATAACTTTTTATTTCTGACAGGTGTGACAAAAATATGAAAAGCATCAATACACACTTTCTTCTAACCTATTTCACTCGAGTAGAAAATTTAATGTATTGATTGTGAGTTGGAAGCTTCCGTAACTTCTGTCTCTACGTAGACCTGTGACAAATCAATCTTGCAGAATCATTTTCCACCTACCCATGGAGCCAGTATATCTCCTGTTTGTCACAAGGCATCCTTTTTAACTTTCAGAAATGGGTTCATAATACTGTATTCTTGGCAACTTCTACTGTCAAATCAAAAAATATATTACTAACAGGCACATAGGACTTATAGTTTGAACTGTTTTATAAATCTGAAGTTTGTGAGCGAGAAGCTGAAAGAGGATAACAGTTTGGATACATCTTGCTTTATTCAGGATATTTACATGTAACTGTGAATGTTCAATTTTGATTTTAGAAAATGAGAAGCACAGATATTTGTTGCATCCTGGCTTATATTTAATCCTCTTTTCCCTTGTGTTACCTACAGTGCCCCTTTGAAGCTCAAGGATAATAACCGCTAAAAGGGAGAAGTTAAATGTATAAACATGCTGCAAACACAATATAGGACAGCATGCATTCTTTTAAAATGCATAGATTAGGTTTCATCAACTAATTCTTCGGTACATGATGCTTTTGTTTTTGGTATCTTAACAGGATTATTATTAATTTAGCTTAACTAAGTCACTAAAAACTAGTGTTATCACAGTATTTAACATACCAATAATACTAATCATCTCTCATTATATTGACAATACGGATGTTTTCTGTTTAAAGAAGTTAGATTTTAAGTGTAATAACTATGGGGCAACTGCAAGATACAAGCAGATGTTAACCATCCATTTCCATACAGCAATAGGATGCAGAGCCATCTTTCTTCACTTCTTGATGCCTCCAAGAAGATGGTTTTGCAATGAAATTGGTATACTTTATAGGCATCTCAAGTCAGAGATGAAACTGAAGATGGACAGCAGTATTAGATCTTAGTTCCTTGTAGCTTTTGCACATTTGGAATAGTGGTTTGGTCCCCTGTGAAATCTGGCAACAAAACATTGGTTTCTGGGAACTCTAAAATTAATCCCTGAAGATAATCCCCCCAAACACCTACCACCTCTCATTGCTACCATCTGTTCAGTTTCCTCTGGTCCTTATGCAGGAGAACAAAGCTTAAATTTACCCAGCCTAGAAGCCATTATGCCATTATCGGTAAACCAACTGGGCATGCAGTGGGTAACAGTGATTTAGATCCATCTCAGCTTCTACTTCTGTCTTTTGAACAGGGCTGCATAGTTGAAAATAATGGCAAGGATTCAAATAGATGACATTAGTCAGCTTATTTTGTCATTTGCCTTTTTGGACTCTCATCAAGCAGTTATGCAAATTTAATTCCATGTACATCCAACATTCAAACTACAAAATTAGTCCAAAGGAAAGGTAGAGCGATCTGTCTGTTCCCTGTCCTTAACCATTTTATTTCAGTTCATTCATAAAGTTTCTTACACTTTTATCTCATTTCCACATCACCTTGCAGAATACAACATGCATACAAAACAAAGAAAATTTAAAAGTACAACTTGTACACATTATATATAATGCATTTTAACCTGTAATCTATTTGTTCACTTTTATTTTGGTAATCTGGAAAACTATGTCACAAAATCCAGGATAATGTAGAAGGTGAAGGATATCTTTTGATACATGAAGTAATCTAGTAAATATGAAAGAGACCAGTTTACTCAAAAATATGAATAAAAAGAATCTTCAAGCATCCTTATTCTTTAAAGGTTTTCATTTATTGGACAACTAACCACTATGACCCATCAAGATTGCCCTCAGAAGTTATTCATTTTCAGGAATAATTACATGTCATCAGGAACTGATGAGTGAGAGTTACTATGAGCACATATTCCCATTTCTTTGTATCCCAGACAGCAAAGGGCATAGAGGTAACAATGTGCATGTATTGTTGAAAAGCATTGACATTATTAATGGCCCTCAAGGCTTATGCCAGCAGAGTAAAAACAAAGCCAAAACACAAAAACTAAAGCTTACCTACACAGGCAAAGTGAAACAGGGGCGTGGAAATGAAGACATTGAGGAATGGGGAATGTATCACTTTGGGTGCCTCCAAATAAGGTTGGAACTATACAGTCTCCCAGCCTTAAATTTGGCAGAGAAGCCAGTCATGTTCTGTCACATTCCTTGACTTGGAACACTCCTGCATGCTCCCACCATTTCCTCCGTCTCTCCCCCCTCACACACACACACACACACACACACATTGTTTTAAGAAAAATATATTTCAATGTTTTCAATTATGTTATTTTTAAAGGGTTTTAATTTCAATCACACTTTAATGATATCATCTAATGTTTGTGATTTTTCTCTATTTAAATCTTCTGTTGTTTTAGAGAATAATTATGGTGCCCCAGTACAAAGAGTTTTCCATCAAGAAACACCCTTAATGATAGTTACAGAATTCAAGTGGTACATATGAATGATATATAGTGAGCATAGAACTTGCTTCTTACAACAAATCCTTTTTTATTCTAGTATTCCTTGGGAATGGGGTGGGATGAACTCCAGTGTTAGCTATTATGGTTTCCATACCTCAACACTAGACCTATGATAGTTCCACAGAATCTCAGTGCCCGGGTGAAACGGTTTCTCCCTCCCCTAGTTCTAAGTCTATAAATTATCAGTCCCCTGTGCTGTCTGAATTCGCATCAGAAAAAAATATTTTTGATTTAAGTTTCTATTTTGACATTTGGACAGATTGTTTCATTTTACATTCTTGAGCAATAACACTTTACTCTCAAGATTAGCAAATGTGGGGTGAAAATAATAAAACGGCTTGTCAAAATCCCTAAACAATGTAAGTTCATGTTTCACTCAATATCCTAGGGCATTTGAACACTGGAAAATTGTTTTATTAGATTTAACTTAATTTAATAGGCATGGTTTCCCCCAAAGAATACTGAGAACAGCAGTTTGATGAAGTACAAACAATTCCCTCTGAGGAATTTTTAACAGTATGATGGAGTTTAGATGCTTACTTTAGTGACAGGATAGCGGAGACATTCCAAGTTGAGGACACAATCTGTCGAAGTGATTTAGGACAAGCAAGTTCAGTTTTAAGGAATCCACTCCCCTCCTCCTTATCATCATGTGCTGTCAAGTCAATTTTTTCTTATGGTCTCTAAGTATAGGTACATAGTTTACTATTCTCTTCCTGGGACATCCTGGGACTGTGCTGCTTATCCAAAGCCACAAGCTGGTTCTTCTGGAATGCATAATGGGGAACTGAACTCCAAACTTCTGGCTCCTCTGTCAGATACCTAATTCACCAAACTATCCAGCCCACCCCCAGCTTGGGGGTGCTCCTAGATTTGTCTCTCAGCCTGGATACCCAGGTTTCAGCAGTGGCCAGGAGTGCCTTTGCACAGTTAAAGCTACTGTGTCACCTTCACTCATTTCTTCAGAGGTCTAATCTGGCCACAGTGACACATGCCCTAGCTATATCTCAATTGAATCGCTGTAGTGAGGTCTCCATGTGGCTGTATTTGGAAAGTGTTTGGAAACTTCATAGTGTCCAGATTGCTCACTGGAGCTTGTTACACAGGTATCACATAACCTATCTCTTACTGATTGCTGATCCTTTTCTGGACACAATTTAAAATACTGTCTTTAAACTTACAAAGCCCTGATGGGTGCAAGTCCAACCCATATAAAAAATTGCATCTCCCTCTATGAGCTGCCCAGGTAATATGATCATCAGAGGGAAGCCTTTCTTTTAGTCCCATGACCCTCACAGATGGTCTTGGTGAGGACACCAAAAAGGGCCTTCTCTGTCACTGCTTCCAGGTTCTAGAACTCCCTCCCACATGAAGCTAGGCTGGTCCCCTCTTTTCTTTCTGCAAGCAGGCAAGGACCTTGATATTTAAGGCAGGCTTTTTAAAGAGAAAGGTGGTAAATAAATAAATAAATAAATAAATAAATAAATAAATAAATAAATGTTAACTTGATGCATTCATTTATAAACATTTTCTTCAGATAAGGTTCAAAAACATGCAACACCTGTTGTGCTAGATGATGGAAACAAAGAAATAACCTTGCATATCAATATGTGTGATTACCATATAGTTCAATGTGCCAACTAATTTCAAGCTGAAGAATGGATCCTTCCTGACAAGACGGTTTACATGTCATGTACCTGGGTATAAACAGGTTGAGAGCCTGTAGTTAGAGATGGGAATGGATTCCGTTGGAGGCAAATTTCATCATTTTTCACACCTTGCAAGTTCTCATGTGGGACAAAGTGATCTTGCCTTGAGACTGTGTATATTTATGACTGGTGTTTTCCAATTCAGAAAATAAAATATGCACAGAAAAACCGTTCACATATGTCCAAAATGAACATGACTAAAATACATACCATAAGAAAAAATGCACAAACTTGATTCATCAGTGGGGAACATGTATGAGGAAAAAAATGAGGGGGGAAATGCTTCTGTTTCCACCTAAGATTTTCTGAATAAAAAACACATGATCTGATATTAAACTGTCTCCTTTCCTCAAGTTATGTAAAAACTTTCTGCCAGAAATGCTGGAGATGCTTTGTAAACGTTGGATTGCATGTTATAGTGCTTACATGTGTGAAAAGGCATATGCATCTATATATCTTTGGTACCTTCTTCCCGTTAAAAATATGTGTATGGACTTTCTGTTATGTGTCGTCAATAGAGATGGTGATGAACCACAAAAATGGTAGTTCATCTTGATTTGTAGTTTTGTCAAGGTTGATGAACCATGAATTTTGACCTGGTTTACTGACAAACCACAAATTGGTTAGTTGGTTTGTTAGTTTGTCAGTTCTTCTTTTAAGAAAGCCCAAGGCTATCTTTAAAAAAAAAGCTGAGTCGCCAGCCCACACAGCCTGCCCCCCTTTTCCTCTGGACCTTGTCTGCCACTGCTGCTGATGCCACCACCCACACTGCCATGGCCTAAGGGAAACCAGGCTGCCCTTTGCAAAGATGGAAGCAGCAACTTTGCTTAGAACATGCTCCACTGACAGCCTCCCTGGTAGAGGTTGGCAGTAGGTGCCAAGGCAGTGGCAGCAGTGGTGGAAGTGGTGGAGGTGGTGGACAATGTAGGGAGATGACAGGGCAGTGAGAAGGGGATGGAATGCAGGATGTGGGGGCAGCAGCTCTGGTTTGTTTTATTATTCTGCTCATAGGACTGAATAAAATGGGAAAATATTTGTTCCCTTCATATTCACCAGGGCCTCCAGAATTGATAGATATCAAAAATGAATATTTAACGCATCAGTTATTCCTTGAAAGTATTGCAGATTTGGTTTTCTTATTCATCCTTATGTCTATTCATCAAGTCACTTATGATTTGTTAAAATCTGCTAGGGTTTCCAAAGCATTTGAGATATTCAAAGAGTAGATTCACCATTGTGCCCCCATCAGTTTCCACAGATCAATAGAGATATGAACCCTGTTTCCTAAAACTTAATCTGACACAATGCCTAGTAGACCGTATCAACTCTCATGTACAATGGACAAATGCTGAATATACCTGCCTGTTGTACATTTGAACTAACTGAATATATGTAGCAAGTGACTTGGTTATTATTGTTGTTTTATGGAATATTATCCATACCAATTTTGTATAACAATATTACCCTTTGTGACAGGCCTTCTTTTGTTACAGAAAAATATGTGGATTAAATAGTTATAAATAAAAGAGAAAGCAATAACCACCCACATACGTGATCCCTTGCTTGTCTTAGAGACCGTTCCTTTCTTCTTTTCCCATTTTCTCATCTCAATTTGTCTTCTTTTGTAAATAATGAACCATTTTCTTTCTTTGCAGGCCACAGCTGTGCCCTTTGCCTTTTTATTTTGATACACTCCACCTGCTATTTTATCCTTCCTGACTCCACTCTCACTTTTCATCTTCACAGCATGTTGAATTGTTTTTAACTCCCTTCCCATCACAAGAAACTTGAGGGTCAGAAGTAAGGCAGTGATGGCGAACCTTTTAGAGACCGAGTGTCCAAACTGCAATTCAAAACCCACTACTTTTTTTGCAAAGTGTCAATACAGTAATTTAACCTGTATACAGGTGGCTATGAAGGGGCAATGTCAGGTGCCTACAGAAAGGGCTCCGAGTGCCACCTATGGCACCCGTGCCATAGGTTCGCCATCACTGTGCTAAGGCAAATGAAGAAAATCTAGAATACAAGTAGGAAACATCAAATCCATAGGTGAAGTAAGGTGGCTAGTTTCTCTCTCTCTCTCTCTCTCTCACACACACACACTCTCTCTCTCTCTCTCTCTCTCTCTCTCTCTCTCACTCTGTGTGTGTGTGTGTGTGTGTGTGTGTGTGT
>JAHTLZ010000348.1:3163286-3184642 GCA_023846285.1 Phrynocephalus versicolor
AGAGAGAGAGAGAGAGAGAGAGAGAGAGAGAGAGAGAAATGATAAAAGAATTAGCATGCACACCCTGGGGGAGAGAAATATTTCATATGTACTCTGTCCAAACCAGCTTATCGGTATAATCATGCAAAATTTTATGAAGTATAAAGGAGAATATATGTGGAAAGGATTTATGAAACAGAATAAGTGACAAAAAATTGCAAGTACATCTGCTGATCTTTTTTGTAAAAAAAGCATTCATGAGTATCAGTCAAAGAAGCATACATACATGCAGTAATATAGTAGATAATTGCAGAAGTACAGGGGAAATCAGGATGTCATAGCATATCCATAAGAGCTGGGTAATATGTGGGTCCTTTCATAAGCTGGCAACCAACACACAAGTAAGAAATAAGAAACAATTTAAATTAATTCTTTTGCATATCCAGTGAAAGTGTGATCAATAAACAGTCATCACAGACCTTTTTGATATCAGTGCACCTTCTATCTGTGTTATTTATTTATTTATTTATTTATTTATTTATTTATTTATTTATTTATTTATTTATTTATTCATAATAATTTTACCCCACCTTTCTCCTTGAAAAAGGACACAAGGTGGCTCATAATAATAAGAGATAATATACAGTCCAGAACATTTAAGACATATTCAAGTTAAACTTAAAAGGTAATAGTAGAGCTACAAAAAACATGCAAAAAGAAAATAAAAATCAATTATGAGTGGTGGAAAGCAACATGGAAAACGCTGGTGTTCTTATGAAATCAGTCAATGCAATCATGTATGGTAATCCTTATAAAGTTGCATAGTAGGAAGTCCTTCATTCAGGGAAAGCTTGCCTGAAGAGGAAGGTCTTTGCTTGCTTCCGGAAAGATAGCAGAGATGGGGCAGTCCTGACCTCCAGTGGGAGGGAGTTCCAAAGTCTGGGAGCAGCAACAGAGAAGGCTCTTTCATGTTTTCTTCTGAGGTGCATCTGTGAAGGTGGTGGGATGGAGAGGAAGGCCTCTCCTGATGACCTTAGCATCCAAGCCGGTTCATGCTGCAACGTTTGATCTTTGAGGTAGCCCGGACTCAGGCTATTTTGTGCTTTACAGTGGAACCTTGACTTACATGCTGCTTGACTTGCATCATATTTGACTTGCATCAAGAAGGGGCCTGTTTGACTTGAGTCACAGGCTTTGACTTACATCTTGGAGCCCCGGCGCAAGGCACTGGAATCGGGTGGCAGCCATGACCCAGCATCGCGGCTGCTGTCTCCAAACTGCTCCTGCCTTCTTCCTCTCCTCCGGCAGCGGCAGCGGCGGCTTCGGCAAGGCCAGCTCCGAGCACCTGGAGCTGGTCCTCGGCCTCACTGAAGCCGCCGCTGCTGCCGGAGGAGAAGAAGGTCTGGGAGCTCGGGGCTGGCCTTGCTGGTTAGACAGTCGGCTCAGTCTTGTAAAAAATCTGGCTGCAGAAGTCTGGTCCACAATGGAAGCATTTTAGTTGGGGAGCTGTACAGTTGTGGGACTCTAATGGTAAGCATAGAGTTGTTCAGAACTTGGAACATCAGGTTAAAAATCAGTAAAACTTAAATGTTAGACATTGTTGCTATGAACATTAAAAAGTGGAGGTGTATAACTTGTGGACTATAATTCCACTGCCTCCTCCTCTCTTTGAAGAGACATTTCATTTACATCCCCGGAAGGAATCTCCTATCCCAGTCAAATTTGTGTTAAATTGCTGTTTTCGGGGGTCTTTTTCATCATCTGGAACGGATTAATCCACTTTCCCATTACTTTCTATGGGAAAAGTTTGTTTGACTTAAGTCATGTTTGACTTAAGTCTAGACCTCTGGAACGGATTAATGACGTAAGTCAAGGTTCCACTGTATAAGTTAAGGTCAGCACTATGAATTGTTCCCAGTAGGTGATTGGCAGCCAGTGGAGCTGCTTTAGTAGGGGTGCATTGCGATCTCTGTAATAGAGATGGGCACGAACTGAAAAAATGGTGATTCATTTTGGTTTGGTTCATTTTAGGGTTCCATTCATTTCGTTTCATTTTAAATGATTTTTTAAAAACAAATGTTTCATTGACTTGGTTCATTATTCATTTTGTGTGTAGTGTGTGTGTATGTGGTGCTTGTGCAACTTTGGCTGAGGGGCTTAAGCATTCCCCCAGTTACTGTTGGGTGGGGAAAAGAGCTCCCCTGGCCAGCACCCCTCAGCTGAGAGGCTCTGGCTTGGGGTCAGCACCTCAAAGAGACCCTTCTTTCTGCCTCTGCATGAGGAGGTGAGGAGCAGGGTCTCTTTTGATATTTTTGACTGCAGCAGATGGCAGCGCTGAGCAGGCACTTGGCACTGTCCTCCACGGCAGGGAAGAACCTTTTAAAGAGACCCTTATTCCCTGTCATTGGCTGGCCCAGTCATTTATCCCCAGTGCCGACTGGGCCATTTTTAAAGGGGCCCAGCCGATGACAGGTTGGCAGGAGCTCTCTGAAAATGCCAGAGAGGGCAGCTCGAACCCTGGAACAGCCCTCCCTAGCATTTTCACAGGACTCCTGCTGGGCTGTCAGTCACTGGACTGCCTTAAAACTGGCCCAGTCAGTACCAGGGGGACCCCCTGGTTCCGACTGGACCAGGTTTAAACGGGTCCAGCTGATGACAGCTCGGCAGGAACCCTCAGAAAATGGGTTGGGAGGGCAGCGGGATCGCTGCAACTTCCCTCCTGACCCATTTTCTGAAGGCTCCTGCTGGGCTGTCAGTCACTGGACTGCTTTTAACCTGGCCCAGTCAGTACCAGGAGGAGCCCCTGGTACCATCTGGGCGACGTTTAAGGGGGTCCAGCAATTGACAGCTAGGCAGGAGCCCTGAGAACATGGTGGAGGAAAGGGAGGGCTTTTTAAATCATTTTCCTGCCAAAACCAGCACTACCGCTGATTGGCGGCGCTGGATTCTGGTTTCCCCACACCAACTGCAAGAGAAACCTTTCCCATAGGAATGCATTGCTTTAATGCATTCCTATGGGAAAACAAAAAAATGAAACAAATGAAGTGGAAATTTCCATTTCGTTTCATTTCATTTTTCTTTGATGGGTTAGTTTGTTTTTCATTTCGTTAGGTAATGTTGAGTCTTGGGCTAAGGGTAATCTTTGCCCCTTTGTATGCCGGACCTTGTTGGCAATAAAAGTCAGATGTGAGAGAAATCTTTATGGTTGTTGTTTATTGAGCCCAATAAAGCACAGCCAGATGAACCTGCCACCCTAAAAGTTGAGGTAACAAGCCTGCCCCGAGGTGAACCTGCCATGCTGTTTTATGCCCTTGGTTGACCATCTCCTGGGAGGTGTCAGGCAGGTGGAGGTTCGGCAAAGGTGAGCCAATGTGGTCCGGGGGGTGGTCTGGGGCATTTCAGGTGGAGAGTGTTTCACACTGATGGTGGGGGGAGGGAATGGGTGGCAGACGGGATGATGGGTTTCCAGGTAGGAGAACAATGGGTGGTCAAGACACATAATACAGATACACATCACACCAAACTGGGTAGGGTTGCAAACACAATGGATGAACGATGAGTCATCCATGATAAGAGATGGGGTGAGTATAGTCTTGAGAGGCAAAGCTTCCCATGGTCCAGATGCAGACAAAGGAATTTGATGTCCAGGTGCTTGAGCCAGAGGCTGTAGGGCTAAACAGGAAAGGTGCCCGATACAGCCCATAGCCTCTGTGGAAGAAGAAGATTCCCTCTGGCAAAATCCATTCGGGGAACCAAGCAGTTTGAACTGGTTTTGCCATGTGGTGGGGTGACGGTCCTTGATTTGAAATGGAAATCACTTCCCCAACACGGAGGCGGCATGTACCCTTGTCCAGGCCTTGAGATACCCAAAGGAAGAAGGAATTGGGGAAATGGAGGGCATATTACTGGAAGGCAGGGAGAGAAAGGACGCAGAGGGGAGGGATGGACGAACAACCTTTATTTGGAGAAGAGAGAGAGAGAGAGAGAGTAAGAAGGAGAAGAAGAGGAAAGAAAAAGGAAAAAAACTTCTTGGTGCCTTTTGAGCTGTGCAGGGATCAGTGCAGTGATGAAAGGATTTAATATGAGATGATTCCCCCCCCCCCAAGTGTGCCAAGGTCCGGTCCACTCGGGAGTAAGGGTTTGCCTCATTCCCCCTACTTTCAGGAGGCTCAAGTATTTTGGTTATTTGAATTGATTTAGGGTACATTTTGTGGTTTATTATTTGCCAACTGTAGTTAGCATTCTCTAGATTGACAGCAGGCCTTCAGTAATCTAATTTAATTTGGTTTTAGAGGCTGTCATGGCCCCTAGGAAAAAGGACCCCTAAGTTCAAACAACCTACTTAGCGTAAACATCACAAAGGCACAATTTAAAACTGTTCCAACAAGAAGAAAATATAGGAGAGGTCTAAAGAAAGTGCAATGGTTTACTAAAGAACTTTCAACTCAGCTAACTATAAAGAAAAACAAGTACAAGGAATGGAAAGATGGGAGATGTACCAAAGAAGAATATAAGCAAACAGCTAATATATGCAGGGGGGTGGGTAAAAAAAGTTAAAGCGCAAAACAAACTTAGACTTGCCAGAGACATTAAAGATAATAAAAAGAGTTTCTTTAGTTATGTCCACAGCAAAAGAAAAAATAAGGTAATGATAGGCTCTCTGTGTGGTGATAATAACCAGTTACTAACAGGAGACAAGGAAAAGGCAGAACTACTCAACACCTTCTTTGCCTCTGTTTTCTCCAAAAAGGAAGAAAGAGATCCACTGGAACAAAGACTAGATGAGGTAGGATGGGAATTGCAACATAGAATAGGTAGAGAGCTGGTACAGAAACATCTGGAAACATTAAATGAATTGAAGTCTCCTGGGCCAGATGAATTACACCCAAGGATATTAACAGATCTGGCAGAAGTAATTTCAGAACCATTGGCAATAATATTTGAGAAGTCCTGGAGAACAAGGGAAGTCCCCATCGACCGGAGGAGGGCTAATGTTGTCCCCATCTTCAAAAAGGGAAAAAAAAGAGGACCCAAATAATTACCACCCAGTCAGCTTGACTTCAATTCCTGGAAAGATCCTAGAGCAGATTATTAAAAAGGCAGTATATAATTATTTAACAAACAATGCTGTCATTACAAGAAGTCAACACAGGTTTCTTAAAAACAAGTCATGCCAGAGTAATTTGATCTCTTTCTTTGATAAAATTACAAGACTGGTGGATGAGGGGAATGCTGTGGATATTACTTATCTGGATTTTAGCAAGGCCTTCAATAAGGTACCCCATGTTATTCTTGCAAAGAATTTAGTAGAATGTGGGCTAGAGAGAGCTACTGTTAGGTGGATTTATAATTGGTTGACTGATCGCACCCAAAGGGTGATCATAAATCGTATCTCTTCAGTTTGGAGAGACATGACCAGTGGGGTGCCCCAGGTTTCAGTTCTTGGTCCAGTGCTGTTCAATATCTTTATTAATGACTTGGAGGAAGGAATAGAGAGTATGCTAATTAAATTTGCTGATGAAACCAAATTGTGAGGGGTTGCTAATTCCCTAGAGGATAGGATGAAAATTCAAAAAGACCTTGACAGATTAGAGTGCTGGGCCAAAGCTAACGGAATGGATTTGAAATGAGGGAAATGTAGTGTGCTACATCTAGGTAAAAGGAATGAATTGCACAGATATAGGATGGGGGATACATGGCTGGAAAATAGTACCTGTGAAAGGGATTTGGGAGTCTTGGTGGACCACAAATTGAACATGAGTCAGCAGTGTGATGCGGCGGCCAGGAAAGCCAATGCAATTTCTTGGTTGCATCAACAGAACCATAGGGTCTAGATCAAGGGAAGTGATAGTACCACTCTATTCTGCTCTGGTCAGACCCCACCTGAAGTACTGTGTCCAGTTCTGTGTGCCTCAATTTAAAAAGGATGTTGACAACCTCGAGCGGGTGCAGAGGAGGGCTACCAGGATGGTTGAGGGTCTGGAGGAAATGCCTTATGAGGAACAGCTTAGGGAACTGGGAATGTTTAGCCTTTCAAAAAGAAGACTGAGAGGGGATATGATAGCTATGTTTAAATATTTGAAAGGATGTCGTACTGAAGAGGGAACAGGTTTGTTTTCCATGACTTTAGAGACTAGGACTTGGGGCAATGGTTTCAAACTGCAGGAAAAGAGATTCCATTTGAACATTAGGAAGAACTTCATGACAGTTAGAGCTATTTGGCAGTGGAATATGCTGCCCCAAAGGAGGGTGGTTGAGTCTCCTTCTTTGGAGGTTTTTAAACAGAGGCTGGATGGCCATCTGTCAGAAATATTGTGATGGGGGTTCCTGCATGGCAGGGGGTTGGACTAGATGGCCCTTGGAGTCTCTTCCAACTCTATGATTCTATGATTCTATGATTCTATGATCCAGTTGCTTTTCTACCTCAAGTTTCCAGACTTCAAATTATTTAGGAGAAGCTTAGCAAGTTGTAAAAGGACAGAGCTGAAATACGAGGCATGAAAGGTCTTGTCTCGTAGGTCTGTTAGAGATGCGAAAGCTCACAAAATGGAAGATCTTAAGCACATTGGAGAGTTAATGCTTTCTTGCATTGATTTATTAGAATGGAAACAGATGGGGGCCAGCCAACTAACACCAGAGATGATGCCACTGGAAGAGACGTGCATTGGCTCAGTTGATTCCAGACCACAAGAGTACATCACAAGCCCCATTGACTCTGTTGGTTTGCCTAATTCTGATGAACATCAGGTCTTGGACCTATCCTTGGGCCAATGTTCTGCAGGGAGCAGGCCACATTCTCAAGTGAGCAGGCCCCAGGCAGGTAAGTGCACACCTATACAAACATGTCACAGAGAACAATGGCTTGGCCATAGGATAGAGGGAGTGAAGATGTGCCTCTTTCCAGCTCTGAGTAACTCTCCTACACTACACCTTTATTCACACCATCACCTACAAACATGGTTCCACTGCCAGCTCCACAATTGTGCACCAAGTATATAGGGGTTCAAGTGGAGCCTGCACAGGGGACATTGTCACTACAGAAACAAGGGTCATAGGCAGGTCAGGATGAAGGCAAAGTTGTTTCAGCTTCCACAATATGGTTGGTGAGCATAGATACCTCAGCAGTGTCCACTTCAGACTTGCCTATATGTGATGAGTCATTTCAGTTAGGTGACCATCTGTCTGAGGCCACAATAGAGCAAATTTTGAAAGACTATTATGTTGATCTTTTTGAACTTTTCAACCAAGTGGTTGAGGAGCAGAAATTTGAGAAGTTGGAGGAAAGAGAAAAGGAGAAAATTAGGAGACACAAATCAAAAGGATGTTGGGCGAACAGGTTAGCAGGCTTTTTTATTTATGCAGGTAGTTTCAGTAAAGCCAAGCCAGAGAAAACCTTTTCCTTGATCCAATATATGAATATGATTTTAAGAAGCTACACACCCTTTCTGGGTATTTCTTGGCTGCAGTATGATGAAGGATTCAGAATGCATGTGGCCAAGCTCCCTGATGGCTGTGCTCCCAAGCAGAGCTGCTGCTGAGTGAGCCAAACAAACAGAAAGAAGTGAGCACTGTTCAGTTTCTGACATGCTAGCAGTTGAACTAGAGCTGCTTTAGAGGCCTGTGCTAATTTAAACTGCTAATTTAAATTGCAAAGAGCCACCTTAATTTAAACAAAGGAAGCAGCTAGAAGCTTCTTCAAACAAAGGAAGCAGGGTGTTGGTGCCAGACTAATCCTTTCTTTGAGCAAGGGGTGGAGCCACACTAATTATTTTCTCCTGAGGAAGGTCAGCCTCAGCCATTTTGAACCTGGGTGTGATCCCAAGCAGAGCTGCTGCTGAGTGAGCCAAACAAACAGAAATAAGTGAGCACTGGTATGTTTCTGGGCTTGTAGCAGTTGGACTAGAGCTGCTTTAGAGATTTCATACAAACAACAAAGGATGAAAATATACTTACTAGATAGGAAGGTAGTAAAAGTGTAAATTTTTGAGGCCCAGAATACTGCACTCATTAAAATGGAGTCCGAGGAAGGAGCTGTAGTTACCTGCAACAATTGTGCCATGTTTGTCATCTCACCAAAGCACATTGCAGCACTACACTTGCAGCAAATACATGCTGGTTGCACTACTAAAAGAGAAGGTCCAGCAGCTGGAAGCCTGCATATCTAACCAGTAACTAATTAAGGAGCTTGAGCTGTTCTTGGACATAGCAGAATAGACTATCCTGAAAAAAGAAGAAACAGGGCACAGTTCTGAGGAAGAAGTCACTTCACCAACTCAGGAGGTAGGTGCATGGAGGAATGTTACTTGAAGAAGTAGAAGGCCAAGGGATCACTCTGAAAGTCTGAAATTACAAAAGCAATTTGAGGCTCTTTCCCTCATCACACCTCATGAGGAAAGCACAGAGGAACAACTGTTTCCACCTGAGGATCTCTCCCTCATCACACTTGATGAGATAAAGGAAGACAAACAACCAGAACAGACTGAAGACCTCTCCCTTGATATAGTTGAGGAACAGGCAGATGAACAGGCTGTTCTTATGTTCTTAGGTTCCTTGTACTAGGTGATTCAATTATTAGAAATACAGGCTCAGCAGAGACTATTTTTCTTGAGAACTTTAAGGAAAAACCATCTTCCACAAAAGCTGCTGCTGGCCTTCTATCATAGTGCAATTGAGAGTGTGCTTACTTACATGTTATATGTATGGTATGGAAGTTGTACCCATCAGGATAGAACAGTGCTGCACAGAATCATAAGAATCGTGGAGAGTATTGTGGGCTGTTCACTCCCCACACTAGAACAAATTTATACTACCAGGTGGCACTGTAAAGCATTAGTTATATTAAGAGATCCATCACATCCTGGTCATTGCCTCTTCAAGTTGCTGCCATTGGGATGGAGCTATAGAGTACTGAAGGCAAAAACAAACCGCCTCAAAAATATCTTCTTTTATAGAGCAATTTTGGCCTTAAATGGAAACTCTGGACTTTGAAGTCAGTTTATTTTATATGTCATATATTATGTGTTGTAACTGTTTTTAAATCAATGTGGAATGTTTTATATGAGTTGAATATAGCAACCATGAAATTTCATTTTTCCTGCAAGGGGGCAATGACAATAAAGATTTCCTATTCCTATCCTATTCTCCACCATCCCCATCCCCTTTCTCTTGGCTGTGTGTGTGTGTCCAGACACTGCTGCTCTCTCTCTCCAGAGATAGAGAGGAAGATAATGGCATTTTGCTTGCTAGATTTTTCTTCTCAGGGTGAGATAAGAAATTCTCTAATCTATAGGGACAATCAAGGGATTTTTATGGCTTTCCTGGCAACAGATTCTTGGGGGAATGGTTGCCTTATTCTCCCTGGTCCTTTGCCAGGGGGGACCTCCAGCTCCCCCAAAGCCCCCCAGAGCTTTCTCTTGAATTTAAAATGGGGTGCCCTAAAACTGCAGTGCTCATCGAGCTCACCTTTGATCTATAAGATTCTATCAATCCTCCTGTGTTCAGCTCAGGTTTAGTTAAGCTGTGAGCTGAACTCTGTGCATGCTCTGGGAAAGCCTGCAGGTTCTGATCCCTGAAATGCTTTCCCTGGGCAGTGAGGTTCTGAGGCTTGCCTGGGTCTAAGGATTTCTTTGCAGTGCTCTAGCACAATATGTGGTTTGTGAGCATTTCCTTGGCCAATTTTTCCCAATGAGTCTGCTCCTTGTTGGAATGAGGCATTTCCTGGCCTCTTGGAAGCAAATTCTCTGACAAGGCATGATTTCTTCTCTCCTGTTCCTGGAGCAGAATCTCATTTTACCCTTTGCCTGGACACAACTTCATGACCAACACTTCGTGACTTCATATCCAGGGAGTTTTCTTGGCAGGAATACTGGAGTGGCTTGCCAGTTCCTACTCCAGGCGCCTACTGCACCTGGTATTCCTTGGAGGTCTCTCATCCAAGTACTAACCAGGGCTGACCCTGCTTAGCTTCCAAAATCAGGCAAGACCTGTAATTTTCAATGACACGCATAAGGAATCCATCTCCATGTGTCCCCATTGCTTCTCTGCACTCCAACCTGAGTCCTGGCTGTGAACCATGGAAGTCTCTGCCTGCAGATCCTTTCCTAGTACTGGTTTCCAACCTGACTCTCCCAGGGGTTTTTCTCCTGGAGACCAGGGCCTCCAGATTGCCCCTGACTGCCAAGGCCCTGTTCTGAGCTCCTGGCTGACCTGAAGCCCTGCTTGTCATCTTAAGCTCCTTGGCTCTGTGCAGGGTCTATCCTGATCCAACAGAACTGCTTCCATATTACCTGTGGGATCCTTTGATAAGGATGTTTGGGCACGGCTCAAAGCCCTTTACGGGTGAAGGTAAGATGAGGAAGAGCTGTGTTCCGTGCCTTCTGGCGTGGAGCTTGGGAAGTTTCTTTGTGCCTCCGTTAGTGATTCCCATGCATCTGAAAGAATTCCATGGGTGGGGGGGTGAGGGTCCTCATGTATGCAACCTTATCTCGGAGGAAATGCTTGCTAGTGGGGAATAATTGATAGGGGAGAGGAAGGGCTTCAGGCTGCTCACAGACCAGATGTCAGCTACTATCCTGATATCTGGGATTGCCATTTTCCCCCTGGCCTCTTGTCGGGGCTGACTTCTGCCCAGCTTCAGGGTCATCCAGAGCTTGCGCTCGCCTAGTCTTTTCCATGCCTGGCCATGCCCTTTTCTGTGGGTGATCTTAGCCCTTGGGCTAAATGGCTTGATTCAGTGCTTTGCCAGGGCCTATTGGGGTACAGGGAATCCCCACACTATCCTCCCACCCTAAAGGAGAATTAGGTTACCTAGTCACGTAACGGCCAGATGGGAATTTTTGGCTGCTATTCGGATTGTCCCAGACTGACAGTGCATTTTTGCCATCCCATTCTCTTGGTGGTGAGGTTGGGTTGTCATTAATCCAGTCACAACAGGCAGTTAGTGCAAGTGGCAATTGAAGTTAGTATAATTTTAGTGATGACCACGTCCTTAATTGTCTGGCAGTCATCAACATAATTTGAAGTGGTTAGGATATTAGGAATTGTAGTTATAGTTTTAAACAGTTTCAAAGAGGCTAGATGAAGGCTGCTCAGACCACTATTTTGGGAGGGTGCTGAACAGGTGGGCAACATTCTCCTAACATTAATCACGATCCATTGTTTGAAGCTACTTGCACTGTTATGTTAAGCCCCCTTGCTTTAAGGTCATTTATCACTTTAACTTTAATGACTGGCAATTAATAAATTGTGGCCCAATTTAAATCCCACAATTAATGTCTCATCTCTTTATTTCTAGGCTGGGGGAGGAAACAAAGAAATTTCTGAATCATATACATTGCAAATTCAGGGGATTCCAGAGCTAAACTGAAAGAACTGGAAAAACCAACAAAATACAGCAATCTGGTAATCAAAACATCTCACTTGTGGATGAAACATATTTCAGTGGTTCCTTGTAGTCATTGAGGATTTGGGAACAGTGTCATGAATTTTCACACAGTACTATAGGCAGTTGTAGAGCTCAGAAATTTCATAAACAGAGCTACAAAAATAGCAATATTACGAATGGCATATATACATTGATAGTTAATAGATGATTAGGTTTTTGATTAAAACTTGTATCTGCTTTATAACACAATTCAATGTTTTTATAATTTTGATCAACTGTCCCTGGTATTTTTTAAATAATAATTCCTTTTTAGCTTGTTCTTTTATGCAAAGAACAGTGGAATTCCGGATAGCTATATGTCTTTCCCAGGGAATCTTAGGTACATAAAGTGTTATTTTTTCCAAAAATGATCCAGGTCTCGTGAGGTGCTAGTCCCTCTCTACTTGGCACTGATCAGGCCTCACCTTGAGCACCATGACCAGTTCTGGATGCCACATTTTAAGAAGGATGCCAAGAAACTGAAACAAGTTCAGAGGAGGGCAACAAGGTTCATCAGGTGACTGAGTACCTACCAAGCCCTTTGTGTACAGACTGAAGGAACTGGGCATGTCTAGCTTAGAGAAAAGAAAACTGCTTGAAATACAGTCATACATAGATGGGGAATGATCTGATCTCAGTCATTCCAAATTGTAGGGCATGTAACAATGGGCTTAAGTTAAGGGAACTCAGATTTAAGCTGAATATCGGGGGTGGGGGCTTCTTAACTGTTAGGGCAGTACAGCAATGAAACCAATTACCTCAGGAGGTGGTGAGTACTCCAGCACTGGGGGCATTAATAATTAGATATTTAGAAAATTAAACATATCTGTCTTATATACTTTGATTTGGATTCCTGCACTGAGCCAGGTGTTGAACTCAACAGCTTTATAGGCTCCATCCAACTCTATGGTTCCATGATTCTATAGTTTGTACATGAATTTTATTAATTCTGCAAAGATTGGTGCTTCATTTAATTGACCACAAAACATTCAAAAAGCTCATCATTGTTTTCCAAAACAAAACACAGCACACACACACACACACACACACACACACACACACACACACACACACACATGCACACACACACACACACACACACACACACACACACATTCTCAGAAATATCTTACTGCAGGGAAAAGAAAAGGAACTCAGAGAGATGGGGCTGTGAGATCCACTTCCTTAATTTTAGCCAAAGAGAATTACTTCTAAGTGTCTTCTCATGCTCTCTCCAGTGCAGAGTATTTTCCCACATCCATGCTTACCCCGTCACCAAAGTTGAGACACGAAGGAGCAAACCCTTCTTTTTAAAAAAAAAAATCTAATTTACATCCTACAAACCTGAAAAAAATTCCAGGGGAAGAAAAAGCCAAACAAATGTTCACTTCCCCCAAAATATTCAGTGCAATATATTGTGTTCATGGTATTTCATGTGGCTCAAGTAATAAAATGTATGGAAACTATAGATGTCAAGATTCACAGAACATGCAGTCTTAGGGAATCTAATGGAGCTGCACGGCTTTCATCAGCAGACTGTTGGACTTAATTCCCAGATGTGTCTGTTCATTGGAATTGACACATTGAGTCTATGAAATTCAAGGTACCATGTGACTGAAGCTGCTGTTCCATGTTATTAGTATCCAACTGGGAATCAATACCACCCAATGCCAAGGCTGAAAAGGATATAATTATAATCCCACTAGCACAAATCCAATAGATGTATAGACATCTAACTTAGAGATAGTATATTGACTGTCTTCTGGAACTACTTAGTTTAGTAGCAGAAATTTCTCTCTCCCATTCTTACTGGACCCTTCTAGAAGTTTGCATTTGCACTACCTCTTCTGCAACCAACTGTCTTACTTGTTAACTTGTTCAGCTACACAGAAAAAGCCAGCACAAGCAAAGGAATTTCAGGACTCAGTGCTTTTTGGAGAGTAATTTCAAGGATGTAAAATCTGCAGCTCAATCCTTTTTAGTATACATCCTAAACTATATAAAATTAATTCCATTTATTTAGAAATAACTTGGGGGTGGTAAAATAACTGTCCAGTTAGAATTTGTTTTAATGAAAATTGTAATGATTCTGGGGCAGAGATATAACTCTGGACCTCACATGATTAAAAAAGGAAGTACTGTATGAGAATTGTTCACCTTACTTTGAGCCAGCAAAGTAAGGTGAACAATTCTCTTTTAGAGAAATGTACATGTGTGAGACTATTTTTTGCATATTTCTGAAAAAAGTGAATTTTGTACAATGTTTAAACCAACAGAGATCTAGTATTAGATGCATTCTTTGTGACTTTTTGATCAACCAGCCTTCTGTTTTGATTATGCCATGTCTGTCTACTGTGGAAGAATGTACCCCTCCTACATTGCTGTAATCACTACAAAAATCAAGGAAACAGGATAAAAAATGTGAAGATACCTAGAAAGAGCCATCCCCATACCTAGAAAGAGGCACAAGAACTCTCAACATCAAAGGGCAAAAATGGTTCCACTAGGTAATATAACTTTAATTTAATCCGGTTCCAGTTGGCAAAACTAGTGGACTTACAATTTTTTTACCCCAAACCCATAATGAAGTACATAGGTCCTTTGTATCAACCCTTTTCTCCCCCCCCCCCCCGACCAAAAGGGATTTGTATGACTTGTCATGTCAAATGGAGCTGGGTAAGGGAGGGGGTGGTATATGACCCATGTTTCTTTGTTTGAAGAACGGGGATGTGTCTTAAGAGACAGCCTTTTACAACTGTCCTTCTTGCCTCTAACAAGACTCCTGTCCCGGCTACATCATCACCTAGCCATGGATTTTAAGGACATCATTTAACTAAGGACTTTAAAAGTAAACTCCTGGTGAAGAAAATCTTTCACCATGTCTGAACTTCTGGGACCTGCTTTGAAGAAGGGTGATTGACTGCACTCGAAAGCTTGCAATGTTCCTTTTTTATTTTTAATAGTGGCCTATGAAGGTATTGCCTGTAACCTATTTTTGCAATTAGGATAAAAATTATATCTTTCACTCACTGGAGGGGTAAATTGACTGGGATGGAGAATTCATGACAGGCCATCTTAACTATATAGGACCACCAGCCTGAATGGTAAATGGATCACATTTCTTTACATTCTCACTCTGTGGTAAAGAGGACAAGGCACTCTGTATATGTCCAAGACATTCCTTCTTTTTTGGTATGTTTCTTAGAACATAACCTGGTAGTAGGTTTTGAGAGATCCTGTAATAAAATGGGAGTTGAAAAATCAAGTTAATTCTTCCCTTATTTTTCATGGAATGTACCAGAAGTAATCTCCTCTTTTCTTTTTAAATCTTTGTTTACCTACTGACTTTAGGTTTTCTAAGGTTATGTTTTAATGATGTAAGTCTTTTGGGCTGCAGACATTAGATGTATTGGTGGAGAAGCACTTTCTTCAAATGTATGGTGATTTGAAAGCAAAGTGTGTTGCTCATATACTGCCCCACTGTCATTTTTCCCTAACGCCATGCAACAATTTAAATAGTCCACTGGCTTTACAGTGAACCATAAAAAGCTGAGAATTATCAGAGATTAGAATCAAAGGAAGTTTGTCTGTGCTAGAGATCAAACTGCATCAGATTGAGGGGTGAGTGCGCAGACTGACTCCAAAACAATCCATGGTTTTTGTGTGACTGCAAAGTTGATTCAGTCTGCTTCTGCTTGCCAGTGTAGCTGCACCCAAAGACAGTATGTGTTTAACCATTTTTCATTAAAACTAATGTGACTTTAAAGTACTAAACTATGGTTGGCTGGTGTTACATGCTAATTCTGTAACTGTTAAGTGACCTAATTAAATAATTCAAAAATATTCATAGCAATTGTAATGAATTCATGTTGTAACTATTTAACAGGAGGATTAATGTGAAATGATTATGTTAAAAGGCAAGTAATTTAATGCAAAATATGTTATCACACTGTTTTTTATGCTTTCATTCAGAAGAATGTGTAAGTGGCAAAATTAAGAAAAAATAAATAGTGGATTGTGCAATATAACACAGAACATTTGGAGTTCTTAATTAGTTCAAGTCTATAAAAAATATGTATATAATGAGTTACAGTTAGCATGTCCCTTCAAAGGACATAAACTTTTCAGCAAATGCACTTTACAAACCAAGCAAAATAATTTGTCTGAATTAGGGATGGACATCAAATGAAAAATGAAATGCTGATTTGTTGGTTCATTACATAATGTAACAAAATGAACCAGGGAAGCAGCGTTTTGTTAGCAACGAAACAAAGCAGCGGATTTTTGTTTAAAATGAACTGATTTGTATCTCTGTAAAATGGTTCCTCTGGATCCTAGAGGTACCACATTTGGTGTGAACCTTCCTTCGACTCTCCCCTTTATGTCCTCCAAATTTGAAATAGTTAGGCTTTCTGGGAATGTCGTTATTAAGCTCCAAATGAGGTGGGGGTGCTTAATGGAAGGAGTGTGTCCTGCATGCTTTACCAATTATAGGGTTAATTTACAGCTTCCCCTCAGTGTGCCAGACACACTCCTTCAATTAAGTAGCCCCACACCTCATTTGGAGATACTACACTTGATCTTAGCCAAAAGGCCAAAAGTTTCTTCAGCACATGCTTTTATTTTGTCTAATTTATGAACAAATTAGGAATAACCTAATTTGTCCATTGCTGAATAAGTTCCAGGGCCACCCTTCCAGGTGGTTAGTTCAATAATGTCTAATAGACAAGAACTCACATGTTACAGCACAGGTTGCAAAGTTCCTTCTAGCTGCCATTCGAAAGAGGGCAGAGATCATTTCGTCCACCCATTCCCCCGATGCTCCTATTTTCTAGTATTTCTCTTTGTTTTTCTTTTTGCTTTTACTGTATATTTGCATATATGGGTCATATGACCACAATAAACTTGACTTGACTCATTTGGAGCTTAATAACTCTGTTCTTTGAAACCCAAAACTTCCCAAATTTGGGTGCTTCAGGGGGGGAGCTTGGGGAAGCTCCACTGTAATTTCCACGCTGCTAGCTGCCTGGGATCACTATTTTCAAGCAGATAACATTGCAATAAGAAATGTGTGGCCTCACTGGGGAAGCTTTTGCTTCATGAGAAGGATGCTTGGATGGTTTGGGTTTCAAGAGAATGGGAATTTACAGATGTGTGCGGTTTATGGGGGCGGTGGATCTACTGGGAAAGACCAAGATTTGGTTTAATCAGTCAATTACTTAGAAGGCCTGTTTTTGTGTTTGGCTAATGAAGCCCTTTGAAGCCCCGGTTGTCTGGTGTATTGGAGACATACCACCTATTACCTATTACTTACTATTGGTTATTAATGGACTATTAATGGACTATAACAGATTGCAATGGAAACCAGTGAATGAAAAAGTGTACTGTAATAGACTAGTTTAAGACTATTGCCAAGCTAACCATATATTTGCCAAACCAGGCAGGTCACTCTAAAGCAGAAATCGGCTTTTTGTATCTGGACCATCCTTAAAATATTAAACAAATATTAAGATGTGAAAATGGAAAGGGGAGTGAGATTACCAGCCTGAAAATGTTAATCTGTCTGACCTCCTAGAGGAATATACTAGCCAAGAATAGAAAATTTTAAATGCACAATGAAACTGAGAGACCAAGATATAACTCTTTTTATTAGCCCATTAAGTATTAGTCTCAGCCATATTGATATATTTGAAAGTTGATAGAACTTAGGTGAATGGATAAAATATAATGGGTTGATGATGTTTATTATTTACTTAATCTTATAGATTATATAGGATATCTTAAATCAAATTTACTATCTTCACCCTTTGTACTAGATGAAAACGGATATAAATGTATGCCTATCATATACTGAGCTAGACAAATAGACTTTAAAGTGCTTAGTAAAGTGAAGAACTAAGATTAAATAGGCTGGTTTAATACTGTACTTTGTTATTTTCACTTTCTGTACTAGATGAAGATGGAGATAAGTAACGATAAATACAATGATGGAAAAGAAGCATATAAATGTGGAATATTTCAAACACTTGGGTTGAAATATTGGGAAAATATCTGTATTTGAACTATGCAACACGGCAACACACAAGCAATGTCTTTTTTTTAACTTATGTTTAGAAAATTCAATAAAATATTAAAATAAAATAAAATAAAATAAAATAAAATAAATGATGCCGGCCAGCCCCAGAAAATAATAAATGAATAAATGAATAAATAAATAAATAAATAAATAAATAGGTCTGGCCAGCACCTTTCAGCTGTGAAAATAAAAAAAAGCCTCCAGCATGGGGGACTTAATTTTTTTAAAAAAAAATTAAAAATATAAAACGTGCCACCCCAGCCTGGGAGTGGCACAGAAACAAAAAGTAAAAATAGGGGGGGGGGAATGAAACGAAATACAAAAGACTTCCTTATGGAAGTTGGTGCGGTATAAAAGTGTAATAAATAAATAAATAAATAAATAAATAAATAAATAAATAAATAAATAAATAAATAAATAAAACATTTTTTAAAAAAATCATTTCATATTAAACAAAATGAAATGGGGGAACAAAGGAATAACAAAACAAAACACCATTTTGTCATTTTGTGCCATCTCTAATGTGTATCAATTATTATCTGAAAATTAATTCCATAGATTGGAGCTATAGAAGTTGGATCCTGCCATGAGTTTTGCACAGCTTTAGCACTGAAATTCTCTTCTTCCCATTTATATGTTTTTAAAAACACACATTCTGTTCAAAACACCAACTGTATTTTTCAGTGACATCTGGGGACATGACTGCTTTCTAAGAATGCTGCCCCAGTCAGCATTGGCAGAGTATTCAAGTGCCATAAAAAGATGTGCTATGTATAATACACTTCTTCAGTGATCCAGTATATTCTCTTAGCCCTTTCTGAACACTGACCACAAAATTATTTCTGTTTTTGCAGAACTTAGGGTTTTGGAAAGGATGCTTAGTTTTAGCACCTAATTTCTAGATATCTTATTCTCATAGATCAAGACTTCACTTCCAATTTTTAAAGATGTGTTTCAAGCCAGAGCGCTAGGGAATTTTTCTTGGTTGGGGAGGGATTGTTTCAGCCGCCTACTTTGGAGGCCACAAGGCCAGAGTTCTGCCAACCCAGTGGAGACACAGTCCACGCAGGAAAGCCACGAAGCCAGAGCGCCACGGAACTTGAGGGAGGGATTGTTCCAGCTGCCTACTTTGGAGGCCAGAGTTCTGCCAACTCAGGAGACCCAGTTCCACCAACCCAGTGGAGACACAGTCCATGCACGCAGCAAAGCCACAAAGCCAGGAGGGATTGTTTCAGCCACCTACTTTGGAGGCCACAGTTTTTCCTACCCAGGAGACCAGTTCCACCAACCAAGGGGAGACACAGTCCATGCACGCAGCAAAGCCACGAAGCCAGAGTGCCAGGGAGGGATTGTTTCAGCCGCCTACTTTGGAGGCCACAGTTTTTCCTACCCAGGAGACCAGTTCCACCAACCAAGGGGAGACACAGTCCACGCACACAGCAAAGCCACGAATCCAGAGTGCCAGGGGCATGGAAGTTCTCTGGGCCATGGTCTGTCAACCAGCAACATTTAGTCCTACACACACAGTACCAGTGCTGTGAGTCTAGATGTCCTCTACTTCCTGCTGAACAGTAACGCAAAGGTGGCTCACGCAGGAGACCGAGTTTCTCCATCCCAGAGGAGACACAGCCAGGCCAGAGTTTTGCCTACTCAGGAGACCGAGTTCCACCACCAACCCAGTGGAGACACAGTCCACACACGAAAGCCACAAAGCCAGAGCACCAGGGAATTTTTCTTGGGGAGGGATTGTTTCAGCCGCCTACTATGGAGGCCACTAGGCCAGAGTTCTGCCTACCCAGTGGAGGAGACACAGTCCACGCCAGAAAGCCACAAAGCCAGAGCGCCAAGGAATTTTGGGGAAGGAATCTTTCAGCCACCTACTTTGGAGGCCACCAGGCCAGATTTCTGCCTACCCAGTGGAGGAGACACAGTCCACGCCAGAAAGCCACGAAGCCAGAGCGCCAGGGAATTTTTCTTGGGGAGGGATTCTTTCAGCCACCTATGGCCACCAGGCCAGAGTTTTGCCTACCCAGTGGAGACACAGTCCATGCAGGAAAGCCACGAAGCCATAGCGCCTGGGAATTTTTCTTGGGAAAGGAATCTTTCAGCCACCTACTTTGGAGGCCACAGAATTCCTACCCTGGAGACCCAGTTCCACCAACCCAGTGGAGACACAGTCCACACATGCAGCAAAGCCACGAAGCCAGAGTGCAAGGGGCAGGGAAGTTCTCTTTGCTGTGGTCTGTCAACCAGCAACATTTAGTCCTACACACACAGTACCAGGGCTGTGAGTCTAGATGTCCTCTACTTCCTGCTGAACAGTAATGCAAAGGTGGTTCACGCAGGAGACTGAGTTTCTCCATACCAGATGAGAAAAAGTCCATGCAGGGAAGCCAGAGGATCAGGAAATTAAAATCCTATCCTCCTCACAGAGGATAGGGTACTTGAAATAGAAATACAAATAGAAAGATAAATAGGAATAGGGTAATAGAAAGAGAAAGAGAAATTTGGCCGATACTACAGTACTATAGGATAGATAGGGCACTAGAGGATAGGGTACTACTTGAGGCTGCTGAATCCGGCAGGGGCAAGCTGCTGCAGCGGATGCCATGGGTTGCCAAACTGTGTGAATGGCATGATGCCCCCTTTTGGAGGCCAGAGTTTAGCCTACCCAGGAGACCGGGTTCCGCCAACCCAGGAGAAAGAGTCCACGCCGGGAAGCCACGAAGCCAGAGTGCAAGGAAAGTTTTCTAGGAAGGGATTGTTTCTGCCGCGTTTGGAAGCCGGAGTGCTAGTAGGAAGGAATCTCCCCTCCTTCTTCAAGGGATTTCCTAACCTGGACCAGTGGGAGTGACTGTTCCCCACCCGCCATGTCGGAGGACAGAGTCCCCCAATTCCAAATAGTTGGTGTCCCTATTAAAGTTGGTCTCCTCAAGTGATTTGCTGCCACTTACCGCCCAGAGGCAATGGAGGTGGGGGCAGCCCAAGTTGCTGCCTCGGCAAGTCAAGGAGACTGGCCGACAGGATGCCTATCGGCTCGGAGGCTTAACTTGAACCACTGAGATGCTAATAGGCTGAAGGAGAAGCACCTGGAAGGCCTCCTCCAAGCCGTGGAGTTCCGGGAGCCTGACAGGCAGGCAGGTAGGCAGGGAAGCAGGAAGTCTTGCTTACAGGTAGGAAGGCGGGCTTGCAGGGTACCCCCACCCAGGCTAGGGAATGCACAAAGCCAAAGTGCCAGAAGGGAGGATTGTTTCTGCCTTGGGAGGCAGAGTTTTTCCACCCAAGGAGATCGAGTTTCATCAACCCAGGAGACAGAGTGGATGCAGGAGAACAGGGCTATTTCTTTAAGGAATGGAATGTTTCAGCCGCCTTCTTTGGAGGCCACTAGGCCAGAGTTTTGCCTACCCAGTGGAGGAGACACAGTCCACGCAGGAAAGCCATAGACCAGGAAATTAATTTCCTATCCTCCTCATTTAGAGGATAGGGTCCAAGAAATAGAAATACAAGTAAAAATAGAAATACAAATACAAATTAGGGTTAGGGTAATAACATTAGAAATAGAAATGGAGAGGATAGGGCAACAGAGGATGGGGTACTAGGGAACAGCGTGAATAATAATAATGTTGCGTCGTTGCTGGCAGCCAGATGCAACCTTGAAAGAAAATAACGATTTCTGTGAATCCTTGGTTAGTTCCAGGTACTTGATGTTCCTGATAAAGTTGGCCTCCCTTGGCCATTCATTCCATCAGCACAGGGTGGAGACAGAGTGGATGCATGCAGGGAGGGTGGAGTGCAAGGAAGGATTCTCCCCTCCTTGTCCTAGGGATTTTTGGCCTGTTAGAGGCAGGAGTGAGTTTACACCCCACGAGACCGAGTTTC
>JAHTLZ010000348.1:3185882-3206104 GCA_023846285.1 Phrynocephalus versicolor
CCACACCCCAAAAGTAACCCTGAAAAGAGAGTAGGGGTACTAGATGCCTCCAAAGAAGATATTGTATTGGGTAAATAAAATATAGTTCAGTTATACATCAACTGTGTAGTGCAGCTAAATGAATTTTAAACTCTCTCTCTTATTTTCTCTCAGGTAGGAAAATGTTGAAAAAAAAAACAAATGGTACTATTTGAAATTGAAACTAAATCCAGAAGAAGTCCCTTTTAATCCAATATAATATACTAATCAGAAAACTCAGCAGAGAACTTATTGTTGAGTGTTCTGTTCTTGCACCCCAAATTGTGTGTGGGTGTGCAAGCAAATTGAACTTGGAAAAAAGTAGGAAATAAATGGTATATTTTAAAATAAACCCACACACCCCACTCCCAGTCGACCCTCCCCCTTTATCCAATAGCAGAAAAATCCTCCTCTCCCCACAAACAGCCAGAGAACAGAACAAAGAAAAAAAAAGAATAACTGCCTCCCTTCGGCAGACAAAGCTGCAAGGAATCAAAACAATACTTTTCTAAATTCAATTCCCTCCCTGCCTGCCTAACTGAAAGCCTACAGCCTCCACCCAGGCCTCCCTCCTCCAATATTTGTCTGTCTCAAGCAGATCGCACCTGCAGCCACAGCCCTCCTCCCTCAACCACCACACACCGACTGCGATTTCTGGAAGTTGCCTCGGGTTTTTATACCCTCTGGCACATCCAGAAGTGTCAGTCAAAACCTGGCCATGCCATTGGTGGAATGGAGCAAAAGAATTGCATGGTCCCATCCCATGCCCAGCTCATTAATGGGCAGGTCTAAAAAAATAAAAATAAAATAAAATAAAATCAATACGACGTTTTATTGCAATAAAAAAACCACTGCCTGCTACTATTAAAATTCAGGAATTAGAATAAATAAGTTTCAACGTGTTTCTGTTGTGCTTGGTGTGTTTTTGGACCACTATTTAAAAATAAAAATTGTGGTAGCCATTTTGGATCCCCCCCACTGCATGGCATTGACGATGAGGATGATCCCCTCCAGCCTAGTGCAAGCAGCCCAGGACAGGAGGGGGGGAAAAGGCTGGGGACCCCCCAGAAACCACCCCTCTGGTAGGTGGCAAAGCCTCAGGCAGGCATATTTTTGCCTGCTTTTTCGGCCGGGAATCTTTTTTTTAAAGCTCTTTTAAAAACTTTTTTCCTGGGCTTCGGGTTGGAGCGGGGCCGGCTTAATTACCGTTACCGTTTCCATTACGTAAAGGAACCGAAAAAACGGAAACGGAAATGGAAATTTCGGCGTTCCGTGCCCATGTCTACCCCAAACTTGGGCTGAAATATGGGGGAAATACTTGTATTTGAACTATGCAACACGGCAACACACAAGCAATGTATTTGTTTTAACTTGTTATGTTTAGAAAATGCAATAAAACATTAAGAAAAGAAATGTTTTTCCCAGGGGCACCCCCTTTGAAGTTGAATAACTTGGCTCCCAGGGGAACAAAACAAAATGAAACCATCCTCTTTTTTTCTGTTTCATGCCCATCCCTAGTCTGATTTAATACTCCCTTATTCCAAATCAGCATTCTAAGTATTCTTAAAAAGTATGTTAGGAAGTAGGCTGAACAGCAGCAAATCCTCTCTGACATACCTTCTCCATGTAGATCAATATGAAAGCATGGGGGGGAAAGAAAATTCAAATTCATCTCTCACCATCACTGTACACACATGTAGGATTGGTATAAATCCCCAGTAAGAAGAAGAGTTCACCATATATTTACAGGCATTAAATTAAAAAAAGATCATTTCCAGTTCATATTGGAGATGGGCACTAAATTAAAAAATAATGTTTCATTTCATTTCATATTGTTTCTTAAGTAGTTTTGTTTTGTTCTGTTACCAATAAATGTTTAAAGTACTTTCAAAATGAAAAGAAATGAATGAAACACTATGCTTCCCTAGGGTCCTAGAGGCACCAAAATGGCAAGGGGTGGGGGGTTCCGCAAGCTCTTCCCTGTAAGCCCCCATACTTTGGAAAGGTTTGGGGTTCAGCGGGCTGAGTTATTAAACTTCAAAGGGGGTGAACCTAGGAAACATTATTTCTTATTGAGTGAGAAGCCACTAATCATTCACACTGACCCCCCAAACCTTTTCAAATTTTGGAGACTTAACTAGAATTGCTTGAGGAAGCTCACCCTGCGGTTTTCGTGCCTGTGATCACTATTTTGGAATAATTTTTTATGTACTCAAAAATAGTGGTTGCAGCCAATATCAATTTTCTATTACCACCAAAACTACAGGGTTAGCTTCCTCAAGTGATTCAAGGAAAACCCCCAAATTCTGTAAAGGTTCTGGGATCAGGAAGGTGAGTTATTAAGCTCCAAAGGGGGTGCTGGTAGTTAATTGAAAGAGTGTGTATGGCATGTGTCAGCAATTTAGAGTTTAATAGGAGTTGAACTGTTGGTTAAATTAACCCCTAAATTGCTGGCACATGATGTATTTGAAAATATGGATCACAGCCATGTTTCAACATGGAAATGGCAGGGTTACCTTCCTCAAGCAATTCTAGGTAAGCACCTGAAATTTGGAGAGGTTTGGGGGTCAAGGAGCTGAGATAAGCTCCAAAGCGCGGGTGCCCCTAGGAAAAAAATATTTCTAATTGATTTTGGATTCAGAAGCCAAGCTGCAGCACTAATCGCTCGCCTGTGGTGGGTGCTATTGCAGTTTCCTGATTCAATTAAAAATATTTTTTTCTAGGGGCACCCCCTTTGGAGCTTATTAACTCAGTCCCCTGACCCCCAAACCTTTCCAAATTTCAGAGGCTTACAGGGAGTTTCCCTGCCATTGATTCCTCTATGATGAATCTTTTCAAACACGTCCTTCCATTTTGTTACGTAACTAAGTAATTCATTATCTAGTGAAAAGACAAAACAGCATTTTGTTTTTCATTTCGTGCCCATCTCTATTTTGTATACAGTGCAATCCTATGAGTGTCTATTGAGAAGTCCAACTGAATTCAAGCATAGTCACTTCCAGAAAACAGTATATAAAATTATTTGTACACGAACCCTAAACTCCGCCGCAAATGGCTCCCAGCTCCGGAGCTTAAAATTGTTTCCCCACCAGCTCCGGAGTTTACAGAAAATTAAGTGCGGCCACACCCACCTAAGCGCGTCCCAGCGCACTTTTCAGGTACCTGCTCTTGGAGGGTGAAAAATCCCAGATCCGGATGTAAAGGAGTGAGTGCCCGGCTCTCCTCACTTCTGTTTGTTGTTGTTTCTTTGTCTCCCGCCCCTTTAAGAGAAGGAATCAGGACAACGACGGGGCTTGGGGAGGCTTGGACCGGCAAACGGAGGTGAGCCTGCATTCTTCTGTCCCCTTTTTTCTCCCTCCCCTTACGCAGGCTGTAGCAAAGAAGTGCGGAGGGGTGGGGATGCAGGAAGAGCAATGAACCCCCAAGATCTCTGGTCCAAATTTAAGTGGCCAGCGGATCTTAGGGGTCTTGTGAAAAGGCCCTAAGATTCTAGGCTGAAACTTGAGTCTTCTGCTTGCTAACTTCCTTAAGAAGATGCCTCTCTATATTTTGAAGAGTAGTAACTGTTGTAAGGATTTATAATATCCCACATAAGTAGAAGGCATATGGCTACACAGTATAACATATTTTGGATTCTTGGATCATAGATGTGTCTCTCAGATCCAAATAACTTTTCTACTTTTAAAGTAAAAAAAGTTAATTCCAACTCATTCTGTTCCATTTAACTAGTCCCATAAAATAAGACACCAATACATTTTTTCAGTTTGAGAAGGTAAGAAATCTCAGAAACTATTTTTGAGCCAAATGTTGAATCTGTGTCTGAAGTGAAACTGAAAGGAAGTGAGTGCCATATTGAGAAAGGCACTATCACTCTGCAGATGACATGTCCATTGAATATTTAGTGTGTTGCCTATACAGTGGTACCTTGTATAACGTAATTAATTGGTTCCCAATTAAATTACGTTATACAAATTTTTCGTTGTACAAATTATCATTTCCCATAGGAATGCATTGGAAGTGGATTTAATCCGTTCCAATGCATTCCTATGGTTTTTTGGGGGGCGACGGGGGGTGGTTTTTTTGGGCAGTGGGGGGCGGGCGGGCGGCTCACCCCTCCTCCGTGTCTGCTGCCCCTCCCCAGCTCACCCCCCCTCCGTGTCTGCTGCCCCTCTCTCTCCCCTCCCTCCTTCCCTCTTTCCCCGGGCCGCCGCAGGTGGTCGGGCGGAGGTGGCCGCAGGGGTGGGGGGAGGGAGTGGGGTGCGCCGCTTGGCCTGGGGCGGGGGGGTTTGGCTGGGCCTCGCCGGGAAACACACCTCTTGGAGCCCCGGAGGCTCCCGGCAGGCAGGTGCGCGCACCAGCGGCGGCGGTGGCGGCCTGCTTCCCCTCCCGCCCCGCGTCCGATGGGGAGCGCCGGGCCGGCGGAGAAGCGGCGGCGGCGGCGGGTTGGGGTGGTCGAGGAGGAGGAGGAGGAGGAGGAGGAGGAGGAGGAGGAGGGAGCGGAAGACGCGCCGCCATCCCGCCTTTTTCTCTCTCGCGCCCGCTCTCCCTCCTTGCCTCCCTCCCGCAGGGTGGTCGAGGAGGAGGAGGAGGAGGAGGAGGGTTGGAGTGGAGGAGGAGGAGCAGGAGGAGGAGGAGGTGAGCGCTGGCAGGGGGCCAGGGGGGGAACCGCCGCAGGAACGGGAAGGAGAACTGCAGCTTCGCTGCCGCCTCGCTCTCCCCACTCGGCTCCCGCGCTCCAGCTGGTGAGCGCTGGCAGGGGGCCAAGGGCACCTCAGGAACGGGGAGGAGAGCTGCCGGTTCGCTGCCGCCCCCCTCCCACTCGGCTGCCGCGCTCCAGCTGGTGAGCGCTGGAAGGTGGCCAAGCTGGGGGGAGCCGCTGTAGGGAAAGGGAGGGGAGCCGCCTACCGCTGCCTTCGCTCTCCAAGCTCTTCCCCACGCTCAGCTGGTGCGCGCAGGTGGAGAGCCAAGCCGGGGGAAGCCGACGCAGGCCGCCGGCGAGGCCTCCTCCTCACTCTTGCCTCTTTCGCCGCCGCTCGTCGCTCAGGCCGCCTGCCTCTTGCTCGCTCGCGCCTGCTCTCCCTCCTTGCCTCCCTCCCGCAGGAGGACGGGTCGTTTGTTTCGCCCTGCCGCCGCCGAGGAGGCTGCCTGGCTGTTTGAGGCGACCGAGCGAGTGAGGCAGCGGCAGACGACGAGGAAGAGGAGGAGGAGGAAGAGACCCGGCGCTGCCACCTCCACCGCTACAGAGAGTGGGATGTGTGAGGCGAGCGAGCGAGTGAGGCAGCTGTGGGGGGGGGGACCTTGGACGGGACTCCCTGGCTCCCCTCCCCTCTTTCCGTGCCTGCCTCCCCTCCCCTCTTTCCCCGACCACCCCGTCCTCTTCTGGGCGGCGGCAGGTGGTGGACGGAGGTGGCCGCAGGGGGGGCAGATTTTTTTCCGTTGTACAGATTTTTCATTGTACGGACCCTCCGTTATACGAGGGTCCACTGTACTAACGTGGCAACACATTTCTCACACTTGTTGTGAGAAATTGATATGCAGTTTATCACAGTTCTTTTTAAGAAGGAAAATATTAACTTCAATGATCAGTGAATAGCAGCAATAAGGAAGCTGGTATTAACAGCTGTCTTCCAGCGTTTAATGTAATGGCAACCATAATTAAATCCACATTTTAATTAAAATATAAAATAATATCTAAAAATAAAAATGATTTCTGCCAAATGGAACTGAGAAATAGACATCAACAGTAGTTACAGGATTAGAAGAAAATGCCATTAAAACTAAAATAGATTCCTTTGATGCTTCTATGCTCTACATGATGAGCAATGAATCTTAATCTGCATTTTAAACTACAATGTGTATGTTCGATTATCCAAAATATAGCCACCAAGGTTTCCACAAATTATCCTCACAATAACTTTGTGAAGGAGGCCAAGGGAAGAAATTCTGACCAACCTATATTTAAAACAACACTCTTTACTATTAACAGACCCTGGCATTGTACAAATACAGTGGTACCTCTGCTCTTGAGTGGCTCTACTTACAAGCAATTTGACTTAAGAGTGGAAAACCATTGGCATTTTAACTGCTGCCTTACAATTTTTAGATGCAGTCTGCTCTACCCACATTTTTAATTCATTTTTAATTTTTAGATACAGCTGTTCTACTTATGAGTTGTTCGACTTATGAACATGCATTCAGAACAGATTAAACTCGTAAGTAGAGGTACCACTGTAATCTATTTAGTTACCATTCATTTTATTTATACTTATGCAAGGGAAGTCGTATAGAGTGCATCTGCCAACTCACTGAGCTTAAATGGGGAAATCAAAAAAAGTATGGTGAAGCTTTCTATACAGTACCTATTGTTCTCATTCTGTCCATTCCCTGATTGGCATTAGTATTAGGATTGGGGTGGGTGGATTCCCCCTTTTCCCTCTTTCATCACATTCTTTTCTCTCCTGTTTTTATATCTCAATATTAGGAGAGGGGTACTTTGTAAGACTGCAAATTGACAAAAGCTGGATTCACATTGCTTTGTTAAACTCAGTAGTCCTTTCCATCATAGTTATTTGACGTTTCTGTTTTTAATTACTTCACCTACAATGTCCTTACATTTCTGATGTTCCAGTAAAGAGAACAAAACTTGTCTTCACTCTATAGGCATGAGGTTTCTTTCATTACTGTTTCTCCTTTGACACTAGAAGCAAGGAGAAAAGTAATTTATTATTTGCTGCTTTCATTTGGCAACCCTGAAATTTATCATTTGATTATATCATATTGCTATTCATGCAATTACATTTTAACAAGGTTTGTTGATGTTTGCATAAAAAGCAGATAGAAATGTATACAAGTATATTATCACAATTAGAGATGGGCACGACTTAGCGGTATTCCCGTTTCCGTTTCCGTTACTCATTTCCGTTACTCAACGGAAACGGTAACGGGAATTACTCCGCCAGAACTCGAACCCGAACTGACGAACGAATAATTTGGTCTGATTTGTCGTGGTCGTTCCTGGCATCGCGCGATCGCGCGATGCCAAGAGACACAGAAAAAAAGTTTTTAAAAGTTAAAAAAAAAAAAAAACGATTCCCGGCCCTAAAAGCAGGCGAAAACTGTCTGAGGGCACCTACCAGGCCAGAAGGGTGTTTTATTTGGGGGGGGGGTTCCCGCCCCCCTCTCCTTGGCTATTGCTACTGCTGCGCTGCTGGTACCAGGCTGGGAGGGCACATCCATTTGTCATGCAGTGCGGGGGGATCCAAAATGGCGACCGCAATATTTTTTTTAAATCGTTGCCCAAAACCCCACCAAAGCACCACAGAAACATGCAAAAATTAGCTATTTTAAATGCTTGAATTTTTACAGTAGCAGCAGTGGGTTTTTCTTGCAAAAAAGTCTCCATTGATTTTATTTTATTTTATTTTATTTTATTTTATTTACACCTGCGCATTCGCAATGATGGGCTCGCCCATGGGAGTGGACCATGCAAAGTTTTGGAGCCATTCCACCAATCGCATGGCCAGGTTTTGCTGACTGTACCAGGCTGGAAGGGCGCATCCATTTGCCATGCAGTGCGAGGGGATCCAAAATGGCAACCGCAATATTATTATTTTTTGAAATCGTTGCCCAAAACCCCACCAAAGCACCACAGAAACATGCGAAAATTAGCTATTTTAAATGCTTGAATATTTACAGTAGCAGCAGTGGGTTTTTCTTGCAAAAAAAAAAAAAAGTCTCCGTTTATTTTATTTTATTTTATTTTATTTTATTTTATTTTATTTTTTTTACACCTGCACATTCGCAATGATGGGCTCGCCCATGGGAGTGGACCATGCAAATTTTCCACCAATCGCATGGCCACTTGGACAGGTTGACCACAGAGACTTCTGGGATGTGCCAATCGGGCATAAACAGCCCACTAATCATAGCCCAAACCCGAACCCTAACCCTAACCCTAACCCATACACCAGTACACTGTCCTTCTAAGTGGGTCAGAGAGGCACCCAGAGGTGCACCCCAATACTCACCCTAACCTCACCTGTAACTAGCCTAACCCTAGCCCTTGCGCTAACCCATCTTAACCCTAAGCCAGATCTACTTGCATTACATGCACTACATGCAAGTACGTGAGATGCAGTGGGTGCAAAGTGTCTGCCAGTCCGTCACTTGTGGCTCTGGCTGACTCCTGCAGCTGCCTCCAGGAGCCCGCTACCCACCCCCCAAACCAGTACTAACAACAACGAAAAACAAAAAAACGAACCGACTAATTTTTGCAAATTTTCACAAAAAACGGAAACGAGCCGAAACGGGCTGCCTCCGACACACGACAACTCGAAAACGTCATTTTCCCTAGTCGTGCCCATCTCTAATCACAATACTAGAAAATATTTCAGCTGTTATTATTTCAACTTTGAGACATATGATATCTGAATCAGGCCCTTCAATTTTACAATCTTATCTGCTGCAATTTTGGTAGATTTTCTGACTTACAATAATTATCTATATCCCCAGAGAAATATTATCAATTGTTGAATTCCACTTTGCTTCACATTTCTTGAGTGCATTCTTATAATTTTATTTGAGTTAAAACTTGACAGCAACTCCACTCTCAGACTTTTTGTCTATCATCTATGTGTCCGAGTCTTTTTTGTCTATAGGCAATATTGCTTCATAAACTCCAGGTGAGCTCCCATGTTTGCTTAGTTTTTCGGAGGATAAGCAAACTTGAGCCTTCTCTAGGCATTCACCAGGAAGTGGGACTGTCAGCTCTCACCGTCTTAAGTAGTTTTGTAGACTTGTTGGCTGCAGGCTGCAGAGTCCTGTGAGTCACTGAAATGTGGGACCAATCTGGAAATTTAAAGATGGGAAGATTCCTTTGGATAGCATATGTGCCATGAAGGAAATGGAAACTTGTAACTTTGTCTGCTACCATAGTGAGAAACACAAAGACCAGAAATAGGAGAGAAGGAATCAGAGAATAATAGGATGGATCACATTAAAAAAAAATCTTTAACACCTGATTCCCATCACCACTACTATATATTTGCATATTCTATACATCTGGGACACCTTCAATTATATTCTATGAGAAATCTGCCAGTATAATCTTGAGCTGTTTGCAGTTTCTGAACTTTACCTTCCAAGGTTGTTGTGAGGAAATAAGATGTCACTCTAGGTGTCTTGGCAGAAGGGTGAGATAAAAATACCCTGTTGGCACTGTAATAGTATCTCCTATTGCCAAGATCAAATATATTACCATTTAAGTCAAACACTGAAGGATAATTTTTCCAGTGCACTAGGAAAATAAAATAAATTCACACTGAAAGGGAAATGGTGACCAGAGGAAAGCAACACCTATGCTGCTGAGCTCCGCTCAGTATATTCTATTCTTCTGCTTTTATTGCTTCTTTTCCCTTGAAAGGCTGCTGCTATCTGGTGTTTTTAACCTAATAATCTCCTCGGAACTTCCCTATCTTCTTGGACTGATAACAACCATGGAAGAAGTAAGTAGGAGCTGCTGTTTTATTTTTCTCAAGGCCTTGGTAAAATGGGAAAGGGGAAGAGAAGACAGAGGCCCTTATCTGGCTCACTTGCTCCAGTGGTGAAACAGCTGCGTCTTGATGAAATGCTGGAATGAACTGCGGCCGAAGCTGTGGCTGAGCTGTCTAAAATGTGCTCACCAAACAAGTTTGCAGCATTGGAGGAGGAACCCTCAGGGTTATTGTGTGGCAATGCTGAATTGACTGACTCTCCCTCCCCCCCTGTTTCTGGGCTTCCTCTTAAAGGCTAAGAAGGCCAAGAAGGCAGTCAGCTAAGAGATGTGGAGGGTGAGGTCTGTGATAAGGGGAAGAGACGGAGGAGGAGTTCAGATCTGCAGCAAAATAGAACGATCAAGGAGACAAAAATAGACCAACACCTGACCCATTACTCTCCTATGAGTACACAACCAACCCCTCAAGCATCTTTACCAAGAGATATTACAAGAGATGAATCATTCACTGTTCAACCCACACTCCCTCCTCCTAAGGAATCCATTAATTACTCTCACTAACACTCTGCTGAGTGATTATGCTGTGTTAACAGCTGGGGCCCTTACTGCAATCTTCAACACTCTCCAGGAGACAAGGAATAAAATTAGATAATATAGAGGCTGACCTCAAAAGACTGGCAGGGGCATTGTCTCAATCAACAATTGCTCCCCGAGTAGGATCCCATACTATCAATTCCACCTTTAACAACAAAACAAATACAACTCAATATATTAACACTGCCTTTAAGGTAGATGGGAGAGTTGAGGAAGCTGATTATTCCAAAGGCAAAGCTTATGCCAATGAGAGAACAAAACTAACAATGACACTCCAACCAACCCGAATTTTATTATCAATAGCACCATTAAAAGTGAATAATGGTAAATGGAAAAATCATAATGCTATTACAAACTCCCTGGGCCAACTCTTAAACATACAACCAAACAAAATCGACTTAAGGGACATTGAATGGCTCCCAGTGCACAGGAACCACCAGAGACTGCTTTTAACTTTCGATCTAATTGTAATACCTTCCATGCTATTTAAGATGAAAAACCTTCTAGCTAGGTACTCGATTGGATTGTCAAGGGTCTTCTGGGAATCATCTCGTTCTTCTATGCTGGGATTATGCCCAAGCAAGCAAAATCAGGAGATTAACAGATTACAATCCGATCTTTGTAGCCCTCGTAACCTTCGTGACATGCAGCCCTCTACTATATCAACTGTCCCCAACAATGAAGCAAGGTTGAAGGTTTCCAGCGTCAAGAAAAGCTCTAAGTCCTAGGCTGACCTTGCTCTCAAGTCTTCTGAGGATCTGCCAACCCACGGACACCATAATCTCATCTCTACAACTTTCCACCCTTTGTGCGAGCAACACTCGCTGACAGCAGACCCACAAATGGAAAAAAACAGACTCTGAAGAGGACATAGTAACTGCCCCAACAATCCCACTCTCTCCGAGCTGTGAAATACACAAATCTAAACCTGCTGAGATGTTTGTCTTGGTTGACGCCACAGATCAACTTGATCCCCCTTTGTTTTTTGACTGCAGAAACCCGAAGAGGACCACACAACACCTGGATGATTTTGGATCTCACTCTCTTACTTCATCAAATACTGTTAAGAACTGTGATCTTAGGACAAATCTCCCAATGGAAACAGGAGATTTTAATAATCTTGGGCCCTCAACAGCCTCTCCCAGCATGGACATCCAATCTCCATTATCAGGAAAAGACAGTTTGATAATGAGTCAACAGTCCATGAAGGTGGTACCCAGTAAACCGGCTACTAATTGTTGCATACAGTCTGAGAGTTCCCAGGACCTTCAGAGGATAGTATCAGATCCCTGACTTGCTGTCTCCAATCACCCTTTGAGAGACTCCACCCTCAACCCTAAACTTATATCCTGGAATATCGCAGGGTGGGAACGGAAGGCATCTGATCTGGACTGGATTGAGTACCTTTGATATCATATGCCTTCAAGAAACATGGACCCCTAGAGAAATCCACTTGCCAGGTTTTCAAACCTTTTGTTTGCCAGCTTATAGGATCCATAGAAAAGGGCGTTATAAAGCAGGCCTCTGTTGTTTAATAAAATCGACCCTCAATATCCCAGTCAAACAATTACCAACAAAACCTCCTCTGGTTCAGGCCTTCCTTTTTAAATACGCCTTGGAACAAATAATCCTGGTTAATGTCTATATACCTCCTTTTTCAGCACCCCCATCGGCAAGTAATATATGGTCCACCTTGAAGAATTATATTGACTCTATATGCATAAGTTATCCCAGGTCCTCCCTAATTATAGTTGGAGACTTCAACGCTAGACTTGGACCCAATAATGATACACTAATCGAATTTATGGATTGGGATAATGAGGATCTAATACCACCTACGTTCCAGGATTCAAGAAATTCCAAGGATCCTATTTTTAACCAAACTGCATCACATATGATTGATCTTTGTACCTCCTTCAACCTTAGAATTCTCAATGGCTCTTTCTTGAGTAGAACATCTGGAGACCTTACCTTTTCTTCAAGTAACAGATGCAGTATAGTGGACTATATACTAGTTTCACCAGATCTCTTTAGTAAAGTAAATTATTTTAAGATCAATGCCCGTACAGAAAGCGACCACTTACCGATTCTTATGGACTGGCAGTTGGTAGTAACATCAGTATCAGAAGTTCTGACTAACCCTCCTTTCCAGATTCACAAAAGAGTTAGGTGGTCCATCAAATCTCAAAGAAAATTCAAGGAATGGTCTGCTTCCACCAAAGCTCTTCAATTACGACAAATTATATCTCAATCCACAGCTTTCATTGATGCCATAACAGCCTACCAAGAATTGTCCAAAACCCTTTTAGATTCTTTAGTACCATCTGGCACATCAAACCCCCCTACCAGGCGCTCAAGTTGTTTTGACTCTGAGTGTATTATCTCCAAGATAAAACTCCGACAAACCTTTCAATTGGTGTGAGCCCTTCCTTCCCCCGAGTCATTTAGATTTTACACACTTGCAAAGAAAGAAACTGACATCCTTTTGAAGGAAAAAAGACATGCCCATGCGATGAAGAATTGGATTCAGCTCATCCACGCACTACACTCCAAGAATGCTAGAGAATTATGGACGATCGTCTCAAAAGCCTATGAGCCTATTAGCCCTATAGATACTGCACTAATCTCTTCAGAAGAATGGACTGCTTATTTTTCCAATATATTCTCAACACCAACACCATCTGATCTTCCTATCCAAATCCAAATTCCTTTGGAAACTCCATTGTGGTCTCCTGTCTCCAAGGAAGAAATAATTGAACTAATACTCACATTGAAATCTGGGAAAGCACCCGGTCTTGATGGCATCCCAGATGATTTTATCAAAAACTATATCCACTGGTGGGCAGAACCTCTGGCCCAATTATTTACGCTGATCGACCAGTTTGGGATATTGCCAGAATCCTGGTTAACCTCTATAATAATACCAATTTTTTAAAAAGGGAATCCTAAATTACCATCCAACTATCGGCCAATAAGCTTGCTCCCAGTGATAGGAAAATTGTACGCCAAACACCTTCTGACCTGTCTCTCACACTGGATGTGTGTTAACCAACTCCCACCTAAAGAACAAGTTGGTTTCTGCCCGGGTTCATCTACCCTTGACCATGTGCTGGTGCTAGATTTTTTAGCCAAGAAATACTCTTGTAAACTCAGGGGGAAGTTGTATGCTGCATTTATTGATTTACGAGGAGCATTTGATTCCATCAATAGATCTCTCCTATGGACCAAACTAACTAAACTGGGCATGGACCCACGTTTGCTATTTCTGCTATGCAAATTATATTCAGCGAACACTGGTAAAGTGCGTTTAAACCATAATGGTCATCTATCTGAGAACTTCCTAATTACCAAGGGTGTTAAGCAGGGATGTGTCCTTGCACCATCACTCTTTAATATATTTATGTCAGATGTATCAGAACATCTAGCCAAAGTAGGAAACCATGCTCCTAGAATGAATTCCCACCCAGTCCCATTGTTATTGTATGCAGATGACACTGTACTCTTGTCCATTTCTAGGGTAGGACTTAAACACCCATTGGCGGCCTTTTCAGAATATTGTGCACTTAACAAGCTCACCATCAATACTGAAAAATCTAAAGTATTAATCTTTTCCAAAAGTTGGACTAAGGAGACGTGGGCACTCGGAAGTAAACCCCTTGAACAAGTTACAACTTTTAGGTATCTGGGTTTCCTGTTCCATCATCGACTTAACTGGTCATCCCACCAAAAAGCCACCATAGCTGCCTCAAAAAATCACCTCCTGGCAATTTCAAGGTTCCATTTTCACTCTGGGAATCAGTATGTTCCAGCCGCACTCCAAGTCTTCATGGCCAAAGTAACTAACCAACTCCTGTATAGAGTTCCAATCTGGATTAAGGCTGCCAATCAGGAAGTAGATCGTATTGCAGCTATTTTTTTATGTCATATCTTGGGTGTACCAAACTTGATCAACCTACCAACAATATGCTGTGAACTTGGGCTTCACTTGACCTCAACACTAGCATGGACAGCCACTATCAAGTATTGGTTACGCATTCATTTTCAGATGTGCCCCAATTCCCTGCTAAACGATCTACTAAGTGACACCTATAGATCCAAATGGTATCAGAACATCTGCATAAAGATAGCGTCTACTGGAATTGATCTAGACTATTTATCCAACTGCAATGAACAATTCTTATACAACTTTATTCGTCAAAGACTTTAGGACATTGAGAAACAGAATATTGTTGGAAGAGTTAATCCAATTTGCTCCCCTCTGTATTATGGCCTAACCCTCAACCCAGAATTTGGTTCAAATTATTTCAAGAATCTCTTGAATCCTCAAGAGAGACGGGCATTTATGTTGGCAAGACTGAACATCTTTCCTTCCACCGTCACTCTAGGAAGATACTCTAAAATACCTTACAAGAGCAGACTCTGTAAATTCCGCAGGTTGGAAGCTGATTCTGTTGCACGTATTCTGACTCGATGTCCTGGCCATCATATTAATCGACAACTATTAATTGGCTCCATTATTTCCAAATTATCAACAACCCCTGAGACTATTACTGCTACTCTCTTGGCAGACAAAGATAAAAGCGTGACAGAGCTAGTAGCCAAATATCTATTACTAGTTTCTCAAAAGAGTAGCCCTGCTTCCCTTTAAATTTGGTTTATGGTAACCCCAGATTAATATGGTCGCTATTTAGGTGCTGAGAAGTTTGCCTATTGTAACTATTTTAATGACTATTTTATGCCAATAAAGGTCTTTGATTTTGACACTAAGATTTTTTTAAAAATTAGTTTAATGGCTTTGTGGTCTAGAAAAGTATAACAAAAGTGTTCCCTTTTCTTTTGGTTTCCCATCACTGGAAATACCCGACAGTCATTGTATCTCTCCATCCACCTTTAGAGTTATAAATGCATATGACAAAAATGTATGCTAATCCACAAACATGGATTAGTCCATTAAAAATGCATCAAAATAGTGTACATATGGACAAGGGAAATAATCACAAATGCATTGATAAATAGAGTGCTCCAAAATATGCACATATTTATATGTCATGGAAATTAAAAGGATTAGAACCTAATAGAGATATTGAATAGGATCAAAATTAGAGATGGGCACAAAATAAATTTTTAATTTGTTTTGTTATTTGTTATTCATTTTGTTACCTAACAAAACAAATAAAAAACTGACCCATAAAAGAAAAACGAAACGAAATGAAATGGAAATTTCTGTTTCATTCGTTTCAATTTTCATTTTCTATAGAAATGCATTGAAGCAATGCATTGAAGCAATGCATTCCTATCAGAAAGGTTTCCTGTGCCTGGGAAAATCGCGGGATTTTTTCCCACCAGAAGCCAGCACCACCAATCAGCTGTAGCGCTGGCTTTATGGGAAAAGGATTTAAAAAGCCCACCCTTTCCTCCATCATTTTCCGAGGGCTCCTGCCTAGCTGTCAATGGCTGGACCCCTTTAAACCTGGCCCAGTTGGTAGCAGGGGCTCCCCCTGGTACTGAGTGAGCCAGGTTTAAAGGGGTCCAGTGACTCACAGCCCGGCAGGACCCTTCTGAAATTGCTAGGGAGGGCAGGACGCACTGAGAAGTTAGCGCCTCACAAAGCCCCCACTGTGGGGACTTTTAAATTTTTTAAAAAAGCTGGGCCTGCTGTCGGGGCATCCACCACTGCCCGGTGCGGCCACAGCAGGTGCTCCGGAGGTGGCAGTTAGGCTTCCCACTGTCCGACACGGCTGCTGCTGGGCCTCTGGAGGCAGCAGTGGGGAGGTCCATTGCCGCCCAAGGCTGGGGCTCCAGGAGTGGTGGTGAGGCCTCCTACTGCCTGGCGAGGCCTCCCACCATCTGGCACAGCCACTGCCAGGGCCTTCTAGGCCACCACCACCACCATCGCGGGGATTGCTGCCAAGGTATGGTAAGTTGAACCAGTTCAGCTCAGTTTGGGTTTGTACATTTTTTTAATGCATACAAACCCAATCTGAACCAAACTGAGGGTAGGCCCAAAACAGAACCAACTGAACCATCAGTTTTCTGACAGATTTTTAAATCACTAATAGTAATCATCATGGGCAGTCAAGGCCACTCTTTTCAGAGCTTTCCAAGTAGGGAGTACTGTACTCAGATGTCATTTACTGTTACTTTCTTCTGGATTTGTCCTGGGACTGTGTACCCTGTCAAAGGACACTAGGCTGGTTCTACTCAAAAGAGTCACTCTGGGGAATTGAACTCTCAACTTCTGGCTCCACATACCTAAACTACTGAGCTATCCAGGCAGCTCATTATTTAGATCCCTACAATATGCTTGTTCTACTATGGATATCTCTTACTAAAACACACAATGGCTTACATAATTTCCTTTTCTTCCTTCTATCTTTCTCTCTGTGTAAAAAAAGTCTGTGCAGTCAAACTTCCCAGAGCAATTACAGCTTTGCTTTAAAGTCTTGCTTCTTGATTCACACTAGAAATTCAGGAAAATTAAAGCTGTCAAAAATACACACAATTAAAATTTGTAAAATTAATGGACTGCAAAGAGTAGAGCGTCTGCAATAGGCAGTCCAGATGATCCAGTCAACAGGAGATGCTATTAAAGTGATCATGAAAAATGGTGACAGGTAATGATTTCCTAGGCTGAAAATCTTACCTGTTGGAAACACCAAGGGCGGCCTTGAAAGAGGATTATAGTTGAAAAGTTGTAGTTTTTAATTTTCAGTCATTATCTTGAATAATATAAAGAGGTTCAATATGAATATGATGCTCAAAAGGAGCATCAGAAAAACTGATATTTTGATTATGAATCTCCTGAACTGAATCTGGGCTATTTAGAGGATGTTTGTATCTCAAGGTCCTTTGCACTCAGTGTGTCCTTGCACATATAATGAAGAACGTAAATCTCTATTCAGATGTTTTGTAATCCAGAAATTTCAACAAGGTTAAACCCCACACCACCCTGGCTTTGTTCATACTAGCAGTGACATGTCTGAAGAGGAAAAGTCTCAGATAATATGAAGGTTCTACAGATGAACAAGGCCCCTTGGAAATCTGAACAGGAACTTTCTTCACTTCAGGTACAGCACTGGTCACGTGGGAAGAGTGACAAGAAAGAGTTAAGCTATCCTCTGTAACTGCATCAATGTTTCTGGATTATAGTACAACTAAATACTCTTCAGTAAGCAGTTTAAAATCAGTAAGCTGTAGCCCTTGCAAATAGACATGAAATGGTCCATCTCTGCAGTGCAGTTCCTCTGCTTGTTGTAATGGAGAGCTGCCTGTTGTAATGGAGCTTTTGAGATTGCTCTTAGGGTTGCTTCCCTTCCTGCTACCACCAGAAGACATCTTAGGAGCAGTGGCCTCTGCATCCACTCGTACTGTGTCATCTGAAGTGTGTTGCTGCAATTGTCTCAGCTTGTTGTGCTGAGGGATCTCATCGTCCATGAGGAGACCTGTTTGTCAGGAGCAGCCCAGGACTTCATGTCAACTATGATGACCATGGGACTGTCTCAAGTGGTTTCTGGCCCCACTCATGTTGCAGGATGCACTTTTGGCCTGATTTTCAGTACTAAGCAAGATGGTGTAACCCTGAATGTGTAAGAACTTCTCAGTAGTTCTGTTGTCATGGTCAGATCACTACGTGGCTGAGTTTAGGCTTATTAGAGGTCTGAGCCCTGGAGGAGGCAATTAAAATGGCCCATAGAAGGAAGGAAACCAATAATCTTGGAGAACTTCTGTCTATGTCAGCCAGAAGTTCAGTTGAGACCTTAGTGGATCTCTGGAATGTGGAGGTGGCCAGGCCTATTGATAATGATGTAATTTTTGCTTCTGTCCTGCTATAATGGGTTCATTTCAATTGGCTACAGCTTGTGGGTGTGGATAGGATCTTTGAAGAACTGAAAGCCAGCTCATGTGTGCTGGGCCCTTGCCATTCCTGGCATATAAAAGCAGCTAGGGGAAGAGGTGATGAATGCTTCCTTGCAGCTAAGTGGATATCAGCATGCTTAGAAATGCAATACTAACAGAATCTTTTTTGTATTGGATAATTATCAAACAGTCTTCAATATACTATTTTTTACAAGATTTTGGAGTATGTGGTAGTAACTTAGCTCCAGATATTTCTTATGATGAAGATTATCTAAATTCATTTCAGTCTGGCTTCAGGCCTTGTTATGGCACAGATATAAATAAATAAAATAAAATGGCTTTGGTAGCCTTCATGGATGACTTACACCAGGATCTGGATAGGGAGAGTATATCCTTGTTGGTTCCACTGGACATCAACCATAGTATTAACCATAGTATTCTTATTTGGCATCTTTATGGGATGGTCTTGGAGATAATGTCTTATAGTTCTCCAAGTTTCCATGGACAGGTGAGCTCAGAAACTGGTGTTGGGAGAATCCTGTTTGGCATCCTTCCCTGTCGTGTCTTCCATGTTATTGAGCATTTACATGAAACCACTGGCAGAGATTGTCCTGAGTTTTGGAGTTTGATGCCGTCATTATGCTAATAACACCCAATTCTTTCTCTCTCCTTCCAAGGAAGCTGTTTTGTGCCCAGGGCAGTGGCTTCTTTCAGTAATGGACTGGATGAGGGCTAACAAACTGAAACTTAATGCAGGCAAGACGGATATAGTTTTGGTTAGTCAGAAGGGAGATCCAGTCTGTACTGAAAGGGGTTACACTCCTCCCTGAAAAGTCAGGTATAACACTTGATTAACATCCTTTCTTGTGAATCCTACAAAGCTATTCTGAGATTTCCTGTACGTCTTTCTCTAAGCAACAAAGAATACTCCCCTTCCCAGCTTCTTAGGGCCTTTTCACACGATCCCAGATGGCTCCCAGATCCAGAGCTTAAAATTGTTTCCCCACCAGCTCCAGAGTTTACAAAAAATTAAGTGCGACCATGCCCACCTAAGCGCATCCCAGCACACTTTTCAAGTACCTGCCCTCTGGGGGTGAAAAATTCCTGATGCAGATGTAACGTAGTGAGTGCCGGGCTCTCCTCGCTTTTATTTTTTGTGTTTTTTTGTCCCCCGCCCCTTTAAGAGATACTTAAGAGACTGGAATGCTGCTGGGAGCAGAGCGGGACGGCAGAACGGAGGTGAGCTGGCATTCTTTTCTTCCTTTTTTTCTCCCTCCCCTCACGCAGACAGCAGCCAGGAGTGCGGAGGGAGTGGGAACACAGGAACAGTGACAAACCCCCAAAATCTCTGGTCCGAATTTAAGTGGCCAGCGGATCTTGGGGGTCGTGTGAAAAGGGTCTTAGTTACTCTATTAGAATAATGGGCTGCAAGATTATGATAGGAAGGAAGTGCCTTCTTTTTTGTATAAGGAGAGTGCCTGACTGCTGTCTTCACATGATGGGGGGGGGGGCATGATGTCTTGTTTCCCAGCTCAGGTGGCAGGAGAGAACAGGCTGGCTGTATTTTTCAAATGCAGAAGAAAAGGGGCTCCTTGTTGCTCTCTAATTCAGCCATGATAATGATCTAGTGTCAGGCCACTGACACAGAGGGCCAAACCCTGGAATGCAGCTAAACTATGAATGACTTGGTTTCATTTCAACTGTAACTCCTAAAGAAAAGTCATTTGAATTCACAAGAGGACCATTAGTATAAATATATAACAAATTAATTAGTATGTGTCTGTGAATCATCTATCTTTTAAGACTTGAGACCTGCTTTGGCAGAAGTGTCTCACTCAGGGCTGTACATTAAACAAGACATTTACCTTAAAATTGAGAGTTATTTCTCAATTAGGACACACCAACTGCCCAAAGCTACTGCAAGATGGTGAGTGGAAATGCTTTCATGTACATCTTAAAGCAGACTGAATGTATTTAGGGATTTCTGGTTCTGCTTGCACCCTTTCTTTAAGCATTGGATTAATCTTTTAAAAGTATAATTATTTTGTCCTCACAAAAAAATGAAGAAAAGATTGAATCTAAATATTACCTAATAAGAAAACAAATGGTTATCTTTGCCCACTAGCCAAAAACTAACAAGTCAATTGGGAGTAATTCTAGATGTGGAAAGACTGGCAATATACAAACCAGAAATGCTGTTCTGTATCATAGCTCAACTTCTTCTTCTTCTTCTTCTTCTTCTTCTTCTTCTTCTTCTTCTTCT
>JAHTLZ010000348.1:3206948-3224653 GCA_023846285.1 Phrynocephalus versicolor
ATAAATAAATAAATAAATAAATAAATAAATAAATAAATAAATAAATAATGTTTGACTAGCATCAGTTCTGCAGTATATTAGGAAAGGAAAAGAGACGACCTGACTTACCAGCTCAGAAAGTTGTTGATGGAGCAGTGGCCGTGGGACAAAGAATGCATTCTAATTGATTTCTTTGTTCAAGAATGGTAGAAATTAAACCTCTGAATATGGTTGGAGGGACTCGTCTCCACTTTACCCAAATATGTCAGCATAAATTTTAAAGTAACAAATTTCAGACAATGTGGCTATAGCAAGATATACTGATTTTAACCTAAAGCCAAACCAAAATGAAACATGATGCTGGCACCTTGAAGCTAAATATATTTATTTTGGCATGAATTTTCGTAGATTATAACCCACTTCTTCAGATACATTTGGACCTGTTAGGAAGTTATTAGAAGACACTTGAATTTTTTCCAACATATCCATTGGAAGGAACAGGTCTGATAAATCACTCCAAATCAGTGCATGACAGACTGCTTTTCACAGCATGTAGAGGAGAAATTTAAATATGCATATTAGGAAGAGAACTTTAAGTGGTCAGGTTTGGAGTGTTATGATTTAATTACAGTGCTCCTTGTTTTGTCTATGAAATGCTAGCAATGTAGGAAGCAGACGGGAGGATAATTATAGACTCTGTGACATCACAGCAGTCGGGCCTATTATCCATCTTCTGAAATGCTGATTTGATTTCACCTTGGAGCTCAAAGTGTATTATCACCAGTAGACACCCACACATTTGTTAGTCTGTTAATGCAGGGGGAGTACTAGGTGTGTTGGTGTGTGACTGCCTCCTTCCTTTCCAATATACATTCCTAGTGGAAGAGATATACAGTATTTGACCTTCAAAAAGCATGTTATGTAAGGAATAGGTTAGATTACTTGTTTCAACTCTTGGGAATAGATTAGGTAATTAGAAGGAACTAGATGTGATCTTCCTTCATCTGAAAGTTAATAATGTTCCTGATATTAAAAACAAGTTTAAAATATGGGGAGGGGGAAATATTGTGTACAACATTAAATGTTTCTTTAACAAATTCACTTGCAAAAACCAACTTGCAAATAATATCTATTTGTTGCAGAGACAATGGCCACCCCACAAGGCCAGATCCCAGTGGGGAGGCTTTGTTCCTACCGGCCTCCATAGTCAGACCGAAGAGAGGCACCAGGGAAGTCTCGCGACAGCCACTGCGAGATGCCCTTATAAGGGCACCACGCAGTATTCCCGGCCTCTCTTCGCTCCGACTGGCACCAGGAGAGGATTCGCCACACCGGCATTGCGGAAGAGCGTCTGGGCCCGTGCCTTCAGCCGGACCCCTGGGTGATCGGCGGTTGGGACCTAGCACAGCTTACCTGAGGGTCCCAAACGGGTGGAGCCACTGGCGCGCACAGCTGCACGCTCCTTTAGTTTTTCCTTCCCCCCCTCTCCCGTGATCGCACTGGCCGGGAGCTTAGAGGCCAGTGTGCGCCCTCCTCCCCGCTTATCAGCTGTTCGTCGGGAGCCGGCACTAGCACGCACGACACCTGTCCGAGAGCGGCAACCCTGCTCTTGAAAGTTTAAAAAACACAAAAAACAAGCAAACACTCACCGGGGAAAACTGGGCCGCGGGCCGCCGGACACCCGCGGGCTCTCCGACGCTGGGGCGGGGTCGCGCGAGGGGTCCCTTGAAGTCATCTAACCCACCTCTCCTTCCTGGCTCGCCCCAGCGCTTTAACCGCCACCACTGTGGTGAGTCCCGCCAGGCCGATCTCCCTACCTGGTCCCTGGGCTTCTCGCCCCCTTCGTCTTTGCCTCCCTTCTATCGGGCTCTGGGGGAACCCAGGCCCAACCACCAACCCTGCAGCTGCATTCCAGGGTGGCGACTAGGATCCGTCCAGGGCGGGAGGCAGGCCACATGCCTTGATCATTAGGCCTGGTGTACCGGCGCCACTTGCAGGCCAGTCGGGCCTCCGCACTCAATTGGTCAAAAAAAAATATTGTTTTTTCTTTTGTTTTGGAGCGAAGTGCAGCAGCCTCTGGTAGTAGACATCACAACACTAAGTTTAATAATAAAGTAAATATAATATAATAATAATTACAATTCTAATTCTAATTATAATAATAATTAGAATGACTACATAACTATTTACATAAATTTGTTGGGTGACTTAATTACAGGATAATAGGAAGACCCCAGCGTTGACTATGCTGGTCATTGGCAGCCACAGGGCGCATCAGGACCAGTCCCCATGGCTCCAAAACGGCCCCCAAGTAAGAAGGGCAAGCAGCCAGCAAAACACTGTGCTGCTGCCAAGCCCGCACCTGTATTATCATCATCGGATGATGATGACTCACCCGATTTCAGGCCGACATTTGATAAGCTTAGTGCCATGGAGCAGCATAGGGTCCTGCAGAGGGGTATGGAGGGAATCTTTGAGGCGGGGGAGTCAGCACGGGAATCCAAGACCCAGAAGATCGCCAAATTACACCACACAGTGGAGGTACTGATGTCTCGAATTGCTGTCCTTGAAGGTGAACGCGCTGGCACGTCCAGCCAGGCGCAGTCAGCTACAGTGTTGCAGCAGGAGCGCGATGTGGTGGCCCAGGACAGCCATGGGGTGGATGCGGCCGCACCTGTTGAACTCGCAGCAGCACCCCAACCTGCAGAGCCAGCATTGTTAGAAGCGCAGGCCCTGGACCTATCCACGCTGACCCGCTCAGCTGAGGCGCTGGGACCGGCTCAGCATCTGGGTGAGTCACAAGCGTCGCGCAGGACAGCTAACCCACCAGGGAGTTGGCTGTGGCCAAGTACATTCATGGATAGGCAGCCATCGTGGCCCTCCCTGGTCACTAGCACCCCTCTGCAGCCACCTACGTCATTGTCACTGCTTCCGGCTGTCCTGAGTACGGTAAGTCCACCACAACAGGCATCGTGTGCTGACACCACTAAAACGCCTCACGGCAATGTGGAGCCCTCCCCCTCACCAGCTGCACCGGTCCTGTCTGGACCGGTCATGGGGGGGGACAGGGAGGTCCCACCACAGTTCTACCCCAACTCAGACCAGTCCATGCCCCGGGTGACCACCTCTTGCCGGCTACAGTTGAGAAGATTCTCAGAGGGGAATATGTGGACATATTTGACCTTATGAATCGGGAAGTAGATGAAAAGAAATTGAAACATATGGAGGCCCAAGATAAGGATCGGATTCGGAAAAAGCATCTGGACCACTGCTGGGCTAACTGGCTTCCGGCCTTCCTTATTTATATGGCCACGATTGTCAAGGCCCGCCCTGAGCACGCCTTTGACCTTGTTCTATACTTGGACCTGATTTACAGGGCTCACTCAGAGTTTCCGGGACCCGGGTGGATGCTTTATGACGAGGGATTCAGGATGAGGGCAGCCTTGCGGCCGCACCTCCACTGGCATATACCATTGGACCCATTGTGGAGGCGCCTTATGGTGCCACAGCGCCCGCTAACTGGTGACCGGACCGATAGCGGGCACTTGATATTCCGAATTGGCCAGACCAGCCCTGCCTGTGCTACCGCAGGCCAGTCGGTTCAGGCACGACTGGTGTGCTGGGAGTATAATGCCAAAGGATTCTGCACCCGCAGACCATGCAAATTCAAGCACCTGTGCGGCAACTGCAATGGGCCCCATGCCTCCTACACTTGTCCTAAGGGTCACCAAGGGGGCCTGGGAGGATGGGACCAGTCCATTAAGAAGCAACCCGCCCCAGGGGGGGTCAGCTTCCAAAAAGCACATAGCCCCATTAAACTACCCGCCATGCTGGAGTGGCTCCACGGCTACCCAGACACAACAGCTGCAGCCTACTTAAGGGACGGTTTTGAATTTGGATTTTGGATCCCAGCACAGGGCCCCCGCGCTCCCTATCGAGCTAATAATTTAAAATCAATACGGGGCATGGAGGATATTGTCCGTGCTAAGATTCAAAAGGAGATGCAGGAAGGCAGGGTCCTGGGACTGTCCTCTGACCCCCCCTATCTGAGTGCTTCAGGGTATCACCGCTAGGGATTGTACCCAAGAAGGCTCCGGGGGAGTACCGCCTCATCCATCATTTATCTTACCCCAATGGGGAGTCAGTGAATGACATGATCCCACAGGAACTCTGTACCGTGAAGTACACCTCTTTTGATGAAGGCACGGGAGCACTGTTGGGAAAATGTGACATAAAGTCTGCTTTCCGATTGTTGCCTGTTCACCTGGAAGACATTGAGCTCTTGGGCTTTGCCTTTGAGGGCTTTTACTACATGGATAGGGCCATGCCCTTCAGATGCTCAATATCGTGTGCGGCATTCGAATGTTTCAGCACATTCCTCGAATGGGCACTCAAGGCTAGGACACACTCCATGGCGGTGGTGCACTATTTAGACAACTTCCTTTTTTGTGGCCCGGCTGGGTCACACCAGTGCAGGTTCTTAATGGACCAGTTTCGAGCACTGGCGAGTGACTTTGGTATCCCCCTAGCGGAGGAAAAGACTGAGGGCCCAGCGCCAATCTTAACATTCCTTGGCAATGAGTTAGAAACACGGGCGCAGGCTAGTCGCCTCCCGCTGGATAAAATACTGGATTTGCGCACAAGATTACAGGATGTCCTTGCACAGCGAAAAGTCACACTGAGAGAGCTGCAGGTACTTGTGGGCCACTTGAACTTTGCTTGCAAAGTGGTGGCCCCAGGGCGCGGTTTTCTGTGACAGTTCTGTCAAGCCATGACTGGCCTTACTAGGCCTCACCATAGATGCAAGGTGTCCAGGGAAATGAGGGAGGATTTGATGGTGTGGCAGATTTTTCTCCAAGATTTAATGGAGTGTCATTCTGGAGGAGTGATCTTCTTTTAGGTTCAGAACTTCAAGTCCACACAGATGCATCCGGATCACATGGTTTTGGCATGTTTTTCCAGGGCCATTGGGCAAGCAGCTCATGGCTGAGCCACTGGTTCCCACGGGGCATCACTAGGGACCTTACTTTCTTAGAACTCTTCCCAATTGTGGGAGCCTTATGGCTCTGGGCGCCTTTATGGGCTAATTCAGCGGTCACCTTCTGGTGTGACAACCAGGCGGTGGTCTCCATTGTCAACACCCTGTCATCTAAATCAATCAGGGTTATGCAGTTGGTCGGGGCACTTACCTTGCACTGCTTCCGTTATAATATAGTTTTCCATGCATGTCACATCACGGGGGTCAACAACGAGATCGCTGACGCGTTGTCCCGTCAACAGATGGAGTGTTTTCGACTGTTGGCCCCCAGGGCAAGGGCGGAGCAGGAGGTTTTGCCACAGGAGGTTTGGAATCTTGGAGAGCCGAGGTCATTAGAGCAGTGGGCTTGGCGCTAGCACTGAGAACTAGGCGTACTTACGTGACAGCTTGCAGGGAATACCAGCGTTTCTGTGCACAACTGAACCTACAGCCATGGCCGGCCCACGCTGATCACCTGATACAATACGCAGTTCAGCTGTATCATAATGGGTTGGCCCCATGTTCAATCCAAGGTAAGCTGTCAGCGTTGGCCTATTATGCAAAGGCTCAAAGGTTCCCTCACCCCAACAATGATTTTGTTCTGCGAAAGATGTTAGAGGGATGGTCCAAAGAGAGGGGTCGCACCAGTGACACACACAGGCTCATCACACCCGGGATTTTATTAAAGTTGTATGATATTTGGCACAACATTTGTAGTGACGAGTTTGAAGAGTTGCTCTTCTGGGCAACAGTTTCAGTAGCTTTCTTTGGAGCTTTTAGGATTAGTGAGTTGCTGGCGGCCTCTAAGCTGGACAACTCTAATGCCTTCCTTCAACGATCAGATGTGTCCATGAATGAGGACGGGGTGGTATTGCATTTACGTAAGTCCAAGACGGATCAGTGGGGCCGGGGTACCCGAGTGATTCTTGGGCACTGCACACAGCCACAACTCTGCCCCCTGATCTCACTCCAGTCCTATTTAGCTTGACGTAGCACCCAGATTGGCCCCCTGTTTGATCACGCAGATAACTCCCCGTTGACCCATTATCAATTCTGGACGGTCACATGCTGTGCCTTGGAGGTGGTTGGATTACTCAGCCGACAATTTGGCACTCATTCATTTTGCATTGGGGCAGCCTCCACTGCGGCGGCCATGGGATACGGGGTCACAGATATAAGAGCACTGGGCCGCTGGTCCTCAGATCGTTTCAAGACGTATGTTTGCCTGATTCCTGAGTGTTAGGCTGCTAGCGCGCTTCGCTAACTGTTATGTTTTACAGGTTCCTTTGCACGAGACAGATTCCGAGTGGTTATTTGCGGCCACAGCTTTGTTTTTTTGGGCAGCGAAATACGCCCGGCATTACGCCTTTGGCCTGCACCTTGGACTCAGTGAATGGATCCGCATAGAGTGGAAAGGATCCTGTGGTATGAGCTGGGACAGCTTCTCTATGGTCGTGTCCCATTGTGCCCAAGAGGCACCGATTGCCATTCTGCTTGTCCATCTGGGCGGTAATGATCTGACCAGGGCTAAGGGGCAGAGCCTAAGCTTACGGATCTGTCGTGATCTGGAGGCCTTTAAGGCCCAATCCCCTTTTACCAGATTGGTCTGGTCAGAGATGTTGCCACGGTGGGTGTGGCTTGGGGCCTGTGACCCGCCTGGGGTCGAAAGGGCCAGGAAACGCTTGAACTGGGCCATCCTCAAGGCCATGTAGCAGGGTTTGGGAACAGTTATCTCATACCCAGACATCAAATTTGCTTGCCCGGAGTTGTTCAGATCTGATGGTGCCCACCTTTCTGATGAGGGCATTAATATTTTCCTTTTGGACCTGTGGATGGGCCTCCAGGCCAAGCTGGCCTGCTGTTTGGCGGGCAAGGAGCACACCTAGCAGCCCCTTCGCTGTGGCAGGTAGTGCAAGAAAATCATAACCCGGGACATCATGTGCAAGGTTCCCTTTGCAAGGAACCGGGTGGCCGTGCAAGAATTAGGGTGAACAACAATGGCCACACCAGGCCATCAAACAGAGTATGGCAAAATGGCAGGACAGGCACGGCTGCTGTGAGCTACAGGTCCAAATATAACAAACGGGGAGTGCCATGCTGTACAAAGGGCACTCCCATAGGCTAGCACATGATGTCATAAAATCAGACCCAAAATAATTGTAAATAGTAGTAAAATTTAACTTGCATACCGGGAGGCCCATTGGAATTAAATATTTACTGCTACAGTTAAAATAAAGTTATGATTAAGTTATTAATAAAGTTGTGGCCCAGTTTTAAACCCCAAATTGTTGGTGTGTCGCCTCTTTATTTCGGGGAATGGGGGGACAATGTTGCTGCTTACTTTTTCAAAGAGTAGTAAGTTGGTGTGGTGGCGTTTTACTTCTTTTTATTTTTTTCTGTCATGACAAACGCAAGTATCTCACCATCTTGTGCCACCCTGCATTTGAAAACACTACATGGATGAATGAGAATCAGGAAACTAATTAAAAGGTGGCATTTAATGCTTTAGGACATCATCATAATTAGGTTCTGTGCAAAGCAGATTGGGCAGCAAATGTTCTCCAATGAATTCAATTGTTAGCAACATCTTCAGCATTATCTCTAAGTAAGAGTGATGGGTTTCAATTCTTCCTTGAGGGTTTGGCACCAATTTTTTTGAGGACAGCCCTGTTTCCTTTTTCCTCCAGGAGTTATCACCATTGTGCAGTTTTTGGATGCTGATCTTTGGGCATGCATAGAATGTGGCCAACAAAAGGCACCTGACATTGGTTCTCATTTATAGATAGCTGTTTTGAAGCTTATTGCAGCATTTCTTCATTAGTGATATGCTCACAATATGAGATGTCAAGGATTTTTCTAAGGCAATATTTTTTGAAAACACCATTTAATTGTTTAGTCATCTTGTGCATTTCAGTGTTTTACAAGCATATATTGCAGTAGGTATAGGACTGCTCCACCTGGGATAACTCTGGTTGAAGTAACCCAGCTTATTCCAAGTCCTGATAAAGTCAGGAGGGTTGTTTGTAGGGCCATCACCCCAACTCCGTAAAACTTATAACTGCTAAAGAAACAGCAAGTCTAGCTAGTAGGTCAGCAAATGTAACAGTAACTGTAGGGATTTCTCCGCCTGAAAGCCCTTGAAATGCTAATCCTTCAGACCAGCTGAGGGGATCAGCGGCGGTAGAAATGTAGACGCTTCTAAATAAACACACACTCAGAGATTCTTTTGGTGCCATGCATCTGATGGGCGAGATAGAGTCAAGTCTGCCTCCTCCTCCTCGCAGGCTGCTTTTTATTATTCCCAACACATCATAGATAAGTAAACAGAATTCAACCAATGATTATACAGCTTGTATTCCTTGGGCATGCGTACTTGCAAATCGTGACTTCACTACTTGGGCATCTGCCCACCCTCTTTTTTCTCCGCAGCCATCTTTAGAAAGAGCTGTTCGTACACTCCTGATTCGCTGGCTTTTCTACCAATCAGAGATTGTTACTATGGTGACATAGCTACAGCCTTTGCAGTACATTCCTCTCCCAGTCTGGTAACGGATTCCTGCAAGTCCACTCCTTAAAATAAAATTTAAAAAGTATAAAAGTAGTAAAATATAATACCTTATTACATTCAAAGGTGTGTGGTGTTCAAAACAGTAGTGAACTAACTACATTATCATAAAAATATAAGTGAATTATGTGAAGCATATATATCTAAATAAAATATTCAGTAGTTTTCAGCTTATCTTTCAGCCATCCGGCTGTGTTGTATGCAGTTTTAACCTGAAGGTGGCAGTATTGTATTGTTTATGCAAAAGGAGTGTTCTCTTCCCTTTTCTAAAATTATTTGACAGTTCTTTCTAGGATAAGCTTCAGGGAAAGATGGCTGGGTCATTCTGAGGTAGAGAATTATACTGCATCGCATAGAGCTGTCTGCGTGCTACAGAGGCCCTATGATTTGAGCGTTGGCAAAGATTACCAAACATATTCCATAGATTGGGTATACATTGTATACAGCAACATAATATTATGAGCAGAAACCCAACTGCGAACAGAGTTACTATCAATTGTCTAACCCAATTCAAATTTGGTAGCCAGCCCCACAACCAGCTAAGAGGGTTAGGAGACTGGTTAACATTGTCATGAATCATTTCTTGCATTTTTGCCAATTCATCTTCAATTGATTTGTTAAGACTATGAAAAGTAAGGTGACATTGTGCCCCAATGATTTTGCAATATTCGTTCCTCCCCAGGATATAATCCAGAACAAACCTATGTTGAATTATTATCTGATTCAGTTGTTCTAGTTCTGATTGCAGGGATCTAATGAGATGAGCCGTGGCGTTTACGCTTTTTTCTAATCAGCATGCTAAACCTATAACACTTTTACGGTTTTCCTGAGCTATTATCCCTGGGTAAGCCCCCAAAGTGAGAGCACCGAAAATGGCTCCCGCACTCCCTTGGGTGCCTGCGTTTTTGGAAAATTGCTCACTGACGATCACCTGATCAGAGCAGCTGGAGCCAAGGGGAGATGACCTGAACAGGCAGTGTGATAAAGCCCACAGCAACACAGGCACCTGCCATATGACCTGGATGATAATTGGTAGCCCATTTGTCAAAGAAAAACCATAGATTTGGATCCTTGATTGCCCAATGGCCGCATATACTGCCAACCCCGTAATATTTAGCTTGAAATATTGGAATATGAGGGAAAGCATCTGCCAGATTTGTTTCCTTGACATTGAAATTATGTATAGTGGAAATATTTCCAGGCACTTTGTGATTCAAGTCAGTGTAAAACCAATGGCCAATATTGCTCTTAGCCCCTCTACCTGACAACCAAGTATATGAAATGCAACCTGAGTAATTATGCAAAGACTGAAAACGTAATTTAGACTCATTGTAACCCTGAATTCTCGTGCTCCATTCAGCAGAATGGGTGCAGCAAAAGCAATGGCTCCGCGTTGTATAATGGTAGCAAAACCATCTCACAGTAGAACTATTCAAGTCCTCAGGCACTTTTACAAAAATATTTGGCTGATCTCTCAGCTTTGGCTCAGACAAGGCTTGTAATGTGCCCACAATGAGGTCAGAGGTATTAATAGCTCCAGGAAGTAAGCTCATACTTCCTACAGAAAGAGGGTGTTCATAGATAATAGTGACATTATTACCATGATGTTTAAACATATAGAATGCATGACGCAGCCATGTGTTTCCTCCGAGAGAGATAGGCTCAGGACTGGCAATGTTCATCATTCAGCCCTACTATACGCAGACGATGCAGTACTTCTATCTCAAACTGAAGTGGGTCTGAAAAGACAACTAAGGGCATTTTCCAACTACTGTCAGAAGGAACATTTAGAGGTGAATTACAGTAAGACCAAAATAATGGTATTCTCAAAACACTTCAGACTCTCTAAGTGGTCCCTGGACGGGCAACCAATTGAACAGGTCAGAGTCTTTAAATACCTAGGTATGGTTTTTCAGTCATCAGGAACCTGGACAGCTCAGCAAGAACATGTGGTAGAAAAAGCCTCACAAACTATAACAATCCTGAAACAGTTTTTTTACACCAAAGGTCACAATTTCATACCAGCAGCACTAGAAGTGTACAGAGCCAAGCCATTAGCACAGATGCTATATGGGATTCCAATATGGGCCAATAGAAATCTAAAATCATTAGAAATTGTACAGTCTAAATTTCTTAGACAAATATTTGCTGTCCCTAGCTGTGTCCCAAATGCCACATTAAGGTTGGAAAGTGGCCTCCTCTCCGTGCATACACAGGCTTGGCTCAGGACACTAAATTACTGGTTAAGACTGAATCAAGCTCCCTCTGGTTTGCTTCCTTTTGTCATGAAGGATTCTCATGAGAGTAGATGGATGAAAGATATCAAATCCAAAGTATACTCTCTGGGACTGTCGCCCGATCTTCTAGTGACCAATGGGTATAGTAGGGTGAGATGTTTATTAGAGCAGCGTATACATGACATTGAATATCAAAATAATATGTCTGTCACCAATAAATTATGCCCCTGGTATGACAACTCAGCGTTAAGTCATCCAAAAACAATTTAAACTAACAATCATTTACAGATTATTTGTTCAGATTCTGTACAGGAATGTTGCATGTATATGCATTTACTTTTATGTATTTACTTTTATGATTTGGTATGCCAATTTTATACCTATTTAAATGTTCTCATTTTTTGCTAAGGCCATGGCTAATGCAAATAATTAAATAAATGAAATGAAAAATGTTCATCAGGGAGATATAGAGGTGAATCACAGTGACAGGAGTCATGGCAGAGTCCATGTTTTCAAGTCGACACATCAGGTGTTGGTATCTCAGCAGGTGGCTTGGAAGCAGATCTCCAGGGGCGTACACAGCGAGCTGGAATCCACACTACCCCTTTGTTGGTCACGACAGCCACGTGTCCCCGTCCCCACGTTACCAGCGGGGCTGGACCTTGCCACTCAGGGTTTGGGAGTTCTCGATAGCTGACCAAGGGTTTGGGTAGCGTCTCCTCACTGCGAAAATGAACCTCTGCAGGAGAATGTGATCTGCCATGAGGGGTAAGGAGATGATTTAGTACAAATAATACAGTATTCATTACATTTGGAGCGTCTACCGTTGGAACGCTTCGTCCGGAGACAATTTTATTCAGCACTCCTTTGAATGTCAGGTGTGTGCGTTCCACAATCGCCTGCCCCCCCAGCTGTTCCAAACAATGCCATGAGACAGCTTAATGTTCCATTTGCTACAAAAGTTGGCAAAAGCAGTAGAAACATAACACTTCCCATTGTCCATTTTGATGGCCTTAGGGTGTCCCATTACTGACACAGTGTGCAAGCAGTGTTGGATAACATGCCTGGCTGTTTCTCCCTTCAAGGCCGTCGCCCAAATGAACCCTGAATAAGTATCTACTGTAAGATGAACTCTAGAGAAGGGTGCCAGTTGCTGGACCTGGGTAATGTCCATCTGCCACAGCTGATTAGACTGGGTACCTCTTGGATTCACAGCGTCAAAAGGAAGGTTCAATGGAGATTTGGCACAAGTAGGGCACATTGAGACAATGTCTCTGGCTTGGGACATAGGAATCCCATAACGGCGTGACAGAACTTTAGCTGGAAGATGAAAAGATTCATGAGCAAGTATAGGATCATCAAACAAGGGAACCACTTCAGGAGGCATCTTTGCCGCTTTGTCAGCCCTTGCATTACCCTCTGCTAGGTACCCTGGAAGGTTGGAATGAGATCTGATGCGGGCTGCAAAGCAGAGAGATCTTCTCTTCCTTAGCAAGTCCTGCAATTGTCCAAAAAGGGTTAGTAATCCAGCGTCAATGCAAGGAGAAAGATAGGCACTGGGAAGGTGGAGAAGAAGATGGTAGACATATTGAGTATCCACAATAAGATTGAAAGGCACTTCTGCAAAGACAGAAAAAGCTAAAATCACTGCAGCCAATTCTACCCTCTGGGGAGAAGTTTGAGAATCAGTCTGGTAACGGATTCCTACAAGTAACCTCCTTTTGTACCTAGAAACAAATAGGCCAGCACTGAATTCTCTCTCTTTTTTATTTGTGAAATATGTAGTATTAAATCAAAAGCAAAGAAACTTGATTTAAAGACAAACTCCATCCAAAATTATGACCTTTGCTGAATAACACATGACATCCAAACTCTATTATTGGATTACATCAGAAGATGATAATAAAGATGGCAGTTCTGGAGTTTAGAGGATTCCAAGTCAGGAAATAGCTGCGGGAGGGGCACAAACCTCCATTTCTTACTATTTCTATTATTAAATTGCACTGTAGAGTGATTTATATAAACCTCTGTTGGTAGGGCTAAAAAGATGGGGTCAAATTTATTCCAAGAAATTTATACAAATAAAACATCTAAACATAGCAGCATATGTCTGTGAAGATTCTCAGTCACCCAGGTGAGTTTATCTAGAAGTTGAGTCATGAGTCTTTTTCTTGAGAGATAGAAACTAGAGATGGGCACGAAACAACCATTTTTTCGTTACCGTTATGTGTTATTCGTACCGTTATGTAACGGTACGAATAATGACCATTTGGACGGGCCAGGCTGGAACCGAACTGGTGGGCTGCAGGCTCTGGGGCGGAGTCGGGAAGGAAGAGGCTGCGATCCAGTCTCTGCACGCGGAGGCCAGATCGGAGCTCCCTCTCGCCGCCCTCCGCCCCACAGCCTGACAGGCTGTGGGGCAGAGTCGAGAAGGAAGGGGCTGCAAGACCACAGCTGCACAGCTGTCATCACGGGCAGAGGAGATCAGCTGAGCTTCGGCCATGGTCCCGCCTCCACCCGAGTGGAGGAAAATCTTCCCCACATGGTTCATGACAGCGCCTGGCACTGTCATGACCTGTGCAGGGAAGCCGAGTTCCCCCTTCCCCCCTCTGAGTGCATGCAGAGGGGCAAAGGGGGTGTCAAAGGGATCTTCCCCGTGGGAGTCATGACAGCGCTTAGCGCTGTCATGACCTACATGGGGAAGCTGAGTCCCCCCTTGCACACAGAGGGGTGAAGGGGGGGTGTCAAAGAGATGCTGTCTGGCCCTGGGAGAGCTCCCCGTGGCTGCGGGATTGCTCTCCCAGGAGGCTTGCCACCGGCTCCGGTGGCGCCCGGCCCGGGAGCTGCGGGAACGCTCTCCCGGCCCACATGCCGCCGGGTCCGAAAATTAAAAAAAAGGATAATGAATCGGGCCCCAGGGGCCGAAATAATGGTAAAGAACCGAAGTGGGCCCCAGGGGCCCAAATAACGGAAATGGACACCATTTTGGCGTTTTGTGCCCATCTCTAATAGAAACTAGAGATGTGCATGAACTGAAAAAATGGTGATTCATTTTGGTTTGGTTCATTTTAGGATTTGGTTTGGTTTGGTTTGTATTTCACATTTTTTTAAAAAAAAAATCATTTTGTTGGTTCATTGATTCATTATTTATTTTTTCCTGCTTTGCATAATTTAATCCATTTGAAAGCATGCAGGCAAGAAAAAACATTAAAACAAACCAGACGTTGACAACTACTGCACAAACTGGACTGGCAGCATCCACATCCTCATCATCCACATCCTCATCCTCATCTTCAACATTCAACACATCATCCTTACTGGTTGGTTGTGGCGGCAGCAGTGGCAGCAGGGCAATCCTGGCCCCTGTGGCAGGGGCTTTTTGAGGTGCTGGCTTGGTGCCAGTGCCTCTTTTTTTTACCCAAGCACCCACTGCATGACCTCTGGGACCGGGTGGGCACTCCTTTTTTATTATTTTTTCCCCCAAGTGCTGACCGCGTGGCCCCTGGGGCCGGGTCAGCGCTTCTTTTATTTATTTATTTATTTATTTATTTATTTATTTATTTATTTATTTATTTTAGGGCACCAACCTGGCCATCCCTGGGGCTGGGTCAGCACTCCTTTTTAATTTTTATTTTATTTTTATTGGTTTTTTTTTAGCCAGAAAGACCAAAGGACCAGCACCGGGTAGGAGACACCTCCAGCACCACTATTAACGAACTAAACAGAACCGAACTGATTTTTTTCAGTTCAGTTCGCTTTTTTCTAAATCCACTCTGGGGTTCGATATTTGTTTTGTTACATAACAAAACGAATACGAATAATGAAAGGAACTAAAAGCTTGTTTCATGCCCATCTCTAATAGAAACGTTTCGCTGCTCATCCAAACAGCTTCATCAGTCTGAATAAAGCTAGTTGTGAGTCCTTATAGACCACTTTGACCTCTTGTCACCCTGGTCTGAAATAGGCTCATAAGATGAACAATGGCCTAAATAGGCTTGTTAGGTAGACAACACTCAATAGCCTTAAGGTGAACAATTGCCTAAGGTGCTAAAACCCATAAAGTATGAATGAATGAATGAATGTTTATTTACGGTTATTAACCAAATCACACATAATACAAAAATTGTAATACAATAAAAATATAATATGATAAAACACTAATACAATAAAAATATAATATGATAAAACAATATAAAATATATTACCTGAAAATACAGAGCTTGTAAAAAAGACCATTTAAACCCATAAAGTATGGGTCATTAGCTATGGCTGTGGGTGGTGAAGGCTTTTTGATTTGTCTGGGTATTGTAGAAAGCACAGCCTGATAAGTAGCAGATAGACTCTGCCTGAGGCCCCCACCTCTGATGACGGAGGGGTGTTTCAATCAGCAGGAGAAAGAAGGATGATGGGACCGTGACAGGAGATGTAAAGGACAAACAGGTGAAGAACCTCTCAAACAGGGAACTCACCCAGACAGAAAGAGAGAGGTCCTATCCAAAGACCTAAATTTTGCTATCATGCCCAAACAGGTTCCTTTTGTGGATTTCATAACAGCTACAGAATCGGCTCTTCAAAACAACAATCTGCCAGCAGCAGAAGCTGAACTACTCAGGCTACAAGTATCTGCCACACTGTCCAGTGCTCTACCACCATCATCCAACCTCACCAGCCAGGAGAGAAGTGCTTTGACATCCCTTAGCAGGGATGAGAACATCATCATTCTGCTTGCAGACAAAGGAAGATGCACTGTTATCCTCAGTACTGTGGAGCACCACAAAAAAGGTTATCACACTTTTCGATGACCAACACACATATGAAGAGCTAAAAAGAAACCCCACCAGCAATTGCAAGAAAAAAGTAATAGAATGCTTAAATTTTTTTGGAGAAGGATAACACAATTGACAGGGTGACTTACCACCGGTTATATCCTGGAAAGACCCGCCCCTGCTTTTACAGACTTCCCAAGATTCACAAGGAAGAAATCCACCTCAGACCCATTGTCAGTAGCATAAATTCAGTGTCTTACAACATTGCCAAACACCTGGCAACTATCCTAGCTCCACTGGTTGGACTTGCAGACCACAGTGTGGACAATTCAGAAGAGTTTGTTTCTAAAGTCAGGGAGCTGAAACTGGATACAGACAAAACCATTACATCCTTTGATGTTACATCTCTCTTTACCAGCATTCCCACCACCAATGCCCTAACAACTGTAAAGAGAAGACTAAGAGCAGACAGCACCTCCAGAAGCAGTTTTTGGCAAACACCACATCCCTGTTTATTTCAAACCCATAAACACACTAAGGCAGATACTTGTCCACCCAAAGAATCGGATACCAAACAAAAAATGGAGCAATATAGCATATGTGGTCCAATGCAGTGAGGAGTGTGCAGACCTTTACATTGGAGAAAATAAACAGCCATTAAACAGGAGGATGACTCAGCATAGTAGGGGTAACAGCTCAGGACCAGAATCAGCACTACACCTCCACTTGAAGGACAAAGGGCACTCTTTCAAAGATGAAGATGTACACATATTAGACAGAGAATATAGGTGGTTTGAGAGAGGTCAGGGAAGCATTGATGTGAGCATTGAAACCCCCCCTCTGTCGACAGAGATGGGGGCCTCAGGCACGGTTTATCTGCTACTTATCAGGCCATGCTTTCTACAATACTCAGACATAGAGATGGGCACAAAACAAAACAAAATTGTGTTTCAGTTTTTCGTTTGTTGTTGAGAGGTCTGTTTCAGTTCGTTTCCGTTTGTCACAAATTTTTGGAAAATTTTCATTACCGTTTTTCGTTTTTTCTTTGGCGTTTCTATCCGCTTTTTGCGCAATTTTTAAAGCATTTCTGTGTGCAGGCATCCCCCAATGCCCCAGACCAGAGGGAAAACACTAAAAAAAATGGGTGCTGGCAGAGACACAGTATAGACTAGGTATGCAGGGAGGCTGCAAAGGCAGCCGCGGACATTGCCCAGGGTGCAAGGCAGCCGCAGAGTGACTGCACTGCAGGGCAGGGAAGGGTACTCACTGAGAGGCATGCATCACACACACACACAGGGAGGCTGCAGGACTGAAGCTAGAGTCGCAGAGACAGCAATCCCACCTTAACTCCCACCAGAGACTGCAAGGAGGTCAGGGGCTGCCAGAGCTTTTTATGCCCTCTGTGGCTACCAGACCTGCCCGCCCAGTCTGCAACCTGGACATGCTATTGATTGAACATGATCCCACATCACATGGCTTGCCTCCATTTTGTGGCTGGTGGCGACATCCATTTTAAAGGGAAAAGAAAAATACATCGCGATGGGAGAAGATAAAAACAAATGTTTTAAGGACCCCCCCCCCCGGTAGGTATTATCAGACAATATAAATAATTATCGCTGTGTTTTTACGGATGTCCAGGGTGTTTTTTAACATTTAAAACAGCTCATTTCATTGTGCGTCTCCATTAACAGAAACAAAACGTAACAACCACAATTTTAGTGGTTCTGTTCGTTTCGTTTCATTTTCATCACAATTTTCGTTTGTCATTTCGTTATGTAACGGAAACAAGAAATGGTAACAGAAACGAAAAAAGGTTCATTCCGTGCCCAGTCAGACAAATCAAAAAGCCTTCACCACCAAGGCCATAGCTAACAACCCATACTTTATGAGTTTCAGCACCTTCAGGCAATTGACTGTTCTCTACCTAACAAGCATATTCAGGCCATTGTTCATCTTATGTGCTTATTTCAGACCAGAGTGTCAAGAGGTCAAAGCGTACTATAAGATGGAGGACTCACAAGTAGCTTTCTTCAGACTGATGAAGCTGTTTGGATGAGCAGAGAAACTTTTCTATCTTTCAAGAAAAAGAAGTCCAATTACCATCACTCAGCTTCTAGATAGCAGCATTTGATAGTTGTGAA
>JAHTLZ010000348.1:3231436-3246019 GCA_023846285.1 Phrynocephalus versicolor
ACCTCTGGGTGCCTCTCTGACCCACTAAGAGGACAGTGTACTGTGGCCCAGTGTGGCGTATGGGTAAGGGTTAGGGTTATGGTTAGGGCTAGGGCAGGGTTTAGTGGGCTTTTTGGCACATCCCAGAAGTCTCAGTGGCCAAGTGGCCATGCGATTGGTGGAATGGCTCCAAAAATTTGCATGGTCCACTCCCATGGCCAGCCCATCATTGCGCAGGTGTAAAAAAATAAAATAAAATAAAATAAAATCAATGGAGAGAGGACAGAGGAGACATTTTGTTGCAAGAAAAACCACTGCTACTGTAAAAATTCTGGCAGTTTTAAAATAGCAATTTTCGCATGTTTCTGTGTGGTGCTTGTGTGTTTTTGGACCACGATTTCAAAAAAAATATTGCGGTCGCCACCCCATTTTCGATCCCCCGCCCGCACCGCATGGCAGTCCGGCTTGTTGCTTGCGAGTCCCCACCAGAGCAGCCCATTATTTTTAAAATGTTACCGGTTCAGTTTTTAGAAAAGGAACTTAAAACTCTCCAAGACATGATAAATAGGTTTTGCAATGCAGGGAAAAAATCAAGAATAAATAAAAGTTTGTGGTATAGATCCCAGAAAGAAGGAGGAATAGGTATACCCAATATAAGAAATTACTATATAGCCAATCAATTCAGTTCTTTGGGGGAAATTCTTTTTAAACCACAGAAGCTAATATGGTGGGAGGAAGAATCTTCGAACATAAAGGGGGAAATAAATAAATTTTTATTCACGGAAGTCAAAAACAAAGTAAAGATTGATAACCCCCCTTTGAATAGTCTAATTGCTACATGGAGAACATGCAGAAAAATTTTGTCTCCGAAGGGATCCCCACTGGCTTTAGTTACTGACTTGGAAAACTTCCCAGTCAACTTGAAGCATTATCTGGAGTTATTTAAAATTAAGAAAATAGCCAGACTAAAGGATTGGATGCTCAACATTAAAACAATTCATGATATAAAAATTATTTTGCAATCCAGTGATTTAACATGGTTAAATTATATTCAATTGGGGAAATGGACAAAGGACTGGGGAAAAAGAAATAATCAAACCAGAGAGTGCACAAAATTTGAACACTTCCTATTAACGCTCGAGTCTGAACAGGAAAATTCAGAGAAAGGAACAACACATAAAATATTATATAAAATATTAGGGGAATCATTGGAAATGAAAGAGTTAAATACCTTGAGAGAAGTCTGGAACCAAGATCTCAATGTAGAAATAAAGAAAGAAGACTGGATGAAAATTTGGAATATGAGAATTTTGAGATCATTATCGGTTAGGATAAAAGAAAACTATTTTAAATTGGTTTCTAGATGGTATTTAACCCCAATTAGACTGAATAGAATGAATTCTGGTTATTCTAAGATATGTTGGAAATGTGAAAAAAAGCTTGGTACATATTTGCATCTTTGGTGGGAATGTGAAATAGTCCACAAGTTCTGGAAAAAAGTGTTTTTAGAGCTAAGTAATATGATTAAGATAGACATAGATTGTAATCCAGAGATAGCATTATTATCATTGTTAACAAGCAAAGATTATGATGTTACAACAAAAGAACTAATAGCAAATCTTATGACTGCTGCTAGATTAATCATAGCAAAAAATTGGAAGTCAAAACTAGAACTCAAGATGGAAGACTGGTATAATGAACTTTGGGATATAGCTATAAACGATAAATTGTCTTGCAGTTTAAAGGTCAAATGAGGAGAAATGAAAAAAGACATTTTCTATGATATCTGGGGTAAATTTATAGATTATGTATTAGTCGAAGGAAAAGGGAAAGAGTCCACGAATATCTCACGACAGTTCTGGAGAAGAGAACTTTAAGAAGATTACTAGAAGAATAGAAGATGGAGCAACAAAGAAGAATGCATGGATGGTCCCGTGGGATGGGGGTACACTTATATTGTTCATTGTAGTTTTTTTTATTTCCTTATGTTGTCTGTATGTAGTTTAAAATTTAATAAAAAATATTAAAAAAAATAAAAATTAAAAATATAGTAGTCTTTAGGTTGTCACCTGTTTTGATCTATTTTGTTTTGTTTCTTTACATTTTGATCAAATCACATACAGTAGTTCTACAACACCTTCCATGCATTTTCTCTTCTACTCCACTTTCCCTGATAGTTCTTTCAAACCTATCTGAATTTTTTTTCATGCAGCTCCCTTCAGTATTGAACTGCAAGTAGAATTGATAGCAAAATTGAATTTCGCAATAGCAAAATATGAGAACTTGTTCTCCAGTTAGATGGTAGCAACTGATTACATTTATTAGCACATAGACTACTGATTATACTAATGATAATATGATTCCATTGGTTGTTTTGAATCATTACAGATGCTTCAGTTCTCCGCATTTCAGACATCTTTTTGGACCAGCAAAAATATTTCCTGTTCCAAAGACTTATATAATCTAGTGACGAACCAAACAAATAAACCATTTTCATCTCTCAAATCTGAGGATGTACATTTTGGCTTCTGTCAATATATCCTCTGAGCAACCCAATGCCTCTTTCCCACTCTCTACACAAATTTAATTTTAATGTAACAAAAGAAGACACAGAACTTTGTGGGACAAGTTCTCAAAAGGGAGGTGGATGAGTTCTCAATCAACAGGTTGATGACTAGGGGTGAAAATAATAGAAACAACCTGATAATTTGGTTGCCCTCAGACAATTCACAATCCCTGGCCTCTGGACTGGCTTCAGCTTTAACTATGTGATGCCCTCTGTTCGCTCATTAAAAAATAGGACTATTTGAGAAGGTGAGCGCCTCCTCTGTCAGCTTATAATGCAATAACATAAGTCTGCTTGTCTTCAGCAGTTAAAAATGTGTTAACATTATGTGGCAGCACAGTCAATGCCTAGTGACATAATGGTGTTATCCAGTTTCTGATTTATTAAACATTTAAGTTAATGAGATATAATTTGCATCAAATTAAATATGTTTACAGTCATTTAAATAAAAGTGCAGTGTATAGTTTGACACAGGCGCTCTTCCTATGTAGAATGTTTTAGTGAAAAGCAGTTTATGTTGCTTAAATCCTGGATTTCTGAATTACTAGTTTAAAATCATAGAAAAAACCAAAGGGGGGGTGGATGTGGATCATGTAAGCCTCAGAGTTAATTGTGAAGGAGGAAGTGAGAGGCAGGGTTCAAGAAGGACACTGCTTGCCTGTTTACTTGATGGGTGTCTTTAAAATTATTATTATTCATTTGATTATGGCCAAAAGTGTGTACTTTAGCTTACTGCTTAGAAGGTAGAGACATCTGGAGGAGCTTTCTATCTGTTGTGAGCTCTTCATTGATATTTTGCAAACAGACATGAGGAGTGTGAGATAAACACAAATAAAAAAACCCTAAAATGAGTTGCAACAGTCAATTGGTTTCAAGCCCTCCTGCTTAGAATGGTCTTCAGCTGAGTTTAAGAAACAAGTAGCTGTCAGAATAAGGAGGATCTCATATTCCCTGGTGATGCAGACAGATTGTCCATATTGTTTAGCAAATGATAAAACAAAGTGAACTGCCTGGAAAACAGTTTTATCTTTTTGACCTAGTTCTGAACATTTTCCATAGGAGTTGAGATAGAGCAACAGAATTTTAAGTAAGAGGCCCTTGGGGAAGGGAGGATGTGTGTGCGTGCATGTGTTTCCAACCAAGGCCTCTTCATTCCTTTATGGTAGGAGAGCAACACATTGCAGTAAAGACTGCTTCAGAATAGATATGTAAGTCAGAGGACTTCTTTGTTGGCAAGGATCCCACAGTATAATTTATGAGAAAGGGGGAGAGCGTTCTGTATCCCTTGACTACTTTGTAATTGGCATTCCAGGGGGTTCAGAGTGCACACTGAAGCTTCAACAAATGATTCATATTTTTTTTTTAAAGTGCCATAATTTGATATCTCCCTTTGTAAAGGTATAAAGCTCCTTCTGTCATCAGTTCCCCTAGATCTTGCAAGCTGGATTCCATAGTCTAAAGTCTAAAGCTGTCATGTTCAATGGGGGCCCTCGCATATTTGAAGGGGGCCACATACTGGAAACTAGAGATGGGCGCGACTTAGCGGTATTCCCGTTTCCATGTCCGTTACTCGGTTCCGTTACTCTACGGAAACGGTAATGGGAATTACTCCGCCAGAATTCGAGCTCGAACCGATGAATGAACAATTTTGGTCTGATTTGTCGTGCTCGTTACTTGCATCGCGCGATGCCACGCAGCACAGAAAAAAAGTTTTTAAAAGTTAAAAAACCCGGTTCCCGGTCAAAAAGCAGGCGGAAAAATGCCTGCCGTGCCTCAGGGCACCTACCGGAGGGATGGTTTGTTTCTGGAGGGGGGTTCCTGGCCTCCCCCCCTCCGTCCTGGGCTGCTCTGGTCTGGTGGGACTCGCCGCAGGCTCGCAGCCAGCAAAAAGCCCACTCTCGCCGCCTGCCGCCAAAGCGCAAGCAAGCGGCATGGGCGGCACAGGAAAAAAGTTTTAAACTCTCCCGGGTCTCCCCCCCACCCATTCCCGGGCCAAAAAGCAGGCGGAAAATGCCTGCTTGACTAAGGGCGCAGTGCACCTACCGGAGGGATTGTTTCTGGAGGGGGGGTCCCGCCTCCCCCCCCGTCCTGGGCAGCCAGACTCAAGTCGCCATGCCATGCGGTGCGGGCGGGGGATCCAAAATGGGGCGGCGAACGCAATATTGTTTTTGAAATTGTGGTCCAAATACACACAAGCACAACAGAAACACGTGGAAATTTATAAACTGCCAGATTTTTCACAGTAGCAGTGGGTTTTTTCTTGCAACAAAATGTCTCTCCTCTCCTCCTCTGTCCTCCATTGATTTTATTTTATTTTATTTTATTTTACACCTGCGCAATGATGGGCTGGCCGAGTGACCAGCCATGATGTGGGAGTGGACGACCATGCAAATTTTTGGAGCCATCCCACCAATCGCATGGCCACTTGGCCATGGAGACTTCTGGGATGTGCCAAAAAGCCCCCTAAAACCTGCCCTAGCCCCCTAACCCTAACCCTAATCCTTGACTCCTTACCCATACGTCACAGACTGTCTTCTTAGTGGGTCAGAGAGGCACCCAGAGGTGCAACCCACTAGTCCACCGTAACCTTACCCGTCACTAGCCTAACCCTAGCCCTTGCACTAACCCACCTTAACCCTAAGCCAGATCAACTTGCATTGCACTACACGCAAGTACGATTCCCTTCTTTGTGGGACATGGCAGGTGCGACCCAGTCCTTGACGGAGGGTCGTACCAGTGGACTGGTCTGACTGTCTGCAACTGGTGTGCATATCCATATGGCTATGCATGCCATTTTGCAGCAGCAGGTGAGGAGGGGAGACCCCCATGTTGAGGGGTCTCTTGGAGCCTGCTGCTTCCCCTTCCTAGTTGGTGAGGATAGGAGGCACCCACGGGTGCCTCCAGGAGCCCGCTTTCCCTTCCTAGCGGGCCAGAGGAGGCACCCACCCCACAGAGGTGCCTCCAGGAGCCCGCTACCCCCCCAAAAAAAACCAGTACTAACGAAAACAAAAAAACGAAAAAAAGAACCGACTAATTTTTGCGATTTTTCGTGAAAAATGGAAACGAGCCGAAACGGAACCGGCCCGACTAACGACAACTCAAAAAAAATTTTTTTCAAGTCGTGCCCATCTCTACTGGAAACAATTCTTATATCCTTATAAGGTTTGTTACACAATTTATACAATCTTCATTTGGTCTTTATTACTTTAATATTGTGCTTATTGCCATGGTAAAAATAAGGTCAAGAATGGCTGGTTAGAGGGCAATTCTTTATATGCCAGAATGGTCAAATCAGACATAGACTCTCCTGATTTTGATACACCTTGCTCTCAGATAAGTAGATATAATATTTTTTTTATCCGCACTGACCAGCTGGCCTGTGGGCTTGGTCAGTGGGGTTTAATTTTTCTCTCTCATGCCGACCAGCTGGCTCTCGGACTGGGTCAGTGCATTTTTGTATTATTTATCTCTCTCTCTCTCTCTTTTTTTTTTACTAGCACTGACCAGCTGGCCTGCGGGCTTGGTTGGCATGTTTTTTAATTTTTTAAAATAATTTTTTTTTACACATGCTGACCAGCCAGTCCACTGCCTCTGTCAGAATGTTTTTTAATTTTTTAATTTTCATTTTTTTTCTTGCTGGCCTGCTGCCCGGGTTAGCATGTTTTTTAATTTTGTATTATTATTATGTTTACTTGCACCAATTAGCTGGCTTGCAGGCTGGGTTGGCACTTTTTAAATTTTTTATTATAATATATATATTTACTTGTGCTGACCAGCTGGCCCACGGGCCAGGTCAGTGCGTTTTTTGTTTGTTTTGTTTTTGTTTGTTTAAGCCCATTTTCTCATGCCGACTAGCTGGCCTGCAGGCCAGTTTGGTGTGTTTCTTAAAAAATCTTCTTCTTTTTTGTACTTGCACTGACCAGCTCACCTGTGGGCCAGGCTGGAATTTTTTTTTATTGTTTTCTCTTTTTTAGCTCATGCTGACCAGCAGGCCCATGGGTCAGGTTGGCATGTTTTAAAAATTATTATTATTATTATTATTATTATTATTATTATTATTATTATTATTATTATTATTATTATTATTATTATTATTATTATTATTATTATTAACTTGCGATGGCTAGTTGGCCCATGGGCCAGGACTGCACTTTAAAATGTTTTTTTTTACTTGTGCTGACCACCGGGCCAGCAGGCCAGGTCCACACATTTTTAAAATTTGTTTATTATATATCTTTTACTCACAACAACCAGCTGGCCCATGGGCTGAGTCAGTGTGGTTTTTTATATTTTATTTATTTATTTATTTTACTCATGCCGACCAGCCGGCCTGCAGGCAGTGTGGGCACATATTTTAAAAAAAATTGCACACGCCATCCAGCTTGCCCGTGGGCTGGTTTGGCACATATTTAATATTTAATTTTTTTTAGACTCATGCCAACTAGCTGGCCCATGGGCCAGGTCAGCGTATTTATTTATTTATTTATTTATTTATTTATTTATTTATTTATTTATTTATTTATTTATTATATTCATGCTGACCAGCTAGCCCGTGGGCTGGGTCAATGCAATTTTTATTTTTTTATTTTTTAATCCCCCACCTGATCTTATTCAATTGGGTGGGGGAAAGGGCAGGCTTTTTAAACTTTCTTTTTCCACTGAAGCCCTGAACTACAGCTGATTGACTGTGCCTTCATTTGAAAAAAAACAAAAAGTCTGCAGTTTCCCCCATGTTGTGGTGGGAACTGCCTGCTTTTTCCCATAGGAATGCACTGCTTCAATGCATTCCTATAGGGAAAATGAAAAATGAAGTGAGTGAAACAGAAGTTTCCGTTTTGCTTCGTTTTTCTTTGATGGGTCTGTTCATGTTTTGTTGTGTTCCATAACAAAACAAATAACGAATCATGTGTCCATCTCTACTTCTGATATGTTGGAGCAGGACTATACTTTAAGTGCCTTCTATTCAATGTCCCTCCAGCCACAAAAAGAAATACCTCCAGAGGTAACATAATGAAAGGGAAGTTTTTTTCAAAAAGGGAAACAACAAATCATATATATAAATCTAATAAGCAAAGAAGTGTAACAGCACTACAGTCATGCTGCTGTTAAGATATTCATAATCATCTCTTTCTTTTGTTTTGCATTACTGAACCCATTATTTTCTATTACAAATAATAAAGCTCCATAAGGTGGACGAATTCTAAACTTTTCGTGGCTTTTCTTGACCTAAAAGGAGCCTTTGATTCAGTGGATAGGAACAGCCTATGGTCTAAATCAATAAAAATGGGCATAGATAAAAGATTTTGTCCCTCATTATATCCCTATACTCTGCTACAACTGCACAAGTGAGATCTTCATGGGATGGGGAATTAACTCAAATATTTCCTACCAACAAAGGCGTGAAGCAGGGCTGTATTCTTGCACCTACCCTCTTCAATCTTTTTATAAATGATTTAGCCTCTCACTTAGAGAAGGTCGATGGCCATCCTCCAAAATTAGGGCTGCATCCTACGTCCTTTTTACTCTATGCGGATGATGCAGTACTGCTCTCTCAAATCCGCATAGGTTTAAGACGGCTGCTTAACAGCTGTGTGGAGTACCTTGCCACAAACAATCTGCAGCTTAACCGCGACAAATCCAAGATTCTGGTCTTTTGCAGATCATGGAAGAAAATGCTGTGGAAAATAAATGGACACTGCTTAGAACAAGTTAAACAATTCAAATACGTAGGTGTCCTTTTTCATTTCAAACAGTCCTGGGTGCCACAACAGAGAGCAGCTGTTAACTTAGCAAGATTTACAGCACAGTCCACCTTACGTTTCCATTACACCAAATTTGTACCTGCAGCCCTACAGGTATGGAAAACAAAGATCATCCCACAGCTATTATGTGGTATTCCACTCTGGCAGGCAGCTATAGACTCTTCAGTGGAACAAGTTCAATCCCAGTTTTTTCGGAAAATCCTGGGACTCCCCAGATGTGTCCCCTATGCTGCTTTATGCCTAGAGACTGGCTCTTCATTGTTGAAAAGCACAGCGTGGCTGCAAATAACCAAATTTTGGCTAAAAATCTACTACGGTACAGATAACCATACTCTCTTATATCACCTTCTAAAAGATAGGGCTCCACCATTTGGATCATCAACTTGGATTAAATATTGCAGATATGGGGGTTACATGTTGAACAAATTGGTTCACTTGGTGAGAAGCAAGCTTTCGGGGTTATAAAAAGATGGGTGCTAGACATAGAAAAACAGACACTGCGGAGCTTAGCCCATAGTGTATGTTCACCACTACACTGGCATATTATGCTTACACCTAGCCAGCAGGCCCCATATCTAGCATTGCTTAAATGTCCACGGAACCGTAGAGTCTTTACTTTAGCCAGATGCAATGTCATGCCATCTGCCATTTTGTACGGTAGATTTCAAGGTTTACCTATGGATAAGAGATGCTGTTCTTGTGGTTTGGGCAGTGTGGAAACTCTTGCCCACATGTTTTTTTACTGTCCCTTACATAATGAGCCACATGAGAAATTTTTGGAACAAGTCCTAAGGAATCTAAAAGAGGGGTCTGACCAGGATAAAATCCAATATCTGCTGGAGTCCAAATCTGATTCTATAACTGAAAAAGCAGCTATGTTTTTATCGGTGATAGTCACAGCACGTGCTTACGACACTCATTAGTATTCATTTTAAAGAAGGTATTATTATTTTATCTTTGGATCAAACTCATGTTTTAGTCCTTGTTGTAGCCTTCAGTATCCTAAAAAGAATGTAACCTTTGACTTTAGAAGGGATATTCACTATCAGCCTTTTCACACGACCCCTAAAATCTGCGGCAAATGGCTCCCAGATCCGGAGCTTAAAATTGTTTCCCCACCAGCTCTGGAGTTTACAAAAAATTAAGTGTGACCACGCCCACCTAAGCGCGTCCCAGCGCACTTCCCAAGTACCTGGTCTCCAGAGCTGAAAATTTCTGATGCGGATTTAAAGGAGTGAGTGTCGGGCTCTCCTCGCCTTGTGTTTGTTTTTTTGTCCCCACAGCCCCTTTAAGAGACAGGAATCATGACAACGACGGGGCTCAGGGCGGCTTCCACCGGCAGACAGAGGTGAGCCTGTGTTTTTTCTCCCTTTTTTCCTCCCTCCCCTCACGCAGACAGGAGCAAGGAAGTGCAGAGGGGGTGGGAACACAGGAAGAGCGACAAACCCCCAAGGTCTCTGGTCCGAATTTAAGTGGCCAGCGGATCTTAGGGGTTGTGTAAAAGCGCTCTATGCCACGCTACATATCTGTGTTTTGTTGTATGCCAATAAAGTTTGCTGAAGCTCCTCCTAATAATGCTATTTTGGTAATATTTCAGCATTAATTTTCAATATTTTACTAATCTTCTCAAAAATCTTATAGCATACCTTTTATACCATGTCACACTCCCACCATAAATGCCAGTAAGCTCCCACTTTTTGTCACATCTCCAGCATTTCTCAAAGTAATTAGCATCTATATTATTTATTTTTGTTAGAGTTAAGTATCATCTCTATACTTTATATCTATTTTATTCTAATTGACATATTTTAAAAACCCCTTTATTCCAAACTTTCTACCAATCTTTTTCTATCCACCCAACATTTGTCTCCCATATTGTTATTAAACTTCCTATTTGAGTCTCTTCTTCCTTCAAACATCTATATACCTATTATTCCTTTCTCTTGCCTTTCCTACTTCACATTATCCATAGTTTTTATATTTTCAAATTTTGTCAGTTTCCTATCTTTAGATCTGAATCTCTGGCTATGATTTATCCATCATTCCATTTCTGTTAAATTTAACCAATTTAATTGTTCTCCTTCAAACAGTTCTTAAATGTTCCTTATTTTTAATTGTTCCCCTCCAATCTTCCCATTTATATATCTGTTTTCTTTTAAACATATTTTAATCCTTTTATCAGATATCTTGGAAAACCTCCTAATCCTACTAAAGGTTAAAGTGTTAAAGATGAAATTCCAGGGCAAAAGATTTGTCTCCATTTATTCCCAATTTCTAATACATTCTTCATAAAAATGTTCTGAATTTTATTATACTTTAATATTGTTCTTTTCTTTATACCAATATAGTATACTTTCCCCATTTCATATAACCCTTGCAACTCTGTATCACTCCATCTCTCTCTCTTTCTCTCTCTCTCTCTCTCTCTCTCTCTCTCTCACACACACACACACACACACACACACAGAGAGAGAGACACAGAGAGAGAGAGAGAGAGAGAGAGAGAGAGAGAGAATGAATCAACTGTTTATATTTTGTAGTAATGTTTTCAGAGGCATAAAAGTTATACATGACTTTTGAAATACATGAGAGTCTTGTGGCACTAGCTCCAGAATTGTTGAAGGGGAAAGTATATTATCAAAGTGGATGCACAATGTGGATCACAATGTCTGCAATATTTCTGCTGCAGATTGAAAATTTTGACATAGCACATCTACAATAATAAGAGTTTCCACTCTGAAAGAGTCACATTCAATAAAAGTCAATTGATTTTGTGATAAATGCATATAAAATACTATGTGTCATCTGGTTTATTCTGGTGTTTTTTGTGCATTAAAACTGATAATTTTTGAAGGATTTGATCCCAAAAATGTCAGTCAAATTTCAAAGACAGACTTGGATCGGGCCTCAGATTCACATGATTGGATTTGCATTATGCAATTGCTGTGCTGCTATTTACTTCACAGACAGGCAGTAAGACAATGTGTCAGATACTAATGTGACCCCAAATTCCTGCCCCAAAGAGCTGACAATCTAAAAAGACAGCATGCAAATGAACAACAAAATACTGAACACCGCAAAAGATCAGTGAAGCAGGAAGCTTATTTTATTGCCTCACTTAAACATAGATTCTCCTCACTATTTATTTTCATTTTATCCCACAATGTAACCTCCAAGTGGTCTGAGACAGGTTGACTGGATATTGCAGATGGATAATGGAGGCAAAGGAGGATGTTGTTAGAGAACTGCAGGACTCATCTGGTCTGACATTTTGCAAAAGGCAGGGAACATACAGATTCAGCATCTCCAATGGACAGCTGCCCTGCCTCTACCTGTCATATAACAAAGTCCAGAAACTGCTCCCCACTCCAGATAACAGTTTCACTATCAAGCATCTAAAACCAGTTGTAGCTGGTGCTCATTGTGTTGCTGGAGTAGAAGTTTCACCAGTCAGTAATTAGTGGGCAGAGGCAAAGGGAGCAGCTTTCCATCAGCTAAGTCTGCTTCCCATGTCACCCTTCCATTTTGCATACACAAATCTTATAGAATCTGATGTGACTGTGGAGGGTATTGCCCCTCCCCATTTTATTGGTGCTCACTGCCTTTTTGTTTTTCTTTTTGTTGTCTTGTTTTAACTGTTAACCACCCAGAGTTCCATCCGGAAGATGGGCAGTATATAAATAAATAAATAAATAAATTCAACAAGCACAGACATGGCCTTGACTCCTCAACTCCGGGAGAAGCAGCAGGCAGAGCTGGGCTGGCAGAGCAGTACCTGAGACAACAGGAACACTGGCCCATTTGATCTAATACTTTTTTTATCATAATGGCTACTCTGCAAAGGGACAGATGTTTGGAGATAGCTACTTTTGGTTTCACACCATGCAGCTCTAGCAGAGATAGCAGGCCTGAGCTTCATCAAGTCCTGCCTAGTATTCTGTGTTTTACCCTTATTTCCTTGGCTTCATTTTGATTGCTGGATTCCATTTAATTAATTTTAGAACATGGTTATTATTGAGGTTCATAGAATCATAGAATCATAGAATCATAGAGTTGGAAGAGACTTCAAGGGCCATCTAGTCCAACCCCCTGCCATGCAGGAACCCCCATCACAGTCCCCCCAACAGATGGTCAACCAGCCTCTGCTTAAAAACCTACAAAGAAGGAGACTCAACCACCCTCTGCGGCAGCATATTCCACTGCCAAATAGCTCTAACTGTCATGAAGTTCTTCCTAATGTTCAAATGGAATCTCTTTTCCTGTAGTTTGAAACCATTGCCCCGAGTCCTAGTCTCTGAAGCCATGGAAAACAAACCTGTTCCCTCTTCAAGATGACATCCTTTCAAATATTTAAACATAGCAATCATATCCCCTCTCAGTCTTCTTTTTGAAAGACTAAACATTCCCAGTTCCCTAAGCCGTTCCTCATAAGACATTTCCTCCAGGTTAAGGGGGGGGGGGCAGAAGGAAAAAGCCCTCGCACAGGGCCATTTCTTAGTGGGTGTGGGGGATGTGTGATTATCATAGGAAATAGAATAGAACGAATAAAAGGGTGGAATTTTGAGTGCAGCTGTATCACTTTGTTTAGGGGTGTTTTTATAAGGAGTAGATGCAATTATTGTATATACAGTGGACCCTTATATAACAAACGGTTTGTATAACATAAAATTTGTACAACATAAAAAATTCCAGAGATAGGGGAAATTTGCTTAACATAATTGCCTATGGGGAAAATCCGTACAACATAAAAATGGGATCACTCTGTTTTCAATGCATTCCTATGGGAATTTGTATAAAAGAAAATTTGCTTAACATAATTTCATTTGGAACGAATTAATTCCTTTATACAAGGTACCACTGTAGATATATAAGGACAGATAGTTAACAAAAAGCCTCTAGAAAGATAATAAAGAGATATATTTATATAGATAAAGGATAGTGAGGGGTTGGTAAACAGGCCATTTTCAGCTCTTTTCCACATTGGTGTTTTCAGTTGGTCACCAGCATTTTAGGGTTTATCACTTGGTAACTGCATTAGTGAGATATGGGTCCTAGGAAGGGGAAGGGGGAGTCTAAAGGAATACACCTAGTCAAGTGCAGGGCACCTGCTTGATCCCCTCCTGTGCTGTCTTCATCTGATGAAGAAGACTGGTCTGATTATAGGGATATTGGGGAGAAATTGAGCAGATTAGAGAAAGAGATTTCCAAAGTGCAAGGCATGGAAAGATCTTATGATTCTGGGAGGTCACACAGGGAGATTAAGGCCCAAAAGATGACAGAGCTTGAAATAATGGGGGAGTTATTATTATATTGCTTTGATGTCTTGGAAGAGGAGAAAGCAGAGACATCCAGGGCTGCAGCTACATGTGCAGTTCACAGTAAGCTTCAAGGAACATGTGAGAAACTAGTGATGATGCCACACCTTCAGTAGGCCAGATCTCCAGATGTAGACATACCACCTGCTTTGAATGAAGATGGTCAAACAGATATACAGGCCTTGGACCTGACCGCTGATTGGCAGACTGTCTGTGGCAGCTGAGCTTGTCCAGCATAACATAATCCTAAAATTAGGTATTTGGCCATAGGGTACTGGGAGCCTATCAGTGCCAGTCCCCATGACCTTGTCGCTGTGTCCTATCATACTTGCATATGTAGTCACAGGGGAGAAAATAGGTTTGCAGGTGACAAGAAGAATTGCAGCTATTGCCAAGGCAGGCATTCAGGTGTCCAGTGCAAATGACAGTGCTGAGACAGTTTCACATCCCAATCCAACAGCTACAGCAGTTGTTGAGACCCAGGGCCCTGCATGTATAGAGGGTGATCAATCTTTGCCATTGTGTGCAGTTGAGAAAATCTTGTGTGGCAATTAAATAGACATGTTTAAGCTCCTTAATAAAGAAGTGGAGGAACAAAAGTTTGATAAACTGGAAGAGCATGAAGACAAAATTAGGAGAAGCAACTCTGACCACTGTTGGGCTACCTGGCTGCCAGCCTTTTTTTATTTATTTGGGCATCACAGTAAAAGCCCACCCTGCGAGATCATTTGCATTATTAATATACATAGATTTAATATGTATAGCACACGTTGAATTACCAGGAGCAACATGACTTCAATATAATGAGGGTTTCAGAGTACGAGCAGCAGAATGCCTGCCAAAGCATTGGGACATACCATACGATTTGCTGTGGTTGACAACGGTCATCTAGTGCAAAGAGAAGGACAAGTTAATACTGCTTGCTCTGGAGCAGATCAGGCAGTTCCATCTGTTTCACAGG
>JAHTLZ010000348.1:3249895-3303880 GCA_023846285.1 Phrynocephalus versicolor
TAACTAACTAACTAACTAACTAACTAACTAACTAACTAACTAACTAAATGATTTAGTGTCATATTGGTTTAGCTGTGTCATTTTAGTCATAAAGTAAGATACTCTTTTAAAAAATTATAAATGTCATGTAGATTTAGCGTTTAACAGTGTGTGCAGAAGCCAGGCAAAAGGAGATGAGTTCAGTCCCACAGCATGTTCCATTCTGTGCATCACTAAAGCTGTCATCTGGAAACCAATTGCCTCAAAAAGAAGATCACACAAGCAAAAGGCAAGACAAAATAATGGGACTGGAAAATGTAAGAAAAAACACAATCATTTGCTAGTTGAACAAAATATACCACATGCTCATGCATCTGTTTACACCTACATTGTGTAGTTAATGAAATAAGTATCAACAGAAACAAAAAGAAACTAGCTACTCAGGTTTTGTTTTCTGTTTGACTCCGGAACATATTCTTTTAAAAGATCTTGCCAAAGGCCTTTTCAAACGTTAAATACATTTTAATAAGCCCATGTGCCAGCATCCAATACTTTATTGCCACTTTCAAACCATACTGCTGAAAACTATTTTAAGCTCCATTATAATGGTAATTTGAAAATATTGACTTTGCTGTATCTTTGTTTTTACTCTTCTCTCCACACTCACTTATTCTATAAAGATCTTTAATTTACTCTTTCTCTTTCCAAATTTTCTTGAACTTGCACTGTGGATTCTTCAGAAAGAAAACTGATGCAACGCCCCAGGATATCTGTGCATATTGCATAATGTCTTTTTGTTGTGTATGCAGAGTTGTGCAACAGGATTTCAGCCGCTGAATTTTGTGGGACTTGCAACTAACCACATGTACAATTACAAATAACATCACATACAAAACTAAATAACTGTCCTCTATGCCCAGGTAGTTATTAGTTAGCTATAGCCCAGATCCAACTGCAAGTCCCAGCTAGAGTTAGACCCACTGACTCAATTTGCAAACTAACATTTACAGAAACTGACTTGATTCAGTAGTTCTTTCTAGTTATAATTACTTTCCTTTTGGCTTTATACCCCATGCAAGGAGAGTTTTGACTTCATTTTCCTTTTTGACTAAACAGAATACAGATTATGTGTTATTTATATATGCAGGATTTCCCTGAAAAGACTACTAGAGCTGAGTAGCAGCTATTTTTTTCTTGAAATGTGGGGTATAGGCAGGATTAGAGTCGTTTTCAGGGTTGCTCATGGGGGAAAAAACACAACATATTTGTATGGCAGGACATTATTGGGACAAACAATGGTATCATTCTGTTCCAATTTCCCCTTCTTCCAGCTATAGCAAGAACTACTGTGACTTTCCTTTTAGGATTCAGCAAGTTACCATATCCTGACCATCACCTTAAAGGCTTTAAATGACACTTTGGTAGAAGAAGATACTGTTTAGAAGGAGTGTCTCCTACAGACATCATGGTTTTCAAATGAGGCTCCCTCCTGGAGTACAAATAGATCATAGGAGTGACAAACAATCGTGTCATGTTGTGGCATTCATCTGTACTTAGCCAAAGGTTGGGTAAAAGGTGGAAAAAGTTTACCTTTGATCACAACTCCCAGAATATCACACATAGGAAGACCTTTGGAATTCTGAAAGTTTTACTCCAAGAAACAATGCTGCTTGTTTCTGAATAGAAGCTAGTCCGTATGTCTCATACAGGAAAAGCTGCTTTCGTCCGCAGGTCTGTCAACTATTATGCAAACCAAATAGCCTTTCCTGATTCCACCCATTGCTGACACGGAAGGGGATGTTGCCAGTAATACCTGCTCTACTCTCACTGAAGCAAAGGGTCCCACAAAAAGAACTGGGGAGGTGCATAATGAGGGCTAAGAACAAAAGACAAGAAGATCCCACTCCACCAAAGAAGCTAACCCTGGTAACTTTGGAGAAGAGGAAATGCAGAAGCAAAATAGAAAGCAGCCATCAGGACAAGGAGAACAGGAAGATGGATTTTAAACCTTTATCCAAACTGTTAGAGCACAAAGATTATCCAAACAGAGTAAATCCAGTTCACAGCATAAGAGTTGAAGCTAAAAGGAAGACCGGGGGTGGGGTGGGGCAGACAACCCTCACCTGCTGGCCATATCCAAAAGCTAGGGGGATGTAATCACCTAAAGGAGCAAGAGTTACAGCAAAAGGCTCAATGACAATATTCTGCATTAAGGGAAAACTCTGAACTGATAGAAGCCTCCCAAGAACCTATAAAGCCTGACACCTATCCCAGACTTGATGGGACCTAGACCCGTTGTCCTGAATCCTAGAAGGAAGGAGGACGTGTAGAGTAAACCAAAATGCATGAACTGAACCAAAACTCAGAGAAGCTTGGATATCTTCAGCTACCAAATTACTGAAACTCCTACTATTTGGTGGCAGAAACGTTATGCAGAGGATAAGTGAGGCTGGTCCCAGAGATTCTGACTTGGTTGATAATAAATAATTTATCCATGTGCAAAGCTGAATGCTTAGATTCTTCCAATTGTGAACCTGGTTCAGTGCCAGTTTCTGTTACCTGTCCCCCAACTCATAAGCAGAGGGCTCTACATTGTCAGATGAGCCAAGCTATTTTTCAATATAACTGTATTTTGGTCCCCCCCAAAGTGATTTAAATAATAATCTGTGCTATTGTGAGATTTTTCCGAACAAGGGAGGTCTCTTTTCCCAGCAGCATTAAGGCTGTACCAGCATAATGTTTTAGATCAGCTCCTTTATGGCACCTATACAGGAATATCCATGGCCGACTTGGGTGTGTTAGAGAAGATCCAATCAAAATTCTTCTGGTCTATCTTACAAGTCCCCACAGGTGCCTCCAATGCTCTGATATGCTTAGAATTGGGCCAAATGAAGCTAGAATACTTATTGCCTTTGTATGTCAATGGATTAAGAGCTTTTCAGACCAAAAAGGCCTCCTCCCTTTAATAAACCAAGACTCTTTTCAACCTAGATTGATACGAACTTTAAAAATAAATTTATAATCTACGGGGCTCTAATAGATGATCTTTTGGTTCAGAGTACCACATAAGAACATAAGAAAAGCCATGCTGGATCAGGCCAAAGGCCCATCTAGTCCAGCTTCCTGTATCTCACAGTGGCCCCATCAGATGCGTTTGGGAGCGCATGAGACTAGATATCTGTCTCCTGATACCACTCCCCTGCATCTGGCCCTTAAAGGACCCTGGTTGTAAGCCTGGAGATTACACATCTCCATCATGGTTTGTCACCTGGGATGGACTTTTCCCCCAGGAATCTGTCCAATCCCCGTTTGAAGGCATCCAGACCAGATGCCATCACCACATCCTGTGGCAGGGAGTTCCATAGACTAACAATGCGCTGGGTGAAAAAATATTTTCTTTTGTCTGTTCTTACTCTCCCAGCCCTCAATTTGAGTGGATGTCCCCTAGTTCTGGTATTTTGTGAGAGGGAGAAGAGCTTCCCTCTATCCACTTTACTCATGCCCTGCATTATTTTGTATGTTTCAGTCCTATTCCCCCTCAGGTGCCCTTTTTCCAGACTAAAGAGCCCCAAATGTTTTAGCCTTTCCTCATAAGGGAGGTGCCCCAGCCCAGTAATCATTTTAGTCGCTCTCTTCTGCACCTTTTCCAGTTCTACTATGTCTTTCTTGAGATGCGGTGACCAGAATTGTACACAATACTCCAGGTGCGGCCTTACTGTTGTTTTTTATAATGGCATTAGAGATGGGCACGACTTAGCAGAATTCCCGTTTCCGTTTCCGTTACTCGTTTCCGTTACGGAACGGAAACGGTAACAGGAATTACTCCGCCAGAACTCGAACTCGAACCGAGTAAAGAATAATTGGGTCTGATTTGTCGTGGTCGTTCCTGGCATCGCGGCGATCCTGCGATGCCAAGCGGCACAGAAAAAAAAATTTTAAAAGAAAAAAACCCCGATTCCCGGCCAAAAAGCAGGCGGAAATATGCCTTCCGTGCCTGAGTAAGGGCTCAGTGCACCTACCAGAGGGGTGGTTTCTGGAGGGGGGTCCCCGGCCTCCCCCCTCTCTTCCTGTCCCTCTGGCCCTGGGCTGTGCTGGGGGCGGGCCAGGCAATGCATCCTCGTCGTCCCGCCAAAGTCGCAGCCTCGCCGGCTTGCTTGCCACAATTAAAGCGGAAGCGGCACAGAAAAAAAGTTTTAAAACTCCTCCCCCCATCCCGGGCCAAAAACCCGGCGAAAATATGCCTGCCTGAGTGAGGGCTCAGAGTCAGGGCACCTACCGGAGGGGTGGTTTCTGGAGGGGGGTCCCCGGCCTCCTCCCCTCTCCTGTCCTGGGCAGCCGGACTCGAGTCACCATGCCATGCGGTGTGGGCGGGGGATCCAAAATGGGGCGGCGACCGCAATATTTTTTTTGAAATCATGGTCCAAAAACACACAACAAGCACCACAGAAACATGCGAAAATTGCTTGCTAGTTGCTATTATAAAACTGCCAGAATTTTTACAGTAGCAGTGGGTTTTTCTTGCAACAAAATGTCTCCTCTGTCCTCTCTCCATTGATTATTTTATTTTATTTTATTTTATTTTATTTTATTTACACCTGCGCAATGATGGGCTGGCCAAGTGGCCATGTGGGAGTGACCATGCAAATTTTTGGAGCCATCATGGCCACTTGGCCACTGAGACTTCTGGGATGTGCCAAAAAGCCCACTAAACCCTGCCCTAGCCCCCTAACCCTAACCCTAATCCTTGATTCCTTACCCATACGCCACAGTACACTGTCCTTTTAGTGGGTCAGAGAGGCACCCAGAGGTGCACCCCACTACCCCACCCTAACCTCACCAGTAACTAGCCTAACCCTAGCCCTTTCGCTAAGCTGCTGTCCCCTAAGCCAGATCTACTTGCATTGCACTACACGCAAGTACGATTCCCTTCTTTGTGAGACACAGCGGGTGCGAGTGACCCAGTCTTGACTCAGGGTTCTCCTGGATGGACGGTCATGCACCAGTGTACTGGTCTCACTAGTCTGCAACTGGTATGCATATCCATATGGCTATGCATGCCCTTTTGCAGCAGCAGGTGAGGAGAGGAGACCCCCATGTGGAGGGGTCTCCTGGAGCCTGCTTTCCCTTCCTAGTGGGTGAGGATAGGAGGCACCCCCCCCCAAAAAGGTGCCTCCAGGAGCCCGCTCCGCCCAAACCAGTTTAACGACAGACAAAAAACGAAAAACGAAACGACTATTTTTTGCGAATTTTCGCGAAAAACGGAAACGAGCTGACACGGGCCGCCTCCAACACACGACAACTCGAAAACATCATTTTCCCTAGTTGTGCCCATCTCTAAATGGCATTATTATGTTGGCTGTTTTATTATCAATCCCCTTTTTGATAATCCCTAGCATGGAATTGGCCTTCTTCACAGCTGCCACACATTGGGGAGACACCTTCATGGAGCTGTCCACCAACACACCAAGATCTCTTTCCTGATCTGTCACGGATAACTCAGAGCCCATGAGTTGATAGATAAAGTGTTGATTTTTTGCCCCAATATGCATTACTTTACATTTGGCAACATTAAAACACATTTGCCATTTCGTAGCCCATTCCCCCAGTTTGGAGAGATCCTTCTGGAGCTTTTCACAATCTTCTCTGGTTTTTACCACACGGAAAAGTTTTGTGTCATCTGCAAACTTGTCCACCTCACTGCTTATCCCTGTCTCCAGGTCATTTATGATCAGATTGAAAAGCACCGGTCCCAGGACAGATCCCTGGGGCACACCGCTTTTCACCTCTCTCCATTGTGAAAATTTCCCATTGACACCTACTCTTTGTTTCCTGGATCTAAACCAGTTCTCAATCCATAAGAGGACCTGCCCACTTATCCCCTGACTGTGCAATTTTCTCAGCAGCCTTTGGTGAGGGACTGTGTCAAAAGCCTTTTGAAAATCCAGATAGACTATATCTACCGGTTCACCCAAATCTACATGCCTGTTGACCTTTTCAAAAAATTCTAAAAGATTTGTCAGACAAGACTTTCCCTTTCAGAAGCCATGCTGATTTTCTCTCAGCAAGGCTTGTTCTTCTATGTGTTTTAAGATTTTCTCTTGGATGAGGCTTTCCACCATCTTCCCTGGGACAGATGTAAGGCTAACTTGCCTGTAGTTTCCCGGGTCCCCCCTCCTTCCTTTTTAAAAAATTGGTGTGACATCTGCTATCCTCCAGTCCCCCGGCACTGTGGCCATTTTAAGAGACAAGTTGCATATTACCGTTAAGAGATCGGCAATTTCATTTCTCAGTTCCCTAATAACCCTTGGGTGGATGCCATCTGGGCCCGGTGACTTGTTAATCTTCAATTTATCAATTAGTCCTAAAACATCCTGTCTTTTAACCTGAATTTGATTTAATTCTTTAGTCAAGAGGGGCCGTTCAGGCAGCGAAATCTGCTCAAGGTCTTCTGTCATGAAGACAGACGCAAAGAACTCATTTAATTTCTCTGCAATTTCCAAGTCGTCCTTAATCTCCCCTTTTCCTCCCTCACCATCCAGAAGGCCAACTGGTTCTCTGGCAGGTTTTCTACTTTTAACATATTTAAAGAAGCTCTTATTATTACCCTTTATATTGCTAGCCATGCGTTCCTCAAAATCTTTCTTTGCCTCTCTTATCTTCTTATATTTCTTTAGCCATAGTTTGTTTCCCTTTTTATTTTCCTCATTTGGGGAGGATTTCCATTTCCAGAAAGACCTCTCCTTGGGCTTTAGAGCCTCTCTAACTCCACTTGTTAACCATGCCAGTGCCCTCTTGGACTTAAATGAGCTCTTCTTTCTTTGTGGTATGCACTTGTGCTGGGCCTCTGTTACCATTGTTTTAAACAGGTTCCACGCACTCTGAAGAGATTCAATTCTTCCAACCTTCCCCTTCAATTTCTTTCTAACTAGTTTCCTCATCTGAGGGAAGTTTGCCCTTCGAAAATCAAGGGTATTTATGTCTGATTTGCTTGACACTCTTCCTCCAACATGCATGGCAAAGGAGATTGCAGCATGGTCACTGTTCCCCAGAGGCTCAGTGACATTCACATCCCTGACCAGGTCCTGAGTATCACACAGTATTAGATCCAGAGTTGCCTGTTCTCGAGTGGGCTCCATGACAAGTTGCTCTAAGGCACAGTCATTCAGCAAGTCGAGAAACCTGGTTTCTCTTTCTTGCCCGGAGCTCGCATTGGCCCAGTCAATGTGGGGATAACTGAAGTCCCCCATGATTACTATCCTATCCTTCTGAGACACCTCCATGATTTGTCTCCTCATTTCAAGGTCCCCCTCAAGTTCTTGATCTGGAGGGCGATAGCATACCCCAACTTTCACATCACTCCTTGGACCTGGAAGTTTAACCCACAGTGATTCTATGGTGGAGACAGACCCTCTGTCAATCTCCATTCTGCTGGATTTTACCCCTTCTTTAACGTAGATGGCCACTCCCCCTCAAACCCACCCCTCTCTATCCCTTCTATAGAGTTTATAGCCTGGGATTGCTGTATCCCACTGGTTCTCCACATTCCACCAGGTTTCTGTTATGGCTATTATATCAATGTTATCCCTGGCTGCCAAATGTTCAAGTTCTCCCATCTTTGCTCAGAGGCTTCGAGCATTGGCATAGAAGCGCCTGTACAGTGGGTCCTGCAACAACAGCTGCTGGTTTGTTCTCTCCCCCCCCCCCACAGCTATTATTTTCAGCAGACAAACTATCACATTCCATTATTCTCCCAGTACTAATACCTGCTATGTCATCTCTATGCGATTCTCTACCCTTTCCAACCTCATTCCCTGTGGATGAGGTGTTGCAAACCGGATGCCACTCAGCTCCTGTCGGCTTTCCCCCAGTTATCAGTTTAAAAGCTGCTCTGCAGCCTTTTTGAGGTTGAGTGCGAGCAATCTGGTCCCATCATGATTCAAGTGCAACCCGTCCCTCCTGAACAGGTTTGGCTTGTCCCAAAATGTCCTCCAGTTCCTGACAAATCTAAAGCCCTCCTCTTGACACCATCGCCTCATCCACGCATTGAGGCTTCTGAGCTCTGCCTGCCTGGCGGGTCCTGCACGAGGAACAGGTAGCACTTCTGAAAATGCTACCTTGGAAGTCCTGGACTTCAATCTTCTTCCTAACAACCTGAACTTGGCTTCCAAGACTGACCGCTTGGCCTTCCTGACATCATTGGTACCAACATGTACCATGACCACTGGCTCCTTCCCAGTTCTCTCTAACAGGCTATCTAGATTTCTTGTGATGTCTGCAACCTTTGCACCTGGCAGGCAAGTGACCATATGGTTATCATGCTCATCGCAAATCCATCCCTCCATATTTCTAATTATAGAATCCCCTAGCAGAAGGAGTTTCTCTCCTGCAGCCTGTTCTTCTACATGTACCTGATCCTGTATCTCATCAATTATGATGAGGGAGAGATCCTCAGGTGGAACCAGTTGTTCCTCGGTGTGTGCCTCATGAGGTGTGATGAGGGAAAGAGCCTCAAATTGATTGTGCAATATGAGACTCTCTGAGTGATCCCTTGGCCTTCTACTCCTTTGAGTCACATTCCTCCACACATCTACCTCCTGGGTTGGGGAAGTGATTACATCCTCAGAAGTGTGCCCTGTCTCTTCTTGGACCTGGATAGTCTGTTCCGCTCTGTCCAAGAACCACTCAAGCTCCTTAATATGTTGCTGGTTCGACATGCGGGCCTCTAGCTCCTGGACCTTCTCTTCTAATAGTGCAACCAGCTTGCACTTGCAGCAAGTGTAGTTCTCTGTGCGTTTTGTCAAGATGACAAAAATGGCACAAGTGTTACAGGTAACTACAGCTGCTCCCTCAGACTCCATTTTAATGAGTGCAGTATTCTGGGCCTTGAAGATTTTACAGTGTTACTAGCTACTAATCTAGAAATAATAATTTGGTACCAATGTTCCTCCTTTTATGTGAAAAATAAAATCCACCCCCCAAGCTCAGTGGAAGGCTTAGTTTGGCACCACCCCTGCTTCCTAGCAACTTACTTTGTTTGGCTGATTAATGGCTCTTTGTATTTAAATGAGCAGTCAAAGTTAGCAGAGGCAGAGGTCAAACAGAGGTCAAACAGCCCTAGCTGAACAGCTCCTACCCAGAAACTTACCAGTGCTGTCTTCTTTCTCTTTTTCTCTCTCTGCAGGAGCTCTGCTTGCTTCCACACACCAGGCTCAAATGCTGAGGCTCAAATGCTTCTTCAGGTATGAACACTTAGTGTAACTCCACCCCCAAGCTCAGTGGAAGGTTTAGTTTGGCACCACCCCTGCTTCCTAGCAACTTCCTTTGTTTGGCTGATTAATGGCACTTTGTATTTAAATGAGCAGTCAAAGGTAGCAGAGGCAGAGGTAAAACAGAGGTCAAACAGCCCTAGCTGAACTGCTCCAACCCAGAAACTTAGCAGTGCTGTCTTCTTTGTCTTTTTCTCTCTCTGCAGGAGCTCTACTTGCTTCCACACACCAGGCTCAAATGCTGAGGCTCAAATGCTTCTTCAGGGGGAAAACACTTAGTGTCTGTTCATAAATGACCTGGTGACAGGGATAAGCAGTGAGGTGGCCAAGTCTGCAGATGACACAAAACTTTTCTGTGTGGTAAAAACCACACAGGCCAAAGTGCTTATTAAACAAAGGATTCAAGACTCTGAGCACCAATGAGATATAGCACAATCTCCTTTGCTTAGGACCTCTATGGAGGCCAGATATGTTATGAGAATGGCCAAGTATCTTGCACAGCTTTAAGATCCTGCTTATCGGTGAGCCTGTACTCTGTCCCACTCTTCAGTTATTCCTTCAATGGTTTTGGAAGGGAGATATAAGAAGATTCCCTATGAAGATAAGACATTTCACGTGCTCCCAAAGGAAGGTAGAATTGACGGTACATATGTTTTTTCCCCTGTCCTCTTCATCACCCTTATAGAGAGAGATTTATTCACCCATGTTTAGATAGACTAACAGTATATGCAAACAAGGTGAGTTTTGAAATACTTTTGAATGATGAAAATGCTTTTATTATGAAACAAATAGATAAATTTTGTTTGTATTTGATAAAATTCCATACTAAGGGGTGGGCTAGTTTTTAACTAGAAAATTCTCTATTTTGTTTTTCTTGGTACTGTTTCCTTTTTCTTTTCTTCCCCTCTCCCCATATTTTATTATTATTATATACGGTACACTACCATCATATATTTTTAGTCATGTCACTTATCAGTGAGTTAATCATTATCTTATTTATCTTAACAAATTGAAATTTATCAGACAACTACTACTTCATCTCATTCATCTCATTCTTTTCTATTGTCTAGCCAAGTATAGAATACATTCCTTATCTTTACAAATTTACATTCCTCCCTCTCTTTTAGTTTATAAGTCAATATATACATAATTGCACAGCCCAAAATTTTCCCTATAACCAACTCCTCTGTTGGTATCTTATCTGCTTTCCATAACTGTGCCCATGCCAATCTTGCTGCCATTAAGATGTGTAGCACTAGATACTTAATTTCTTAATTTCTTAATTTCTAATTTTTAGCAAAATAGGCATATTTCAGGCTTAAATTTTAAGTTTTGCTTTGCCATCTTTCTTAACCAGGTATAAATCATGACCCTGTAACTCTTAACTTTCACACAAGTCCACCAACATTGATAGAATGTAGTCTCCTGTCTGTTACATTTTCAGCATTTGCTTGAAAGATTGGGATACATTTTAGCAAGCTTTGTATTCTTGATCTGTAATGATTCTGTTCCAAAACAGTGAACATCAAGACTTTCAAGGAGTATCCAGGTAAACTGAAGTGGTTTGAGACCAGTTTCTTTGTATCATGGTTTCTTATGTCAAACTTGTGTCCATTGATGTGTTTTCTTGGAGATTGTCCTATTTGTCCAATGTAGAGTGCAGATGGCATTGCTGGCAAAAGATGGCATAGATCTCATTAGTTGAGGAGCAGGTGAAGTTGCCCTTGATGCTGTATTTGACATTGTTGTGTCCTGTGATTGTGTTGCCAGAGTAGACGTGTGGGCAGAGTTGGCATTGAGGTTTGTGGCAAGGTATAGTTCCATTGTCCATATTGCTGTTTTCTAATCTTGTGTGCATTAGTATTTGTTTGAGGTTGGGAGGTTGTATGTAGTCAAGTATGGGTCTCCCTCCAACAGCTTTGGAGATTGATGTGTTCTTGTCAGGAACGTATGCCATCTTTTGCTGGGCAGCTTCTCCATTAAACCTCTGCCATTCCTGGTTGATTAAGATCTCAGGGGGGAGTAAGCCAGAGTGGGCATCACTTATTGTCTCTGCCTCTTCCAGGGATGGGTTTTTTCCTGATTGCCTGAAGGAGGTGGTGGTAAAGCCTATCCTCAAAAAAACTGGCTTGTCTACGGATGATATGAACAACTATAGTCTGATAGCCAATATTCCCTTTTGGGGTAAGGTGGTAGACCAGGTTGCTGCTGTACAGCTCTAGTCATTACTGGAGGAAGATCATGTCCTGGATCCATTCCAATCTGGGTTCAGGTTGCGTCATGGGACCAATATAGCCCTGGTCGTGTTGCAAGATGACCAGTTGAGGGGGGCCAACAGGGGTTCCTCCGTGATCTGTCTGTGGCTTTTGATACTGTTGACCACAGTATCCTCCTGGGCAGGCTTTCAGAGGTGGGGATTGGTGGTTAAGCTTTGTGCTGGCTCCACTCTTTCCTCTGGGACCATGCCCAGTGAGTAAGCCTGGGTGGAGAAGTGTTGGCTCTTTGGTCCCTCTCTTGTGGGGTGCCCCAGTGGTCGGCAATCTCCCCCATGCTTAACATCTATATGAGGCTGTTGGCTGAGGTCATTCAGAGATTTGAAGTCTGCTATCATCCTGTATGCTGATGATACACAGCTCTGCATTGGAGGCTGTGTGGACCCTTGATCATTGCCTTGATGCAGTTCTGGAATGGACCAGGACTAACAGGTTCAAACTCAATCCTGAGAAGACTTAGGTTCTGTTCTTTGGGGGTTCTCCAGATGCATATAGTGTTCATCTCCCCAGTTTGGGTGGGACTGTCCTTCAGCTGGCAGAAAGAGTGAGGAATCTGGGCATTGTTCAGAGCAGCATTTTACCAACTTAGGCTAATCGCACAGATTCACCCTTATCTCAATGAGAACTCCCTGAGGACGGTCGGGCAAGCGCTGGTCATCTGAAGGATAGAATATTGTAATGCTCTTTTCATGGGGCTTTCCTTGATCCTTATTCAGCGACTGCAGCGGTTGAAGAAAGCTGCAGCTGGACTGATGGTTGGTGCAGTTCGATATGTCCATATCACCCCCATTCTAGCTTGCTTGCATTGGTTACACTGGCCAATAAGCTTTTTGTTTCCTTTACAATTTCTGGTGTAACAGATAGATTTTGTCATGCTGATCACAGGAATAATTTCAAAATTGTGCTATCATATAAGGTTTTTGAGAAAAAGCTGATTTTAAAGTCAGAAACTTTTCAAATTTCAAAGCGAGTGTTTTCAACAGTAATGGGTATTCAGGTTAGCTGCCTGGCATTAAGTTATGATCTTCTTAGGCAAGAATCTTATGTTACACTCATGACAGATACTATTTGTACTGCAGGCTCACTGAACTACATGGATTTTAAAAATTAGTATGATTAAGCATGTCCAGACATGCCCAGACATGCCCAAACTTACCTTCAAACCTACATGCAGAGCATAAATTATTATATATACCAAGCAGCAGTAAGTAGCAGCTGCAGTCTTTTGAATTGAGGAAAGGCAACTGTTTTGTTCTAGGCGGTGAATTGCATATTATAATTAATTAATTATTTAAGGTATAATTATAATTTCAGAAATGTCACATCAATCTTGCAATAGCAGTGACAATTTTTGTTATATATGTGGCGAGTTTACATTGAAAGCACAGAAATGGAGAATGACAGCACTGATAAAGAAAGCATATGAGTTGTATTTTGGGTGCAAAGTTGGTGACCAGGACAAAGTATGGGCACCTCATATATGTTGTGCATCTTGTGCCACTAGTCTGTGAGCTTGGCTTAAAGGTATGTGTCCATCCATGCCTTTTGCCATACCAATGATTTGGAGGGAGCAGAAAGACCATGTCACGGATTGTTATTTCTGCATGAAGAATGTGGCAGGATTTTCTTCAAAGAACAAGAATTTTATTGAATACCCTAACCTTGTGTCAGCAATGAGACCTATTCCACACAATGACAGTCTTCCTGTTCCAAAACTGCCAGAGGTTTGGACACTGGATGATGAGGAAGAGGATGCAGAGTTAGATGAAACGCTGCAGATCGAACCTGATACATCAGCGGAAGATACAGATTTTGAGCCATCAACATACAGCAATCCACATCTGATTTCTCAGGCAGACCTCAATGAACTGATTAGAGATTTAGATTTGTCAGAGTCAAGCAGAACTTCTTGGATCTAGGTTGCAAGGATGGAACCTGCTGTCACCATTTACAAGAATTTCAGAATTTCGCCACCATCATAAAGAGTTGACTTAATTCTTCAACCAAAGTAACAGTCTTTTTGCTGTGACATTGATGGATTGCTTTCTGCTTTCAGATGTGACCACAATCCATCAGAATGGCGACTGTTTATTGACTTGTCACTGTTAAGTCTGAAGGCTGTTTTGCTGCACAATGGCAATAAGTACCCTTCTGTACCCATTGGACATGCTGCTTACATGAAGGAAATATATGAGACCATGCAGCTATTATTGAAACACATTGAATACTCAAGATACAACTGGAATATATGTGGCAAATTGAAGGTTGTTGCAATTTTACTCGGTCTCCAGCTTGGTTACACCAAGTACTGCTGCTTTCTTTGCGAGTGGGACAGCTGAGCTAGAGATTCACATTATGTGAGAAAGGACAGGCCACCACGCAGGGACTTGGTTCCAGGACAGAAGAACATTGCACATGATCCTCTCATAGATAAGAACATTTATCTCCCACCTTTGCACATCAAACTTGGGTTAATGAAAAACTATGTCAAAGCAATGAACAAGCACAGTAAAGCCTTTACATACTTAAGTCAGAAGTTTCCATGCATCAGTGATGCTAAGATCAAAGGAGGCATTTTCATTGGCCCACAGATTCGAGAGCTGATAAAGGACAGTCACTTTGAGGACCTTCTGCAGGGTGCTGAACGTGTCACCTGGACAGCCTTCAAGAATGTTGTTGCTAACTTTCTGGGCAACTACAAGGCATCAAACAATGTTGAAGAACTTGAAAATCTTCTCCAAGTTTACAAGTCAATGAAATGCAGCATGTCACTGAAGATACATTTTCTTCATTCTCATTTGGACTTCTTCCTGACAAATCTTGGTGCCGTCAGTGATGAACACGGTGAACGATTTCACCAAGACATTGTGACCATGAAGAAATGCTACAAGGGGAAGTGGAGTTCGTCTATGCTGGCAGACTATTGCTGGACATTGATACGTGAAGCACAGGACAGTGACTACAAACGAAAATCTACAGCAAAACATTTTTAATTTCTTTACATTTTGTTATAACTATTGCAATATCCTTCTGTAGCATTATATCGCAGAAGATGTTACAATGTTAAATGTTCAAATGTTGATTTCTGAAAACCCCTACCTGATACAAATTACATATTTGTGTTCAGCAAGGTAAAAATCTATTACCTCACCCAAAATGGTAGAGGAAACAAAATATTTCATAAAAATTGTTGGCCAGTGTTACCTGTTGCCTCCTGAATAAGTTTCAAGGTATTGGTTTTGATTTACAAAACCCTCCATGGCTTGGGGCCAGAATATCTGATGGAGCATACCACCCTAAGGTCAACATCATCCTGGCCCACCAGAACATCACAGTCCCTTGCTCTTCAGGTCACCACTCCCCAGGAGCTGTGTAAAGCCTCTACCCAGAATCGTGAGTTCTCTGTGGCTGGCCCCACAATTTGGAATCAGCTTCCGAGCAAAGTTATGCCTGTGGAGCCCCTCTCAGCCTTTACGAAGCTGTTCAATACCTGGCTCTTTAAGGTTAGTTTTGGCGACCAGGGAGGTTGTTTTGTTTCATGTGTTTTGTTTGTCCACCTGTGTTTCACCTTCTTGCCTTTGTATTCTTGTTTTTGTATTTTTATTGGATTTGATTTTGTTGTCTTATATGCCCTTTGTGGAAGCAGTTTATTTGTTTTGAATTGTATTATATTGTTCACTGCCCTGATTTCCCTTAGGAAAATTGGGCGGTATATAAATATAAAAATAAATAAATAAATAAATCCACTTTAGTTTAACTGTTGTCAAATATTTGGATAACTCATACTCCTGCCTATTGAAGCTCTTGAGAAACAGCAAAATATTTGTATCTTTAACAAATCACACTACTATTTTCAGCAGAGTGAAATAATTGGCAGTAAAATAATTAAGCATTATTTAAAGTATGAAATGAAGAATGTCAATGGGTATATCACCTGCAAGTGACTGGAGTGATGCACTATTCCTTATTTTGTACTGATGAAAGTATCTATGTTTATCTCTTACAGTGTTCTCTTTCTTTTTGCATGCATTAAGTAGTCATTAATATTCATTATATAAGTCATACTGTGGAGAGGATTATGCTATATTTGCCTGTTATGGGACTGTTATAAATGAGAAACTAGTCAACAGCAACTCACATGCAGCACTAAAAAATATGGCTGAATACACAATATGAGCAACTCCTGTAAATCCCTCCTTAACAATACATAGTTGCAGGAGGATGCTGTTTATTGGAGCAACAAAACATTTAATCATTCCATCTTGGACTCCAGGCCTGGCCAAAAGAACCACTGACAGATATGAGCACCACTTTTATCTGAGGTCAAATGTCTTTTTTAATCCCAGTTGAGTTTGGGATAAGACTATGGCATCGTCTGCATATAATAATTAGAGATGGGCACGACTCAGAAAAAAAGTTTCGTTTTCGTTTTCGTTTTCGGCTAGGGTCTGAGTCGTTTCGTTTCTGTTTTGTGGGCTAATTTCAAAATTTTTTGTTTTCGTTTCGTTACGTAACGAAAACGAAAAACGAAAACGAAAACGAAAATTTTTTCGTTTCTCCCCATTTAGCTCCATTGAGTGCTTTTCCAGTAACGAAAAACGAAAATTGGCTCGAAATTAGTCGTTTCGTTTCCGTTTTCGGTCCCTTTTGGAGCCGATTTTCGTTTTCGTTTTGTTTCCATAACGAAAACGAAAAATGAAAACGAACGAAAATACCGCTAAGTCGTGCCCATCTCTAATAATAATAGTGGAATCTGCTGATTACCAAGTTTAGGGAAATGGCCTTCTACCGTCCTTAGGTGTGCTTCTAGATCGTTAATGTACAGATTAAAGAGATGAGGAGCCAGCACACAGCCTTGCCTGACTCCCCGATTACTCTGAATCTCTTCTGTCAGTTCGCCTTGGTGGCCATAGCGATCATAGCAACTAGTATGGGAGTATAAGTTTTGAATAAGAAATAGCAACCTCCTATCTATTGAAGTATTTTTCAATTTATCCCATAATAGTTTTCTAGAAATTGAATCAAAGGCTCCCTTCAAGTCAAAAAAAGCAGTGAACAGTCCGCTCCCCCCTCCACTTCTATATTTTTCAGCCAGGTGGGCCAGGGTTAGACAATGATCTAGTGTGTTCCTATTTGCACGGAAACCATTTTGTTCTGGCCCTAGTATCTTTTGGGAATCCATCCATTTTGTCAATTTATCTGCCAGATGGCTTGTGTACAACTTTCCTGTGATGGATAACAGGCTGATAGGGCAATAATTTTCTGGTAGGTATGGCTTCCCTTTTTTATGGATCGGTACTACAACTGCTTTTGTCCAAGCTACAGGGATCCTCCCAGTTTTATCTATCAGAGTAAACAGGGTTGATAAGGGCAGGGACCACCAGTCTGAGTATGTTTTAAAAGTTTCAGGTGGAAGTCCATCGAGACCTGGTGATTTATTAAGCTTCAGTTTACCAATTAAAGCTTTGATATCCTCTGCAATTACTGGGGGCCAAGCTGGTAGGTCAGTTGTTATTAAGTCAGTGAGAACATTTACAGGAACAGTTGGATCATAGAATATATTGGAGAAATACTCCTCCCATATCTGGGCTGGTATCGAAAAATCTGATAATCCTATATTAGTTGTCATGATACCGGTAACCAGGGTCCAGAATTGTCTGCTGTTATTTGATCGGACAGCATTAGCCAGTAGGTCCCACCTTCCCTTTTGCCACTCCTGTTTCTTATAGGCTAATGTCAGCTTATACTGCTTTTTTAGCTCAAAGTATTCATTTGGAAGTACATTCATTTGGTTCTTTCAATAAGACTGGTACAAAGCACTGAGCTGATTTTTCAGAAGATAACATTCCCTGTCATACCATGGGTTGGTTTTGTTTTTAGGTCTGTTGTTTCTGCCTACTGATAGACCTGCTGATGTCTGTTGCTCTAATATGTTGTTAACTGTAGAATTCATTTCCCCATAATAATAAATAGCATCAGTCACGTTTCATGTATTAGATAATTTCTTCCCCAGATTTGCTAGTTCTCTAATGTCTATTTCCTTATCAAGTAGATCTACCGCCTTTTTTGTCCATTGACCTCTTCTGTAATGAAGAGTATTCCCTGGTATAGTATAGGAGCATGGCAGAGACTTAAGCAGGGATTGGTTGCCTTTAATTTTAGTGATCAGAGGAAAGTGGTTACTATCAATATGCTCACCTACATGGAAATCAACAATCAGACCTTTCAGCTGTTGAGATATGCAGACATAGTCAATTACACTACTTCCTCTTAAGGAGCTGAATGTATATTCACCAGGAAAATCCTGTGGTGAGGAGGACCCATTTAAGATGAGTTTACCAGTTCCTATAAGGAGTTTTGCAAAGCAAAGCCCTGCTTTGTTAATTTGATGGTCCTTAGAGTGTCTAGCCTGATGGGATAACTCTATCAGGGAATCATTCATATTATTCTCCAAGGCCTGCATTAGGGCCATATCATCACTTCCCAGCCTAGCATTAAAGTCTCCTGCCAAGAAAACTTCAGCAGAAGGATATTTGGCTTCACGCTCCAGTAAATATTTGTTTAGGGTGTCCCTTTGGGCTAGTAGTTTCCCTTTGTTATTTTGTGGTGGTAGGAACACATTGACTACAAGTATGGTAGGTCTTATGCTTTCAGTTAGGAAGGCCATTGCCAGGGGAGGACAAGTAGGCAAGGACACTAATTTCGTTTTGCAACCAGACAGCAAAGTCCTGCACTACGTCACCCTCTCTGAGCTTGGGCCTCGGCTGCTAGAGACATTGAGATATAACCATTCAAAAAGATGTCCCCCTCACACCAAGTTTCTTGCAACAGGATTATATCAAACTCAAATAGAAACTTTTGGAAATCACCATCGTTGGCCTTACTCCTCCAACCTGCTATATTCCAGGAAAGAATACTCAGAAGTGATGGTTTCCTACTAGTTTGTAGTCAATCTAATGGTATCAAAGTTTCTGAAGGTCCTGTGTGATCCAAATGAGTGCATCCGTTGTTTACTGTCTCAGGGTTACTGCAATCTGCAACAGGATATGGGTCATCCACCAGAATAGGGCCTGGTATTCTTGGAGGTTCTGGTTCCAAGATGTCCAGTTCCCTGGTAGTTCTTAGCTTAGACTTGAATTCTTTACTGCATGATGGTAAGTCTGCCAGAGCTGTTGAATTTATGTTTAGAGTACTGTTCAGGTTTATTAGGCATTGATGCTGGAGATAGTCTGTGTGTTCACGTTTTTCCAGTATAGAGTCACGAAACTTATGAATTGGGTTGATTGGAGTATTCATGGGAGTTTCAGAAGTTGGAGCATTTAAGGTCTTAGTCTTCATGTCTTTCCCCACCTTTTTAATAGGTGGACTGCATATTGTTACAACATCAGAATCCACAGGGAATTCCAATGGGCAGCTTGGAGCAGGATGGTCTTTAAGATATTCTGAGGTTACAAGCAGCCGGTCAGTAAGATGACGGTCTATCATCTGGTTGGAAGAGTTTACTTGATTCTGCTGAACAGTTGTTCTAGAAGCTTGAAACGCTGTCAAGTTGTGCATTTTCAGAGGTTCTGCTATCGCTTGGAGGGAAGTTATGCTGGTTTTAGTTTCCTCCCAGTTAGAATTAAATTCAGCTAAAAAAGCTGAAGCTTCTTCTACCAGAGAAAAGGCTTTCATTTTGACAGAGACAGCCTGCTGGGGAGCTCTAGTCTCAAGCTTAGCTTCCTGACCCCTGAGTTTCAAGGATGATGAACCTGTTGTAGGTGTGAGGTTATTTTTTTGACCCCCTTGTTTGATTCCTTGTTTGCTACTGCTCAGATCTCGCTGTAGTAATCTTGTCCATGATGGGGGTGGATAAGATGTTTCTGAGAAAACTCTAACAGGTCTGATCTGAAACTTGATTAGGAAGGTTTTCATTTTATTTAACATTAATGGAATCACAGCATGCTCAAAGGAAAGCTGTATTCTCTTATGGCCCCTAAGACAGGGGAGCCATTTGATGGTTGTCAAGTCTATCTGATGCAGATCTAACATTAGCAGTTGACTTAAGGAGGATAGGATTGCCTTTCGTGTGTCCCATCTCCTCCTATTTATAGGAATTGGGGCAATCTGCAGCACTATCTGAGTGGGCTGAAAGATTTTTACAGTACTAACATCATCTCCTACTGGGCTAACATGCTGGTGTTGAGGCTCATTTTGCAGAATGCCATTGTTGTTGTTAACCTCTTCTGGGTTACGTTGTTTGCTTCCCTTTTGCTGAGGGCTTCCTTGAGCCTGGGTTATTAGGTCTGTAAGTTTCTCCAGGACACGTTCGACAGCAGACATTTGATGACACACCCTTAGAAGCTTGTTGAATATAGCCATAACGGTTTGAGCTGTGAGCAGACAGTGTTCTGCTAAATGTGATTCTTTATCAGTATCTAAAGCAGCTGTCTCTACAGTCAGTGAAAAGTTTTCGACATTCTCATCTGGGGTAGTTGGAGACAGATTCTCCAATGCTGCAAAGTGATTATTTAAAGGTAAAATGAAAGGTAAGGAGGCCTCCTCAAGGGGGTTACTCACCGAGCAATTAGCCCCTAGAAGCTCACCTATTTTCAGTTGCTTCACAGCTTTGGAGTATTGGTGACTGGGACTTTATCTATGGCACTTGTTCCCCATTCTTTTGTTAGTTCAAGCCTATTCCAGATGTTATTGTTCTTCTCCTTCAAGCTCTGGCTTCAGCTCCCATGAATTCTCCATCTGGTAAATGAGAGTTATAGGACTACCTTCTGTAAACACAGCAGCCTTCCTCCAAGTCATAAGTCTCTCTCCCCAGCCGATAAGCTGTCTCCCACTTGGCCTGTGAGGTCAAATGTCTAGCTAAATGGGTGTCTTGAGCCAACTGCAACATACAGTGACATAAGATATGGGATGCCACTAACTGTGCCAAGAGTTTGGTGACTTGGGGTTTACCCAGTACAACAACCCATCCCATAATTCAAAGTCTAAGTGACCTGCTGGTTTGATTCCATCAGGCATGGTGATGGCCAATGATTAAGACAAGGCTTGTTCCTCTTGCTGCCACACCCTGACCTGAACATGAGTCACATTTCCTAATCCCACCACCTCTTCATTGTCTTCTACAGCATCTGCGTCTACTCCCTGGACCTGTGCTAGCTGTTCTGTAATCTCCCAGTCTCTTCCTAAGAACATAGACTGAGAGAATGCTGGTGCTAGCCCCACCTTAAGGTTGTGCTTGTCCTTTCCTATAATGTCCAGACATGAGTGATGGGGGTAAGGTTTTATATTCCCATATAAATCCCAGTGGACTTTGATCCAAACTGTATCTACTCAGGCCCTCACCCACCAACCATTGACCAAGGCTTCAAATATCAAGCCAAATATCTCCTCCTCTAAGAAGGGATTCAAGTTACCAACTAACCAATCCTGGGTGTAGAGACGGTGGGTAAAGACACAGAAGCTATCAGACTTTTTCAGAACAAATTTTTAATACAGTTTGAACATTAGTCCACACTTAGGTGTGAGTGCTATACCCACACTTAAAGGTATTTTTAAAATAAGACATGAACAGCCTCATTAGATTACTCTGCTAGATGACATTGAAGGAGCTACCAATTAAGAAGACATCATTAATGAAATACCTGCTAGTTTTTCAGAGAAGGCAATACCATTTGTTCCTAATAAACAAGTCTCTTCCCTTCTCTCTCTACATATATTTGTTAAATTATACAACATGAACCACAGTGTAATATCACTTGTGATTTGTATCTTTCTGCAATGAAACACAAAAAGTCATATTTTACTAACTACTAGAGGCAATATTTTTCTCTGCTGACTGTTGTATTACAGAGATTTCTGGAATAAACATAATGTCATACATTTTTCAAGTGATCACTTAGATTTATTTGTAATGAAAATATCAAATGAATACTTATGATGTTCTTGTTATGAATATGCTAATTTCTGCAAAGCTCAAATTGTATAAAATATTCTTCTTAAAAAAGAACTTCGGTATTGGAAGCAGTCCCTCACCCTAATTTAAGACAGGATTAATAATATGGCAATCTAGCTTTCAATCTACATTTGCATTATCAGTGGTTAATTCAACTCTAATTCACATAAATTATTCTCATTATCTAAGTTTGTTGCTTAATGCTACTTTAAGCATTTTCTTTGTTAGTATGGTGTTTTAACATTATTAAGATCTGAATTTCTGTCGTGATTTCTCCTATAATGGAAAACATTTTGCAAGACCGACGGGATTGTTTAACATGAAAATCCTTAGGGTATGTTTTGCTAAATAGGTATTAGTGCTCATGAATAATTAAAAACAATTTTATCCCATTGTGAAATACAATTCCATCTAATAATTTTTAAATGCACAACCACACATCATAAAACTATCTGCAGCAGACCATTGTGGGAATTCTGGAATTCAGTTTTGTGATGTTTCACAGCTAAGAAAGCAGACAATACCAGTACTCTAGTCTGAAACTGATATGCAACTCTTACGAGATCATTTAGACTGGTTATTCTTTTTATACATTACAAAATTGCAGTTGTAAAATAACATTTTTGTTAAGTATTTCCAGAGATTAGTAATAAGGGAGATTCAATGACTACAACACGTATTGGGCAGGTTTGTTATAAAATAAGATCTGAAGAGACCTCGGCCATGGGTGGCCATACACTGAAGATAGGCATTGTAATTTACAACTCAGTTCTTCCTAAAAACCTCTGATTTAGGACTTTTGAATATTGTGCCTCTATATCTATGATTCAAAATGGCAAAAAATATGGCCTTATGTCATTAAGGTGTCACAATATTTTTGTCTTCGTTATTTTTAACTTTTTGTTCTGCTTTTTTCTGACATGACCATAAAAGACTGTGTGTATATATGTGTACAACTCCACTTCTTCAGACACTTATCCATGAAAACACACATGCAAATATGGCAGTCTTTAAGATGCTGCAACATTTTTGTCTTGATTGTTGTTTCACTTTGCCCACCCAGCCTGGAATAAAGAGGCAAGACAAGTTCATTTGGGTTCAAAATGGGCAACAATTTTATTGATAACATAATTAACTCTGAATTGTGTTTATTCTTTCAAGGGGACCTTGAATGTATTGCAAGCAGGTACTGTGTTACATTGTACAATTCTCTTCTTTGAAATGGATTCAGGGAGATTCCCTTCTCGGAAGGATGCTGCCCACCTGTTCAGCATCCTCCCCACATGGAATCTACTACCCCAGGACAGCTCACAGTTTCACCTACCAATGTCATCTTAGGTTTGTTTACTCCAAATATCCTATTGATGGCATTTAATTCATCTGAGGGCTGTCAAGTGCCTTAAAGCCAGCTTTCCTGGGGTATACCTGAATCCCCGTACCTCTTGCATTACCTGCCACAGGGAAGGGGCTGTGGAGTATGCTCCTTTTACCCCAAACAGCCAAAGAACTCAGCTACCAGGGCCCCTTGCAAATCACTCAAAATTTCTGAGATCCTAAGTTGGACAGGTGGACACCACCCTCCCTATACAATTCAGGGTGGTGCACCATAATGCAAGGATGGTAAATAACTGACCCCAGTCCATTTCAATGAACCTAGTGACTTCCCCATTGACACCCTTATGGGCATTGTCCACCCACTGAGGGTCATGGGCTGATCTTCACTCTAAATGTGGAGCCAACATGGACCATACTAAACTAGTCCTAGGGAATATATCACAGAACTTCCTCAAGTTAGCAATAACATTGAGGATGAACGCCTCGCCCTGCATTTGGGTCAAGTTGTTCCTGCCAAGGTATATCATCAAGGCACCTGGAGGGACATCTGGAGAACTGTTGTATGTGTAAATAGCAAACCATTCCACTGCATACCCTCTCTGTCCTCTCCACTCAAACATGGTGAAAGTCCCCATGGCCAACTTCTCAGTTCCACGACCAACAACTTGTTCCCAGCCTGTACACTGCTCAGGTCACATGATTGTGGCTACAGGCCATCACCCTGGGTCTCACATTCGGCAGCGGCCTGCAATGAGAAGTGCACAACATACGGTCCATGCCCAGCAATCTGGCAATGGCCTCACATAAAGGTAGAGCTTTTGGGACCTCCACTGCTTGAACCACTGGATACCGGCCAGACCGTATCCCATGGCACCTGCAATGGATGTGACTCCAATACAAAATGAGTGGGTTCTAAACTGGCATTCCTGCATCCCTACCCTACAAAGGGTGAGAGACGTGACCCCCTCCAAAACTGGTACTTGGTCAAAGGGTCTCCTGTCTACATGTTAGAATAGGCAACCTTGCACATCACCTCACAATTCAACTCACTTATCAGAGTGCACCCTGATCAAATCTGTGACACTCTACAGCAGCCCAATTTATTTGCTGGCCCTCAGCCTCCTGGTCACTCTTAGATTTGCAGAATTTCAAAATTGCACAGTCGGGCATCATGACCAGGTCAGACCTCTGCCAAGAAATATGTGAGTGGTCAGTCTTAGATTTGGCCAACAACTCGCTGACTCTCAGTGCAACAAAAGGCTATCAAGGTTGCTGCCTGCAAAAGCCAGATCTCAAACTCATCAGTGCATATGTGGCACCATCCAGCAGTTAGCTGGACCAACCTATAAGATGTGGTGGGGTCCTAACATTTGTAACCTGTCCTTTCTCCTTTGCCCAACCCTCTATCATTTTACACTACTTAAAACTGCTTCCCAGATTATCATAGCCCTGAGCCCTGGGATACAATGCCAAATCAGATAATTTACCATTAATGGTCCTTGGCTCTAAGCCTTTGAAATGTGACACAAGCTACATCAACTGCTCAACCAATATCAGCCATAATGAAGAAAACCTTTGATTTGCACAGAACTTCAGAAACTTGGCACAAGCTGCTGAATAACTCCTCCTAGTCTGTAGTGCCCAAGCTAAACTCATAGCCCTGTTGGGCTCTACCTGCCAAGCTTCCATACCTCCTCCAGCAGGGTCTCTGGTTGATGCCTTGCCAGCAGAACCAGTGACCTGAACTACAATAACCTGCTGGCATCAGCTAAGTCATACTGTAATCCAGGCAACTGCCGTGCCTGGAAGACTATATTATCCACTAAAGACCTCAAGGTTAATGCCCTAACTAACCTCATAACCCTGCCGGAGTATGAAGACAGAGAAATGGCTATTTGTGCTACTGCCTGAATGTTGCACCAAAAGCACACAGCTGACTTAGACCAGGCCTCTGCCCAGAGCCACAAAGCTCCCACTATTGGAAGCAGCTTAGGAAAGGAGAGATCCTTAGTAATGCCTCTCTCAACCCAGTCCAGCAGCCATGTGCCAGCACACCACCTATAATGGAAAATTATTCCAAACCCGACACACCAGGTACATCTGTTTGCACATATAGCTCAGCTAACAGCAACTTGGAGCACCCAAATGACCCTCTGTTAACTATTCTAAGGCTATCATCAACACTTTAAGAGCCTCCCTCATCTCACTAGATATTTGCCTCCTGTAAAGTGGTTAACTAAACCCCTTGTGGAGTCATAAAGACAATTCAAGAGGGCCCTACCTAGAGCACTCACTCTGCATGAAAAATTTAAATGACTGCTCAATACCTGTAACTCCCTCAACAGCCTTATGCCTCTGTAGCAAATCAGCAACCAGCCTACATAATAGCTTGTGTTTGGGTAACCTTTTGGCCTGGCTTACTGTATCTAATTCAATGCCAAAGCCAAAAAAGTTAAAATGGTGGCAGGGCCCTCCATCTTTTCTCCAGCCAGTGGCAATCCCCAACTCTTATGTGAGTGTACGTAACGCTTCCACTGGTGATCTAAACTGACCTGTGCCATGCTTTCCCAAGAAATAATCATTTAAATAATGGACTACCCATCCTAAACCTGACCACCTACTCAATAAAAGTGCTAAAACATTCAAAAGCCACACAAAAATTAAGCAGCCAAAGGGGCACCACCGTATCCATATAATACTACCCTTCGAGTGCAAAACCGAACAATTGAAAATTAGCTGGATGCACTGGCAATAGTCGGAAAGCTAGCTTTATGTAACCCTTTCCCATTTATGCACCTATTTCCACTCTCCTAACCATTCAGACTGCAACACTGAAGGATGTGTATCTAACACTGAATCCCTTCTGGATATTACAGATGACTAATGAGTCTAAACTCACCCAGCACCTACTTGGGCACTAAACCTGACAGGGACAGCCCAAAGATGTTTTGTGGAAGACTGAGCCAATGGACCCAAGACTCTGCCTTCCACCACTTCCTTGGAAATCTTTTGCCTCACCACCTCATCAAATTCTTGCATTGACTTCAATTTTTTCTTTCTTTCTTTCTTTCTTTCTTTCTTTCTTTCTTTCTTTCTTTCTTTCTTTCTTTCTTTCTTTCTTTCTTTCTTTCTTTCTTTATTTATTTATTTATTTATTTATTTATTTATTTATTTATTTTCACATTTATATACCGCGCCTATTTCCCACATAGGGGACTCAGGGCGGTTTACAGCAAGGAAAAATAAAACAGGTAAAACAGCTAAAACAGTAATATCCAAGATTAGATTAGCAAGGCGAGCCGGCGGCCCGTGGCACAGGGAAAAAAATAATAATGAACTGAATCCCTAGACATTGCCGAAGGCATCCCGACAAAGAAGAGTCTTTAAATTTTTCTTGAACGATGCCAACGACGGAGCCTGCTGTAACTCGCTCGGAAGTTTGTTCCAGAGAGTTGGCGCCACTACCGAGAAGGCCCGCCCACAAGTGCTCGTTTTGCGGGCCTCCCTCGGAGTGACGGTCCACAGCGAGAGGGCCAGAGAAGATCGGGTGGGTCGGGCCAGATCTAATTGTCAGGGGAGATGCTCCACCAGATAAGCAGGGGCCAAGCCATGGAGGGTTTTGTAAACCAAAACCAACACCTTGAACCTTATCCGGGAGGCAATGGGTAGCCAGTGTAGGCGGGCCAGGATGGGGGTGATGCGGTCAAACTGACGTGCACCAACCACCAGCCTGGCCACCACATTCTGGACCCGCTGCAATCGCCGAACAAGGTTCAAGGGGAGCCCCATGTAGAGAGTGTTTCAATAGTCCAGCCTCGACATGACCAGTGCCTGTACCACTGTCTTCAAGGAGCTCTCATCAAGGTACGGGCGAATCTGGGCGATAAGCCTCAGGCGGTAAAAGGCCGACCTGGTCACGGCTGACACCTGAGATTCCAGGGTCAGATCCGGATCCAGGATGACGCCCAGATTCCTCACTCTTTGCGCCAGCTGGAGGGCGGACCCACCCAGACTGGGAAGAGGGCCACAGTACCCCTCCGAGGCGCCCCCGAAGAACATAACCTCGGTCTTACCAGGGTTGAGCCTGAGTCTGTGAGTCCTGGTCAAGTCCAAAACCGCAGCCAGGCAACGATCAAGGGTCCGGATGGCCTCCAGTGCACAGGTGGAGAAGGAGAGATAGAGCTGCATGTCATCAGCAGACTCCATAACTCCGGATGATCTCAGCTAGCGGCTTCATATAGATGTTGAAGAGCACTGGGGAGAGGGACGACCCCTGAGGCACCCCACAAGAGAGTGTCCAGGGAGCCGACAACTCACCCCCCAAGCTCACACGCTGGGTGCGGCCCTCAAGGAAGAATCGGAGCCAGCACAAGGCCTGGCCGCCGATCCCCACCTCTGAAAGCCGCTCCAGCAGGATACTGTGGTCGACGGTATCAAAAGCCGCTGACAGGTCGAGAAGGACCAGCAGGGTAGAGCAACCCCTGTCAGTCCTCCTCAACAGATCATCGTGCAGTGTGACCAGAGCCGTCTCGGTCCCATGACGTGTCCTAAACCCAGATTGGAAGGGATCCAGGACATGGTTCTCCTCCAGGAATGACTGGAGACGCAGGGCGGCGACTCGCTCAATCACCTTGCCCAAAAAGGGAACATTGGCTATAGGACGATAGTTGGACAAATCGTCCACAGCCAAGCCGGGTCTTTTAATAATGGGCTTCACCACCATCTCCTTCAGAAGACTGGGAAAAATCCCGTCTCTGAAGGAGGCTGAGGCAATTAATGAAGCCCATTTCGGCATGCTCCCCCCTGCGATCTTAATCAGCCAGGAAGGGCAAGGGTCGAACGGAGAAGCCACAGGCCTGCAATGTCCCAGGGCCCTGGAGGCATCCACAGGTGTAACAGGCCGAAACTCAATGAACTGGAGCGACCGAGGCAGCCCAACACTAGCCAAGGCGGGGACAGGATCAGTGCAACCAGCGTCCAGCTTGGAACGGATGGCCTCTATCTTAGATTTTAAAAAGGCTGCGAAAGACTCACTAGTGAAATCACTAGGAGGAGACCCGGGCGGACCGGGATTGGTGAGGTCTCAGACCACCCGGAACAGTTCCGCTTGGCGATTCGAGGCCTCACTAATTATCAGGGCGACAGAAGATCTCCTAGCCGCCCTTATCGCACCGGAATAGCGACCGGTCAATGCCTTAACCGCAGCCCAATTTGAAGCCGTCCGAGCGTTCCGCCATCTGCTCTCTAGTCTTCTTCGCTCTTGCTTCATTGCCCGCAGTTCCTCAGTAAACCAAGGAGATGAGCGGGCTCGGCATTGGATCAGGCGCTTGGGGGCGATCCGATCAGCTACCCCAGCCACCTCCTCAAACCACCGTTTGACCAGGGAGTCGGCCAGATCGTCATCCAAACCATCTGGGACACTCCCGAGGGCCTCCGAGAACCGCACAGGGTCCAGGAGCCCCCGGGGGCAGGGTGGCAACCGTAAGGGAAAAAGTCGGCAGATGATGATCTGACCATGACACGGGCCGGGCCAACAACCTCCCGACCCCCAGATCAAAACCTTGCGATGTGGAGGCAAAAACCAGGTCCAAGGTGTGTCCACCTTTGTGGGTGGGACTGATGACTAATTGGGACAGGTTCATGGAGGCCATGGACTCCATGAATTCCAGAGCTACTCCCGACAGCCCAGCCTCGGCGTGCACATTGAAATCCCCCACCACCAATAGGCGAGGGGACCTCAAAAGTGCCGCCGAGATGAACTCGGAGAGCTCTGGGAGGGAGAGTGCAGGGTCGCGGGGAGCGCGGTACACAAGCACTATCCCAAACCTGTCCCTCTGGCCCACCACAAGGTGGAGACATTCCAAACCTGGACTCACCAACATCGTGGATCTGCTGACATGAAAAGAGTCCCTATACACCATAGCCCCCGCCCCCCGCCCCTCCGACCTGCCCAGCTGCTGCACGCAGTATCCCTGGGGGAGAAGCAGGGTGAGATAAGCCCCACCCCCTCGCCCACCCAGGTCTCCGTGAGGAATGCCAGGTCGGCTCGCTCATCCGTGATCAAATCATTGATGAGTGGGATTTTATTATGCACCAACCTGGCATTAATCAGCAGACAGGACAGGACAGGGGGACAGACAGATTGGATCCCTGCCATTTGGCAGTGAGCCGACGGGTCAGAATGGGGAACAGGCCGTAATTGCCTGTCCCGAGTTCTCCTTATCCGATCAACCCACCGACCCCAAGCATATCTCCCACGGCCCGACACCACCCTAATAGGGCACCCAGCAAGCTCCATGAGGTCTTAAGTGGCCAGGGACACAATCCAAAGTAACACAAGAACGTAAATATAACACAATAAAATAAAATATAAAACAAAAAAATACAACTACAAATGATATAATACAAAGTAAACAAGTGCAAAAACCAACATAATGGGCACTCATCAGGGCTTCTGATGGTAAGCGGGGGGGGGGGAGAGAAAGGGGATAGTCGAGTGGATGGAAGATATAGTGGTCGTGCAAGCACTAGATGACAAACCAGCCAAAGCAGCTGCAAGGAATGACAACACAGACGAACAAGGCAGGTGGTTTGCATTAATGGCCCCCCTCTGCAGAGTGACAAAGCAGCAGGAACTAAGCCAAAGGTCCAACAGCCTATGCTGGCTGAGACCTTCAAAAGCAGCCTGCCCAATGCCCCGCAGGCGCGTCCCGTGGGTCAGGATAATCGCCACTTCCACAATGTTCTAACGGGCGGGTAGTCCACACTGGCACAGGGACGAAGGGAGGTCGGGTAGCCAGACCGAGATGACAAACATGCGGGCCCGACAGCAGTGACCATTGACAGAAGCTGATCCGCAGCCTACAGAGGCTGTCGGAGCCTCCCAGCAGCCAAAGACAGTGGCGCCGACTCAATCCTCTCTCCGTGGATGAAAGCGCGCCAAGGGTGGGTACAGACTGACACCATGGGTATGGTCGGAGCCCAGTGGAAGCAGGCAAGACCTGGGGCAAGTTGGAGAGGTGGGCGGCGCAGTCTCCAGTGGCTTTACAGTGGCTTCAATCTTTCCTTCCGATGGTGGTAATGCCGGCAGTCGGTCTGCCGCCCAAAGCCGAGTCCCACGGGGGGCCGTACGGCGACAGAGAGATGGTATAGCCACGCCCGGCCTCCCCCAACACGATGGTAAGGCAGCAGAACAGGTGAATCCGGCGGCCGACCTGCCGCCCGGTAGCCGGCGGCCGACCTGCTGCTCGATGACCGGATCCCATGGGGGGGCAGATAACAAGGAGGGCGGTATAATCTGCGCCGCCCCCCTGATGAAGATAACGCCAGGGCCGGCTTGGCACCCGGGTTGGTGCCCGAAGTCGGGACCCACAAGGAGGCTGAGGCGGGAAGGATGGTATGGCCGCGCCTGGCCCCCCAAAGATGGAGCCGATGGCCAAGCTGCCGCCCGAAAGGCAGGTCCCACAGGGGGACATTATGGCACCGGCAGCCAGCTTGCCGCCCGAGAACCGGGTCCCACGCCCCCCCCAGACCGGTGGTGCCGGCAGCCGGACTGCTGCCCGAGAGGCAGATCCCATGAGAGGGGGCAGTGAGGCTGACGACAACCACACCCAGCCCCTCCAAAGGACTGGTGCCGCCCGGGATCCAAAGTCCGATACCCGTGGGGCAACCGGGCCCCATGGGGGAGCAAAAGCAGCCCATGGAGGGAGCTGGCCGCCTACGGGGGGCAGGAGCGGCGGTGGATGGACGAGCCGCGTCAAGCCCCCCCAACGCAGGGTCGGCTGAAGATGGAAAAATGGTGGTGGCAGACGAGGGAGGCTACGAAGAGCCGCCCAAGGCACGGCAACCAGAAAAGCCGCAACGAACGCAGCAGCCCGGACCCCCTCTAAATCAGCAGGTGGAATGGAAGAGGGGAAAAGGGGGGAAAGGGGGGAGGGTCGCCCAGGTGGTACCGGAGTTCAGGCTGAAGACACCTCCAATGGCGGAGACCCGGGTAAAGTCTCGAAAGGAGCACGGCGTCTCAGACGAAGTTGCGGGGTGGGAATTCCAGGTGAAGAGCAGTCCAAGCCATTGTCGCGGGCCCCTCTAAACTCCCCCTTAAACTCCCTGCGTAGCCTGAGTGCCCTCATATCAAAATTAAAAGTGAAACAAAAAACAGGGCAGCACTAGATGAAAAAATGTAAAAGCGCTGGGGCGCAGAAGAACAAGGTAGCTGCCGCCGCCCGCTATCTTGGTATCCATTCTTTGTGTTGTGAAAGCTCTTGTTTCTCTACAGCTTATTTTGTATTGCGCAGCTTGCCAATTGGTGGCTTAGCTGCCAAGTCAACTCCTGAAAAATCTTCAAATTCACCAGGCTAGGTCCCGTTGGGAAGGGGGCCTGTCCTTGGAGATGTCCTCTTTCCTCCCCGATCACTAGGCCAAATCCCAGTCAGCCTGCCCTTGACATAGTAGGAATGTGCAATCCACCACAGCTGGAGCAAGTATGATTAAACCAGCACTGGTGCCTTCCACAGGTCCCTTGTAATTATAATCCTATCAGATCAAGTTGGGTTGAACCACTCCTTGCCTGACTGTAATAAATTGCCCAGACCCCTGGACCCACAAAGGTTTTCAAATGTATGTTATTGTTCTCTGTACTGTATTGTATTTTGTATTTTATTTACTACCTTGTATTATACTACAGTATTGTAATCAAATATTTTTGGGCTGTGGAATTAATTGTCTGAATGTCCATTTTTCCTATGGGAAAATTTGTTTTTTATATGGAAGCATTTTGTTTAGAGATGGGCATGGAATGAATTTTTAATTTGTTTTGTTATTGGTTATTTATTTTGTAATGGAACAAAATAAATAATGAACTGCCCCCTCAAAGAAAAACAAGACAAAACAAAATATAAGTTTGCATTTTGTTCCATTTTGTTTTTCGTTCCCCTATTCGTAGTCTTCTACTACCTGATGTGGTGCCGCTGGCCAGCCCCACAGGCCAAAAATAAAAGCGCCTATTGTCCCGTGTTACAGATGATTGGCAGTTGTGTTAAAAACAACAACAGGACAGCTGGTCAGCACTAGGGAGGAAATAAAAGTAAAAAAAAATTAAAAGTGCCAACCATCCTGCAGGCCAGCTGCTCAGTGCTGGGGGGGGGGGGATAAAAATGAAATGAAATGAAATGAAAGCACCGGCCAGCCTGCAGGCCAGCTGGTTGGTGCTAGGGGGGAATAGTAAATTTTAAAAACCACCGACCGGCCCACAGGTCAGCTGGTCAGCACTAGGGAATTAAAATAAAAAATAAAAAATGCACTGACCAGCCCACAGGCCACAGGCCAGCTGGTCAGCACTAGGGGGGAAATTAAAATTAAAATTAAAAAATGTGCCGGCTAGCTCGCAGGCCAGCTGGTCTATGCTAGGGGGGAAATAAATTAAAAAATAAATAAAAAGCACCAACCAGCTTGCAGGCCAGCTGGTTGGTACAAGGGGACAAATAAAATAAAAAAATGTTTTTTTTTTTTTAAAAAAAAGCACTGGTCAGCACACACACCAGCTGGTCAGTGGTAGGAAAAAATTTAAAAAATTAAAAAGTGTTGACTAGCCCTAATGCCAGCTGGTTGGAGCTAGGGGTGGGGAATAAAATAATAATAAAAGAATTAAAAAGTGCTGACCAGCCCACAGGCCAGCTGGCTGGCACTAAGGAAAAAAAATAACAATAAAAAAGAAGCAAAATGAAGAACAAAATGAATTTTTTTTTTAAAAAAAAATCCTTTTGTTCAAAAGAAAATGAAAAAAAAAATGAAAAATGTGCCCACATCTCTAGTTTTGGTTTCAAGCATGCTTCCAGAATGGATTATGCTCTTTAACCAAGGTACTACTGTACAAGTGTTTTCCCTAGTGGGGTTCAGTTTACTGTTTTAGTAATCAATATTAAGCACTTAAATCTTTATAGAAAAGATTCATTGGTACATGGCGCAGCCAGGACTGAACCAGGGGCCCCGTCATCTCAGTCTGCAGCCTTTGAAATTGCAGCAGCGACGCTTGCACATTATCACTATACAAGCAGCATTTTCTTTATCCTGATTCCTCTCTATATCTACCTAACTAAAGATTTAAATAAGGATGTACTCCACCCAAACAGCACACAATATTTCAAAATATTTTCAGAAATAGTTCTGTAAGCTATTTTTGCAGACATTTCAACACTTTTAGAAATACTGTATTTTAAAATATTTACAATGTTACCAAAAATAATTTTAAAATGTTTTTAAAATATTTGTGTGCAGTCTGGGCAGGAATCAGTTTTGAATTGCTCTGTCTTACATTTTTAAATAGCTTTATTTTTATCAACAGATAACTTCTACTCAACATGGCTGAGGCTAAAAAGAAATGTAGGCAGTATAGTATTGATTATTTGACGTTTGGCTTCAACCCATCCCTGTCAAACAAACATCTGCCCATGTGCCTTTTGTGTAGCAGAGTTTTAAACAATCATGCTATGAAACCATCCAAGCTGGAGGATCATCTTAGAAGGTGTCACCCTGATAAAACAGATAAAGTTTTGACATACTTTAAAACACTGAAAGAAAAACTTCAGAAGAGAACCACAGTGGACAGTATGTTCACTTCAACATCAAAAAGAGACTATGATGGTTTGCGGTTATCTTACATCATCTCACAGCTCATAGCAAAATCAGGAAAACCTTTATACTATCAGGAAAGAGCTGATTTTACCATTATCAGATGTCACATTACAAGAAGAACTGATTGGAATAAGCACTAAAGAAAATCTTAACGTGCAGTTCTGGCTTCAGAAGGATATACCTGTTGCTTATCCTGCATTATGGACTATCGCAATAAACTTTTTGATAGCTTTTCCATCTTCATACTTTGTGGAAAAGGGGTTTTGTGTGGTTGCCAACTTTCTTACCAAAAAAAGAGAAAGAAATTGATTGCAAATCACTGAAAATGGAGATTTAAGACTATACCTCACTAATTTGAAGCCAAAGACTGAACAATTGCTATAAGAGCATCTGGCTCATCCCTCCCATTAACAGCATTATTTGTGTATTAATTCAATTTAAGAATTTTACTAGGTTATTATTTGTTTCATTTCAAATATTTTGTGACTTTTCAATAAAGGTATGAATAAAAATTGTACATGTTTTTCTTTTTGTATAATTTTCCATGCAACAAAAGCCCCTATCAAAGTGAGTAGCACTGTGTCAGCTGTCAAAAACACATTTGAAGTTGATAAGTTTAGGAAAATTCAATATTAGGCAAGCAGGGGGTCTACAGAAAACAAAAATAAATGGCAAATGATCTACAGGGTGAAAAAGTTTGGGAACCTCTGTTTCAAAACTGCCTCTGCTGGACTGCCCTCATTTTTAGAAATGACTTATAGGATATTGATTTGCTGTGCTACACAATATCATCACTGCACTCTTGTGTAGCTATAATTTACTTTTCTCCTTAGGTGCCAAGCTGACACATATACAATATTAAATTGTACATGCCTTCATTTCTCAGTACTTGTTGTTCTTCAGTTCCCTGTTAAATCACACATGAATTTTACATCACTGAATAGAATGTAAATGCAGCACTATTCCAGAGGTAATCTGGGGAAATATTGCATAGATTACAGTATGGAAGAGGAACAGCCTAGAAAGAAGGAGAAAATGAATAGCAGAATATTAAGAAGTCTTTCTAATATGGAGTGAGAGTGGAGGTTCTATCCATCATATACGGCCATATATATATATCTAAAGGTGGGAAAAACATGTTCTAAAAGAACAAGAGTCTAATCCCTAGAACCGCAGACAAGCCAATAAATCAATCTTTTCTAGCCTCTGACTACTAAATTAATGTCTTTGCTAATTACCTCCTGCTAGGAAATCTTTGATCTTCTCTGGGCCATGCTTAAGTTAAAGAGGGTCACAACAGCAAATAATTTCTTTTAGCGGATGAGAAAAATCCATCTGAGTCATTGGAAAATTAGATTTCTTTGCCAGCTGGACCACTTTTCTTTTCTCACCAGGTAAACACTCTTCTCATCTCCACCTTCCCTTTTTTGAACACCCATCTCTAAAGCTTACAAAATGAGATCCTGTCAGACTGTTTCAAAGATATTATATCTTTCTCCCCAGTTGCAACAATGTATTGAATGCACAGGACACTTGATAAATGGGATTTGTGTTTGCTGCTGCTTGAGCATTTGTTCAACACAAAATAGAAGGAAAAGGCTTAACTACTATGAAACATGGCTATCTCTTTCTCTCCTTCCTTCATCCCTATATGAATAACCATGAAGATACAAGAGGATTTATCGGCCCAGCTGGGAAATGCTGGCAAATATGTAGCAAACTGCATGTAATGATCATATCACATTCAGGCTTCCTCATTTTGGGTGTGTCCCCCCCCCCTTGTTTGCACCACATATCCTCCCCTAGATTAAAAGCTTTTTGTTTATACTCCATATTTCTCCCTTGCAGGACCAAAGGCAGTTCAGATAATTAGACAAATTTAAAAAACCTTAAACAAGGCTTGTATTGTAACAACAACAACAACAACAACAACAACAACAACAACAACAACAACAACAACAACAACAACAACAACAACAACAACAACAACAACAACAACAACAACAACCCTGACAATTGCTTTGTGTTTGGGTGAGGTCTGGTTAACAACCACTTCTGACTCTGTCTAGAGGACAGTCAACAAGAGTTTATCAATCAAATTCCTTTTGATTCACTAGAGAGCATTTTGGCAATTGAGGTGATATGAACTCTGTGAAAACATTATCACAGTCTAATGTATCATAAAATATTTGGGGATGGGTGGAGTCCCTTCACTGCCTGTGCTGGCAGTAGGCAGTCAAGAGAGTCAGACCTACCAGATAGTACAGCAGTAACCAGGGCCCAACATTGTTTACTTGCATTATTTGACAGTGAGGGAGTTGGTACCGTCTCTCTTTTTGCAGCTTGCAATGGTAATTTTAGACTTCTTTTGCTGATATCATTTTCCCCAGAAGAATATTTGGCCTTGTGATCTGATTTTTCAACAATTGACATTCTCCTTCACACTATGTATCAGATTTTTTAAAAAAACTAGATTTATTGTGACAACCTGTTAGAATATACTATTTTAGCACAATACTAGAAGTTAGTTTATCATAAGGACAAAGGGCACCAGGCATATTGCATGCTTTGAATATACAGTAAACTGATTTAGATCCACAAAGAAGGAAGAACATGACCTATTAATTATGATGTCATCCACCTTTTGGATCCATTTAACTCTTTTGTGCGAGGAAAGTTTCTCTGTGGTTATGTCAAGAGGAGGTGGGGAAGATCAGAATTATTGATTACATTCAACTGTGGTAATTAGAAGAATTAGAGGCTGAAAATTCTGGTTTCTGATGATCAGTATCTGTGCATTCACAAACATGGAAATCAGAAACCAGAATTTTCAGCTGGGAAGAAGCAATAGCATAGCTGATGATACTGCTCCCTCTGGTAGAAATGAATAGGTATTCACCTGGGGCAAATATTTATTTAGGATAGTTTTGCCAGAACATATATTAACCTTAGTGAGCCAGGTTCCCGCCTAATTAATCTTGTGATTCTTAAAGCACATGGCGTAAGGAGCAATGTCAAATGGGAAGTTGTTCCATTTATATCTCACTGCACACATCTTTTCCTGTCCTTGCATTGCCATCTCTTGCCAAGGGATGCTGAGCCCTCAAAGCCAGCAAGTACTTAATCAAGTCCCCCACTGTGCCTGTAGTTTCATCTTGCAAGTTTGTGGCAATAAATACATGTACAGAAGGAAGGGCTTGTGTTTTTGACAAGCAAAGCCAAAGGTAAAGGGCCAGCTACATAGGGACATCAGCTCAAACAGGTATGAAACAGACACCAAAGGAAAACCTTGCCCTGATGCATGCAATGGGAACTAAATTGTAACGTCCAGCCATTTCCAGTTTAGAAAGTACAACTTCAATTCTCCAAATGAAAAAGCAAGTTATTACAGATAATATAATTGTTCTTCATAAACTGGACATTATTATTCTAGATAGGCAACAAGCTGCTAATTTACTTTCTGAATCTTAAAAATAATTTTGCAATCATGTTCTCTCATTTGTAGATTTTTAGGACTCAACTACTATGTTCAGGTTTCACCCTCTGAGCCACTCACATGCAGCAGCAATTCTGAGAAATAGGAAGTACAATATTCTGTATAATAGTAATAGCAACAATGACAGTAGGCAAAAGTAGCCACTGAAAAATATATTATCTCAGGGACTGCATAAGGGTGATATCATCCACCTCCTTCATTTTTCATTGGGGTGATGGTGATAATGGTCTCCTTGTGCACAGAGGGCAACACATAATTCAGAAGAGTCTGAAGCAAGATTCCTTCTAAGGAACACATGCAGTTCTGACCCCCCCCCCTCCTCTGCAGACCAGCAGTGATCATTTTTGTTCCAGTCATGATGGGACCCACATGGGAGGGAGGGGGGGGTCACATGAGGGTTGACAAGTGAAGTCGCCTGCATGAGGAAGAGAGTCCTGCCCTACAGAGCGGAAAATTAGAGGGAACGTATTCTGAAGTATTCCGTTTCTTACACAGAATGCAAACCAATCTACACCTCCATTGCTTGTTTGGAATTAGATTTTTTTCTTAAAAAATGGTGACAACAGTTTAAATAATGGAATCCTGCTAAATATTATCATTATCAAACAGAATGTATGCTTCTTTCTTTTGTTATAGAATTCATAAGAATATCAAAGTTGTGTCACTCTGTGCTCATCATAGTTTTGTGCAGTTTAAAAAATAATCTGTGATACTGCTTTCCATATACCCAAATTTTGATTAGATGTACAACTGATTTGCTAAACATATAAAATATAGGCATGTTATATCTACAATCAGATTTACATTTTCACTAGGCTGATTTCCACTGTTTGCAACTGTGCTTCTCACCAGTTAAAAATGGAAGCAAAGCCCAAAGACCATCATTGCTATAAGTGTAACAATGTTTTGAGAGTCTAGAGAAACATTTTTTACACTTCTGTCACTCTGTGATACATATTTTTGCTCTTTCAAAAAAGGGGACAGAAAAAAACAGTAAGATATATCAAATCATTTTCCTTCCATTGACAATGCCTCATATATGGTCAAAATATGGATAATAGAGCCCTGTGTGTGTCAACGCAAAAGGAAAGCCAATAAATAAAACAAAAGCTCCACCAAGAGTATGAATATAGTAGTATGAATTTTTAAGTGGGGAAAAAAACCTTTTCATGAAAGGAAGGAGATTAAGGTTCATTAAAGTGATGTCATGCTGTAATATGTCTCAGAGCCACAGACAAGTGTGTAGGTAAAAAGGATGGGATGGGAAGGGGTTGGCTGTAAATTGCTTCAGTACAGGAAATTCAAAGACAAACCTCCTTATGCAGTAAATGAGGTTGCAAATGATAATCAGAGCGAGGGCTATAAAATAGCTCTGAACTTCTTTTCCTGAGCCAAGATAGCACGGAATAGATATCAATGGCTGCAAGGTTGTCCAAAGGATTTTCCATCCTTCTGCTTAGGGTTGTCAGGTACCAGAACACAGATTCCTCCTTTGAGCACAGGGAATCTTGAGGGATGGGTGCTTGTTTGTTCACGGTCTTTCAAGTACCTAATTGACCTATCCTTGCTGGTATATGCACTTAATTCCTTGGTGCCATTTGGAGCACGGAAGAGAGAGAAGCACCATCTCCGTGATTTGTGAGGCTTTTAATTGCTTTAGACCTCACAAGAGCAGTGCAAAGACTACGGAGGGTCTGGGCTGGAGGATTGCTCGCCACAAAGCCCAGGACCAGCCTAGACCTGGGGGAAACTCTTCTTCCTTTGGATTGTCGAAGACAAGGCAGCAGAGGATGTGATCTATAGTAAGCAATTGTGATCAATCTGTAGTGAACAATTGTGATCAGTACTGACTGATACCTAGTGACTTGTATGTTTTTGTTTTGAAAAATAGTGTTGAGTTTTTGCTGTTTTTGTTTGCTTTGCTTTGTGGTCCCCCTAAACACACACACACACACAGAGAGAGAGAGAGAGAGAGAGAGAGAGAGAGAAGAGAGAGGCTTTGCATTGCTATATTATGAGGTTGGATGGGTTTTCCTAAGACCCTGGAGTTATTTCCCTTGATTCCTCTCATAACGAATCCCATAATCAGATCACTCAACCCACTTCAACTAGAGATGGGCACAACATGAATTTTTAATTTTTAATTCATTTTCTTATTTGTTATTCATTTCATAACCTTACAAAATGAATAACAAACACCACTCTGGAGGAGAAAAAAATAAAACGAAACATCAATTTCTGTTTTGTTCCTTTTTGTTTCATTTCCCCATAGGAATACATTAGCAATGCATTCCTATGGGGAAAACCTCACGGTCCCCCCCCCAACAACATGCCCAATGGGGCAAAGGAAACTGTGGGCTTTTGGCCTTCCTCAGCACTGATCAGCTGGGGCACAGGCTGGGGAAGCAAAAAAAAAGTTTAAAACTCCCACCGTTTCCCCTGTGTGGGGAAAAGACAGTCGGTTTAAACTTCTTCCAGGCCACATGACAGCTGTTTGGCACTTGTGAGGCAAAACAAAAATAGAAACAAAAACAAAAAAACAAAAAAACAAAAACCAACCCTCCAGCTTTCCCCCCGCTAGATGAAATTTTTCCCCATTGGAATACATTGGTTCAATGCATTCCAATGAGGAATCACTGGGGCACTTTTTGTTTTTTGTCTCCCCCAGCCTGCGAGCCAGCTGATGGGCGCTGAGGGAGGCAAAAAACAAACCAACAGAAAACCACCTCACCTTTTCCTGCCTGATTGGCACGGGAAAAGGCAGGATGTTTTTTTCTTTTTCTTTCTCTTCTCTCTCTCCTTTTTTGCCTCCACCAGCACCCATCTGCTGGCGTGCAGGTTGGGGGAGGCCAAGAAAAGTTTAGAACTTCCACCTCCCCCACCCCCCAATCAGTGCAGGAAAGGTCAGGAGTTTTAAACTTTTTTTGCCACCCCAGCATGCCAGCTGATCAGCGCTGGGGCCGGCAAAAAACAAAGTAGTCATACACAAGCACCACCACACACACACACGCCACACATAATGAACCTGAACCAAAAAGGAAATACGAAACAATTGTTGTTTAAACAAATTCATTCCGTACAAAATGAACCCCTCTCTCCCCAAACTAAAAACAAAAGGAAACAAAATGGATTTTTTCATTTTGTGGCCATCTCTATTCTGAACTCCTGCTATCCTGCCTTTATGGCATCACAGGGACTCATTCATGATACCAAAAAGGCCAGCTTCTGGTCTCAGGCTTTGAGTTCACAATCTCAGGAAATAGGTCCTGCCAACCTGATAACTCTCTTTTTACTTGGGAAACATCACCTACATTCGTACAATTATTCATGCACTAAAGTTACTAGTGAACACACAGAGTAGCGATTAGACATGGGCACGGAGCGGCGAAATTCTCGTTTCGTTATCGTTAGGTAACGGAAACGGTAACGATAATTACTCTGCTCTAGCTCGAACCCAACCTGAAAAAAGAAAAATTGGGTCAGGTTTATCGTTGTCGTTCATGGCATTGCGGCGATCGTGCGATGCCATTGCCAAGCAGCACAGAAAAAAAGTTTTAAAAAGTAAAAAACAAAACAAAAAACCGATTACCGGCCAAAAAAGCAGGCGAAAATATGCCTGCCTGAGTGAGGGCACCAACCAGAGGGGTGGTTTCTGGGGGGGGGTCCCCGGCCTTCCCCCCTCCTTTCCTGGGCTGTCTCTATGCCATGTGGTGGTGGGGGATCCAAAACGGTGACTGCAATATTTATTTTTAAATTGTGGTCCAAAAGCCCACTAAAGCACAACAGAAATATGTGAAAATAAGGTATTTTAAATGCCTGAATTTTTATAGTAGCAGCAGTGGGGTTTTTTTTGCAATAAAATGACTCCATTGATTTTATTTTAATTTATTTTTATTTTTATTTTTTTACACCTGCGCATGCGCAATGATGGGCTGGCCATGGGATGGGACCATGCAATTTTTTTGAGCCATTCCACCAATCGCATGGCCAGGTTTTGACTAACACTTCTGGATGTGCCAGAGGGCATAAAAAGCCCATTAACCCTAACCCTAACCCTAACCCATACACCAGTACACTGTCCTTCTTAGTGGGTCAGAGGCACCCAGAGGTGCAGCCCACTAACCCACCCTAACCGTAAACGTAACCCAAAGCCTAACCCTTACCCTAACCCCAACCCTAACCCTAACTTGTACGCCAGTACACTTCCCTTCTTAGTGGGTCAGAGGCACCCAGAGAGGTGCCTCCCAGAGCCCACTTACCCTACCCCTACCCCTACGCCTACGCCTAACCTGTACGCCAGTACACTTCCCTTATTAGTGGGTCAGAGCAGAGGCACCCAGAGAGGTGCCTCACAGAGCTCACTTACCCTAACCCCCAACCCTAACCCTAACCTGTACGCCAGTACACTTCCCTTCTTAGTGGGTCCAAGGCACCCAGAGGTTCAGCCCAGAGCCCACAAACCCTAACCCTAACCCTAACCCTAACCCCCATGCTCTGTCTGGGGCGTCAAATCGCGCTAAATTGCGGTGGAAACGACAAACGACAAACAACAAATGGAAACAACAAAATTTTGAAAATTATCGCGACAAATGGAAATGACCCGAAACGGACCCGTTCCGACAAACGACAACTCAAAACATCATTTTTTCTGGTCGTGCCCATCTCTAGTAGCGATAGAACTGGCCAGGAGTGGTGACAGACTGTGAACTATTAATTATTCCTAGGTCTTCAAGAAAGCTCATTGTTATGTGATTGCATTGTTTCATGGAAGCCCTACACAGTTTATGTAGCCAATTTCCATCTACTTTCCTATGAAATAAGCCCTCTCTCTTAAACATTGATTAATAGTTATTTATAATAGTTATAGCAACTCCCAATCCTGACACCCTAAAATTGAATTTTGTTCTCAATTTAATGGTTTGAGCCTAATTGTGCACTTTGTTTAAGAGTATGGGGCTATAATTTTCAAACGTTTTGCCCCAAACCCCACTGGCTGGGCTGACTTATGATTTTAATATGCCTGCCTCCCCCCCCCCCCAGACAGACATACACATATTACAGAAGAAAGCAAAGCAACCACATTTGAGGTTTGGGAGACTTTTGTCTTCCCACCTGGGCAGTGCAAGTATGGGAGATTTTGATGTGGTGGCCTAGATGGGCTAGTAAGGCTCACTTACTTCTCTGTTTCTTCTACTTACAGTCATCATTGGCGAAGAGCAGGTGCAGCTCTTTGGAGCCTGGAGTGGTTTTGATTTTGAAGTCCCCTTGAGGCTCGCTGTGTTGATTAGTGAGCCTTGGAGGCCTGGAGGAAGGGATGCTGTGACTGTGTGCTTCATCCCTAAGGTTTGGAAGAAATAGTGGCAGGACAAAGCCTTGATGGACACAGTTGATTAAGGGTTGGGGGCTGTGAGGATAAAATATACTGTTGGGTGGGATATAGTTTGATGGCACAGGCCTGACCACTGGTTCCAGGTCAAGATTTAACCCTGGCCTTGGAGCTCATACAGTTTTGGAGTGGAGAGGATAACAGATACAGTTATGGGACATATTTATGTGCCTGGTTATCCAACAATGCAGAGAGTTGCCTTTTGAAAGTTCAGTTGTTTACGTGGGTGGAAATGAATTCACTTGAGTGATGGGCGAGTCTCTTATTCAACAGGTGATTGCAGACCTGCATGCCCTTGTTGGCCAGTGCCCAAAACTGCAGATCCTATGGTCAGCTATGCTACCAAGACATGTTTGGAGGACAGTTTGTGATTCCAGGCTTACTGATAGTGCACACAGAGAACTGAAATGTGAAGTTCCAAAAGCAAAATCAGCTGGTCTAGGATCTGTGATAGCACATCTTGAGACTAGGATGGAGTGCACTGAGCTTTATTGCAGTGATGGCATACACTGGATTTGGCCCCCAGGCTGGACTTTGGGCAGGCCTACCCTAAGCTTTGAATCGTCAGCCTGTGGGTAAGGGGCATTGGGGCATACTGTATAACTCTGATGCTATGGCTGGTATTGGTGAAAAAAAGGAGTTGATAAGTAACTTCATGGACACCCGATCAGACGTAAGATGGTCCACCTCTCAGCATTGAAGGCCTGGAGTACTCTGTGATGGGATGGGGAAAAGGCAGTAGCCTCACAGGCTACAACTTCCTAGAGCCTCAGGTGGCCTCAGGTGCTTTGAGGGGATACCCAGATGTCATCTCACCTGGGATATCTGGGTATGGGGGGGGTAGACCAGTTCCAGACACAAATCATGCTTCTGCCCTACTGTAGCACCCCTTTAAAGGGATGTTTATGTTGATTGATTTAAGTGTGACCTATGTTTCAACCCTCTTGTGTCTCCCCTCTTTTCTCCAGGCTGGTTGGGCAATGCTAGTTTAAGAATGCGTAAAATAAAATGTATTTGTTTGTAGTACTATGTCACTATCATGATTTTGTTTAATAGCACAATACTTCTCTTTTAACTACTGAGTCTATATCACCACTATTATCCTCTTTGAAAAAATATCCTGATAAAATAGAAGAACTGATGGATAGCTCAAAATTTGTGGAATTAGCTCTTCTCCCAAGAGGCACAGGTCACAAAAGTCACAAAGGTATTGCACTATATGGGAACAATGGTAAATAAGTTTAAGAAGAAATGTTTGCATCTGAAATGTTATTTGGTAGAGAGTATATCTGTCGTAAACCTGGCATGTATCACAGCTAATCACAACTTACAGTATCTTGCAAAAATGTTGGAGCTGAAAAAAGACTGTGCATTTTCTATGAGACTGCTGTGAGATGATGTTCTGAAAGGCAATCTTGGTGTGAGTTTATTACATACACTCTACATATCTGAAGGTAACTAAGCAGAGATACCAACTTCTAGTTCATGCCTTTTGAGAACTTTCCACCTGTACTTTTATTTCCTGCCATATCTTCATTTATCTGTGTTTTTTGTTTCTTGGGAAACAATCTCAACATGTGTACTTAACTCTCATGCACTAGGACATGTCGTTTTGGTTCACCAGAGTCATTTTTGTTGCAAAATCCATGCAGTACTTGACCTACAACATATTCATTCTATGACATTTTCACCTGAAGAGCTGTAAACCATGTACCTACATTTCAGCCACTTGCCCTAGGCACTTGTTCCTTGTTTTAAAACATATAAATGGGACTTATGGCAAAGAAAGGTCCCACTGAATCTACTGCTGTTTGCTAAAACATAGCTCATACTATTGAGAACTTTGCCACAGTTTTTGGCTGTGTTCATAGTCATTCATCTGAGTGATTTCAAACTGGGTGGCTACTTGAAGAATGGGGCAGAAAATCAAATGGTGAAAATCAGACCTTGAAATAAAAATTGTGAGCTGAAGAAGTAAAATGTAACACTCTATTTTAGGTAGGGATAATAAAAAAAGTTTTTCCTATGTTTTCATGAAATAAAATATGTCATTTTGACATAATGTCATTCACTTCATACTGCAATTTCATTATTTTTGATCAAAGAAACAGATTTATTATTATTTAGAAAGGAAAATGGAACTACTGTGAGTTCACTGGTAGAATAAATGAAACTTTAGGAGCAGGTACTTGGGAATATCATTTTTGGTATCTCTAGCATTTCATACCCAGTTGTTGCTCTTATCATGATGTCATCAAAAACCTTTGATGTATGTGTCTGGCTGTGCAGACTACTTTCCCTGATGACTGCACATAGCCTTAGAGCTTTTAGCCCTTGATGTACTTGTCTAGCCTCAGAGCCCAGCTCAAAATCTGCATGATGGATGAGATTTTCAACATAAGCTTTTGAACAGTCTGCCTTTTCTTGCTGGGCTCTAAGCACAGCTTGCAGGGGTATGTGTGTTTACAAATATATAAACCTACACATGTGTGGGCATACATAAGGTGGTTTAAAATACAAAGCTGAAGCTTCTGTTCTTTATATGGAAAAGTAATTCAAACCACCATACCTTTGAAGCCACTGTTGAGCCTACCCTCCTGTCTAAAAAATTCTGTTTTTAAAAATAAATGATGTGTTTCTACCACAACAGGTGGTTATCGCAAATTGTGAATAATATACACTGTCAGTGGGTTACTTATTGTAACCCAAATGGTCATATGAACCCATGATGATGAATGTAAGTCACATGAAACATAGAGCTGTCTCAAACTGATTGTTTTTGGTGGGTGGTAGAGTGGGATACAAATGGGAAAAAGGAGTGATGTGCCATTTGGCACGTTCCTCCCGTCCCCAAAGCAAACAATACCTTGTAACCAAATCAGCTATCTATTAGACACTTTCTATTATCCTCTGCTACCTATCCATACAAAGCAAGGTTTACTTGGTTTACTGATGAGTCAGTTTACTCAGTTTGCTAATGAATAAGGAGGCAGCAGCAACAGCAGCCAAGGACAGCTGCAGCATGATGGGATGAAGATTGAGGAGGCAGGAGGCAGGTAATCTGCCTTTTGCCCCACTGCTCCTTAGCTAGGGCTTTGCTGGGGCTGTGATACCTTGTGGGTGCTGAGTCAACTTAGCCCCCTTCCCTTAGACCAGTGGTGGTGAACCTTCAGCACTCCAGATGTTTTGGACCACAACTCCCAGAATTCCAAGCCTGTATTGCCAATGACAAAGGACTGTGGGGGTTGTGGTCCAAAACATCTGGAGTGCCAAAGGTTCACCCCCACTGCCTTAGACCTTATTCAGGAAACTGGAGTTAGTTTCCTTTTTTGTTCTTTGTTATTAGAAAAGTCAGCGGCATAATGAAATGGCAGTTCATCATCCTGGCATGGCTTTAGAATTTCCCTGTTTTATAGTTAGGGAAATATTAACGACAAAGTAGAGAAAAATACATGAGGGAGGTTCCTCTACACTCCCTTTCAATGTCAAAACTCAGCTAATTAAACACAGGGATCTTTTCTAGGTTAACACTGCCCCCAATGTCATGTTGGGGAAAGCATCTGTCATCAAAGGCCAAAACAAAGAGCTATTTTGCATCTCAATGAATCACGTTAAAAAGGTTGCATTCCCAATCCCTGTGATGTGGGACAGCTCTTAAAGGGGAAGGATGAAACTTTTCTAAATAGAAGCACAAGTGGATAAGCTCTTTTCTTTCAGCCAAAAATGCAATCAGGGTTGCATATGCCTTAGCTACTGTATATGTCAGTGTGGTCAAGCTCATATTCCAACTTTACACTCATTGCAAACAGGGTTGTCAGGTCTACAGCACCCCATTCCCTGAAAAGGCCTTGCCAGGGGACGAGGGGATATACCTTGGGAGGTCACCTAGACAGGGCATTGGGACACCAGAAAAAAATTTTTTTCTCCCAGTTTCATGCCACTGCGGCCTGAATTTGATCAACAAGAAGGATCATGAATCCTGGTGCTCCAGTTCCTGTTATGCACAAAGAATCCAACTTTGCAAAAAAAAAAGAAAAAAAAAAGAAAAAGAAAAAAAGGAAAGGAAAGGAAAGGAAAGGAAAAAAAGAAAAAAGTCAGAAGCAAGGGAGAATACACTGGGGAAACAGCCAGTGGATACATCCATCTGGGCCCACTGATTGTTCCATTTGGAGCAACACTCACTCTAACTCTTTCTCCTTATACACGTATGCACATCTCCACACTAAGCCAGTCAACACTGACCAGTTTCTGCTAATGAACAAAGATGGTTGTCCAGGCTTTAGAGCTAGCTCACCCATAAAGAAATAGAGTAATTCCTTTTCTAGTGCTGCTCACCCTGAGATTTATCTCCCTGCCTGCAGATCCATAGAAGCACAGCAACTTCTTGAGAGTTCAGCATCCTATCTGACAACTGTTCAGCTTAAGTATAGGATATATCAGTCTGAGGATTGTCTGTACACCATTAAGAAATTGCTTGTTTGCAGGAGTTTAAAGTTTGACAAGTGACCTCCAGCTGTTTGACAGGAATTATATGGTATGCATTTTTCTAAAGACTGCAAATTAGATTTGTCACCAGATGTGCACAACATCCTTCAGGAAACAGTTTGTTCTGTAACATCAATTTCATAGATGCTGTGCCCCCATAGTAGTTGTTGAGATTTTTATGTATGTCTCTGTTTTAATTAAATATCTTATTCATTTCCAGCAATGTTTGCACAGTAGAGTTTCAACAGAGAAAAATGTAGGGTCCTGCATCTAGGCAGAAAAAAATGAATTGCATAGGTATAGGATGGGAGACACCTTGCTGGAGACTAGTACCTGTGAAGGCTCTACTGCAGCGCGCAATGCGCTACGGGAGCTAATGTGCCCCTGCCCGCCCAGGGGAGGCAAAGACGAGCGAGCCCAACAGTGGCTATGATGGGGCTCTCTCTTCCTTTGGCTTGGGGTGGTCGTGGCGCCTGACCCACGGAAGGATTGCGGGGTGTAGCCAGCCTCACCCGAAGGCTAGCTTGGTTGCGAGGGCAGGCAGAGGACGTCCGGGTGCTCGGTGGAGCGCCAAAGTTGTATTAAAAAAAAAAACCAAAAAAAAAAAAACCCACCAGCCAGCAGCCATGCTCGAGCCGGCCTCGCCCCGAGAGCCAGCTGAGGGTCGGAGGCCGTCCAGGTGCACAGCAGAGCGCCGGAGTTGTTAAAAAAAGAAAAGAAAAGAAAAGAAAAGCTGGCAGCCGCAGAGCCCCGCTTCAACAGATGAGGGTCAGGGGCGGGCGGAGGCACCGGAGTTGTTTCAAAATAAATAAATAAAATTAAAATAAAAATTAAAGGGATACTTAGACGGCTGCAGCAGCCTGCCCTCTTCAGGAAGTTCTCAGTAATAACACCCCCTCCCCTTCAAAATAAAATAAAATAAAATAAAATAAAATAAAATAAAATAAATATTATTATTGTTAATAGTAATAATAAAAAATAAATAAATAAATAAATAAATAAATAAATAAAGTAAAATAGAAAAATAAATAAATAAATAAAAATATTAATAATTAATTAAATAAAATAAATTTAGGGGACAGGGTGCCAGGGGGTGCTGGGATGAGTTATTATAGGGGCACAGCCCCCCCTTCAGCAGCACCATTACACTCCCCCCCAGTCACCGCAGGGGCACCAACTGGCCCTCTCTGGGGATAGCAGGGAGGGGCTGAACACAGCAGGGTCCACCGAATTAAAATAAAATAAGTATTTAAAAAAAGAAGAAGGGAAGAGGAAAGTGACCATGGCTCCTAAGAAAGGCCAGGGGAAAGCCAAAGGAAAACACCCTGCCAAGCGAAAAGCTGTCACCACGCCTGGACAGGGCCTCGGACCTATTCTGACCAGACTGCACAAGTTGGAAAAGGCCAGGGCGGGTAACCAGGTAGATGCCTCTGCTGGGCCGCAACGCTCCAGCAGGGAGTCTAAGGCTCATAGGCGAGTGGAACAGAAGAGGCAGCTTGATGCAATAATGTCTCACCTTGATCTTTTGGAGTCTGACAGGTCCACCAAAGATGCTACAGGGACTAATGAGCAGGATGTCAGTGATCAGGGAGAGGATGGACAGGAAACGGCTACACAAGATCCAGAGCCGGTGGCGGAGGCGCAAGCTGGGAGAGCTGAATTGCAGGTGGAGGAGGCAGTGAGGACTGGCGGGCAGGAAGCAGTGGCTACAAGCGCGGGAGCAGGCCCGGTGGTGTTGGCTGCAAATCCAGGTGAGCCTGCCCCCACACACAGTGCCTCATGTGGGGCGGGGGTTTGGCCTTGGGGACCCACCATGCCCCCGCGGCCACCAGGATCGGCCCCGGCAATTGGCTTCAGACCCATTACGGGTGTACAACAGTCACCGGGGACCACGGGCCAGCAGTGCAGGCCCAGAGGAACTTGAACAGCCCCCTACCCCCAGTCGACTTCCTATAGTTATACTCCCAAGGCATCAGCTAACCGGCCCTGGCCTGGGATACTGGACACGGGCTACAATTCAGTCCCCAGGGACGCTTTGCCGGAGGGAGATGACTCGATTGTGCTAGGGGAACATCTGCTACCAGCCACCATAGAAAAGATCTGGCGGGGGGAGTACATCGATATATTTGACCTACTGAACAGGGAGGTAGAAGCAAAGGGGAAGGAGACAGAGGAAGAGAAGGACAGGGTGAAACTGGCCAAGAAAAAGCCGCATAGGTGCTGGGCTAACTGGCTTCCTGCATTCATTATATATGCAGGGACTGTGGTCAGAGCTTACCCTGAGCAGGCATTTTCCCTATGGCAGTACCTTGATTTGATTTACAGGGCTTACACGGAAGGAAGGTCCTGGTCATGGGTGGCTTTTGTATGACGAAAAATTTCGTATGAAGGCGGCCATTAAGCCTAACATGGATTGGGGTCGGCAGCACAGCGTCCTGTGGCTCTGGTACATGGCACTGGGCCGGCAGGCCTTGGGAGCCCGTTTTGATAGTGGCCACATGGCAAAGGCCCCCCAGGTTCCATTTCCCTGCACTACTGTGGGCCAGGTGGTTCAACCCTGCCTGGTCTGCTGGGATTTCAACATCAGAGGGGCATCGGAAACCTTGCAGGTACCGACATCAATGCAGTTTATGCAATGGGCTGCATCCAGCAGCGCAGTGTGTCAGGGCAGTCCTGGGAATGGAAATCAGTCCTGGGAATGGAACATGTGGCCAGATCCAAAATTCAGAAAGAGGTTAAAGAAGGACAGGTTTTAGGTCCATTCAAGGAACCACCTGTGCCTGCCTTTAGGGTTTCACCGCTGGGAGTAGTGCCAAAGAAGGCAGCAGGTGAATTTTGTTTGATTCATCACCTGTCCTTCCCGGAAGGAGCATCAGTGAATGACGGGATCCCCAAGGAATGGAGCTGTGTGCATTACACAACATTTGATGAAGTGGTTCACATGGTCCAGCAATGTGGCATTCCGGCCCTTATGGCCAAGTGCGATATCAAGTCTGCGTTCAGGCTCCTCCCAGTTCACCCAGATGATTTTGGTTTGTTGGGTTTCTCGTAACTGGGAATAGATAATGGGATTGCTGATGCCCTGTCCTGCCAACAGATGGGTCGGTTCAGGGCGTTGGCTGTCGGAGCACGGAAGTTGCCCGAAGTGATCCCGGAGGAAGTGTGGCATCTTGGCGGGTGAGAGTGAACAAAGCTATTGCCTCAGCGGTGGCCCCCAGCACACAGAGGTCATATGGGTTGGCATGCCAGGAGTTCTTCTCCTTCAGAACACAAGCAGGTCTGGAGCTCCTTTGCCCAGAGCCAGTGGACCATCTACTCCAATTTGGGTTATACCTGCATGATAAAGGTTTAGCCCCCACATACATCCGAGGCCGGATGTCCGCACTGGCTTATTATAGCAAGGCCAGGGGGTTACCTGAATATACAACAGATTTCCAGGTAAAGAAAATGATCGAAGGGTGGAGCAGATTGTGTAGGAGGGTGCCTGATAGTAGAACTCCGCTTTCCCCAGCCATGCTAGCGAAAATGACAAAAATTTGGGAGATGGTTTGCACTGATGTATATGAGGTGTCCCTGTTTAAAGCTGCCACCCTGGTGGCATTTTGGGGGGCATTCAGGGTGAGTGAGTTGGTGGTGGCCTCCAAATCAGATGCTTCCAAGACAGCTTTACAAGTCAGGGACTTGGAGATCTGTGAAGATCGTAGAGGCCTCAGATTAAGGAGGTCTAAAACTGATCAAAAAGCATTAGGATGTTCCATTACTCTAGGCCCCTGCTCACACACTGACCTGTGTCCCCTGGCCACTATGAAGGAATTCATGGCAGTCAGGGGAGTGGCCGACGGTGAGCTATTTAGACATAAGGACGGGTCGCCCCTAACTAAATATCAATTTTGGACTGTCATGTCCAAAGCACTCAAGGCAGCGGACATCATAGGCTGGAGGTTTGGCACTCATTCATTTCGAATTGGGGCTGCTTCAACTGCAGCAGCCATGGGTTACGATGTCAACACCATAAAACGAGTTGGCCGCTGGAGATCGGAGAGGTACCATTCCTACATACATGTCTTGCCCCAGTAGCAGTTTCTGGCCCCCTCTTTTTTCTTTGTTTTCCTTACAAGGGCAGCTGGCGTGTCAACCAGAGCATGTGTGCTCCTTATTGGGCACAGTTTCATTTTCTGGGCTGAGAGGTTTGCAGTGAAATCCAACTGGGGAAGGAATCTCGGCCTCAGATCGCAGGCAGTTGTGGAGTGGCGTGGAAGGCGCAACACCATGTGGGACCAGTTCATGGACATGGGGGGGGGTGGGGGATTCACAGTTACCGTTTAATGTGATTGTTATTCATTTGGGGGGCAACGACTTGACCCAGAAGAAAGGCAAGGAATTGATACTGCAGATCATTGCAGACCTAGCGTCATTGAAATTGCCAATTCCCAACCTGCACCTGCTCTGGTCAGCCATTACCCCGCGCATAGTGTGGCGGGCCTCCTGCGACCCGAGAACTATCAATAGGGCATGCAGGGGAGTTATGGGCAGTGCTAGCAGGATTGGGCTCAGTGGTGGAGCACCCAGGTATTTGTGTGGAGTGGCAGGAGCTCTACTACAGTGATGGAGTTCATTTGTCAGATGTGGGCATGCAGTTATTTTTGCACAATATCCATGGGGGCCTCCAGGAGGCAGTTGCTGTAGTGGTGGCGGGTGCTAGGCATACTAAGTAGCCCAGTGCCGTGGTGGGTAGGGTCAGAAGGCAGGTAAGGTATGGAACCAAGGGACACCTGATACGAGTACTGGCCACCGCCCCTCGGCACTGAAGGCCCTGAGGACTCGACGCCGGGGGAAGGTAAGTGGCTGGGCCCCACAGGTGGCAATTACCCAGAGCCAACAGCCTCGGGTGGTTGAGCCTGCTGGGTTGCCCATAATTGGATGGTGGCTCCTGCCTGGGTCCATGTGTGGCGGGGTTGGGCTCACACAGATTAGCCTTCTGCCCTACGGATGGCCCCCAGTTTCTTCTGAGTTGTTGGTTGCGGAGTTAATAAAGTGTGGCCCGATTTACCCAAACCTGGTGTCGTGCCTCTTTTCTCCGGGCTGGGAGGGCAAAGGGATCTGGAAGTCTTGGTGGACCACAAATTGAACATGAGTCAGCAGTGTGACGCAGAGGCCAAGAAGGCCAATGTGATTCTTGGTTGCATCAACAAAAGCATAGTTTCTAGAGCAAGGGAGGTGATAGTACCACTCTATTCTGCTCTGGTAAAACCTCACCTGGAGTACTGTGTTCAATTTTGCACTCCTCAATTTAAAAAGGATGTTGACAACCTCAAGCAGGTCCAGAGTAGAGTGACCAGGAGGGTTAAAGGTCTGGAACACATGTCTTATGAGGAATGGCTTAGGGATCTGGAAATGTTTAGTCTTACAAAGATAAGGTTAAGAGGAAGTATGATAGCCATTTTAAATATCTGAAAGGATATAATATAAAATATGGGGCTGGCTTGTTTTCCTTGGCTCTAACTAGGACTCTGAGCAATGGTTTCAAACTACAGGAAAAGAGATTCCATTTGAACATTAGAAAAGGCTTCCTGATTATTAGAGCTGTTCAGCAGTGGAATATGCTGCCACAGAGGGTGGTGGCATCTCTTTCTTTGGAGGTTTATAAGCAGAGGCTGGTTGACCATCTGTTCGGGGTACTGTGATGGGGGTTCCTGCATGGCAGGGGGTGGACTGGATGGCCCTTGAGGTCTCTTCCAACTTTATGATTCTATGATTCTATGCCCCATAAAATATATTTGGTATGTGCCCAATGCCCATTTTCTCTCTAGTGGGGAAGGTCAGAAGGCAGGAGGTAGAGTGGGTTTGGCTATGGCTGGGGTTACCAGGAAAACAGGAGAAGATGCAGGGGAAAATAGTTTAGAGACAGAGGAAATGAAAATCAGGTAAACCCTAAAATTCCCTTCCCTTTGCTCATTAGAGAAGGAAGTCTGTATTACAAATCAATAGTAAATATGACACTTGTATGACTGCAACACTGGGTAATCTATTTCCTTTTTATTTGATCCAATTGGCTACACTCAGTGGACTTTTCCAAATGTTATCCTAATCCACAAATGAAACGCATGGGCCTTCTGCACCACCACCACCACCCGTCTCCCTTCACTGGCAAGGCAGGGGCCATTGGCCTCAATGAGCCACACTGAGGAGAGGTGTGAATGTGTGTACATGAGAGCCGTGGCATGTCTTTGGATGGACTGGGACAATAAAAACACATCTCTCCTTTCATTTCGGATGCAGCCTAAGAACATCCAAGCTCCAACCCTCAACCAAGGAACTGCCTGGCTTTTTTTCCCATCTTGCCATGGACCTTACATCTAAGAAACAACTCCTGGCAAATCCATCTTTTTCCATGATATAGCCTATTGGTACTGCGCCTCTGAAATATTAGCAACTAGAGATGGGCACGACCAGAAAAAAATGACGTTTCGAGTTGTCATTTGTTGGAACGGGTCCGTTTTGGGTCGTTTACGTTTGTCGTGAAATGTTTCAAAAAATTGTCATTTCCGTTTGTCATTTGTTGTTTCCAACGCGATTTAGCACGAAGAGCATAGGGGCGTCCCACAATCAGGGCTGGCGCTAGGTGTTTTTGCGCCCTGGGTGGGGTGGGGGGTGGGGGCGGGGGGAGTTGCAGGCAGGTGGCGGTGGCGGGGGGCATGGGCGGGCAGTGACAGAGGCAGGGGGGAGGCGCAGGTGGGCGAGCGGGCGGGCAGCGGTGGGGGGGCCATGGGCGGGTGGCAACAGCGGCACAGGGAGGCGCGGGTGGGTGCGGGTGGGCGAGCAGGTGGGCGGTGGCCGTGGTTGGGCGAGTGGGCGGGCTGCGGCATGGGCCGCAGGCGGGTGGCGGCGCGGGCGGGCGACATCCAGAAGTGTCAGCCAAAACCTGGCCATGCCATTGGTGGAATGGTTCAAAAAATTTGCATGGTCCCATCCCATGCCCAGCCCACATGGGCAGGTCTAAAAAAATAAAAAAATAAAATAAAATAAAACCAGTGCAACCTTTTACTGCTATAAAAAACCCACTGCTGCTAGTATAAAAATTCAGGCATTTAAAATACCTAATTTTCACATGTTTCTGTTGTGCTTTGGTGGGTTTTTGGACCACGATTTAAAAATAAATATTGCGGTCGCCATTTTGGATCCCCCCC
>JAHTLZ010000348.1:3303890-3317317 GCA_023846285.1 Phrynocephalus versicolor
CAGAAACCACCCCTCAGGTAGGTGTCCTCAGGCAGGCATATTTTCGCCTGCTTTTTTGGCCGGGAGTCGGAGTTTTTTTTTTACTTTTTAAAACTTTTTATGTGCTGCTTCGCAATGGCATTGTGCGATCGCTGCAATGCCATGAATGACAACGATAAACTCGACCAAATTTTTCTTTTTTCGGTTCAAGTTCGAGTTCTGACGGCTTAATTATCGTTACCTTTTCCGTTATGTAACGGAAACGACAACCGAAAACGGAAACGACAATTTCGCCGAGTCGTGCCCATGTCTATTAGCAACATTTTTGTTAATTTTCTAGTAGCCTAAAGGTATCTATCACCTGTTCCACTTTTGTATTTGATATTTATCAAGAGAGCTCACCCCATGTAGGCAATGAGAAAGAAAAACCTCTCTTTTTTAGCAGAGCTATTATACATACTTCAGCAGGGTTTGAATAGGTGAGGAAAGAGAAGGTTCTTATAAAAGATACTGTTAAGGTTGATAAACTCTAGTATTGTAAGAAAGTGTCCAGGGTCACATCCACACTTTGTATTAAGGTAATTATTATTAATTAATTAGGTTAGGTTAGTAATTTTTGTAATTAAACAAAGCCCAGATGCCATTAATATGCAGACTTAACATGTTTACATCCTAATTAGTTTACAGTTTACAAACTGATTTGTTAGTAGCAGTACTTTTAGTTGATGTTTTGTAGAGATTTTAATCCACTATGAAGCACTGAAAGAGTGCAAGTCATGGCTAAAAGAAGGAGAGGATAATGTCATCACGGCACAAATGGAGAGGGAGGAGCATGGGAATCTTTTTTGTTTTTCTTTTTTAAAGTTTCCGTGGCTACAGTCATTGTCACTGCTACACAGGAGGAGGGTGAAACAGAGTGAGCTAAGGATCAAGTATGATAAATACATGTGCATGAGAGAAAACCAGAAGTATCGTCACAGAAGTAAAGGAGAGAGAAGAGGAACCAGAGGTCAGCCAAAGGCTTTGGTTGAAAAATGACAATGGGGAATATAAATAAGCCGTTTTTCAGCTTTTACAATGAAAATTCTCTTAATGCAGAAAATTTAAATATGCCCCTCTTTCTTTCTTTCTTTCTTTCTTTCTTTCTTTCTTTCTTTCTTTCTTTCTTTCTTTCTTTCTTTCTTTCTTTCTTTCTTTCTTTCTTTCTTTCTTTTAGTGCAATGGGATTTGATTTCCTCTTTCAGCCACACTTCTTAATTCTAAATAGGCTGAGAGGCAAAATATGCAGCTATGCAGTAATGCAGAAAAATGTACATATGCTAAAAAAAACCCACTTAAAATGTTTTTGAATAAAAGCTATCCATGTTTGATTTATTGACTGATCTTTCTAGCCACTTAGTGCTGAGTTTCAGTACTGCACTGGATAGCATTTCCACTGAAAGTAATCTAAACTGAATTGGGTTTGGGGGTTTTCTAGCTAAAATATTTAAAAATGTAGTATGTCATGCAAACTGGAATGAAGACACGATTCTTCAGTTGCCTCTAGCAATCAAAACAAATCATCTATGATAATCAGTTGACAGATGATAAGGAAAACTGGGGTGAAGAAGCAAATCAAGTCCTAATTAAGTTACTAGATTTATATGAGTAGCATACTTCAGATTGGCACAATCTAGATATTTTGGACTAAAAGAGCCTGTTATATCCATCAAGCAATTATATAACAGGTACCCCAAAGCATCAAGAATGTTCCTGAGTTAGGCAATTTAAACTGCAAAAAGAATTTAATTTAATTGAGTAAGCAACAAAATGCCCCTGAGGGAGAGATCGGTTACAGGCAATACCTTTATAGGCCACTATTAAACATAAAAAACAAGGAACATGGCAAGTTTTCCAGTTTAAAATTTTTTTCTTCAAAGCATGTCCCAGAAGTTCAGACATGGTGAAGGATGTGGTTTACTAGGATGTAACTTTTAGATGTTCTTAACATCCATGGCTACTGTAGATGGTGTTGCAGCCAGGGCAGAAGTCTTGTAAGAGGCAGGAAAGGCAGCTGTACAAGCTGCTTCTTAAGTACTGGGTTTCACACCTGCGTTCTTCAAACAAAGGAACATGGGTCATACACCACCCCCAGTCCCTTACCCAGCTCCATTTGGCATTATGAGATATACAATTCCCTTTTAGCCTAGAGGAGGCAGAAGAGAAAAGGGTTGATGCAGGAGACCCATGTGCTTCATTCTTGGATTGGGGTAACATTTTGTAAATCCACTAGGTTTGCCAACTGGAACCAGATTGAATTAAAGTTACATTGCCTGGTGGATGCAGCATTGCCCTTTGGTATGGAGAGGCCCTGTGCCTCATTCCAGGTCCATGGGGGAATGCTGGTTCTTCCTTGGTATCTTCACTATTCCATCAAAGCAAAAGGGGGTTTTGCTGCATGGCCATCAAAAAACACAATTGCAAAAATAGGTTACAGGCGATACCTTTATAGGCTACTTATAAAAATAAAAAACAAGGAACATTGCAAGCTTTTGAATTTAAATAACTCTTCTTCAAAGCAGGTCCCAGATAATTAAGGTATAAATAATTAAGATGCCTATAAAGATATAAGATAATTATAAGATAAGATAATTAAGATGGCTATAAAGATAGTTAATGTCCATAAGATAATTAAGATGCCTATAAAGGTATCTCCTGTAACCTATTTTTGCAATTGTGTTTTGTGATGGCCTCGCGGCTCAACCCCCATTTTGCTCTGAAGGAGAGGTGGGGAGTTATGCTGTTTTCTCCTGCTATTTCCTTGAAAATAATAACTTTTTATTATAAACATAACTTGAATTAAAAATGTTATTCACTGGCATTAATCTAAACTAAATTAAGTTGTGAGGTTTTCTAGTTAAAATCTTTTTAAAAAATACATTCCATCCTACTAATATCCCAAGGTCTGGTTATCTTTTAGTTCACACAGATTGGCTTTATTCAGGATTTTTCTATTCATTATACATGTCTCCATTTTAAAAGAAGCCAAATCACTATTAAAATTCTGCTTGGTCGCATCATGGCTTAATTGTGCAAAATTAAAGGAAATGTTACATTTGGATGTGCATCATATAAATCTACTTAACTTACCAGCTATAAACTCCTTAGTGACTTATTAAGTCTCATATTTTAATAACTGTAATACAGAACATAATCAGATTTTTGTTTTACAGAGGAAAAAAGCAGAAACATTTTCATGTATGTAGAAGAGGTAAATCACTGATATGAAGTTCACTCAAACTACAAGCCACAAAAGAGTATGCCTTAATCAATCCATTGTATTGTTCTTTCAAGTAGCACAAGAATCCATTTTGTGTATACTCAAAAGAGGATAATGTTCTTTAAAGCAGTGCAAGAGGCCATGTCTGGACAGGAGTTGGGAATTCCTTCTTTACTGTTACTCCTCTATGTGCTTGGTGACATGACAAGAGTGTGTACTTGTGCCTTAAGTCATCAGGTTCACAGCCAAAGGAGTAGGTGATTTGTTTCCTATTGTTTCAGCTAGGAACCTGAACTTATTATTTCACTAAATAATATGGGCTAGCACCAACAAACTGTATCAGAGAGTAACAAGAGGAACTGGCAGGAAGAGCAACCCACTAAATCAACTAAATCATTTATTTATTTATTATTCATTTTATTACTGGCTTACAGTAATAAGGGATAATATACAGTTCAGTACAATTAAGACATGTTCAAATATTTGAGAACAATGAATTGAGGGACATCTTACAGCATTAATAGACAACATTACATTACATCACATCACATTAAAGCTACAAGGTTATAAGTAGTTATAAACACAAAGTCTATGAGATTGGGACTTCACTGGTGGCTGACTCTCCAGCTGAAAGAGGCCAGTTTAACATACCACTTTCCTTCCTGATTCAGAAGAAGGCTAACATGCAAGGCAATCCCTACTCTTATCTCTATTAAAGAAAACATTTCGAATTATTTCAAATCCACTGGAAAACAATGTAAGAGTTGAAGGAGGAAGCGGAACTCATCTAAAAGTCCCTTAAGTTTGGGTTCCAATCCTCCTGAAGCCAAGCTGGATCATCTCTACAGTAACATTCAGATTTGTAACCCAAATAAGCCTAGAGATGAAGTGATATCCAGTTTTACAAGTTAAATGTGTAGCCTACATAATTAAGGTGTAAACTACTCAGAGAGTGTTCTAAGCACTATGGGGTAGTATACAGTGGTACTCTGATTTACAATGCGCCCGACATATGAAAATCCCAAATTATGAGCGCTCTTCTGCGCTCCCCCCACCAGCTGCTTACGAGCAAGTTCGAGATTCCCCATCTTGTGAGCACCGCATGGGGTGGGGTGGGGTCAGGATTTGAATTGCCTTCAAGTTACCAAGGCAAACACTGCCTCAGTTACTGGAAGGCATTCATAAGTGGTGCGCTGCTCCCCCCCGGGCTTTGGAGAAGCAGCGCACCGCTTTTGAAATGCCTTCTAGTCACTGAGGCAAGTGCTGCCTCTGTGACTGGAAGGCATTTCAAGCATCACCCACCTCTTCTCCCAACCTCCCTGCGATGGAGAAGCAGCAGGTGATGTTTAAAGCAGTTTCCCATAGGAATGCATTGAAATATGTTCATCTGGAACAGATTAATTGAATTTCAATGCATTTCTATGGGAAAACCCTCCGCAACTTAGGAGTTAACTGACTTAACGAGCATTCTCTCAGAACGTAAGTCGTGTACCACACTTTTTTTAATGTTGTTAATCAGCAATATAGAGAGTCTACAGAAGGAGGAAATTTTGGTTTACAATAATGGAAGCAGTGAACTGGAAAAAGAAGCTGGAATATTAGAAGAAATTGGGAAATTAATGAAGATGAGTGCATTGAAAGTTAGATCTTTTAAAAATAAAACAGAAATGGAGAAAACTATGCAGAACACTGTGACAAAAAATAGAATAAAACATATGGTACATAAAGCAGGAGTTAAAGCTGAAATGAAAATACTGGGTGCAGAAGGCAAAGACTTTGCAATAATGGCTAAGGCTGAGCCATATGTAAACAACCTACAAACAAACAAACCCCTAGATTGCCATATAGATAAGTTCATGGAAATTTATAAAATATTGATTGATTTGGAAGATTGTAGTTTGTTTTGTAAACTACTATAAGAAAGAAATGTTTATGAAAGCATTCAAAGAGAAGTCTGGATCGTTACTGGATAAGGATATACTAATCTAGGTGTACTCTGGTATTTATTCTCAAATGGTGTTCTGGAGACATAATATGTCCATTTTGGTCTTCATGAAGAAGAATATAAAATATAATTAGGGGTTCCCATTATACTTGAGAATTTTGTTCACTGGAAAATATTTCAAGATGACATCATTGGGTCAAAGTCTTAAACTTCTTCTTGAGTGGGGTCTGCTGGATGAGCAACAATGGGAACATGAAAGAGGGAAAAAATCCAAGAGGAGTAAGAGGGAACTGAGTTGGATGCTTCTAGTTGATCTAACAGTTTTAGAGGGAGAGGTAATTGAGATTTGAAAGTGCCTTGGATGTCTGGAGGGGAAAAAAGATTTATTTGAGAATTAAATGAAGTCTTCTTTTTCTTCCTTTTTAAAAGATCTGTTTGTCTGTAATACCACATTAGTATAAAAGAGGGAAGAAAATTCCCCTCCTTACAAATGTGTGAGGAAAAGTCAATAAGATTCTAACAAGATAAAATAGAAGTATTATTGAGATTAGCGAGGTTTTTCCAGTTCCTACTGAGCATTTCTTGCTGCTCCTTTGTTGCTCTTCTATCTAACTCCTTTTACACAGCTTTTGTAGTTTGTATAGTTTTTCTTTTTGCTGGAAAAACATTTAGCCAAGTGTATTTTATGAATTCATATGCCTTCTTTGGAAAACAACAGACCTTATTGACCTTAGGCTTATCACTGGGGAGTTATAACAACAGTAACTCCTGTGATTCTGGCTTTTTAGCAAGAAGGTACTGTAATTGCATTAACTGAAAAGGGAAGAGACAACTGACTGGCTGCTGCTCTGAACCTTAATAAACTCTTACATGGGCAGGGGAAACAGAGGAATAGACCTTGATAACACTCTGTTTTAACAAAGTGTTATCAAGGTGTATTTCACTGTTTACCCTTCCCATGTAAGAGGGGACTGAGAGTGTACTGGCCATGAAGAGCCAGGTGGAATCAGTGGTGCCTGATGGACTGATGGTTCCGTTATTGTCATGACCATACCTTGAACTGAGGTACATGCAGTACAAAATTGTACAACTGATGACAAGCTTCTAGATTTGTACTTCATACACAAAGAGCAGTTATTTTCACAGCCTCCAGAGCTATGGCTTGTTGCTGGCCGGCGGCCACTCCCTTTGACCCTTGCCCGGCTTGGCTCATTAAATCTGCCGAAGGGAACATGCCTGAGTGGGTTTCCGCCATAGCCACGGCCGCTTTTAGGGAGGGATGTTTCCCTTCCCGATTAAAGGAGACTGTGGTGAAACCCACTCTTAAAAAAACTGGCATGGCATCGGACGATTTATCCAGCTATCGTCCGATTGCCATTGTTCCCTTCCTGGGCAAGGTTGTCGAGAGGGTGGCCGCTGTCCGACTTCAGTCATACCTGGAGGTAAATCATATCCTGGATCCCTTCCAGTCTGGATTCAGACCCCTTCGCGGGACTGAGACCGCCCTGGTCGCTCTGCAGGATGACCTCCTCAGGGAGGCCGACAGGGGGAGTTCCTCCCTGTTGGTTCTCCTTGATCTCTCAGCTGCCTTTGATACCGTTGACCACGGTAACCTACTGGTCCGGCTCGCGGAGGCAGGAATTGGTGGTCAGGCCTTGGCCTGGCTCCGTTCCTTCCTCGGCGGCCGGACTCAGCGGGTTCAGCTGGGTGATGTCTTGTCGGCTCCTTGGACTCTCCCTTGTGGGGTGCCCCAGGGGTCGGCAATCTCTCCCATGCTGTTCAATGTTTACATGAGGCCGCTGGGGGAGGTCATCAGGAGATTTGGAGTTCGCTGTCATCAGTACGCTGATGACACACAGCTCTATCTTTCCTTTTCGTTGTCTGCAGTGGAGGCGGTCCGCTCCCTCGATCTGTGTCTGGAGGCCGTTCTGGAATGGACCAGAGATAACCGGCTGAAGCTGAATCCGGAGAAGACGGAGGTGCTGTTCTTTGGGGCACTCTCACCTGGGTACAATGGCCCCCTCCCTATGCTGGGGGGGGTGTTTCCCTCCAGCCTACAGACAGGGCCAGGAATCTGGGCATGGTCCTGGATTCAGCCCTCTCCCTGGAAGCCCAGGTGATGGCTGTCTCCAGGGCCGCTTTTTTCCATCTCCGCAGGATCACCCAGATCCGCCAGTACCTTGATGAGTCCTCCCTGAGGACAGTTGTGCAGGCTCTGGTGATCTTGAGGGTCGACTATTGCAATGCCCTCTACGTGGGGTTGCCCTTGTCCCTGGTCCGGAGGCTGCAACGGGTGCAAAATGCAGCGGCCAGGCTAGTGGTGGGTGCCCGTAGATACGAGCACATCACCCCAGTCCTGGCTCGCCTTCATTGGCTCTCCGTTGTCTTCCGGATCAGGTTCAAGGTCTTGGTTTTGATTTTCAAAGCCCTCCACGGCTTGGGACCAGAGTACCTGGCGGAGCGTATCTCCCAAAGGACAACTGGGTCCAGACCTACTAGGCTGGCGCAGGCGCACTCATTGAGGTTGCCCACACCCAGAGAGGCGCGGAAATCGTGCACGCGAGACCGCGCCTTCTCTGTGGTGGGCCCCTCACTTTGGAATCATCTCCCCAGTGAGCTCCACCTGCTGGAGTCCCTGCATGCCTTCAAGAAGGTCTTGAAAACCCTTTTTTTTTAGAGAGGCCTTTGGCAACCTTGTTAGTTAGTCTGTTCTTTTTTTTTTCTCCCTTCTCCTGGGCCTGCCGCCATCTTCTCTCTCTGTTTTTTTACTTCTTGTTTTTTAGCATTGTTAGCCGTCCAGAGTTCCCTCTGGGAAGATGGGCGGGATACAAATCTAACAAATAAATAAACACCTGTCACAACAACTGATGACCTGCTTATTAGCAAGAAAACATGGCAGGATGGCATTTCAAATTGACAGATAAGGACTTGAAGGATTTTTGCTCTCACTTTGAAATTAGTTCCACTTGAGATACCTAGGAGGGTGTTAAACTGTAACTGGGACTTTGAAGCAGTCTTAACACCAGCTAACCTGAATACAGGTGGCTATGAAGGGGCAATGTCAGGTGCCCTCAGAAAGAGCTTGGAGTGGCACCTTTGGCACCCATGCCATAGGTTCACCAACACTGCTCTAGACTGTCAAGTAGCCCCTTCACAATGGCAAGCCCATTTACAGCACTGTTCAGACACACAATTGTTGAGATTAAACCAGAACCACTCTTGAGCCTCAACCCACTTTCTCTTTTATTCTGATGAAATCACCTCTCAGCTTAGCAATAAAGCTCCTAGAGGGGACATGCTCCTAGGTGAACCATCCAAGTCAAATACCACCTGATGGTGTTCAATGTTTACCTATATAAACTAACATGGGCTGGGGTGTAAATATTATTATTCCTATCCATAAAAAAGGATCTAAACCCAATTCAAGTAAATTTAGGCCTATCTGTCTTCTTAATAGAGCCTCCAAACTGTATTCTAAATATTTACTGGGCAAATTAGAGTGTTGGGATTAATCCCAAATGGATAGGATAGGATAGGAATAGGAATAGGAATAGGGATCTTTATTGTCATTGCCCCCTTGCAGGAACAACGAAATTTTGTGGTTGCTATATAAAACTCATTTAAAACATTTCACATAGATTTAAAAACAGGTACAACACATAATATATAAAATGACTAAAATATGACATATAAAATAAGCTGACTTCAAAGTCCAGGATTTCCGTTTAAGGCCAATATTGCTCTAAAAAAGAAGCTATTTTGAAACGGTTTGTTCTTGCCCTCAGTACTCTATATCTCCGTCCCGATGGCAACAACTCGAAGAGGCGATGACCAGGAAGTGATGGATCTCTTAATATATCTAATGCTTTACAGTGATACCTGGTAGTATAAATTTGTTCTAGGGTGGGGAGTGAACAGCCCACAATACTCTCTGCAATTCTTATGATTCTGTGCAACACTGTCTTATCCCGGTGGGTACAACTTCCATACCACACACATAACCCGTAAGTAAGCACACTCTCAATTGCACAATGATAGAAGGCCAGCAGCAGCTTTTGTGGAAGATGGTTTTTCCTTAAAGTTCTCAAGAAAAATAGTCTCTGCTGAGCCTTCTTTGCAAGCCCCCTTGTGTTGACACTCCAGGACAGATCCTCCTGTAATTCAATGCCCAAAAATCTAAAACCTGTAACCCTCTCCACACCAGTCCCATCAATCACCAGTGGTTGAATATCAGTTTTCTGCCTCCTGAAGTCTACCACAAGCTCCTTTGTTTTCTTTATATTTAGGTGCAAGTTATTTATTCTGCACCACTTGGTCAACCTCTCCACTTCATCTCTGTAAGCCATCTCACTCTCCTTGCCAGAGATGAGCCCAATCACAGTTGTGTCATCTGCAAACTTAATGATCCTATTGCTAGGATAGGCAGAGACACAATCAAATGTGTAAAGAATATAAAGGAGTGGGCTAAGTACACATCCCTGTGGTGTTCCAATGTTGGTACTAAGAGTATTAGAGATGTAAGGGCCCAACCGGACCCTCTGAGAACGTTCTGACAGAAAATCCAAGATCCATCCACAAAGTGATGGTGGAAGCCCTAGACCTTCCAGTTTAGAGATCAAGCGTCGTGGAAGAATGGTGTTAAAAGCCGAGCTAAAATCCACAAAGAGCAATCTAGCATAGCTCCCCCTCTGCTCCAGATGTTCAAAAACAGCATGAAGAGCACACGCCACAGCATACTCTGTTGATCTCTTCTTTTTATAGGCGAATTGGAATGTGTCCAGACCCTCTGGTAAACAGGCAATAACATAGTTCCGTACCAACTTTTCAAAGCACTTCATGATCACAGGTGTAAGTGCTACTGGACGAAAGTCATTCAAGTTTTCTGGATTTGGTTTTTTTGGTATCGGAACAATAATGGCAGACTTTAGGCATGATGGCACAACATCTTGGGATAGGGATCGATTCAAAATCCCAGTGAAAACCCCTGCTAATTGATCTGCTTACAGAAATGAAACTAATTCCTACATTGCACTGGCCATGTGCTGGCTGAATGTGTCTTATATGAATGCCCACTTTTGCCTTTAAGGGAGTTTTTAATTTGGGAAGGAAGGCATGACAACGGTAGTGTTAAGAGGCCCTGAGACAAATCAGATAAGTTTCCATTAATTCTTATAAGGAAATTTGTTTTGTTTTATGAGTATTTTTGTTTGCAAGCATGTTTATGGAATGATTTTTTGATTTTACTTAGTTCTATAATGTATGATGTATTCTTTATTGTAATGTTTATTTTTAAATTTTTGTAAACAACCCAGTGTGACCTTTGGCCAGATTGTGTGATATAGAGATCAAATAAATAATAAATAAATAAATAAATAATGCTCATAAACAAAGGTATTACTGTATAATGTTTGTTTACTTATTTTAAAATATTTGTATACTTACTGTTTAATGTATTAATGTATTTCCCATATATAGGACCATGCCATATATTAGGACCCCCCCACCCACACTTTTAAGAACTAAATAAAAATAATGATAAATCCTCCTTGAGGTCTCCTCAACCTCACCTTGTTTCCTTTTGTTTCCACATTCTGAAGACTCCTCCAGTTGGTTGATTGTCTGCTTTGGTTTTGGCAGAGGAGGGCAATCAAGCCAGAAAGAAAAGAAAACAGCAGGGAATGGGATGGAGAGGAACTCAAATTGACCTTGTTGTTTCTGCAAAAATCAAAGCACAGAGGAGTCTTTGGGATACGTCAAATAATAAATAAAGGCTGCCACTAAACAAAAAAGAGAAACAGCAAGAACAGTTTGGGTTCTCTTCCACCCCACCCCTACCCTTTGGAAAGGCTAAATTCCATGTATACAGTCTCCCTTAATTTTTAGTGTCATGATTTTAGAAATTTTTTTTGGATACATGGGAAAATATGGTAACTCTTAAATATTGTCATTTTAGAGATGGGTTCATTTACTCTCAGTGAGTTGGAAGTCAGTGAAAAAGAAACATAACATAAGAGCATAATTTTTTTTTTGAAACAAGGGTTTCCCAGGTGTGGGGTCCCAGAATAAAACCTAAAGCATTCTTGATTTCCTGCTCTACAAGCCCTACAGGGTGCAGATATTGTGAAGTGCAAGAATCCTTGCATCTGCGGCCCAGGGCTGATGTTCTCAGTCCACCTTGGAGGGAAACATTTTTCCAGCAGTGACTGGATGCACACGTAGCCGGATGCTATTTTTTCAGAGTTCTCAAGGCAAAAACTCAAAAACTGAAACAAACATGGCCTCCCATGCTCCTAGCCACAGTTCAAGGATAAATATTTTCTGTGAAATTTTTCCTAAGAGGGCTCCAAAGTTCATGAAAAAGGAGGAATAGGATGGAAAATGTTGTATTGAGAGATATTCCAAGGTATTTCTAATCAGTAGCCTGGCTTCCTCAAAGGCACCGGAGTCTACTTGTCTAAATTAGAGTGTGTCACACTGTCACTCACCTTACACAGACAACCAGAGCCAAACAAGAAGCCTTTTGGTACCATAGGTTGCCCCATAATAGAGAGAACAAGGAAAAAAACACACACAATAGAGCAGTTGAGACAGAAGTCCCTTGTATGGTACCCCTGCAAGGAATACACGACCCAAATAAGATGAAGAACAATTCAAAAGGTAATGGGCTGGGAGGGACAAAAAGTGAGTGGGAAGGTGAATATTCCCACCCAGTACATCATATTTGGAATTTGTACTATGTGGAACACAGAAAAAAATTACAGAATAAAATATGGGAAAAAAAACACCAAGATATAGCAAGTAAAAGTCAGCACTGGACTTTGAAAGGCAAGAAGGAGGGAATAGAAAAAGGAAACCAGCAGGGAATGAAGAAAGACCCTAATGATACTGTGACTTATACATTCAAATCCCACAGAACAGAATCAAAGATACATCACATGTGTGTACACACAAGCTGAACTAAGTGTAAAATATGTGTAATGAAATGTAGCCACAAAACTTCTCAAAATAAGAAAGAAAATTATCAAATCCAGTCTAACTTTTATCAAATTATACTTCCCTTTTGAGAATTTAATTATATTTCCATAACAAAAAATGTTTTTACTTTCCATTGCAGTGAATTTTTAAAAATCAATTCTTCCCCCCCCCATACCTATAAGTTCACAAAACTAATTGTTTTCAGTTATTTAACTGTAAAACTAACTTTCAAAGTAACAATCACACCACAAAAGACATTATTTCTCATTGTTCCTACTTTCAATTTAAGGGGAAAATGAATTACAGGTACCTATTTGGCTGCAACCAATGTCTTTCAAACACTCTATGGTGTTGACTTATCTGGACATTTCTAGATATAAAAAGACTATAAAGTAACCCCCCACCTATCATGGGGGTTAGGGAACCACCCGACCCGCGATGACTGAAAATCTGCGATATGCAGATGCAGGTCGGGTGGGGCCTGGGGGGGTGATCAGATCCCCCTGCCACCGCCAGTGCATGCTGGTCTGAGAAGTTTTGGGGCGGTGCGCGTGGGGGCATTGCACAATCTGACCTCCCCCCGCCACCCACCCATGGCGCCCCAAGACTTCTTGAGCTGGTGCGCGCCAGTGGCAGTAGGGGGATCTGACCTCCCACTGCCGCCCGCCCCGTGCCACCCCAAGACTTCTCATCTGGGGCGGTCTCCATTGAAATGTATTGAACCAATGCATTTCAATGAAGAAAATTTTCCCCATTGGAATACATTGGCTCAATGCATTCCAAAGGGGAAAACTGTCTCCATTGAAATGCATAGAGCCAATACATTTCAATGGAGATACGATTGCCCCCCGCCCCCCGCCCAGGGTGCCCCAAGGCTTCTTGGAGGAGCATGGGCCCGCGGCAATGGGTGATTGGATCCAGGGCTTGGGGAAGGGGGAGAGGTTTTAAAAGCCTGGGCTTTTAAACCTCCCCACTTTCCCACACCCTGGGCTCCCCTACCCCAGCACTAATCAGCTGGAGCCACGACAGGTACTGTGATCCCGCGATATAGTGGGACTGCAGTACTTGAACCGCGAAATGGCGGGGGATGACTGTATAATATTATTCCTAACTAATCAGCCTATCTTAGGATATAGAAAATAACAGTGGGGGAGGGACAATCCTTGAATTTCAGTGCTCTATTTAGCCTAGTAACAATGAATATAGAGCAGTGGTGGCAAACCGACATTCCAGATGTTTTGGACCATAACTGCCACAGTGCTTTGTCAT
>JAHTLZ010000348.1:3317327-3327578 GCA_023846285.1 Phrynocephalus versicolor
TCTCTCTACTCTGCCTCCACTTCCAGAATTATGCTCACACATAGCAGTTTGTAACTAGTGATATTAATAGGTTTCAAACCTAAGGTAAATGTGGGAATCACTCCCTCCTCCCAGAAGGAGGCAATTGATCATGATTCAGGCCAAAATCTCTTTGAATTTCATCTAGGTCTGTAAATCAGTTTTGCATGCTCCAAACTGCTTCTGATCCTTCCCTTTCTCAAGACTTCCCTTTTATCAGCATTGAGTAGGGGGAGAAAGCATTTCTTAGGCCTTAATTAGGCCCCAAAGATTTTACCAAGAAAATATTTCTACACAAAGGGAGCCTTTGTAATAATCTAGAGGCAGAGCAAGCTACAATTCCCAGATATAGTTACACATTCAGAAATTTGTTTATAAGACATTCTGTTTTTATTAGTTCAAAAAGAACTGCTCCCCGACCTCTCTCCCTATATCCACCATGACTACAGCAAGAAAGAAATGTTAGGATAAAGGAAGGTGGAGTGGTACAAGTGAGGGCTTTCTACCATTTCAGAGAAGAGACTTGGGAAAGTCTGGGTTTTTCTCAGCAGTGATGTGAGAAAGGTTGAAATATTGGAGTCCAATACAATTTGAGATGAAATAAATTCACTGCTTGGATTAAAGTGTGTTACAGAAAGCATATCATTATAGGAAAGAATTCTACAAATGCAAAAATATCTGTGATTCTGACAGTGGGAGCTTTGTATATCCCTTGCAGTTAACCTTACTTTAAGGCTGTTACTACATGTCCATCTCGTCCCTGTTCCCAGACCCGCTGTGGAATGTTTCGAAGAAACGCAACCGCACGTCTATTGAGGGTCATGACGAGTTCATCGCAACCATGCCCCCTGAACTGCACTCCAAGCGGGTTGAGAGATTCCCCTCCCTGGCCTCGGGAATCTTCTTGCCCCGCTTCTCGTACTGGTTTGAGGGACCATGCGGTTACTCTCCTCCCGATATGAGATCAATGACACAAGAACCCATCTAGTGGCAGAATGAAGAAAAGGCCCTATCACGAACATTTCCTATGGAGGTTTCAATGCAATGAATAAATTTGTCTAAAAACCATCAGGCATTGAGCGCGCCACGAGTGTCTGATGGCTAGTTTTTGAAGAATCAAAACATCTGTTATAGGGTGCGGGTAGGTTATGGACAAAGGAGAACGAGCACGCAGAAAAACACAGCTCAAACCGGTACGAGGACGTGCGGATACAGTCCTGACGGTTGCATTCATCATGCCCATGAGTACACAGAAACAGGGACAGAGCTGGTTGGAGCCCACGTGACCACGACCGATTTCAACACAGAGTGAACTACATACCAGGATGAGAAAGGACATGAAGTAACCATCTAAAGTTAACTTTACTTGCTTTGTCTTGTTTGCATCCTAATCATCAGGATGCAACACAAGTAGAGTTGGACACATTGTATTTGGATCCATAGGATATGAACTGTGGCACCACAGGCATCCCAGCAGCCCAGTACCCTCCAAGCAAATTGGCCTGGACACTTACTGGGCTCTGCACAGCACAAGGCTCCATCCTCCTCTTCACCACATGAATCTTGGAAACAGACCAACTCGGACTTCCCCACCTCCTTACACAGCCATCTGAGCAGTGATACTCCCCCTCTCACCTTTGCAACAAAGTGGTTGACTACTCAGGGAGGTGGGGAAAGGGCTGGCCAGGCTGCGTACAGGATTGGCACAGTGAAGAGAAGGACAGAACCCATTACACAGAGAACCTGGTAAGTGGACAGGCTGGTTCAGTTGAGAGTGCACTGCGGCACTGTGGTACAATTCATATTCATCTCCTATGGATATGGATATGAAGTGCCAGAACTCTAAACACAAAATGTCATTGAAAGTAGGATAGCTTAGAGAAAAGAGTCTGTCACTCTCATGGCTCTGGAACAGCATCTCAAGGCAAACTATCTGCAACATATAGATTAGCCCTGGAAAAAAAAATCTGGAAACAACATAAGAAATATATTTCATACATCCTCATCAAACTGTGCAAGAAGCATACCTGATAGTGAAAGTCATGAATTGTAAAGGATTGAGGCACTGACTATGACCTAAGCACTGTAAGGCTGTTCATTGCAGTAAGTGTTCTCTGTCCCAAATACGACATGTTATTGCATCCGAGGCTATACATATTTTGTACAAACAAGCAAAAATTATAATAGAAATAAAAAAAATTCCTAGTGAATTTTGAGTTCTTAAAGGAACTTTGTAGATCTTTATCATATTTAACCATTATTATATATATTTCTTTGAAACTATGTTGAAAATTGCCTCCTCATAGTTACTGTATATTAAGAAGTACTGTAGGACCCCCATATCTATGGTTTCACTTCTCAGCTCTCTGAAAATATTATACATAGCATGCTATCTGTTCTGGTAATGCATGTTAAAATACTTTTCTTCCTTTACTATACTACATATTAAGCAATTGCTCTTATGGATTTCAGTATCTGTGAAGAGGAAAACCAATCCCCCACAGGTACAGGGATCCTACTTCATGTTCAAATGTTTAGAGGCCTTAAGTTCACATTTACTTTAATAAGCAAAAAAGACCAATAGGCTTAACAACCTTGTTCCTTGAATTCAAGAGGAGTATTTGTACAAGTAAGTATAGTATTGCAATCTTATTTAAATATGAATGAAGATGATTCTAGAGGATTTAGATTGGATACAGAAAAAAAATTATTTTGAAGTTAATAATTTGAATTTTGAAGAAACAAGAATAATATTTTCCCCTTCCTTCCTTGGGTGTTTTTAACTGGTCACTTTCAAGTTTTGATTGTGTTATATGTATCTGTTATTGGTACATATGCTACTGATGGGTTCTAACACACCAGTTATGTATTCTCAAAGGTTTTCATGGCTGGGATCCGATAGTTGTTGTGAGTTTGTCAGGCTGTTTGGCTGTGTTCTGAAAGTTTTTCTTCCTGAAGTTTCGCCAGACTCTGTGGCTGGCATCTTCAGAGGACAAGGAGCTTTAGATTCCTTTATCTGCAAAATAAATTGGCACCCTTAAAATGTCACAAGGAAAAAACAAAGAATATTTTCTCCCACGGCTGTGTATGCAGTCTCAGAGCCATTTTTCTCAGCCATCCGGGGGGGGGGGAACTCAAGGAGGCCTCTATGGTGGCCCCTAAAGGCCATGTGAGAGCTACCCATTTAAGGGAGCTCCAGCAGGAATGAGGCATCTTCATCAGATTGTCATCAGAGAGGAGTTGCATCACAGAATCACAAGTGATTTTGCTTTTGCAGCCACCACATGCCTCCATTTTTTTTTCCTGGAGAGCATTTTTTGGGTTTCTGCTGGGATGAACCACAACTACCTAACACAATCCTAAACATCCAGGAAAAACCCTCCAAGCACCAACTTGTCCAAGAACAAACTCCAATAACCCAATTATACCAATTAAATTACTATTAATCTCTCTCTTTTAACATTTTTTATTATTATTATTATTATTATTATTATTATTATTATTATTATTATTATTATTATTATTATTATTATTATTATTATTCGATTTTTTTCTTTTTTTAAAATAGGTAATTGGGCTTACCTGCCGCAAACCTGGTTCCAGTGCCCAAAATAGGGTGAGATGGGTGGGGGTGGGGTGGGGGTGACACTATCCCAAATGAAAGAAAATAGCAAAGGGGGTGGTGTGGGGGGCTGCCAAAACCCAAGCTCCTGAACAAAACTAATAATACCTTAGCAAGCCCACCTGAACAATCCTCCTTGCACAATCAAGTCTAACCTACCCAGCTCACTCGCTCCTTCCCCCTCCCCCTTTTAAAATATATTTTGCAATTTGTATTTGTATTTTTATTTTTTAATAAAATGGAGTGGGCTTGGATAGTTTTAAGTAATATTAAAAAAGGAGGGGCCGAGAGAGAGGTTGACTTTTTTGGGTATCGGGCTTGACACCCAACATCAATGAAGTACGAGGCTGCCAGCAAGCAAGTTTGGGGAACTCAGGAACAGAATTTGGAGTTTGTTAGAAAAAAGGAAGGTGATGTTGAAAGAGTTACAGGAGATTGTGAGTCACCTCAATTTTGCTTGTAAAGTAGTTGCTCCAGAGAGAGCCATTTTAAGGAGGCTGTATGAGGCCATGTGTCAAGGACTTATTTTATTTGGAAGCTGAACGGGATTTCTGTCGTACATATCACTGCCACCACTAAAATGTCATGGACCTGGGTACTAAAATACTGTCATCAATAAAATAACTTTAAATTTCCGTCAATTAAAAATGTGTTCTGAAACCAAATGTTTAAAGTTCAAACAAGTGGATGTGTTTATTGATTTCCCACAGGTATTTGAATAAACATTGAGAACACAGTCTTGTAAATCAACTTAGAACAGCATTTTATATATATTTATATTTTAATCTTTCTTACATATCTATGCTCACAGTTCTTATACTATTTCTACGACACTGTAGTTTCACTCTTCAGACCCTAACTAAACCCTAACCAGTCCCTAACAGTCATCAGAAACCTTTCCAGACCCTATCCAGTCCCTATCCAGTCCTTATCTACCAGTTATTCCAACAAAGGCATGTTTATATATGCTTTAGCCCTGCCCACAGGCTATTCCATTGGTTACCCAGTTGACATCATCTGAATATTTATTAGCTACCTGTCAGGTTTCACCACAACATGTCTGGCCTCCAAAAGCCTCATCAGAAAAGGAAGGTTTCTGTAAGCATGAGAGAGGATTTGCTTGTTTGGTTACAGTTGTTAGAAGAGTTTAATGGGGTTTCATTTTGGAGAATGGAGTGGCACCTTGGTGCTGATTTCCAGGTTTGTACTAATGCTTTGGGGGCTTTTCGTTGCAGATTATACTTTAAAGGTAGGTCGAGTGGAGGAGTTTGGCTTCAGGAATGGCATGTGAACAGGATTACTAGGGACCTTATGTTTCTGAAGTTTTTTTCCTATAGTAGTGGCAGTTTGGCTTTGGGCTGACACCAGGCTGTTGTTTGCATTGTTAATTGACTCACTTCAAAGTCTAGGTGTGTTATGAGTCTAGTTAGGGCGTTTACACTCTGCTGCCTCCACAATAACATAGTTTTTCAGGCCAGGCATGCTCCAGGTGTAGCTAATGAGCTTGTTGACATCCTATCTGAGCAAAAAAAATCAAGTGGTACAGGGCATTGCATCAGAGACACAGGAGTTCCCCAAAGTTGTACCAGAGGATGTGTGTTGCCTTTGTCGGTAAAGGTTAACAGGTCTATTGCTTTGGCAGTTGTGCCTACCATCCTGCACACTTGCACAATGTTGCATGAGGATTTTTTTCTCATTTTGGGCTAGGAAAGGATTGGGTATGATTTCAGGCCGGGTTTTGGTACAGAGACTGCCTTGGTCGCCCTGTACGATGACCTTTGCCAGGAGAGAGACAGGGGGAGTGCAACTCTGTTGATACTCCTGGACCTCTCAGCAGCTTTCGACACCATCGACTATGGTGTCCTTCTGGATAGGATGGCCAGGTTGGGAGTTGGAGGCACCACTTTGCGGTGGTTCCAATCCTTCCTGGCTGACCGTGTCCAGAAGATGGTGCTGGGGGATAGTAGCTCTGCCCCATGGCGTTTACGTCATGGGGTTCCACAGGGCTCAGTACTATCCCCCAAGCTGTTTAACATCTACATGGAACCGCTGGGAGAGGTCATCAGGAGGTTTGGGCTGAGGAGTCAGCAATATGCTGACGATACTCAGCTCTACCTCTCGTTCTCCACCAATCCAGGTGAGGTGGTTTCTGTTCTGAACTTGTGTCTGGACCAGATAATGGACTGGATGAGGGTTAATAAATTGAAACTCAATCCAGACAAGATGGAAGTGCTGTTAGTGAATGCCTCGTCAGACAGGCTAGAGGGCCACTTCCCTGTCCTGGATGGGGTTGCACTCCCCCTAAGGGACAGGGTCGGTAGCTTGGGGTACTCCTGGACCTCAGTCTAACTCTGGAAGCCCAGGTGGACTCGGTGTGCAGGGGTGCCTTTCTCCAGCAGCGGAACACATATCAGCTGCGCCCCTACCTGGATGAACGAAACCTTATGAAAGTTACGCATGCACTGGTAACATCCCATATTGATTACTGCAATGTGCTTTACGTGGGGCTGCCTTTGAAGGCGGTCCAGCAATTGCAACTGGTTCAGAATCATGCTGCATGGCTGGTGAGTGGTAGGGCCACCAAGGAACACATCACGCCGATTCTGTATAACCTTCATTGGTTACCAGTTGCTGCCCGAGCCCAATTCAAAGTGCTTGTTTTGACATATAAAGCCCTAAACGGCTTAGGACCTTGATACCTGAAGGACCGCCTCCTTCCATATGAACCTAGTCAGGGAGCCCTCCTGAAAGAGCCATCTGTTAAGAAGGTGAAAGGGATGGCTTGCAGGAATAGGGCTTTTTCAGCAACTGCCCCCAGACTATGGAATGCCCTCCCAAATGAGACTCGTCTGGCGCTGACGTTGATAACATTTTGGCACCAGGTAAAAAACCTTCCTGTTCCAGAGGTTTTTCAACTAATGATTGTGGGTCCTGATGGCAATTTTAGTGGTGTGTTTTTAATGTATCATATTTATTGCATTTACATGTTTGTATTGTTCTAATTTTATTGTAATTTTGATGTTTTAATTGTCCATTTTGATTGTGAGCTGCCCAGAGACCTTTGGGTAGTGGGCGGCATACAAGCTATATAAATAAATAAATAAATAAATAAATAAATAAATAAATTTGGCCACCCCCGGTAGATCACTTGTTGCAATTTGGGCTATATCTATATGAGAAAGGATTCGCACCCACATCTATTAGGGATCAAATGTCTGCATTAGCCTTTTATACTACCTTTTATACAGATTATACTTCCAACTTTCAGGAACAGAAGATGATTGAGGGCTGGAGTAAGGAGAGGGGCCAGTTTGCTGACAAAAGAAGACCTGTGTCCCCTGCCATGTTGCAGAAGCTGCTCCCTGTATGGCCTGGAATATGCAAGGGTGAGTTTGAAATTATTCTCTTTAAAGCTGCAGCCTTAATGGAATTTTTGGTTGGTCAGCCACAGCTTCATTTTGGGGGCTGTGAAGTTTGCATCCCAATCCTCATGGAGGCTGAACCGTGTTCTCAGTGCACAAGCAATTTTAGAATGGAGAGGAAGATGTGGACTGATGTGGGGTTGATTTACGGACCTGGTTACAAGTGCAGGCAGGGAGCTGCCATTTGAAGTTGTGGTTATTCACCTGGGTGGCAATGACTTAGCTCATGTGACAGGCAAGTCACTTATTCAACAGGTGACAGCCGACGTGTGTGCCCTGAAGGAGCAGTTTCCTTGGGTGCCTATTTTGTGGTTGGTGATGCTGCCACGGTGAGTTTGCAGGGCCTCTTGTGACTCAAGGTTGATTGATAGAGCACATAGGGGCATTAACTGCAAAGTTAAGTGGGCATTAGCAGTTGGTTTGGGAGCAGTTATTGAGCACCCAAGTATAAGGGTTGAATGCAGTGAGTTTTACTGCACCAATGGGGTGCATTTATCTGAGTTGGGCCTTGATGCTTTTCTCAGTGATATTCATGGGGGGCTCCAGTCTGTGTTGGCAGACTTGGTGCTTGTATTGAGGCATACTAAGTAGGGTAGTGACGGAAAGCAGGTGTTTTAAAAGGTGAGTTGATGGCCACCTGTCAAGGATGTAAGGTGGCCCACTTCATAGAGTTGAAGGCCCTGAGGACTCTGAGCTGCAATGGGTCAAAGGTAGGTCCTCGCATACTACAATCACCTAGGTCTGGGAGCCTCGGGTGGTTGGGGTATGGAGGGAACACGGAGATGTTATTCCCATCTCATCCATTGTCTGTTTGGGGCTAGGCCGGCCCAAAATGGATTGGCCTTCCATCCTGCTGTTGGCCCCCCTTCTTACGTTGTTGCATTACTGTCTAATAAAGTGTGGCCTGTTTTACAAGCAAAAAAGAGTCTTGTGTCCTGTTTCCTCTGGGCTGAGCGAGCAATGCTCTCCCGTGGCTGCGTATGCAGTCCAGGATCCTTTTTGCTCACCCATTTGGGGAGGGGCAAGCACAAGGAGGCCTCTTCATTGGCCCCTAAGGGCCAAATGGGAGCTACCCATTTAAGGGAGCTCCAGCAGGAATGAGACCTCTTCATTGGATCGTCATTCCACCCACCCACCCTGCATTAAGAACAAGTCTAACTGGTCTAACTGGTCGCTTCAGGGCCAGATGGGAATTTTTGTCCTGCCCTTGATTAGGTGTGCTAGGGCAGATGGTTTTTTGTCCATTGTGTTCTTAATCCTTTTTGTTTCTGGGTCTGGCATGGTAGCTGTTTTGGTCGCACTGGTGGGTAGTGATGGAAGGCAGGTGTTTTAAAAGGTGAGTTGATGGACACCTGGGAAGGGTGTAAGCCAGCCTATCTCACAGAGTTGAAGCCTTGAGGACTCTGCACTGTGAGGGGGGGGAAGGGGGGTTTCTGCAGATTACAATCACCTAGAGCCGGGAGCCTCGGGTGGTTGGGGTCTGGAGGGTATACTGGGATGTTATTCCATCTGATCCGATGTCCATTTGGGGCTAGGCTGGCTCCAAATGGATTTGCCTTCCGTTTACTGTTGCCCCCCCTTCTTATGTTATTGCATTACTGTATAATAAAGTGTGGTCCATTTTACAATCCAAAAAGTGTCTTGTGTCTTGCTTCCTTGCTCTGGGCTGGGTGGGCAATATTTGGGGATAGCATATTCAATGAAATTTGGAAATTTGGCCTCATATTCTTTAGCTATTTGAAATCTAATTTATCACCCTGTTTTTGAAGAAGTAGAGTCAATTATTGGGAAACTTTATGCAGAATTTGAAACTATAAGATATTTTATTATTGCTACAGAACATTGTCTAATCTTCTTGCAAATGTATCATATGCACTTCAGTTTTCTGAGAAAGGGAGAGTAAAAGATAAAGGGGGAAAATGTCAGAGAAGATCATGAATTACAAGCCTTGAACATTCTGCAGGCTCTTTATTTCTTTTGGCATTTTACTGCAGAAATGTTTCATACCATTCCAAACTGCAAACAACTGCTCACTAAACTCTCAGTTGTATGATTGCAGTAAGCAGATATCTCAAAACCATCTGCTTTGCCATTACTACTTCTTCTTAATCAGTCCATGGGAAATTAAAATACAGTGGCAAGCAGAGAAGTTAAGGTTATCATTTTGAAGCTATTTAAGGATGTTCTCTTTTCTCTAATACTTTCATATTGGTAAAGATTTAGTTCTAAAGAGCAAAACATACAGAATTGCTTACATTATGTTATATTTCTCTGGAGCCATTGGCTTTGCTGTCTTTGCTGAAGTTATTAAAATGCAAAAGTGTGGAAAAAAGAGTTCGGCATTTGTATACAATATAGCCAAACTCTAGGTGTATGAAAAAAGGTATCCTTTTTGTCTATCTGTATATATCTCACTCAAGTCTACAGGCTTCTGTTGATTTTCTCACTGAAACAGTGAAGCAATATAAAGAAATTGCCTGTCATGGAAACTAATCACAGGCTGAAATCCTGTTGCTTAGAGTAAGAAGATTTGTATCTCTCTGCTCTTAACTGGCAAATAAACAGTGCTTGCCACATTTTTCACAGTCCCTGCCACAAGTCTCAGGAGCATATGCTAAGCCACAAGGTTTCCGCCACAGTGACCTACTGCAGAGGAAACGCTGCCATGTTCTTGTGTAAATACTCTTTCTTGCTCCTTTTCGTCTTAAACAAGATATATTTCTAGTAATGAAACATGGAGAGTTTGTCTGTTCCATAGCTCCAAGTTGGTGAAATGTAGACTTGTAAAATGTTATGTATAACAAGATAACCCAAGATAACTCAGGATTAGACTGTAGACTAATTAGATTAATATGCTGTAGCATCACTGGTCCAGTCAATGGAAGACAGACTTGAAAGGTAAAGATCTCCTTGAGATCATAAATCTTTAAACATTAATGAAAATTTTATCTCTTGTTTTGGGTAGAGCTAGAACTCGGAAGCTAAGCAGGGTCAGCTCTGCTTAGTACTTGGATGGGAGACTGCCAGGGAATACCAGGTGCTGTAGGCACCTGGAGTATGAACTGGCAAGCCACTCCGGTATTCCTGCCAAGAAAACTCCATGGACATGGGGTCACGAGTCAGTCACGATTGAAATGACACAACACACACACACACACACACACACACACACACACACACACACACACA